>BSBN01000841.1:697500-1395000 GCA_027924645.1 Cunninghamia lanceolata
GACATTGCTCAAGTGTGTAGACAAATGCAGATGGTAGTTAATTTGATATTTGAATGCTAATGATAATTAGGTTAATTTTGGGTGTCTACACATTCTGGAAGTTAAAAGTTTCCTTCTCCACATAGAGTCTATCTAATATGTTGTAGATTTTTCTATTTGCTTTTTGACTATTACACTAGGAGTACCAAATTCCTTTACTATTCTTCTTCAAGCCTTCTAATGGATCCATCAATTTCAATGTTTTTTTCATTCTATCCCAAAAGAATCTCTCATTAGATAAAATTAAAGAAATAGCAAAACAAAGAAACAAGTTAGATTCATTGAAGGAAGAATTTAAAAAAAAAAAAAGAGCTACAGACCCCCAAGGTGTGGCTATGAAAGTCCTCAAGTTGAGTAACATGAAGGTAAAATTTGCCTCAATAGGAGGAAATCATGAACTAATGGCTAAAAAAAGGGGAAACAGATACTGATGAGGATGGCAAGAAGAGAAAGAACATGGGCAGGACAAACAATACTGTTAAACCTGGTAAAAAAGGAAAGGATGAACATATCCCTAAGTGCTTTGATAGGTTGTACAATGGAAAAAAAACCCAATTCCACATAATTTTAGCATCTAATGAAAGAGATCCATTGCTTTAGCTGGAATGTTAGGGGATTGGAGACCCCAGATAGAAAATATGTAGTGAGGGATTTCTATAACAAAAATAGGGACATGGACATTTTGTTACTTCAGGAAGTTAATGCTGTAGGCTTTATGATGGAGAACATATTGAGGTTCATTTGGAGAGATGCTATTGCCTTTACTACTAAGCATGATAAGGGCAAGGGTGGCAATGCCATCCTTCTAAGCAGAAGATTGGAAAAGCATTTCAAGAAGGCAGGGCAACCCCCCTGTAATAGATGTATATGGATCATTTTGGATGCTAGGGGTATGGATATTGGGCTTTGCTTGGTATATGCCCCAAATGAGTATTATAATAGGGTTGAATTATGGAAGTGGATAGCTAATGAGCTTCCAAAGGTGCCTTGGATTATAGGTGGGGACTTTAACATGATTGAGCAAAAAGAGGATAAGTAAGGGGGTAACCCACTAGAAAATAAGAGGATAAAAATAGGAAGATAAAAATATGATTGATTTTGTCTTTTAAAGAAAGGCTATGTTTAAAGTATTAATTCATTATAATAAGGACAATTAGATCGTTATTAGGACATATAGAGAAGTAATTTCAAAGGGAGTAAGATGAAGAAGAATGTTCAATTTTTTATAAGCTTAGTATGGTGCTGAAGCAAAATAGGAGATAAAACATTAGTCTTGAGTAAAAAACTTATACACAGTTAAATCCTGAAGCACTCAAGACTAATATCATGGACTATGGAAAACTGGTGTCTATTTTAGATAAAACATTATTTTGATTTGATATAAAAGGTGAAAATTGTTCCAAAAAAATTGAAGGGCTTTTAGATCTTGTGGATAAAATTTATTGTTCTATTTTTCTAATTTCTTTAGTACTACCCTTATTCCATATGAAATTTCCCAACAGTACCTAGCCTTGCTTGCACTTAACCCTATTCTCATCACTTATCTCTATACTTATGTGCAAACAATCCCAATCTAGTTGGCTTATATGTCTATCTAATCATTAATCCAATCATGTTGGACACAAACCCAACCTAGTTGTTTGACTTAGGTCATGTTCATGCGTGTGAGGTCATCTTTGTAGTTGCAATCTTGATCCACCTAAATGCAAAAATTAAAATCAAACATTTAGTTGAGTAGCCATGTCTTATACTTTGGTCCTTGGCTAAGTTTGCACAAATCTTTGTGATTTGGTGTTATGTTCATGTACAAAATTTCATCAACTTGCACTCATTTAGACACACATAGAATCATTAGTTATCCCAAGAACAATCATTCACATATGCACTCAAATCAAGCAAGGAATCTAGCATATCTAATCACACTCATTCAATGTGTGTGAATCACTTAGCAATCATTCTACAATTCATATGCATGTTTGAAGCATGTTGTTTGTCAAGGTATTTTTAAATACTGCTAACTTGAGAGAAAAATCCTATAAGTACTAAAGAAGATATCATTGTCTAGTAGTTTGTTTATCTAAGAATTTATAAGACATAATCTAGAGATCATCAGAGATCAAGTTGACGAGTACCAAGCATAGTCATGACTACAAACCAGATCCAAAATGACAAACTTGACCCAAATTCTAATCCACATACATGACTATCTAGAACATATCCAAATTCTGAAGCACATAGATGTCATTGTCTTCATTAAACCATAATCATTATTTGATTACAAAGCTAAACAATCTCTCTCTTCATTTATTACTATTTATAATGTGATTGTATTTTCTATCTAATTTTACCTAATTTGATCCATTTTATTCCACTCCATCTACACCCCACATTATATCCTCAAATTAATTTGTACTTAACCCAAAAATAAAAATAAAAATAAAAATAATAAAAATACCTTATTTTTCCTTTTCAAATCCACATTAATACTAGCTTATTAATACTACCTTATAGGTTCATATTCATTAAGAACGGAGTTTTCCATATCAAAATAAAAGAGAAAAGAAATTACAATGTAATGTGTTATTGCTTCCCGAAGCCTCCATTCTCTTTAGTAATGATCGAAGCACAAAATAAGCACTGAAGAGTAAGGAATTTATGTACTTCTGACTTGTTTTTACACTGAAATCTGGCTCTTCCTCAAATTACACTCCTTTCCATTCACCCTGCAAATGTCATTTTTCAGGATTATGGCTTTGCCTCTAAAACTTTCTCCAAAACAATAATCTATTCCCTGACAACTCAAAAGAGTATGAATCTAAGTAGTGTACAGTGTACATCTTCAGGCAAGGACAAAGATTTTGGAATTGAGTTTGCATGATGGTAGGAGGCTCCCGATTGGAGCTAACCGAAGAGGCACAAGCAAAAGATTTTCAAACCCCAGTTAGGATGTTTGGAAAAAATAACAATACAGTCGTGACTGGTATCAATGGATAAAAAATATGAAGAGAACCATGAATAAGGATTTGCAGAAAAACCAAGTGGACATAACTTGTGTTGAAGTTTAGGTGTAGCAGCTTTTAGCAAGAATGTTCGATATGGCTCCAAAATTGCACCAAATGAACTGGTAATTTATCACTCCACAAAGCTCAATAGAATAATCATTTCTGCAGGTCACCAGAAAAGCTAGGATGTTGTTGTATGGATGGTGCTGGAGGAGAAGCTGGGGTGTAGTGCATGGTGACCTCCATAATCTCCCTCCGTACATTGTCTTCTTCCTCCTGCAATCTCTCAGTCTGCACTGCACTGGCATAGAATGCAACTCCCATACAAGTTGCTAACAACCCAAATACTCCTGCTGCTGCAAACACCCCTTCTCTCACCACTGTACATTTAGCTCTTGTCATATTCGATCTTTCTGTATGCCCTGCTTCCACCGCAATTCCAATGATCAGAAGCACAGCTGCCACTGCAAAAAATATCCTGAAATCACAGTCCCAACAAAACAAGATGAGCACACAAAATCTCAGGAAAAAATGACTAGAAGCTGCCTATGGGCTAGTGGCAAACAAAACTATTGCAATTGTATTCTCTCATACTCCAGAATGTATTAGATGCACGTCTTAGTAGATATTGGTAGGGTGAGATGAAGTGACTTTTAACAAGGATGGGATTTGGTAACTTTATTAAAGGAACAGAAGATATTAACTTAAGAGCTGCCCTGCCACCTACAGGATACCTTTTAATAAGGCCCTGGATAAAAACCCCTGAAGCCCCTGCATAAGACAGGCCTCCTTGTAGTTAGAATGAATAGTTATAAATTATAATTGAAATTCAAACTATAAATGGCATAAGGAAAGTTTTGAAACCAAAATCGTCTCAAAAAATTATTTTACAGGTGGGGCGACCCTAAAATTTCAATCCAGCAGAGTCATGTTAATCATTTTATTCTTCTGATGCAGAGGATCCCCTAAAATCACTCTAAAAGCAAAATCTTCTAGGAGGATTCTTTGAGCCAAAGATGAAAAAGGAGGACCAAATTTCAACCGAGAGCCCTGTTACTCTTATTGGTGCAGGGCTTCCCATAAAGTCCATCTAAGAGCAGAATCATCTACGAGCATCCTTTGAGATGAAACTGAAAAGGAAGGTTCAGATGATTAAATCTGTTTGACAATTTTAAAAGAATTATCTTGGCCCAAATAGCATCCCATTTTATAAACCAGCTCAAAAGAACTTTTATCTTTTTAGCCTTGGTTTATTGTTAAAAAGATCCTAACTGGGCTAGAAAATTTATTGGCCACGGCCGGCTGTTCTTAAATATCATCTACTTTAACAGTTAAAGGTCAATTTTTATTGTGAATGAGGTGTAAAATTGCTATTGATTGTTTCACCATTAAAGTGGATGATATTTAAATAGAGTGTGGTCATGATAATTCTCACAACCACTGCTACCAACAGAAATTTAAGAAAGTCTTCGTAGGACTTCATTAAGAAGGGATTTACAACAAAAACAATGGAGATTGCAGATCTGAAACACCAAAACCTAGTAGCCAACTCATAAAAAGCACACACCACTATCATACACCCGCAGGGAAACCCATTTTATAATGTACAGAGATGAGACCGTTGAGCTTTTACCCTTCACAATACTTCCTCATTTCTTATAGGATTGGGTTATTTCGATTCCTAACCCCTGGAGAACATCATCTCTAATAAAAAAGCCCTAACTCTAGTAGCCAATAATCCTGGTTGTGAATCTGAGCATTAAGAAACTACACCTAATAATTCTTCTCTGATCCAAGTGTATCCACTTGATTAGAAGACTGACTGTTTGCAGGTTTGTGTAGATTTTTTATTATTTTAAATTCTTCCTCCCTTTGTCAAATTGTTTATGCAAAGGAAAAATAAATTCTCCTCCATTTCCTTGAGATTGTTTCCATGAATGTCTACCTTTTAAAGATACTAAACATTTCAACCTTGCCAGGTCCTAATAATGCAGCCCCTATAACAAATGGATTGTTTTCATGAATGTCTACTTTTAAAGATACTAAACATTTCACCCTTTATGAGGTCCTAATATGCAGCCCTTATAACCTCCTTTGCGAGGTCTTAATAATGCAGCACCTATAACCTCTGGCCACATAAGCTGATCTTACTCATGCAGCAATGTTTTTGAAAAAAAATATTCTTAACTATCAAACAATTTAATAATTAAATATGAATGTTTATATAGAATAACTAAATTATCACTTTTGCATATAGATGAGGTGTGAAATTCTGCAATACTAACCATGAAAGAACAAAGGAGGCCACAGCCTGCCATCTGAAGATGGTGTAATGGTTGGAACCAGATTCTGTCCATGCTGCCAATGGACGAAATCTATCAGTTGCAGAATCAGTACAGAGAGCCATCCACATATATGCTTGGCCTATGCCCATTGCCACCCCCATAGCTAACATTGACCCCACCCCACTGACAAGAGGCGACCTACCATTGTCAGTGTACATACACCTCATATAACCACCACTTTCTGCCTCCCCTGTAATCCATATAGTCTGCAATTTCCACAAACACCCATCTATTCAATCATACTAAATTTCACATATAAATCATGAAGATCAAGAATTGTTATACCTCTGTTCTGGTTATCTCTGCAAGAAGCCCAAATACAAATGCCAGCAGGCCCAAAAGAGTGCAGATAATCATGACCCATGTCCCCAATTTACTTCCTATAGATCTGTAACTGCAGTCGATGGCCAGATCGGCATGAGTCACAGCCATATTCCAATCAATTGTGGCATATCACCGACATTGATGATCATATATCATACAATTACTGACCATTCGGTATGATTCCCCGCATAGATGGCTATACATTTTTTGTGATTTCATTAAAGGGAATCAAGCTTTTGGATTCACGCGGCCTAATCTACTTGAAGCCTAAAAGGCTGGCGGAAAAAACTATAGCATTAGAATAATGGCGCCGGCTGCAACAGCTCAAGAGGACAACGAGGATGACACAATGACAATATGTTAACTAAGAAATCTATTTTGGATTTAATCAGATTATGGCAATGTCACTTTAGATTTTTGGCAGATTCAGAATTATTGTATTAGGGTTGTAGACTTGTTTACAACATACACAAAAATGTCTTGGAATACAGATCATTCCATTATTCCACCGCCAGCTCTTGTATCACATAGGTACTCCTCCAAGAAAATTGGCTTTGCACAGAGGCGTAGGGTAAAACAGAGAGTGGTCAAATTTTGAATATTATTTTGGTTGTACTTGTACGTGCGTCGGTGATGTGTTCATTTTTTAGTTTTTTAAATTAGGGTGACATCTCTTAATTGTGTTACTTTTCCAAATTATTATATATTTGTAGTTAAATGATAATAATGTATATAGATTATTATTGGTTAAGTTCAAATTCATAGAATTTTTTTGATGTATTGAAAATATATAAATTATATAATTTTCAAAACATTAAAAAATTCTATAAATTTATATTTAAGTAACAATACATTATTATCATTTATGTAGTGGTCTTATGAAAATTTACAATTATGAGAAAAGGATAATACAAAATCTTTCTTTATTTTGTGGAGTAGCTATTATTTAGGAATTGCAAATGGCATGTTCCCATGGGGCTGCGTTCCGATGCTCCACAAAAATAGGGAAAGATTCTATATTACCCTTATATGATAATTGTAAATTTCTATGGGGCCACTCCAATCTCCATCTAAGAGAAAAATAACTCAAGGAGCCACATGGGGACATCAGCGTAGGGTTAGTGAATGAATATTTTATTTTTCTTAAGCAATTATCTTGATTTGTAGATCTTACTATATATATAAAAAAAAAAAAAATTATCTTACTTATTTTAGAAGAAAATTAAAAAAAAGGAGGGAAGTAAATATATGTGGTCACATATTTTTCATTATGTTCCTTATTTCCAGTGCCCCTTTTTTTCCAACTTACCCCATGTTCTCATGCGGCTGCCTAAGTTATTTTTCTGCTTAAATTTAAGCATTTGGAGTGGTCCCATGGAAATTTGCAATTATCAAAAAGGATAATATAGAATCTTTCCCTATTTTTTCGGCTGCCTAAGTTATTTTTCTGCTTAAATTTAAGCATTTGGAGTGATCCCATGGAAATTTACAATTATCAAAAAGGATAATATAGAATCTTTCCCTATTTTTGTGGAGTAACTATTGTTTAGGCATGGGGACATGTCGTTTGCAATTCCTAAACAATCGCTACTCCACAAAAATAGGAAAAGATTTTATATTATTAAATTTCCATGGGGCCACTACATGAAATAAATGATAATAATATATTGTTGCTTAAGTATAAATTTATAGAATTTTTTAATGTATTGAAAATTATATGATTTATCAGTAACAACAAACCATATATAAATAGGTGTGTTGTTATCTTTTTTAACTTTTACACTCAATAAACTTTATACATTTTTAAAATATTAAAAACTTATATGTTTTATGAATAACAACTCACTACATATAAATAAATGTTCTCGTGGTTTTAAAATTATATAATGAACAAACTTTTTAACTTCAAACATACATAAATATTTAAACTCGTGATAATTAAATCCCTCCAAAGAAACATCATCCACCAAATGCCTTTTTTTCTTCTTTATTCCTATTGTATTTTCCCTAATTACAAGAGTTAGAATATAAATCTTTCTTAAGTGGGAAGGGGACATATGTACGTGCTTACATGTGATTGGGAAAAAGTTTGCTTTGGACTGGTTGGCAAAGTTGATGGGAGTTATTTTGATGATAATTATTTATTTGAATCAATTTATAATGTTTGGATTTCATTTTTATGTGATTTGAGTATGTGGAATAAATGTCCCCATGCGTTTATGGGATTGAAAATCACTTGGGAACAACTTTGGAAGAGGTTTCATGAGTGTGGTAGATGTTCACATTGATTAGAAAGTTCATTTAATATGAGTAAATAGTATATGTGGCGCAGTATAAGTGCTTTGCATTCAATACTAAAATTAATTTTTTTTTTTTTTGTATTGAAGAAATGTGGAATTACAAATAAATAGCAGTCAATAGATTGGAGAAGAAATACAATGTTAACAACAGCGATAACAACCCTGTCGAGACATAACAAAATAGGGACATATAACAAACATAGAAACATGTAGCCTTAGACGCTGCACACCACATTATTTTATTTGGGAGTCGTGGAGACAAATGTTCCCATACATTCGAGACCAAAGTATAATCACTTAACTTGCTTTAGTGACATATGGGAGGGTATCAATGGTGGAGCATTCTATGTTTGGGAGCTTGAAATGTGTATTTAGTGTTTATTTTAGTTTTGTTTTGAGATATGTTGATATGGTATTTAATTTGAGTTAGTTAGGTTTATAAGTTAATTGAATTTGGAAAACATTTCTATGTCAATTTACATGATCTTCAATTCATCCAAACATTTCATATTTTGTTCAATTACACATGCTCAACATAATTGTTGGTGTGATAACATCCTTTGGATGGAATCATTAGCATAATTACGTCCACCAAAATTCAAATGCATTTCCTTTTTATTTTGAGCTGATTTAATTCAAAAATCATATCGTCAGCGATCACATTATGTGCCAAAGTGTTTGAATTAAGTTCTAGGTTGTCACAATTAAAGACATTCCCTAGGTCATTAGTTTCATGATTGAATCACTGCATCTTGAGAGCATATCTAATCTAGAGAAAGGAATCAAAACATTTTTTTATCATAGGTTTGCATTGGCATTCAAGAATGGATAATGCATCAATCTTCATTTTAGTCATATTGCATTATTATGTCTTCGATCATGTGAACAACAACAAGGGTCTAACTAAAGCATAATGAAGTATCAAAATTCAACCCTCATAGAATAGACTCCTAAAAGTGTTCCTCAACACTGCATTCCCCATTCAAATATCTACTAAAGGGGAATTAGATTGCAAGTTTTATAGGTGTGAAGGACACAGTTGTGGTTAAAGGACAAGATCAAAAGAATTGGTCAAGATCATGGGTGTGATCCAATCCAAGATCACTGAACAACAAAATATGGTTTATCACAATCATCTATATATCATTCTAGTGTTTGATTTAGTACAAAATCATCTTTAGACAACACATCAGTAAACATGGTGTAATGAGATCTAACAACACTCTCTCTCCACTCTTTTTCAATTACACTTTTACACTTACATTTTGTGACTTGGCTCCTTACATCTATCTAAAGTTTTAAATTGATGCTTAATTGATTCATTCATATTATTAGAATTCTAGCTTCTAGATATATTTGAAGGTCCATTCTATTTCTCTTTGATCATGTATGGATACTACGTAATGTATGAAAATTTTTAATTTGGAAGTTTAATGTGCTTTTATAGTATATTTATAGTTCTTCACTAAGATGTAGAGGGGAAGCATGCACACCTTGCCCTTGTTCCCTCTTATTTTACATTCACTTTTGGCCTTGTCATAAATACACTCTTGATGCTTAATTTGTCTCATTTGGTGCATAAGTTGACTATGACCATACCTTAATAATCCAAATACTATTATCTCAACCATTATACTAAACCAGTCCAAATTATTAAGGTTTTTCCCTCTTGGATTGGACCGCAAGTGTGGTCCCATCCACTTGATAGATTTGTGTGCAAGGTCACATCACACCTTCCCAAATTCTAATTTTACCACTTCTTAAATCCACAATTCTAGAAATTGATTGTTATTCATCAACTTTCATGTCAAAATAATTTGAATTGAACATCTAGGATCTTATATTTAAGGACAAGTCCTATAAAATATGTGATAAGGGATTGATATAATAAAAACGACTCAATCAAGTAGATGCATTAGGTGTTCATGAACACTAACATATTGCATGCCCATAATCCCAATCATGGATAAAACCTTCCAAAAAGATAACCAACAATTTTTTTGAAACAAAAAGCACTACACAATAGTAATGTGCAATGCGTGCACATGCGTCATCACCACATACATGACACATGATATTGAACATGCACAAAAGAAAGTATTGGCAAGGCATAAGGAATGGAGAGAGAATAATAAATACATGAAGAGAAGTTAAGTGGTGTGCATCCCCATGCAATGTACCCTATGCGATAATAGAAGTACTATGGAAATTATAGGGCTTTAATGTACTTAACTACACAAGGGAGTGATGTCCTCATCAAGACCCCTCCTCTAATGTCCTAAGTGAGATGGGAAAGACCACGTCTAACCCCAATATTAAACTAATATAGATGTGTCATAAGCAATTGAATATAGAAAAAATTAAAAGTAACCTTTCCTAACACCTTATTAAAAATGATGAACCATTACATGCATCTATTAGCCAATTCTACTTATTCATTTACATGACATCACAATCCATGCATATGCTAAGCTTTCAAAATTATTTTCCTTAAGACATAAGCAATATAACATAAGGCATTTTTTTTTCAATTTAGAAAGAAGTAGGGATAGAGATTGCAAGATTAAATGATTATTATGTTGATCCATAAACTTGGGGAAGCTATGTCACACTCCAATACATCAACTTATGGATTTTAGATGAAATGCCTTAATCTTCTTCTACATGCATTTAACCACCTCAAATGGTTGCCTATAACATATATATTAAAGGAATAATGCAAAACATCTTAAATGTGGAACATAAAAATTTCACCACACATAAAATAGACATGCAACATGAGTAACTTGAGAGAAACCCTCAATTGGGCAAAGAACTCCTAGAAAAGTGAGCTATGCTCCTCATGTCACCAATCCTTAGTCTTACATGTGTCCTCATGTCGCTAATCCTTGTTAATATAAAATCTTTGCATCTTGTATTGAGCTTCTCCACATCCATAAACTAACTTTAATATGATTATGACTTGTATCTCCTCTTACAATCATGTGGAATGGAGGATAATACCTCTCACACAAGATTTTTTGTTGTTGCATTAACCCCATTGGCTTAGCATGCAACCCTTTACTAATTCTGGACATCTAAAACACCATCTACCTCCACCAACAAGCTCATCTCTCTAATTAATTAGGTCTTCTATGGCTACCTCAACCACTCAACATCTAGTAGATACAATAGTATCTACCAACTAGCATGCTATAACTTGGCTCCAACAATCCACATGCAACTAACTCTCACACTTCCATCATGCACTAACTTGCTAAATCAATTAGGTAACATAATAAGAACCCCTACATCTCACAACATAGTTCATCTTTGCTATTAGATAATCAAGGAACCTCTAAGGGCTACTACTCCCTCAGACCACACATATGGTTCCTTCCCTAGCTCTCTAATCAATCCAAAATTTCTATGTCTTAGTTGCCTTTATTGAAAGGGGTTAATAGTCCTTCATCATGGATAGTTTCTTTCTTGGAAACAACCATCCATGTAATTGCCCATCGACAATCTACCTCCTTGTAATGGAAGATGTAAATGAACCTGGAATGGTAACAACTAGATAAGTGATTACTGTGCCATCCAATTGCTATCTATCTCTTCACCTTCTAGCTTAATGGCTCTAATAAGGAAAATGCTACCAAACTACTAGTCACACATGCCTTCTTCCATGATCTATCTAGCATCCAATGGAAATAGTTGTAACTACATAACTACCCACACATCTAGCATCTTACCAACCTATCACTACCCATGTGAATAAATAAAAAAATTAGCCTCAACCAAGTCATTGACTTCTCAAAGACCAAATCATGATCTCTACCAAAAATCGTGCACTTTAACGTCTTGCTAACTTTAGCAGCATCACACCCATTTTGTAGCCACATGTTCATTTCATCATTCAAATACCATGACTTTAGCAACACACTTTTGACTGTAGTAGCAAGCCCAAACAACTTTAAGAGCTAGTCATCACCTTTAGTAGCATCTTCATGACTTTTATAGCAACTACTATCATCTTTAGTAGCAAAAATAATCTTTGGTAATAAAGGACCATTTTTGTAGTAATTGTCAACTTTGACAACAATTGCAAACTTAGAACATGATCCCAATGGTCTAACTATCCAAATAGATTGGAATCACCTAATCATTTTCAAATCACCTCCCTAACCAGGGAGCTTTTAAACCCCAAAAGACTAAAGATTCTCACATTCCTCCTCATAAAGTAAGAGTGTCCTATATCCAAGGTTGACTTTTGATGTAGTGTGCCCTCATGGGAACAACATGTCTTAATCAAATGTTTGTTGACTTCCACAACATCACTCTTCATGAAGGAATCAATTTCAAATCCACATGTAGCAACCCTAATGGACTACAAACTACCATGGGATGAGAATTCCTCATGCTTATCCCTCTTGATCAACTAAAGCCACCATATGAATGAGATCACATTCAACTAGTAGCATCATGCTCCACTTAGCTAATAAAATGACCTCCACTCCTTTTAGAATGAATTAGGAAAGGAGTTATGTTGCATTAGTCTTTTTGACTTAGTATGCAACTCTCCCTAAATTTGAGATTTGTCCATCCTATATGGACAACACAAATATTTAGGCTTAACTAAGTATTGTATTTTCTCTAACATCTGTTCAATGGGTCTAATTTTGGTACTCACCCTAGCTCTAGCTATGGTTCTAGCTCTCACTCATTTATGGCACTATCTCTATCTCTTATCTCATGGTCTAGATTTCAGTTCTTGGCTTTAGCACTCTAAACCTCAACATGCTTCATCTTTTTATTTGTTTTGTACCTTGCAATTGATTAAAAAAACTCTATACACCCTTGGATGTTAGGAAACAAGCACGATAAGAGAACCTACATGGTACCACTTTCCCAATAGGAGTGGTAGACTTTGATACCATTTACCCCACCAAGAAATATTATCTTTGGTACCACTTGATCCATAAATGCAAGGCAACTATCTTGCACTTTAGTACATCAACTTATGGATTTTAGATGCGATGTCTCAATCTTCCTGTACATGTATTTAACCACCTCTAATGATTGCTTATAACATATTCATTAAAGGAATAATATTAAACATCTTGAATGTGGAACATAGAAATTTCTATCACACAAAATAGACATGCATCACAAGTAACTAAAGAGAAACCACAACTAGACAAAAAAATCCTAGAAGAGAGAGCTATGCTCCTCATATCACTCATCCTTAATCTCACATGTGTTTACATCACATCATGGGATTTACAAAATCTCTACATCTTGTACTAGGCTTCTCCACATCCATAGATTAACTTAAAGATGATCATGACCTACATCTCCTCTTACAATTATATGGAACAGAGGACAATACCTCTCACATAAGATCTATTACCCACACCTATAATAATATGATATCTTATTACATTAGCCCCACTACCTCAAAATGCAAACCTCTATTGATTCTAGATGTCTAAAACACTCTCTACCTCCACCATCTAGCTCAATTCTCCAATCAATTAGGTCTTTTATGGCTACCTAAGACACTCTACATGTGCTAGCTCCAATAGTCTCTACCAATTACCATGTTATAATTTAGCTCCATTAAGTCAACATGAAACTAACTCTCACACCATTAGCATGCATTAACTCACCACGTTAATCAAAAAATATATGAATCAACCTAATATGGTTCATCTTTGTTATCAACTAACTAAGGAATCTTTGATGACCTTCAAGAGCCACTACTTCCTTAAGTTACACTCATGACTCCCTCTCTGGCTTTCCAATCAAACCACATTATCTACCTCTTAGCTTCCTCTATTAAAATAAATTTATGTTCCTAAATCATGGATGGTTTCATTTTTTGCAATGGTCATCAATGTAATTACCCACTAATAATCTATCTCTTTCCTATAAAGGAAGATGTAAATATCCTAGAATAGCAATAGCTAAGTAGGTTATTATTCTACCATCTAATCGATATCTAATCATTTTACTTCCATCCGAATGACTAGCAAATGAAAATTCCACTAAACTACTTGTCATGCATGCTTTCTTCCATAGCCCATTTGGCATCCAATAGAAATAGTTGTAACTACACAACCACCTACACAAATTTGGCATTTTGTCTTCCTGTCACTACCCAAATGGATAAACTAATAAATCAACCTCATCTAATTCATAAAACATTTAAAGACCAATTTGTGTACTCCGAAATTTATTTCATTTCAAGAGCTTCTTGGTATCTCAATGGCATCAAGCCCATTTTGTAGCCACGTGCTTACTTCATCAACTAACTACTATGATTTCAGTAACACACTCTCAATTGTGGTAACAAGCCTACAAGACTTTAGTAAACATGTTCATCATCATAGATAGAAACCTTATGACATTTGTAGCAACTAATGTTATCTTCAACACTAAAGGTAACCTTTGATGGTAAAGGTCCATTTTTGTAGTAGTTATCAACTTCTACAACACGTGCACTTTGACAACAATTACAAACTTGGGACATGAATCTAATGATCCAACTATCCAAAACAAATTTGAATCACCTAATCATTTTTAGATCACATCTCCCTAACTAGGGAGATTTTGGTACCTAAAAGATTCAAAGACTAAAAAGACTTAAGATTCTCACATTCCTCTTCAAGAAGCAAGGGTTGCCTCTCTAAGGCTGTTTTCTAATGTAGTGTGCCCTCATGGCACTAGCAAGTCTTAACTAAATATCTAGTGACTTTTTCTACACCTCCAATATCACTCTCCATGAAGGAATCAACTACAAATCCATATGCAACAACCCTAATAAACTGCAAACCTCCATTGGGATGAGAAGTCCTCATTCTTGTCCCTCCTCTTGATGGACTAAATCCACTATAGAAATGAAACCACAATTAAATAGCAACATTATGCTCCACTCAACTAATAAAAGTACCTCCACTCCCTTTAAAATGAAGTATGAATGGGGTTATATTGTATTAGTCCTATTGACTTAATATGTGACTCTCCATGAATCTAAGTTGTGTCCCTTCTACATGGACAACTCAAATATTCAAGTCTAATAAACTCCTATATTTACTCCAACATCTCTTCATCTAACTTTAGCTTTGGATCTAGCTCAAATGGTACTAGCTCTGGCTCTTAGATCACACTTTATCTTTTGACTATTCACTCTGGCACTCTAAACCTCAATATTTTTCTTCATCCTACACTTGACACCTGATTAAAAAACTCCTACACACCCTTGGATGTTAGCAAATAGGCATAATAGGAGAATCTATGTAGTACCACTTCCGCAAACAAGAATGGTCTAGACTTTGATACCAATTCCCCACTAGGAAAGATTAGCTCTAACACCACATCCCCCACTTGGAAAGATTATCTCTGATTTCACCTGATCCATAAACTTATAAGGGAAACTATGTTACACTCTGGTACATCAACGTATGGATTTTAGATGAGATGTCTCAATCTTCCTCTATGTGTATTTAACCACTTATAATAGTTTTCTATAACAATGAAACATCTCAAATGTGGAACATAAAATTACATCAGACAAAATAGATATGCAACACAAGTAACTCAAGATTAGAAAACTCTTGGAAGAGTGAGTTATGCTCCTCATGTCACTAATCCTTAATCTTACATGTTTTTACATCACTTCATGGGATTTACAAAATCTATACATCTCATACTAACCTTCTCCACACCTATAGACTAACCTAAAGATGATCCTGACTTGCATCTCCTCTTATAATCATGTGGAGTATAGTATAATATCTCTCACATAAGATCTATTGCCCGCACCTATAATAGTTTGATATCTTGTTGCAACAACCCCACTGGCTCAACACACATTCCTCTACTAATTCTAGATGTCTAAAACACCCTCTATCTCCACTAATTAGCTCAACTTTTTGATTAGTTAGGTCTTCTGTGGACACCTTGTTGGCAAGAGACACTGCTCTAATGAATGATTGAATGTTGTCATTGATGGCAACAAAGAAAGGAGATTTTACTGGCATGGCAAAGAGACTTTACTCCGAAAGGATAAATGGCTAAGTATGGGCAATATACATGATACAGTGTAAATGACAGTACTTGTGTCAGTACGCCTCCACAGTTGAGGATATTTATATGCAGTTCAGGTATGTCATTCATAGATACTTGGTGATCACATGATCCAGTGTTCAAGTTCTGACTTCCTCCGGAAGTCATATTGCAAAATATCTAAGTCCAGGTGAACAAAATAAATACATGAACAGTGCACAGTACCAGAGTAAAAGGGTTCGTATTCCTCTGCTATTGCATATTTCATCCTATAGTTCAAAAGGTATAATAATAAGTCTAGAATGAATGTTGGTTATGAATCTTTAAGTCTCATATGGTCCACAGTGAGAGTTATGATGTGACAGATGAATTGATCAAGCATGTTCTTGAGAGATAAGCCGACAGGCATGTTAGATCTTTATGCAAAGAAGATATATTGTTTGAACAATCAATCTAAGTGGTTGAATGATTGGTGCCGACCTATATGAAGAATATTGAATGATTGTTTGGGTCCACATTGCAGATTGTGCACAAGTTCAAGCTGACAAGATATAACATTTGTATACATGGTTCATATTTGGATTGCCAACCTAACTATGAGTTAAATCTTGTAGTGGATATATATACTCAATGAATTTCGGTGTTGAGATAGAGACATATGATGTGATGTGTGCGAATTTAATGTATATGCAATCTAAAGCAAAGTTGTGACCAGAAAAAGATAGTAAGGACAGAAGAGCAGAGTTTATGTAGAGCATAGTAGAAAAATTAGAGAAAACATTATGAAGACTTTTGAGTCTATATACTGAGCTGTAAATGGAACTGCACCTTAGCATTCTGTAGATGCATTTGTAGAAGTCATCTCCTGGCAGTGAGCTAATCTTTCTTCTATCTTCTTTTCTATTTTCCTGGTAGTGAGCCTATTGCAGTGAGCACTTCTTGGATAGTGAGTCCCAGCGTAGTGAGCCCTAAGGCAGTGAGCCTTCATGTAATTTGGTATTTCTATCATAATATATTGTGAGCTAACACTCACTGTGGTTTTTCCTTTTTTGGGTTTTCCACGTAAAATCCTAGTGTCTATGTGTTATGAATTTGTGGCTGCTTTTCTCATGTTTACTTTACTTTCATGTTAGTAAAATTGGTAAATGGATAAGTGAATGTGTAAATGAAAAGGTTTTAAGAATACTGATTCACCTCCCCTCTCAGTATTCTTTGCACTTAACAATTGGTATCAGATCAAGGTTCCTTGGAAGAAGCCTAACAACTTAAGGAAGATCTGGGAGAGTTCACTCATGGAAGCCAGAAGATTTAGAAATTTCTCATATGAAAACAATGTTGAACTGGAAGTAGATCTTATTGATCTTGAAAAATCTGAAGTAGAAATTAGGGATCTAAAGGATAACATACAAGAAGATGATGAATGCATTCTAAAGCTAAAAGAACAGGTCAAGAAGTTCAAAGAAAAATACAAAGAGGTTAGTGAACAATTGATATCAGAAAATGAAACCCTAGATGATTTAAAAGTGGAAGTTGTAGAAAGAGCTAAAGCAAAAGATGATCTGAATATGTTTGTAAAAAGAAAATTAGAAGAATGTAATAAACTTGAAAAAGAAGTTGTAAGCCTAAAATCAGATTTGGAGAAAGCTAAGAGTTATGAAGAAAAGTTTAAGATAAGCTCTGCAAAGCTTGACGAGATGATTTCTAGTCAAAAGAGTTCAGATGACAAGAAAGGGTTGGGTTTTGAAAAAGGAGAAAGTTCTAATTCAAGTCAAGAAAACCTTGAAATGAAGAAAAACAAAGGCAACTAGTTCTGGAATCAAAGAAGAAGACCTAGAAGACCTTTGGTTAGGCAACCAAATGCCCAAAGGTACCCATCTTTCAATGGCCATTGTTTTAATTGCAATAATTTTGGTCATGAGGCTACTCAGTGTAGGAGTAGAATAAATCAGAATGTTCCATCATTTTCTGGTCAATGCTTCAATTGTAAGAAAATTGGTCACAAATTAAATGAATGTAGAAGTCTGGTAAGGAATGGCTTTTACAATGCAATGAATACTCAATCATTCAATGGAAAGTGTTTTGCATGCAATAGATTTAGACATATAGCTAATCAATGCAGATCAAGAACAAATCCAATCAATAAAAGGAATCAAGGACAAAGGAAAGTGGTATGCTACAATTGCAATAAGTTTGGACATGTTGCAAGATTCTGTAGAAGCAAGAATGAGAAGAGAGACTATCCTACATAGAAGAGGAAAATAGAGTAGAGAGAAGATAAAGGCAAGAACAAGATTGATCTAGTGGAAATCAAGAAGGAAATGAGCAAGGTCTAGATTAAGAAGGATATAAATGAGGTCGGGAATGAATCTGCACCAGTTTCTAGTGCAGATGCTTCCTCAAGGAAGTAGATGGTGAGCTCTAGCTCAGGGGAGCTGTAATGAAAATCTTAATCCCCTAGCCAGATTGTCAGTATTAGGATCCGGCACAAAGACATGATGAAAAGATACATATGACAGATCCTTTAAAAGAAATTCTGGTGAAAAAGGTGCAGGTACAGAGCATTGCAGAGCAATCCTAATAGACTATATTCTATAGAAATATGGTTGACAACTTTTTCAATAGGAGCATTTATGGCAATTAGGTCAAGATAGATAAAGGATTAAAAAGGGGCTCATCCAATGAAAAATTCATTCTGCATTCAAACTTTCAAGTGTCTAAGGCGAACTGAAGCGAAATTCCAAGTGACTATAGTGATTTCCAAAGAAAATCAAGACAAGATCAAGCAAAACCTTAATTTGGCAAAAAAAGGTATTTTTTAGATTCAAAACCCTACTGTGAATTTATTTAAATGTTTGCAAAAAATGGCAACTCCACATGTGATTGATATAACCGAAAGAGCATGACCAAAATTTAAGAAGCATCCATTCAATTCAACAGAGGTTGATCCAAATGGTGCATTTTCAGAGATTATGTTCAGTGTGACGCATGCAGAAGATGTTAGGGCCTATATTCATGTTGTCCTAGAAGAACATGGAGGTAGTCAGTTCTTAGATCTATATATGAAATATTTAAGTGGAGATGAATTTGATTTGAAGGAAGAATATAAGGTATTGGAAAAGAAGAAGTTCATTCAGTATATAGATTTTCTAGTTTTTGTAGAAGATGAATGGGTTCGATATGTCTTAAGCAGAATTCATGATGAGTTTATGTGGCTAAATTCCACATTCAAGATCACCAAAGATGCCATAAGAGTGGTTATAGGTTTAAACCCTACTAGTACAGTACCTATATTAAAAGTTGTGAAAAATGATACAGTGATGAAAGTCACCAGAGAAAAATTTGATAAAAGAGCATTGGCAATCAGTGACATTGAAGATCATGCAGTTAGATTTGCATCCATGATAATCACCTATAAGGTCTACTTCACAAACCAGGAGAACTCTATCTCTAGTACTGCCATATATATATTGCCTATCAAATGATTAAGGAAAATGTAGAGTATGACATGTGTGAACTGCTCTAACAGTAGTTAATGGAGAACCTGGAGAAGACAAAAGAAACCAAATATCCCTTCAAGTTTTGTACATTGATTTTATGCTTATTTTTCTACTTTATACAAGAGTTACCAGGCATGAAGAATCTATTTTGGACTGGAGACAAACCTATTGCAGTATAGATTAGAAACCATTTGAACAACATAGGAAATATTAAGGCACAAAACTCAGCCCTATGGGGCTATTTCAAAAATTTCCAAAGGTTAATGTAATCTAGGGAAAGGATCCCCAAATCAATTGTTGATAAATACAAGGACACTATATGCTTCATTGTGACAAAAGACCAATGCTTGATGGAGGCCGTTGAGCCCAGAACAGTTTGGGTTATGCCAATGGGATATGAAGTTGATGGAAGAGTACTAGACAATTATGCCCAACATATGCTAAGCAAACCAAGGGACCCCAAAGAAGAAAGATTTGGGACATATGAGGAACTGTCTACAAAAATACATGTTGAGGTAAGAAAACCTGAAATTTCAAAGAAGGCCCAGAAGATAGCAGAAGATTATGCCCTAAAAAGGGGTTTCACCAAAGTACAAATCAAAGAGATAAAAGAAAAGGCACAAGCAGAGAGAAGAAAAAGAGAGGAAGGAAAGTGAAATGGTTAAGGCTCTGGAAGAGACTAAGAGGCAACTAGAGAACCCAATAGTAACAAAAAGAAGAACTAGAGGTTCTACTTCCTCAAGAACTACATCTATGTCCTCTAGTCCCACACCCTCTGCAAGTGTGGAAGCCCCTACAACAAGTTACAAGAGAAAGAAAACCAAAGGTCGTAGAATGTATGTCAATATAGGAGTAGATGAGGAAGAGATAGAGTCAGATGAAGAAGTAAAGAAAATGAAAATTGAGGCCACCAAAGCCTTTGGGAGAAGCAAGAAGAAATCTCTTGGCAAGGGTAAAGCTGAGAAAAATCCAAGACAAGATAAGTCTCAGACAGGAGAAGCCACTATAAGTCTTGAAGATGTTCTAAAAGCTATAACTATTGATGGTAATTTAAAACCCATAACCCAACTATATGATGAGTATAATGATCCAGACAAAGACATCATAGAAGTTGTTGTCATCAAATATCTGGAGATTTATAATAGACCCTTCATTGAGATAATATTTGATCTTCCTGACAATCTGGCAAGCATATTAACTGCTAAGAAGGAGGAAGCAATGACCAAGGATTGGGAGGTAAGAGAAAGTTTATTGATCAAATTTTGTTCGGATGTGACCCCTGAGGAAAAAGCAAAAGTTTTCAAGTTACTTGAAGATAAAATTGAGATAAAAAGAAGAGTCAACACTCTAATGGTAGGGAACACTGAGGAATTTGTGAAAAACATAGAGATTACAATTTTTGAGATCCTAAAAGACCTTAACATTTCAACTGTCCCCAATAAAGAGGATATAAATATTGATGTAGACACCTTTGTTCTTGAAGATAGTATGGATCAAGATTTGGAGAAAACTGATGAAATCAAAGAAATGAGTAAACAAGAAATAGAGGAAAGCCCTTAGAAAACCAAGAAAGAAGGACAATCCTCTGAGTCTGATCAGGCAAATAAGGAAAAGACTGATGAGCAGATCAAAGTAGACAATCAAGAACTTGATCAAACTAAGAAGAGCTCTTCTCCGAAGCAAAATATTGGTCAACAAGAGAACATGGACATGGAACCTTTGGGACATAATCATGAAAAAGTGTCTAAAGAAATGACAAGAGACACTGCTATTGCGCAAAATGATTCTTTGGAAAGAGAACAAGATGTGGATGAGTCTGAGATCCTACAAGGACCAATAAATTTGGCCTCACTATCTCCTATACAAAAATTCAAACTAGTATCAATTGTGCAAGCAAAGGCACAAGAAGAAATGTTGAAATCACACATACAGGATAGTGAGTTAATTGGTAAAGCATCTGACATCCTAGAGAAATTGATGCCCTCATACCAAAAGGACAAATCACAGTTGCCAACCGATCAACTTAAAGGCCTAATCAAATCTATAAGTTCACACTTTGAATCTTTTGAGAAATCTACAGAGACAAAAGTTAGAAAAGAATTTGATGAAATGAGGCTAGCCGAGTTAAAGATCATGTTAATCAATGATAAAACTCTATTGGCCAATAGAATAAAAAGTATACAAAGTGCCATAAAATAAGCCTATGATTTGTACAAATTTTGTGTATCATGGTTGGAAGCCACAAAGGAGTTAGAGGAAAAGATCAAGGATTAGGAATTGCAGTTGGTAAATATCTCCAAATCATTTGACCCGGTAGTTGAGTCAACAAGAAACAAAGAGATACAAGTCATCCATATTCATGATAACATAAGTAACCTAATAAATAAGAGGGACCAAATAAAGAGAAGAATGTGTCAATTAAGAGGGCTAATAAGTCCTAAGCTAGACTCAATGAAAAATCTTGCAGCAGAAGCATTGAATGAAAGTACAAGAATTGACACATCCTATGATATACAAAAGGCAGATAAAGTAATCTTCCTAATAAATGGGCACATTCAAATTTTGGAAAGTGCAAATAAGATTTGGGATGAAGAGATTACACAATTAAAGATTGTGTACAAGGATATTCTTTCACCTACGACTAATTAAGTTGAAGATTGTATGTGTACATATGCGGCAGAATATGATAGTTTTGAAGTTTTTGACAAAATTTTGACCCTTGTACATACACCTTTGCCAATGATGTCAAAGGGAGAGAAGAAGACTAGTGAAAAATGGGCAAACATCTAAGGCAGAGAAGGAAAATAGAGTATATTTA
Organism: Cunninghamia lanceolata; assembly: GCA_027924645.1. NCBI lineage: Eukaryota > Viridiplantae > Streptophyta > Pinopsida > Cupressales > Cupressaceae > Cunninghamia > Cunninghamia lanceolata. The sequence goes on from BSBN01000841.1 coordinate 719,872, forward strand.
GAAAGGGGGAGCAGACAAGCATTTTTTACTAAGTGTTGCCATCAATGCCAATGGGGGAGATTGATGGCAAGAGACGCTGCTCTGATGAATGATTGAATGTTGTCATTGATGACAACAAAGAAAGGAGATTTTACTGGCATGGCAAAGAGACTTTACTCTAGAAGGATAAATGGCTAAGTATGGGTAGTATACATGATACAGTGTAAATGGCAATGCTTGAGTTAGTACGCCTCTGCAGTTGAGGATATTTATATGTGGTTTAGGTATGTTAGTCATAGATACTTGGTGATCACATGATCCAGTGTTCAAGTTCTGACTTCCTTTGGAAGTCATATTGCAAAATATCTAAGTTTGGGTGAATAGAATAAAGATAGGAACAGTGCACAATACCAAAGTAAAAGGGTCCGCATTCCTCTGTTGTTGCATATTTTGTCTTGCAATTTGTAAGGTATAATAAGAAGTCCAGAATGAATATTGGTTATGAATCTTTGAGTCTCATATTGTCCACAGTGAGAGTTATGATGTGACAGATGAATTGGTCAAGCATGTTCTTGAGAGACAAGCTGACAGGCATGTTAGATATTTATGTGGGGAAGATATTGTTTGAACAATCAATCTAAGTGGTTGAATGATTGGTGTTGACCTATATGAAGAATATTGAATGATTGTTTGGGTCCACATTACAAATTGTGCACAAGTTCAAGCTGACAAGATATAACATTTGTATACATGGTTCATATTTGGCTTGCCGACCTAACTGAGTTAAATCTTCTAGAGGATATATATACTCAATGAATTTTGGTGTTAAGATAGAGACATATGATGTGATGTGTGTGAATTCAATGTATATGTGATCTAAAGCAGAGTTGTGACTAGAAAAAGATAGTAAGGACAGAAGAGCAGAGTTTATGTAGAGCAAAGTAGAAATAGTAGAGCAAACATCATGAAGACTTTTGAGTCTGTATACTAAGCTGTAAATGGAATTGCACCTTAGCATTCTATAGATGCATTTACAGCAGTCATCTCCTAGTAGTGAGCCAATCTTTCTTCTATCGGGGCAGTGAGCCTTCATGTAATTCGGTATTACTATCATAATAAATTGTGAGCTAACACTCACCATGGTTTTTCCCTTTTTAGGTTTTCCACATATAATCCTGGTGTATGTGTTATGAATTTGTGGCTGCTCTTCTCATGTTTACTTTACTTTCATGTTATTGAATTTGGTAAATGGATAAGTGAATGTGTAAATGAAAAGGTTTTAAGAATACTGATTCACCCCCCTCTCAGTATTCTATATACTTAACACACCTTAACCACTTTGCATCTGCTAGCTTCAACAATCTCTACCAACTAGTATGCTACAATTCAACTCCATCAATCTATAACTCATTATCACATTGCTAGCATGCACTAACTCACCATGTTAGTTAGGAAGTATATGAACCAACTCTACATCTCATATCATGGTTTATCTCCACTATATTAGCTAAACAAGGAACCTTTGATGATCTTTGAGGGCTACCACTCCCTTACGCCACACACATAACTCACTCTTTGGCTCTTCAATTGATTTGTATTATCTGCCTTTCAACAACCTCTATTGAAAGAGGTTGACAATCCTCCATCATGGATGTTTTTCTTACCAAAAACAATCATCTATGTAATCACCCACTAATAATCTACTTCCTTATCTTGTGAAAGATGTAATGAACTCTAGAATAGAAACAACTAGGAAAGTGACTATTCTACCATCCAACCACTATCCAACTCTTTGCCTTCTTGCTCAATGATTCTAACAAAGGAAAATGAAACCAAACTACCCATCATGCACACCTTCTTCCACAACCCATCTAGCGTCAAATAGAAATAATTCTAACTGTACAACTACCCACACATCTAATTTTTTTCCAATCTATCACTACCTACATGGATGAACCAACAAAATAGCCTCATCCAAGTCATCAATGACTCAAAGACCAAATTTTGTATGCCAAAAATTGCACACTTCAATAGCTTCTTTCTAACTTTAGTGGCATTACTTCCCTTTTGTAACTATATTCTCACTTTGTTAGCCAACTAAAACAACTTTAGCAATAGAATCTCAACTTTACTAGCAAGCCCAAATGACTTCAGTAGCTAGTTGTCATCTTCGACAACAACCTCATGAATTTTAAAACGACTTCATGACTTTTGTAGCCACTATTATAATCTTCAGTAGCAAAGGTAATTTTTGATAGCAAAGACCCTCTTCTACAATAACTATCAAAATTTACAACACTTGTGCACTTCAACAACAAATACAAACTTAGGACATGACCACAATGGTCCAAATGTCCAAAATAGATTCAAATCACCTAATTATTTTTAGATCATATACTAAGGTAGATTTGAGCATGATAGATTAATAATCAATTTATAAACCATTTCATTTCCTTTACAAGGCATAATTGAAAGCTACTACAACATGGGTAGAGGAAATAATAATAAATTATTACATTTAGAATTTTAACATTAAATTGATATAAGATCTAATAAGAGAGAACAAATTAGCACATTGCTTATTATAAAGTAAGATGACTCTTCTTTCAAACACACAATCCAAGAGAGTGGAGATAATATTTACTTTCAAGAGTTAAATGGGAGAGCAAAGGGGTAAAGATTTATTTTCCATTTGTTTATTCGTAAACCCAAACACTCACAATATGATTATTTCACCTAGTCCATTTATGACATGTTCTAATCATTCTAGGATTATATCAACTTGTAAGGGAATGAAACAAAAAAGAGTATAAGTGACATTGAACAATATATAAGTACACAGATGTCCACATACTAACATTAACAATACATGAATTACATTGGATGAATATTATTAGAAATTAATTTATCAACTATAAATATAAAATAACAATTACATCAGATCATGTTATAGAACAACAATTGTCTTTAGCCTTAATATATATCTACTCTGTAATTGTTGCCCTATATACAATGCAACCTACATACAATAAATATTATTTTTCTCTCTTTAGCTTTATAGCATAAACTGCAAATACATCTTGTATTGTTAGCAAATACTGCTCTCCTTGTATGATTCCCATCCCCACCATCCAATGTGGGATGCCACCACTGTACCTTCTTAATGTTATCTTACTGTTTTAATTCCAATTTCATTGCTTTCATTGATCTGACCTTTCTTTCCTTGCATTCTTTTGTTATCATCCTTATTTTCCCCTATTACCTCATTGTATTTCTTGTGAAACTCCTTAAGTTCTTTATGGAAGGTGGGGTTTTCAATATGGTTGTAAGTCATTTTGTAACCATGATTCTCTTTATTCAGTCTTGAATTGGCTTCATCATTCAACTTCCAAACTTTGGCCTTTGAGATTTCCATGATATCCTTTACTTGCATAGCAATATTGAAAGTTGTGTCTTTTATTTAACTTATTAAATGACCTCTTAACCTTGTTGAATTTCTCATCATTTCTTGCCTTCCATAAAAACCACAAAATCTCAGTTGAAAGGGAAAGCCAAAACAAATTATGTTTTTATCTAACTTATTCACATATCCTATAACTATTTCCAGCCACTTCTTATAGTTATTTACATCCCAATTAACTAGTCCTACACAAAGAAGATTCTAGATTTCTTTTGCAAAGAAACATTCAAAAAATATGTGATAGATTCAGGTTTCCTACAGATAGAGCACAAATCAATGTCAGCATTGTTAAATTTATAAGGTAGGTGTTGCAGAGTAAGCAACCATCTAAAGAAATCCTTTTTAGGCTCTAAAACATTAGACCAAATCACTTTGAAACAATTCTACCATTGCTTTGTTTCTAGGTTAACATTTCATTTTCTATTAAGGTACTCAAAAATATTGTCATTGTTAGCTAACTCTTTATAAATACATTTAGCAAATTAGCACATGTTCATTATTGGAAAATTCACATTCACTATATAAAAATTATACTAGAAACTACCTACTAGTATCCAAAACTATGAGTCAAAATGTAATATCCCTTGCTATTTCAGACCTTATATTGCTGATTTGAACCTCAAGGAATATTGTCAAACACTTCTGATGTAAACCCAATGCTTGCTGGTCTGTGTTTCCAGTCTGATATTTTTGCTTGATAATGATAGCTGAGTACTCTAAATGCTCATAAAACTAAACTATAATGTCTAAGCATTAATCTAAATGCATATATGACCTCTTTTTTGGTATTTTCGATGCATATACATGAAAATTAGACATGAAATGCACACCTAAAGCCAACTGGCATTTTGTCAAACAATTGGCATGCAATTACTATGCTGATCATGTATGCTATTAGATGGACATTTCGTCAGACAAATGGTATGCAACATACATCTCCTTTATTGAATTCATTCCCAAGTACAATGTTGCTATGAATTTGCCAAGACTAATTGGCTTACAATGATGACTACAGCAATGCCAAATCTGATTCTGAGTTATCACTTACAGCAGTAAAATTAAATGCCTAAGATGACAATGCAAACTACTAATAGTTGTAAGAAGAACCTGATAGTGATGCCCAATGATGCTGAAGGAGAATAAACCAATATCCAAGGAAAGGAGTTCTGTCCAAACCCAATGTGAAACCTTCTCCTTGCTGCCCTGTACTGTAGCATTACTATTCACGGCACTATAGCAATCATTGTAGCTTAATGTAGCAAATCACTGTAGCGCGCACTGTAGCGTCACTGTAGCGCTACTGTAGCAATCACTGTAGCACACTATTCATGTTACTGTAGCGGCACTATTCACAGCACTGTAGTAGCCAATAGAAAAAACTTCTGATATGCAAATTAATACCTCCAAACCCCTGGATAATACTGCAGATTTAAGCACAAATGAAAGGACTGAAGTATCCCTTCTAATTTGCAACCCTTCGGAGGATATTTCACCACCTCAGTTATGCTAATCTATGGGAGTTTCCGTTCCTAAAGACCAAATATGCAGAAACCCTTGGCTCCACAACACTCATCAAATGCAAATGTCAATAATCAGATGCCTGGAAGCTTGCCTTGCCCCTTCTTTTATACATTTTTTTATCCCACTTCAAGAGGCTTCTAGAAAAATCTTATTATTTCATTTTAGTGACTTTAATGATATAATATTAATTTTAAGTCACTATATTAAATTAATTAAATATAAGATTACCTTTTGATTAAAAATTAAGTAATAACCTTATAAAATAATTAATTTAATAATATCTCCCTTATTTCGTCAATTAGCCTTCGGGAGATAAAGGCTAAATTACTCATCATGAAAGTCACCTAGGAAGGGGACATTACAGTTTGCCCCTCCTGAAATTGCTTGTCCCCAAGCAATCTCAACTCTGGATGCTGAAGAATCTCCTCGCCTTCCCAAGTGGCATCCTCAACCGGTAAATCCCTCCATTTGATCAAATACTCTTTGATGACCCGTCTCCGTAACTGCCTCTCCCTAACATCCAAAATAGCCTCAGGCACCATAATCAACTTCCCCTCATCATCCAAGGGTGGTAAGGTAGCAGAAGGAACCATGCGATGACCTTGAGGCGTGACACATGGAAAACATTGTGTACTCTGCTATCTGTCGGTAGTTCTAACTCATAAGCCACATCACCAACTCGCCGGATAATCTTGAAAGGGCCATAATAACGTGGCTTGAGCTTCTCTGCACCACTCTTCTTGAAAGTGGATTGTTGATAGGGCTGTAACATCAGATACACCATATCCCCAACCTCAAATGACCGCTCAACTCTCTTTTGATCAGCATATTGTTTCTGCTGATTCCGTACCTTTTAGATATTTTCCTGAAGAGCTCTCACAATATCCTGGTTCTCCTGTAACATATCTCCTGCACTAGGCACTCTACTGTCACTCATCAGCAAGTCAAGGAAACTAGGCGCTTCATAACCATACAAGGCCATAAATGGTGTCATTTGAATCAAGAGATGGTAAGTGGTATTGTAATAGTACTCACATAGGTATATCCACTTAACCCAACCCTTCTGTTTCCCTGCAATGTAATTCCTGAGATATCCCTCCACCCACTTATTCACAACTTCTGTCTGGCCATCCGTTTGCGGGTGGTAGCTGGTACTTGGGGTAAGCTCTGTCCCACATAGTCTAAATAACTCCTGCCAAAAATGACTCAAGAACTGACTATCCCTGTCACTAACAATGCTCTGAGGTAACCCATGCAACCTGAAAATCTCACGGAAGAAGAGTTCTGCTACCTATGCAGCTGAGTATGTAGCTGTGATTGGAAAGAAATGAGCATATTTTGTTAATCGATCAACAACCACATAGATACAATCTCGTCCCTGGGTTTTCAGCAAACCAGTAATAAAATCCATGGATAAACACTCCTACTTCCTATCAGGAATCGGAAGTGGTTGAAGTAAACTTGTAGGGTATGTATGTTCCTATTTATTCTGCTGGCAAACAGGACACTCTCTGACATATCAAATAACATCTGTTTTGAGCCCTTTCTAAGTAAAGCGCTCTCGAACCTATCTATAAGTCTTGAAGTACCCCGGGTGCCCTGCCATAGGTGTATCATGAAAATACCTCATCACTATGATCTTCATTTCTGATCCTGGGGTTAAGAATATCCTACCTTTGTAAATGATAAGATCATTTACAATTGAATACTTGTCATCCTGAACTGACCCCTCAATTATGCTAGAAGCCCATGAGTCTTTGGCATACTCTGCCACAATCAAGTGTCTCCAATCCTCTGAAATCTCCACCATAGAGCTCAAATGGGGACGGCGAGATAAAGCATCAGCAACTACATTCTGAGTTCCTTTGACATAAGTAATGTCAAAGTCATATGATTGCAATTTACTCACCCACTTTTGCTGACGATCATTAAGATCTCGTTGTCCTAGGAAATGCCTCAAGCTGTTATGGTCTATCTTAATGCAAAACTTGCTGCCCACAAGGTATTGCCTGAATTTGGCCAATGCATGCATAATGGCCAACATCTCCTTATCATAAATACTGTAGCTCCTCTCTTGACCCCGTAACTTCCTACTCTCAAAAGCTATCGGATGTTTGTCTTGCATAAGAACTGCACCAATCCCCTCACCCGAAGCATCACACTGTAGCTCAAAGGGTCTAGTAAAATCTGGCAAGGCAAGAACTGGGCAAGTAGTCATCAACTTTTTAAATTTCTCAAAACATTCCTGTGCCTCAGGTGTCCAAACAAATGCCCCTTTCTTCATTAAATCTGTAAATGGTGCTGCATGTTGTGAATATCCACTGACAAATCTGTGGTAGAAGCCACACAAACCCAAAAATCCCCTAAGCTGAGTAAGATTCTCAGGTGTAGGCCACTCAATAATAGCTCTGACTTTGTCAAGGTCCATACGCACACCTTCTGCACTAATGATATGGCCTAAGTATAGCAACTCTGTCATGCCCAGATCACATTTGGATTCTTTGGCATACAAGGACTCCCTGCTAAGAATTCCCAACACTGTATCCAAATGGGTGATATGCTCCTCCCAAGTTCTACTGTACACCAAAATGTCATCAAAGAAGACTAATACAAACTTTCTCAGCTGTGATTGAAAAACCCTGTTCATAGTGGACTGAAATGTAGCAGGAGCATTGGTTAGCCCAAATGGCATAACCACAAACTCAAAATGTCCACAATGGCACCTAAATGCTGTCTTCTCGATGTCCTGCTCTCTGACCCTGATCTGGTGATAACCTGATCTCAAAGCTATTTTCGAGAAATAGCGAGCACCATGAAGCTCATCATTCAACTCGTCAATACGAGGAATAGGGTACCTGTTCTTAATTGTCCTCTTATTCAACACCCTGTAATCGATGCACATCCGAAGGGTACCATCCTTTTTCTTGACCAAGACTACTGCTGAAGCAAAAGGTGATTTACTTGGCCTAATGTGCCCCATAGCCAACAGATCCTTAATTGTTTTTTCAATCTCATCTTTAGCCGCTTGGGGTGTCTGTAAGGAGTGATCATCACGGGTTTAGCACCCTCCTCCAATTCTATTATGTGCCCAATCCCTCTGTTTGGAGGCCTGCCTGGTGGAATATCACTAAACACCTTGGAGTGCTTGATCCTCAACTCCTGTATATTTGGGTGATAGGCTAGTTTTTGTTTCTCTTCCTGTGTTGGCATTAGAATACACCCTGCTGCCCACTCAACCATGTCATGGCGCATAAGTCTCTCCATTTTTCTGAAAGATATCATCCTGCAGCTAGTATCCCTGATGGCTTTTAGCACATGAGCCTTCCCATCCACTTTAAACCTCATCTCCATTTCCCTAAGGTTAATGGTAAACTCCCCAATATCATGAAGCCATTTCATTCCTAAAACCATGTCAGTTTCTCCCATGTTTACCACATAAAAATCTGCCTTAAACTCAAAGTTATTCAATCGCATGGGAAGACTTGGAATCATCCTGTCACACTTAAGAGTATATCCATCAGCAACTTTTACTCGTATGCCCTCAAATTCCTCTGTCCGAATTCTGTGCCTTTCAACCAACCTAGCATCAATGAAGTTATGCGTGACACCTGTATCAAGCAAGGTAATGATCTTCTATCCGGCTAAAACCCCACGCATCCTGAATGAGCCCTCTTGTTGTATGCTAGTAAGGCGTGCTTCTTGAAAATTTGCTTCCTCAACATTTTCAGCCTCAATTTCATGCTTATCTGTCTCATCATCAGATTTTTCCTCATTAGATTCCTCTTGATCAGATTGCTGGTCCGACTTTGAATCCTCATAGAATGCCCACATAATCCTGTTTGCTTTGCCCTTAGGTCTTAAAGGACAGTCATGGTTTGCATCATAGGGACCTTTGCAATAAAAACACAACTTTTTCCTTCACAAGTCATTAAATGTCTCGCGATCTAATGGTGCTGCTGATTTTCCCTTTGAGTCTGAAATTTCTTTTTTCTTAGGAAATGTCTTGTTGTCCCGATAAGAAGAAGATCCCTTAGATGAGTACTTACTTTTAGGGGCTGCAAGTTCCATACTCCTAGCTTTTTTCATTGCCTCTTGTAGTGTCAAAGGATCAAAAGCCTTTATCCATCCTCTTAACGGTTCCAATAAGCCCTCCATGAATAGCACAACCAATCTCCTTTCAGATATATTGGAGACCATGACTGATAATTTCTGAAATTCACTAATGTAACTCTCCAAACTCCCAGTCTGCTTAAGCTGTGCCAAGTCTCTAAAATATGTCTCTGGATCTCTCTTATCAAAGCGTTCCACCAATCTATCAACAAACTCCTGATATGAAGTGATACTATTATGATGCAATGTCTCTAATCCATGATACCACCAATCGTGGGCTGCTCCCTCCAAGTGAAAAGTAGCATATTTTATTGCATCCCTTTCTGTCATGGGTCTAAGAATCAAGAGGGTGTCTAGCTTATGAATCCAAGCCTGAGCCGTGACCTTCCCACTACCATCAAACATGGGCAATGTAACTCTGCTGGCGGCATACATCAAATCATTATTTTGATTTCTTGGTCTCTTTTCTTGCTTTCCCCTGTAGTGTTCTCTTCTTTGACTCACAAACCTATCAAAGCTCATGCGCTCCCTGACCTGTGGTGTTAACAACTCCCATTCATCATTAGCTGCCATAAGAGTATCTGCAAACATTTCTTCTCCTTCTTCTACATTTTCCTCTTCTTGTTCGTTCCTTAAAAAAGTAGGACGTGTAGGCCTATCTGCCATGTGAGAAGATGCTTGTGCCCTAGGTGTCCCAACCACACTCCTATTATCATCCGGTTCATAGTTTCGTCTTCTCTGAGGGTTCATTTGTTGTATCATTGTAGTAAGTGCCCGCACAACATCTGCCACCTACTGCTGCCCCGTAGCCATTTGTCTAAAGAGTTCACGTGTTTCCTATTCTTCATCATTTCTTCCCCTGTTTCTGATAGGGCTACCTTCACCTCTTTCACCCATAGTGCTGGATGAACCAACCTCTCGCTGTTTTGCTGCTAAAATAGCTGATAAAGTGTCCTGTTCAAGTGGTTGTGGCCACTGTTTTTGCTTCCTTTCTTCTCTAGCTATATACCTCTTGTCCCTATCACTTTGTTGCATTTAATGAGCCGATTTCAAACCCAAAGGATGGCAGGAAACCGCTCTGATACCACTGTAATATCCCTTGCTATTTCAGACCTTATATTGCTGATTTGAACCTCAAGGAATATTGTCAAACACTTCTGATGTAAACCCAATGCTTGCTGGTCTGTGTTTCTAGTCTGATATTTTTGCTTGATAATGATAGCTGAGTACTCTAAATGCTCATAAAACTAAACTATAATGTCTAAGCATTAATCTAAATGCATATATGACCTCTTTTTTGGTATTTTCGATGCATATACATGAAAATTAGACATGAAATGCACACCTAAAGCCAACTGGCATTTTGTCAAACAATTGGCATGCAATTACTATGCTGATCATGTATGCTATTAGATGGACATTTCGTCAGACAAATGGTATGCAACATACATCTCCTTTATTGAATTCATTCCCAAGTACAATGTTGCTATGAATTTGCCAAGACTAATTGGCTTACAATGATGACTACAGCAATGCCAAATCTGATTCTGAGTTATCACTTATAGCAGCAAAATTAAATGCCTAAGATGACAATACAAACTACTAATAGTTGTAAGAAGAACCTGATAACCAATATCCAAGGAAAGGAGTTCCATCCAAACCCAATGTGAAACCTTCTCCTTGCTGCCCCGTACTATAGCGTTACTATTCACGACACTGTAGCAATCACTGTAGCTTACTGTAGCAAATCACTGTAGCGCACACTGTAGCATCACTGTAGCACTACTGGAGCAATCACTATAGTGCACTATTCATGTTACTGTAGCGGCACTATTCATAGCACTGTAGTAGCCAATAGAAAAAACTTCTGATATGCAAATTAATACCTCCAAACCCCTAGATAATACTGCAGATTTAAGCACAAATGAAAGGACTGAAGTATCCCTTCTAATTTGCAACCCTTCGGAGGATATTTCACCACCTCAGTTATGCTAATCTATGGAAGTTTCCGTTCCCAAAGACCAAATATGCAGAAACCCTTGGCTCCACAACACTCATCAAATGCAAATGTCAATAATCGGATGCCTTGAAGCTTGCCTTGCCCCTTCTTTTATACATTTTTTTATCCCACTTCAAGAGGCTTCTAGAAAAATCTTATTATTTCATTTTAGTGACTTTAATGATATAATATTAATTTTAAGTCACTATATTAAATTAATTAAATATAAGATTACCTTTTGATTAAAAATTAAGTAATAACCTTATAAAATAATTAATTTAATAATATCTCCCATATTTTGTCAATTAGCCTTCGGGAGATAAAGGCTAAATTACTCATCATGAAAGTCGCCTAGGAAGGGGACATTACACAAAACCATGAGCCATAGCAAAAATGCAACACCCCCATGTAGTCATGGTCAAGCAATTCAAAATCATAAGTAACTCCTCTTATACCTCTTGCACATCTCACACCTCTATTATGTCTCATATATTCCATCATAATAGTCAAATTGACAACTTTCCCAAATATAGGCACTCCATGAAAGCATTTAATGTTTGTGTCATAACCATCCAATTTCCTGAAGATGCTTTATAACCTAATTTTGACCTTTTCAATGTAACTCCCTATTTAATTCCTTCTTGCACAATATTTGAAGTATTTTAGAGAACAAATAATAAATAAATAATTTCCCCACCCTTGCATGGGCATCCCATTTTGTCCACTCCTTGATGTTTGGAGATCATACATTATTTATCATCTACATAATTAAATATAATTTACAAGACTTAGGATTTTCAAAGTGATTGGCACACTTGATCCTAGAATTCTCCTTATTGACATTTGCATCATAAAGAAATAAAGTGAAACTAAAATAAATCAAGTGCTAGAAGAAGCAAGGCCCATGGCCTATCTACACCAACTAAATTTCTTGTGCTCACTAGCATAGTGAGATAATTTGTAACATTAACCACAGTTTCAACCTTTTATATCATGATTCTACCACCCTCAACCATCTCATATATAAAGTGATATTGAATAGAAATATGATTTGTATGATCATGGTACATTAGGTTTTTAGGCCAAACAAATAGCACTCTAACTATCACATCTAATCTTAACTTATCTGCACTCAAAGCCAATACCTTAACACAATCTCTCTACCCACACTACCTCCTCATAAGCATGTGTTTCAACCATGTACTTTGATTTTTTAGTGGACAATGCAATACCACTTGCTCATCCAATTAACAATTCCTCTAAATAGAGTGAACATATAACCACTCATGGACATCTTGTTGTCTAGATCACTAGCCCAATTTGAGTCCAAAAATTACTATACATAAAGCAAATTTCCCATATCACCAATCCCATGATATCAAATACAATAATTAGAAGTCCCTCATGAATACTTGAAAACCATTTTCACATAATTAATGCTCTTGGCTAGAGTTAGACATAAAACCTGCTAAGAACTCCCACTACTTTGGCAAGTCATGTCTTGTATAGATCATAACATACATTAGGCTACCTATGGTACTAAAATAAGGAACATTAAACATGTTCTCCAAATCATCATTTGATTTAGGAAACTAATTCAATGATAACTTAGTATTAATAGGTAAAAGAATGCTTACTAGCTTATATTCCTACATAGTAAACCACTACAAAATAGTCTAAACATGTATTTACTCTAACTAAGCCAAAAAATTCTACTAATCCAATACCTGCTAACCTCCATACCCAAGATATATTTTATAGTTCCTAAATCCTTCATGTCAAAGACACTATATAACTAATTTTTGACCTCTCTAATCATTCCCTTGCCATTTCCAATGAACATGTCATCAACATACAAGACAATGATTAGCAACTAATCATCATTCAATTTAAAATAAACACAATGATCACATTCACTCCCAAAAACCCCAAGTTCCAATATGAAAGAATAAAACCTCTAATACCACATTTGAGGTGACTACTTTAGACCATACAATGACTATTTCAACCTACAAACCAAGTTCTCCTTCCCTTTTACCACAAAGTTTCATTAAGTTGTTTCATATATTTCTTCCTCAAGATTCCCATCTAAAAATAAAGTTTAACATTCATTTTATTTACCTCTAAATCATAAGCAACATCAATAGAATGTAGGAAACTAATAGAAGTTAGTTTTGCAATAGGAGAGAAAATTTAACTGAAATCAACTCCCTTAACCTAGGAGTAACCTTTTGTCACTAGTCTTGCCTAGTACCTTTCCAAATGTTTATCTACTTTGAATATCTTCTTAAATACCCACTTTCAACCAATGGGTTTCCTTCCCTTAGGAAACTCAACTAGATTCAAAGTATCACACCTATTCAAGGCCATCATATCATCCTCCATGGCCTCCATCCAAGACTTACACTCCTTTAAAGAAAAATATTCATCCACACATCTAGGTTTATCATCAAGACAAGATAAATAAAACACACAACCAAAATCTAGTGGGCTATACTTGCCAACTAGTTTATGTTGCCTTGTGGACCTTCTCTAGGATGTAGTAAGAGACTCCTCTTGTTCTTTCTCTAAACTTTATGAATTTGAACCTTCTTCTTCCTCTACATCCTCCTATCCAACATGTGCATATTCCTTATTCACTAGTTTGGTTTACAAATGCATAAATTTTTTCATTTTCTTTTGGTTGTGCTTGATCAAACTTAACTTTAAGTTCCCTTAAAATCACATCTCTAGAATATCCCATTTTCAAGGTTAGAGGATTCCAAAGCTTATAACCCTTAACATTATCACCATAACCAACAAAAATATATTTATTATCTTTGAAATCCAACTTAGACCATATTTTAGGCACATGAACAAAAGCCTCACAACCAAAAACTATAATGTGAAAAATAGAGGTTGTCTTACCTTTCAACACTTCATACGGTATTTTATCAACTAGAAGAGAACACAAAGATCTATTAATCAAATAACAAGAAATACTTACAACCTCAACCTAAAAACACTAATCCAACTAAGAACTACTCAATATACTTCTTCCTCTATCCATTAATGTCCTATTCATCCTCTTTGTGATGCCATTTTGTTGTGGTGTATACAAAGTTATTTTTTGCCTCACAATACTTGCATATATATAGAAATCATCAAATTATCTAGAACAATATTCCCCTCCATTATCTAACCTTAAAACTTTTATTTCCTAATCCATCTAATTTTTTACAAGAGCTTTAAATCTTTGAAGTTGCTAAAAACTTCAAATTTATTCCTTAGAAAAAATTCAAGTATAATGTGAGTAGTCATGTCGATAAAGGAAACATAATAATGAGATGTTCTAGTTGAAGAAACATCCACAAGATCAAGAACAACATTATTAATAACCTCCAATAATATATTTTCTATAATGCTACTAGAATTAAACTTTACGCTACTCTATTTTTCAAACACACAATGCTCACAAAAATCAAAATCTACAAATAACTAGACAAGCCATCCACCATATTTTTATTAACTATTTTATTAACTAGGGCCTTAAGCCATGTTTACCATTGTGGCCCAACTTATGGTGCCACAACATACATGAATTGGAGTTCTAGGTTACATAGGCTAGGTTAAAATAAGTAGATGCATCAAGCATAAATAAAATACTACACTAGTATCCCTTAGCTAGCACTTGACTCCCTCTAGCCAACCTATAATCACTCCTGTAAAATTGTGACATGCACTCCAACATCATTAGTTTTAGAAATCAAAAGTAAATTTCATGTTAATCCTAGAATGTGAAAAACATCTATGAGAGATTTTATTTTTCCTTCATTGAACAGAAGTTTGACCTTCCCTTTACCAACAATCTTATGTGAACTGTTGTCACCAAGGAATGCCTCACCACCATCATATTATTTATATTAAGAGAGCCACTCCCTACAAGGAGTTATATGATACGAGGGATCTAAATTAATAAGCCATGAGTTATAACTAGAAATGTTAAAACAAATAATCAAAACATCATTTTCATCATCAAAGGATTTAGTATTAGAGGAATATTTAGTAGACTTCTTGTTTAGATACATTCCTTCTTTACATGGCCTCACTTTTGTAGTTCTAACATTTCACACTACTCTTATAAAGGGTTTTAGACCATCCTTTAGACTTAGACCTCTCTTTATCCCCCCTTTTCTTACCAACCTTTTCCTTGGGTTTACCCTGTACATGTTAGAAATAAAGGTAAACAACTATCAATGGAAAACTGATTCCAATTGTAATATAGATATTTAACTATGCATAACCAAAATAGAGATGGTATAAAATCAACACAAAGAAATAACATAATAGAAGATCAAACACATAACATAGTGTTTATGTGGAGAAACACTTTTGAGAAAAACTCCACACAAGAAGAGATGCACTAGTCTGTATTAACTTCAATAGAGTTTATAATACAACACTATCAATCTCCTCTTCAATCTTCAGTCCAGCAGTGCCTATAATACTCTCAACTCTTCTCATACACAACCATAATACAATATCCTCATAAATGGGTTGCCTTCTAGGAAAATACAAGCCAACATAACCTCTATCGTCAGATTTGTGACCTAATGATGAATGGTCTAGATTTACAATGAGAAAAAATATATAATGTGGCTTCTAGGGGTGTTGCCCCCAGACCCCCACTAGGCCATGTGGCCCTCAGACCCCCTGTCAGGGGGGCCATCCCCTCTGAACCCCACAGGGGGTACCCCCTGCAACCCCTCGAATAACCTACATCTGTTGGGTACCGGGATCAAACATGCAGCTACAACAAGATCATTACTTGGTGAATACTTCTTCCCTTATGGAAATTTACAAACAACATTAGGAGTAATTAATTACAAAGGATTTACAAGGTTTATGGTACCTTAATCCTAACAATACATGTAGTGCATCCTTGGAACCCTCATTCATGGAGTTTTTCCTCATTTCTTTGTTGAGCAAAGTAGAAATAAGGTCATCCATCTTAGGCTCTATAATAAAGAGAAAAGCAATAATATATATTTAGCCTCCTCATCAAGATTAACATCTATGCTTCTTAGTTGACTCAAAATAAGATTAAAAACATTTAAATTCTTTTCTATAGAGTCTCTTTCCTTTATTTTAATGAATATAATTTCCATTTTAAATACAACATATTAACAAGATCTTAGTTTGGTAGATTTCACCTATCCTTCTCCATAGATTGTATGTTGTAGTTTCCTTGGAGACATTCAGAATGATGGAATCAAAGAGACATAAACATATTTCTCCTCAAGCCTTATTTTCAAGATTCTTATAGTCTTCATTTGATAACCCAACAAACATTTTCTTATCTATCACAACCCTCTATTGATCATTTTCCTCCAAGATATCCTCCATTTTTAGTTTCCATAGCTCGTACCCAAAACCATTGAACTTCTCAATATCTGAATGAAATGTGCTAGACATGGCTTCCCTAACCACACTCAAATCTACAAAACCATTAAAAAAATACTCTCAGTATAACCATAAAAGTCCCACAACACTACAAGAAAGGTGTCCCCTTCTAAATCAAGTTATATCTTTGATAAATTAATAGGGTAAATGACATAATGAAAATATTACCAAAATAGTGATTTAATATGATAAAGCATGTGATTAAGCCAATAAAATTTATTTACCAATAAATAAGAAAACATAGCAAATGCAAATCATTTGAACACCAAATTTACATGGAGAAACCCTTATGGGAAAAAACTCCACCACCCAAGAGACCCAAGCTTGTGTTAATCTTAACAAAGAGTGTACACCAATACAAACACTTGTCCCTTTGATACAAAACTAAAAACCTAAGAGTACCTACAAAAGAACCTTGCAATCCTCTATTTGATGCCTCCAATATAGAGAAAAGTTAGAAATTAGAAACCACCAAGTGATATCCAAAACTATGAGTCAAAACCACAAGCCATAGAAAACATTTAACACCCCCATAGCCATGGTCAAGCAACCCACAATAGAAATTAACTCATCTTACACCTCTTACACATCTTACACCTCTCTTATGCATCATAGATTCCATCATAACAGTCAAATTGACTGCTTTCCCAAATCCAGATGCTCCCAATCTTGACCTTTTCAATGTAACCTCCCTATTTAATGCATTCTTACAGAATATTCCAAGTATCCTAGAGAATAAATAATAAATAAATAATATACATGTCCTCGCATAGGTGTCCCATTTTTCCCATTCCATGATAGTTGGAGATCATACATTATTTATCATGAAATACAACTTACAAGACTTAGGATTTGCATGGTGAATTACACACTTATCCTAACATGACTCAAATGCAAGTTCACTTAACCAATGTTGCACTTGATGGCATATTTGAACCATATTCACCAAAAACTTCCATTATTAAAAAGGATCTCATCTCATGCCTATTGTAGACACCTAAAATTGACCCCTTTTCATTATTGTCAATTTGTCACATCATTCACCTTGCATATGTCGATTTTGTCTAGCACATTTGTGTCAAACAACTATTTTCCTCTAAACCACTCCTTTTATATCATTAATTAAATAAATTATATTTATTTAATTAATTCCATTGGTTATCATCTATTTTCTTCTATTTCTATCTATAATTAAACAATCTTTAATTGTTTAATTATTTCACTATTCCTCTTATAAATTAAAAAAAAAAAATTTATTTATTTATCTTCTCATCATCTAAATAAATTAAATAAATTTATTTATTTAATTTATGTTCACTGTAAATTTAACATTTTCCTCTATTATTTAAAAATAAATTAAATGAATTTATTTATTTAATTTAATTTTATCTTATCATCTTCTTATCTTATCACAGTCTTCTATGTGTACAAGATAGGGCCTATCCTAAATCAAATATAAAAATGATTTAATTGATTCTAAAATCAATTATCCACATCATCTAATCCTTAAAATAGAAAAGCACTCTATTTTAAGAAAGTCAATTTTAGTACTACTAACAAACCAACTACAATCATTTAATAAAAGCTTTTCCTATGGACACTTGTCTTGTACACATTCATATAAGCTTCTTGTTTAATCTTAGCCATTCATGTAGCCTCCTAATCTCCACCATTGATCAATCTTAGTAGAGAGCTATATAAACACACTCTCACCTCATTTCATGATCATCCCACACAATCTTGAAAGCGTCCAGACTATCATCTTATGCATATTGAGCATTCATTGAGCACTTTGAGCATATCATCCATTATCATTGTAGCTATGGCAACTATGATTGTTCACTATTGAGAAGCAATCCACAATCCAATCAAGGAATCAAGCAATCTAGGTGACTTTGCTTTTGATTTGCATTCATTTTGTGTTATTTAGATGGATTCTTTGAAGGTGGTGGGATTAGGTTTGATTTGCAATACTTGATCTTATAAACTTGATTTTTCCTGCATACACATTTTGGCATGCCCGGTGGGACCCACATCCTTGATTAACATTTTCATTTTTGAAATTTTTTGTGAAGTCTAGATATACAGAGCACATTTGATCCACAGATCGCTGCACTTGAATGGTAGAAAATCGTGTTTGCACGGATCCCGGCCACAGTTGATACATAGAAAATCACATTTGTATTATCCCTGGTCGCATTTGGTCTTCAAGAAGGCACATTTGATCAACAATGGCTTGCATTTGGTCATTTAAGGATTTATTCATGTTTTTATGTCCTTGCAGGGTCTTTTAGGGCTTTTATCTTATTTTCTGTATCAAGTTTTGGGTTGCAAGATGGTTTATTTTCTAACCCTAGGTGTTTTTGTCATCCCTAAGTTGGTTTATTTAGGGTTTTTATTTGTCTTTGATCTAATCACAATAATTAGCTAGATCTGGGTCTTTGTGTTGTAGTATAAAAGGTGTTGATCCAGATAATCCATCTTTAGAGATTATCAAAAGCTTTTATCATTGTTGGTTGAATCATTTACCCTAATCAAATTTGGAGTTTTACAAAAATTACAGGAATCAGACACATTTGAGCAACAGTAAGTCGTATTCACACAACAAAAAATCACGTTTGGTAATTTCAGAATAGCACTTGAACATCAGGTGACTGCATATGGTAAAATGCCAGTCGCATTTGGTTAACAGTAAATCATTTTTGGTTTCGTTCATACGCATTTGGTTTTGGATATCTGCATCTTGATTTCTTTGGCATCTAACATTTATTTGTGCAACATCTTATCGCTTGTCAAAGATAGGAGGTTTAAAACTACTGATAAATTTGTTTGCAGGATCAATCAGTCAAAGACTTGTCATATTTTTTGACTAAATTAGGAACATTTGGTTTTGGTGCTTAAAAGGAAATCTTGTTTGCTCCATGCTTGTTTTATCTTCTTTGATTACTTGTGCATGTTTGTAACCCTAAGCTAATAACAAAAGTATCATCTCCCCTTGCCTATCAAATGGATCTTGGGTGCATGAGAACTTGTTATTATCTTTAGAGAGGGCCTACTCTTGAGACACATCTGCAAGAAGAACTCATTTGTGACCCCAAGCAGTACTTTCATCTGGTCTGCTATATAAATTAGGATAAGGTGAAAGCCAAGTCCAAACCGGTATAAGCGCTTACCGTACGGTGCTAGTTCGAAAGGAGGTGTACTTGGCATATATTAAAACTCCTAGTAGAGCTAGTTAAATCTTTAAGTGGCTTGTTGGATGCCCGTAAGGTGCCGGTCCCCCGGATATTCACTAGAAACCTTTGTGTAGTGGCCAAAATCCTTCTATTTGTCGACACAGGAGGTTAGACGTCTGGAGTTGTCCCATGTTCTCACAGTTCTTAGAAGAGATAGAAAAGTACCTTAAGATTTGTGCATCTTAAGGACTTGGAACTTGGTGTGCTTGAGAAGTGAGTGTACTATAAGGGGGAGCTCGTGCCACCAAGTTTCTGGAGCTATCCACTTTGAATAAGTACGGTTGGAGAAATCTAAGTGAGAATTCAACAAATATTGTCCTTTCTTAGCCTAGGTTGTACAATTTGTAGTGTTTTGCATGCTTGAGTGTTTACAATCATATGTTTTCTTGTCAAAACAAACAAAACATTGCCAAAAATAATTCCCTGTCACACTCAGTCGCATTTGAACAACATAAAATCATAGTTGAACCTATACCAGTCACATTTGAACATCAGCTGATCGCAGTTGAACAATAGCCTGTCACACTTGAACTTTAGATGCTCATATTTGGCTTACCCTGAAACTATTAAAACCCCAACAAAGTCCCATTTGAACAATAGGAAATCATATTTGAGCCTTTACCAGTCGTATTTGAACAACAGCATCCTACACTTGGTCATCAAACAGTCGCCTTTGCATTATCCTAAATCACATTTGAGTTATTAGTAATCGCACCTGGTCTGCATAGCATCATGTTTGGTAAACTCTAATTTGTCACTAGCTATCCAGTCTATCCATCACTTTATCCTTCAATCTTGAGTCCACTAGTAGTTTCCAGGCCTATACATCGATCATTTTCAACCAATATCTGTCAAATCAAGCCTCAATCCCATCACATTTTTGGACTTGTTGAGCCCTCCATCCTTTTGTGACTCAAAAACAACTAGCATCATCATCATCAATCAACCAGCACATTATCATTTTCTTTTGGCTCTGATCAGTAGCTTGCTCTTTTGACCATTTTAAAAAAAGCAAACCAAATTTGTCCGCATTTGAGTTCATGAGTCTATCTCTTGGGGGATAATCCAAACAAATAATCAAACTGAACCAATCCAAACACACAATCAAACTAAACCAATCCAAACAAATAATCAAACCAAACCAATCCAAACAAGCAAACAATCCTCAATCCAAATCCATCTGATCATACCAATCCTATCAACCAAACTCAGCCAAGCAAATCAGCTTAGAGTCTCAACTTTGACAAACTAGTCCAAACATCACATCAATGCCTCACACAAGAAGCCAATACAAAACAACTATGGAAGCCAATTTGCAGCAATTTCAAGCTACTCCCCTTAAGGATGCTTCCCAATTTACGACTGGAATGCCTGAAGATACCTTTGTACCTAAAGGATACACTATTGCAGCTCCCTCAAACACTCAAATGCCAAGACACCATTTTGGACCTTCATCATCTACTCATGTGCCCCAATATCAACTTGCATATGAGGATTCATCTGATGATCAAGAGGATCTTTAAGAACCTACAACTTTGCGACATGCTAACAAAATCATCGACGCCAATCAAGAACAAATCTTCCTACGCTTAGCTCAAGCTAGAGTCAAACTGCCTAACAACTTTGATATATCCACGATCCAAAAACATGGACCTACCAATAATACTATTGTTGTTGCAAAGGACAAAGCTATTTCTACCATGTCTACCATATCTACACCTTCACCACATGATAGTCATACCATTCCAACCATTCCTCCATTTCATGCACCTCGATCCATTGAACCTTTGATAACACCAACCAATGTTGTTCATTCTTATTTGTCACAATCTCCTCAAGTATCTCACCTAAATGCATTGCAATCCACCCCATATCATGTGTCTAAACCTACTCCACTCCCTTTCATAAACACACCTTCTTCGCATGTACCCTAAACACCTCAAGTGGTTCACCCAAGTGTGTCACATATTGTCACATCTCATGTATCTCTTCCCATTGTATCTTCTTCCATGAGCACATCTTTTGCACATGTCACCCAAGCACATTTAATTGTATCACATGTTGAACCATCCCAACCATCGTTATCCACGAATCTTGTTCAAACATCGCAAGCATCTCTTGCTCCTAATATCCCCATTGTTGACCAAACTTTTGGATCACATCCATACATGGATCAACTCTCTTCACTTGGACCACAACCATCCATCCAACAAATGCCCCATGTCAATCCACCAAATGTATCCCAAGCTCCCTCTAATCCTCATTCTTACATATCTTACATCAATCCATCCACCGTATCTCAAGCCCTGACGACTTCCAATCCGCATATCTCATACATCAATCCTTCCCATGGTTCACATGCGTTGCAAACTCAAGGTACTAATCCATCTCCGAACACCTACATGTTGCTACCAATGGATAATCAAATTCAAAATACTTACATCCCATCCCATACCATACCACAACAACATTCCACTAACAACACTTTGGCATATCATATCCTTCACCCGAGTCACCATCAACCTATGCAACAACAACAATCATTTATATCTAAAGATGAATGACTCTTAGACATGGAGTAACAATTTTCTGATTTGCGTATGGGGCTTACAAAGAAAACATTTTCCTTTGATGATGTATGCTCGTACCCCTTTGATAAGTCATTACAAATGTTACCTTTCCCTCCACACTTTGAGATGCCACAATTTGACAAGTATAAGGGAAAGGAGATCCGACTGACCATCTTCAAACATTTTATGTCACTTGCCTTGATGTCACTTATGATGATACATACCTTTTGCGATTATTTCCTTGAAGTCTTGGGGGACAAGCCTTGGAATGGTTTTCACATTTGCCACTGGGTATCAAATCTTTTAGAGAACTTTCAAGCAAATTTGTCTCACACTTCACCTTCAATGTTGAACATGAGGTAACCATGAATGATCTTGTCAACAACAAACAACACAATGGAGAAACCTTTTCATCATTCATTCAATGATGGCATAATATGGCTAGCAAACTGTCATGGCAAATCCCCAAAAAATAACAAGTGGACATCTTTGTGCAAAACCTTCATCCTGAGCTATCATTCCAATTACAATTGCAAAGTTCCACCACTTTTGATGAGCTTATATATAAAGGGACCACCATTGAGAAGGAGTTAATTGCTAAGGGTGTTATCAAAATTTTCAAAGAAACCAAAGACAATACACAATCATCAAATGATAAATCTTAGTTTTGGAACAAAAACAAAAATGTTGTAAATTATGATGGCATTGTCAATGCAAAGAACATTCAAATTGTGACACCTCCCATCCATATTCAAGCAACAAACAAAAACACACCATTTCTTCCACAAGACCAAATGTGAACAACTCCATCTCCTAAACTGCAATTTACTCCTTTGGGAGAACCCATCGAATCAGTCTTGAAGAAATGTTTGCAAGTAGGCACAATAACATTACCTGAGGCTTGACCTTATGAAGAACCACAATACAAGCCCAATTGGTACAAAGACAATGAATATTGTGAGTTTCATAGAGTGAAAGGACATAGTACATCTGGATGTATGAAATTGAAACATTTGATTCAAAACCTCATTGATCAAGGGACCATTCACATTGACACACCTAAACAAACTTCAAACTATGACCTTGATGCTTTTAAAAATCCACTCCCATCACATGACCAGGCAAGTACTTCCAATAAATGGAAGAATATCCAATATACCTATGAGTCATCCACTATTGGTCGTATTGAACAAGCTCGTATCTCTACCATTACCATAAGAGAAAAATAACATTATCGTCCCGATACCATTCATCAAGCCTCAGTTACTGTTCAAGGAGCTCCTAATTGTGTTGTTACCACTCATCAAGGTCGTGTTACTATCCAAGGTGCACCATCTAGTGTTCGCCCAACCTCTAACTATAATATCCTTGATCACCTTGGTAAGACCCCTGCTCACATTTCTATTTTGGAGCTATTGCGCATATCACCTGCTCATAAATCCATCCTTGATAAATCCTTACAAGAGTTGTCAGTTCCCAATGATATTGACACTACACAAATCCAAACCATGATAGCTAATATTGTATCACCTTGCCATTTGACTTTTTCTAACAATGATCTCTCATCGCTTGGACCATCCCATAATGAAGCCCTCCATATTGAAGTATATATCAACCAACGCCACATCAAACAAATCTTAGTAGATGGTGGAGCTGCACTCAATATTTTCTCTTTAAAATTAATCAAACTATTGGGATATTCTGAGGATTGCATTGATACCACTAAAAGCTTAACCATCAAGGTATATGATAATGCTGAGAGAGATTCTAAAGGGATTATCTATTTACCCATCAAAGTTGGTCCTATCATTACAGATACCAAGTGTCAAGTCCTAGATGTTGAATTGCCATATAATATTATCCTTGGTCACCCATGGATACATGCCATCAAAGCTGTGCCATCTACATACCATCAATATCTCAAATTTCCCCATAATGGAGTTGAAGTCACAATCCCTGCTGACCTAAATCCATTTGAGAATTGTTGAACTTTTCAAGCCAAATATAAAGATCCCCATCATGTCCCCATCAATGCTGAAGCATATCCATCCGCCTCATATTTTAATCCAGCTGACTTACATAAACCCTCATCTAGCAAATCTGTCCCCGCCATTGAAGTTAAATACCAAGAGAAAGGACTTGGTGAATATACTTTACAAGAATCTTGTTATGTAGGAACCTTTCCCTTATCTCCAAAATTATATGGCCAACCATCCATATCCAAAATTACTTCATCTCCAATCATCATCAAAGCACCCCCTATCATATTAATAAAAGCAGGCATGCTTGAGGACGAAGATATTGATGACATCAACTCTTGGCTTTTCTTTGATAAGAATGATCAACTTACTCTAGAGGTTGAGAGATACAACAATGGTTTTTGTATCATCAAGAATATGGGCTATAAAGAACAAGGAGGTTTAGGACCATAAGAGCAAGGACCTGTTGAACCTATCATTGTTATTAAAAAGTTTAATAAGTAAGGTCTAGGGTATGGTCAGGAGGACCCGTCTTCCAAAGACATTGAGTGTATTCTCGAGGAAGTAGCACGAGCTTTCCTCGTAGAAGGGACTTCTAATATAGGTACCGTCAAGGACTCTTCTTTCCATATAACTGAGCTATTCCAAGATACCGCCACCTTTACCTTTTCATCAGCCTTATCCATTTCCTACTCCTCATCCTCTGATCTTAAACTCGTATATCCTCACCTTGTCGATTGGGACTAATAGGGGGCACCTATTCTAGACACATTCCAAAATGATGAAGCTATAGCAAAATTCATGGGTTTGAGACAAGGCATACCATTGGGAGATCACAAAGCAGGTTTCATGATGGATCTACCTTTGTTGGCATATTTTGGTGGGAGCGTCAAATACTTTAGTCACAAAAGTGAAATAAACAAGATCAAAAAAGATAGGTCACTAGGTGAAAACTGCAAGGCGCCTCTTGACCATGAAAAAGTAAAAATAAAGGATGTATTCGAAGGTGAAAACCTCTCTAAGGTGCCTGAGGATGGAGGATTTGACCTTCCTTTGACCACTGAATATCAAGAATGGTCACCGTTGCTGATAGAGAAATCTCAAGAGCTGAATCTGGGCACAACACAGAACCCTAAGATCACATTCCTAGCAGCATCATTATCAGAACAGGAAAGGAAAGACTTCACGACCTTCTTCATAAAGAGAACAATCAACTTTGCATGGACTTATGTAGATATGCTAGGCTTAGATCCTTCACTTGTTACAAATCATCTAGCCGTATCTCCAAATGCAAAACCAATAAGGAAAAAGCTTCAAAAGATGCATCCTCAAATAGCACTGTTGGTCAAGGCAGAAATTCAAAAATTGTTGGATGCAAAGTTTATAAGGCCAACTGATTACCCAGAATGGGTTTCCAACTTAGTACCAGTCTCAAAGCCTGATGGTTGTATCCGCTGTTGTACCAATTTTAGAGATCTTAACAAGGATTGTCTTAAAGATGACTTCCCATTACCAAGCATAGATACAATTGTGGATCTTATTGTAGGACATGAAATGCTATCATTGATGGATGGATTTTCTGGATATAATCAGATCATAATTGCAAAGGAAAGCCCAAGGAATCGAAGGTTTGTCCACCATCTGGAAGTCCACCTCAGAAAATACATAGCTACTTGCCCCAAAAATAGTCAAACATAAAGATATTAAATTACCTGAAGAATGGGCAATTAATTTATGGCATAAGGATTGTCAAATTCCTGAACAAAAACCTCCTCAGTTACGTGGTGTAACTCTTGAGGAAATAGATGATCAAGCGGTTATTCGCTTCTCCTCTAGGCATACTCCGTCCACGAGAAAGGAACAAACATTTAACTATAATAACCCTTCTTCATCTGTGTTACCCAGATCACAGATTGTGCGTCTTCAACCCACACAAGGTTTTGAAGGTTTGTTTAGCATTCCTCTTCTTAAAAATACTATACAACAAATCCCTAGTGGTAGCTCTTCAAAGGCACCTGTGTCAAATCCATGTCCGCATAACTAGTACTCTGCATTGGACAATGGATTGTTTAAATGTGAACTTTGTTCATTTCTTTTCCATCCACCCACTGGTCCTATGTCTGGAACCATACCATCAATCCCGGAGTCACGTCCCTCTTCTGGCCATGTTAATATGTTATCTGGAAGATCTGCTTCCATCCTAGAATAGGACATCAAAGAAACCAGTGAAAAGGCTATTAATACTCCTTCTAGACCATGTGTTGTTCCCAGAACTATTCCTCCCTTTCAGGATTTCATGCTCAAAGACCTCTCTGGTCATTTTCAAGCTAATTTCTGGCCACTACATGTAACACCTATAGGAGAAGTCCAAGGGTCCAGCCAAAGCAAGCTGTTAAACTAGACAAACTTGTGCATTCGTAAACATTTACTATTACTTCATGAAAAGAAGACACAAGACAAAGTCTGTGATCTTCGACTGGAGAAACAACTGCTCTCTCTCCAGGAGAATATGCACACTATAGTTGCTTCCCATGAACGGTTAGAAAAGGAACTCGTTCAGCAACTCAAAGATGAGGTGCATGAACTTCAGGCCTCTTATACCCAGTTTAAAACACATGCTGAAGCATGGTGGGTTGCTCTTCATAAAGCTGCTGAGGTACACAGAGAAAAATTGTAGCAGGTTAGAGCAGAAAATAAACTTGATACTGATGTGTTAAGCTCACAGTTGGTCAACTGTCGTATATAGTTACAACACACAGAGGATAAGATTGATCTTGTACAACAAGATCTTCATCAAGAAATTCAACATGTAAACAGTAATAATCTTTTGTTAAAAGATTCTGTTATGCACGAATCATCAGAGATCAAGTCTTTAGTTACTGTTCAGATATAGTCACAGTCCTCACAGTCCCAGCAGACTAAAGTGTTGAATTTCCCATCCAGTGCCAAAGGATGTTTGCAGGCTCAATATGCAAGACCTAAGTTGTTAGTTCATCCTAAGCAGCCTATAATAGAAAAGGTATATGATCCCACAACTGGTAAGCTCAGAGATACCATAGACCAAGAAAAGGCATCTGGTAGTTTGCAGATGGCTCATGGTAATGGATCTGATCCCAATGGTTCTAAACCAGTTGATCCCTTTAAGAATATCCAGTCTTTCAAAGCAGATATACCTCCTCTAGTAAATTTTGATAATTTTGAGGATGTAGCGAATATGAGGGGTATTGATGCCATGCATGCATAGATCACAAATTACATGTCACTAATGCAGGAGCTGATGAAGCCCAGGTTATCAAACAAGCCCTCAATTCCATGACTGGAGTTGCAAGAAATGTATGGGATAGGTTAGAAGATACCTACAGAGAAAACCTAATTAATCATGGCATTGATCAGGTGTGTGCACAGTTAACCCGTCTGTTTGTAGGAAAAATAGACACAAGGTAGAAACTTCCCTATAACAAGTACATCAGAGGCAAGTGTAAAAATTTGAAATATTTTATTGAATACTGTGATGAGCAGTATAAAAAATTCTATCAATCAGAATGTGAGTAGAATTATGAATTCATGTTCACTACATTTCTGAAAAGCTTTGGAAATGAGGTAGGAGAATTCTACCATAAAAGAGTCCTGGAAAACCTAGTTGCAGAAGGTACAAAAATGAAAGAACTTACCTTTCCTCAGCTAGTCCAATTTCTGATTGAAATTAATGAGGAAGTTTGTCAAGATACACAGAAGAAAAAGGAAATAAAGAAAGTAAAGCCCTTAATTTCTTCTTCTGTTTGTTACCAGCTTATGCCTTCTTTTATTAAAGATGAATGTAAAAACTGTAAGTCTTCTTCTAAGAAAAAATACTTTGACAAGGAAGATAAGTATTATAAAAAGAAGAAGAAAAACAAATACAGTAAATATCCTAAGAAAAAGGGATATTTTAGGAAGAAGGATAAAAGAAAAGGCTCTGGCAAGAAATGGGAACTGACCTGTTATATCTGTAAGGGAAAACATTATGCAAACAAATGTCCTGAAAGAAATAAACAGAAAAATAAAGGTAAAGTTAGAATAGCCAGAGATGCTGGTCTTGAAAATGAAGAATATGAATTCTTCAATGAATATCCCTTAGATTCTAAAGACATTATTCTATCTGAATTATCAGAAGAAATGGAATCTGATGAGGCTGAGTTTGTGTCTGCTCCCGAGCAGGCAAATGTCAATTTGTTGACAGGGCAACCAGGAGAATCAGATTCAACTGATTCTAAAAGTTCTTTTTTTTGTATGATGTTATGAAGAAATACTCGAGCTAAATTAGACAAGGTAATTGATGAGATTGTCCAAATTGAACAAAAGCTCAGTGAGATGAATATGGGACCTGAAACTTGGAAAAAGTTGACTAGAAAACTTGAGCAATTGAAGTCTAAAAAATATTTCCTGCTAAAAGAAAATGAACCCAGACAGACCATCAAGAGAATTGCTGTCCTTGACTATTCTCCTCAACCAGCTGCCAGAGCACCAGTAGTCACTGAATCTTGAGCTCCTATAGCTCAACGCAACTTTTCAGAAGCTCCTGTAGCTGGAAGTATGGCTCAACGTCTGTGGAGACGACAGAGAAAGATTTTTCTTGAAAAGGTTATTCAACAAGCATATTCTGAGATTGCAGAAATTGATGAAGAAGAAAACATTAATCTTGTTGAAGAAATGGAAAAATCTCCTAAACTAGATACCTATATAAATCAGTACAATGCCTCCTCTATAGTCCAATTGCCACAACAAGTTTCCTCTAGAGAAAATGAACTTTTCTGCTCTGAGAAGCCGTTCAGCCCTAAAATTATTCAACCTTCTGAAATTGAGACTATTCCTCCCAGTCCTAAGATCATTCCTAATGTCTCTTCTTACTTAGAAGAAGGAAGCAGTAGCGGTTTTAGTCCAAGCCAGTTTCGAACCCTACAAACCGGCCAAACCACTACATGTCCAAGAATAATTCTCACTATCCATCCTCCTAGTATAAAAGTCTATCCCCTGGCATTTCTCTGGGACACTGGTGTAGATATCAACATCACCAGATACAATTGTTTCCCTAAAGATCTCTGGATTGAAGCCAAAATAGATATTGAATTTGGAAAAGGTAACTATGAGTCCAAACTCATATGTAGAGTTCCTATTCAACTAGGAACATGTATAGTCGATGAACTTACCTTTGTCCATTATGAAGTCAATGGATATGATGGAGTCATAGGTAGCAAGACAATGCAATCATGGGAACCCATTATCATGGATTCCATGTTTATCACTCTGTTAGGAACATATCAAATGCCCCATCTTCATCAAAACATGGCATTTACAAAGCCAATAGAAATTTAGAAACAGAAGAAACAAAAGAAAGAAAACAAGGTATGGCTCACTCAACAGCTTGAAGCAGCAGCTCAAGATCTGGAACAGATCAAAACAACATTTCCTCAAACTGTAATGACAAAAGATCTAAAGAAGTAGCAAAGGAACCTGTCTTGTTCTGTACCTCTCAAACGAGATGCTTCAGGTAATGAAATTATTCCAAAGGCAAAGGCAAATTATTTCCTGATGAGTATGCATGAAACAAAAATTTACCGTAAAGAAATTTCTGAATTACTTTCTCTAGATCTGATCAGACATTCCAGTTCTCCATTTTGTTGTCATGCAATGTATGTACCAAAGTTTGATGAAAATGGAGTCAAACTCTTTGAAAAGAGGTTAGTTGTAAATTATAAACCTCTCAATGAATGTCTTGTGGATAATCAACATCCCTTGCCTAGCAAGGATCACATATGGCAGGCTATCCAGGGCAGTAACATTTATTCTAAATTTGATTTGACAAAGGGTTTCTGGTAGATTAAAATGAAGAAGGAAGATATCCATAAAACAACGTTTTCTGTCCCTCAAGGGTTGTTTGAATGGAATGTTCTTCCCTTCGTCATCAAAAGAGCACCCTCTATCTTCCAACAGGCCATGGATAAGATATTTTATGCTTTTCCTAAATTTATTCAGCCTTTTATTGATGATATCTTAATTTTTAGTCAGGATATGCGCAAACATCTGGAGCATTTACGAGTCTTTCTCTAGATATGTCAACAACATGGTCTTTCCATTAATGCTTCTAAATCTCACTTTGCTCAACGTGAGATTATTTTTATTGGCATCAAGCTTCTCCTAGGGGGAAAATGGAAGCACAACTTCACATTCTGACCCGCATCCAGACTATTCAGGTATACACTATCAAAGAACTTCAAAGGTTTCTTGGTCTTGTGAATTATATTGCTAGATTCTATTGCAAACTAGCAGAAGATCGCATTGAGCTAAATAAGCTATTAGGAAAGAATCCACCTACCTGGTC
Source organism: Cunninghamia lanceolata (assembly GCA_027924645.1). NCBI lineage: Eukaryota > Viridiplantae > Streptophyta > Pinopsida > Cupressales > Cupressaceae > Cunninghamia > Cunninghamia lanceolata. The sequence goes on from BSBN01000841.1 coordinate 750,526, forward strand.
AGAAAAGCATGATATCCTGATTCTTAGAATTAAGAAAAAATGTTCTGAATTGCCACCCTTAAGACTCCCTGGTAATGGGTTTAAAATCATAGAAACCGATGCCAGTGAACATGCATGGGCTGGAGTCCTCAAAGAACAGGTAGCCAATGGTAAGGAGGAAATTGTCAAATACATTTTTGGAAGTTTTAAAAATAGTGAAGTTAATTATCACAACACTCATAAGGAAATCCTTGCTATAATTAACACCCTAAAAGAATTTCAAATGTTTGTTGCTGATAAGAGATTTCTTATTAAAAGTGATCTCCAGAACCTGAAAGGATTTTTTAAAAAAGAATCAAAAGATAAAGTGGGCAGAGGATGTCTACTTAGATGAGCTCAATTTCTCAATACATTTGATTTTGACATTGCACATCTTCCTGGTTCCTCTAACATCTTTGCAGACTTCCTTTCTAGGGAAGGACATATCTCCCCTGACCCTCCTGTGCAAGCCAAAGGACATGTCAATGTCATTAAGGTTCGAGAACATCGGTGGTATGAAACCAGCTATATGGAATGGAGTACAAATCCCTTGCCAATGAGGGATAGACACAATTTTTATATGGCTAATGACTTTCTCTATGACAGATTTCGATGTCTTATTATAGCTCAACAACTCAGTACAACAGGACTCTGGACTGATCATCCTTTCTTTGAAATTTCAGCTCAGGCTGAAGATATTGTCCCTGAGGTCAAATCTATTCTGCAAGACTGGTGTGAAGATGATAAGCAAATGCCACTCAGTTTCTGTAATCCTCGTGTTATCAGAACTGATCGTTGGCTAGATCATGAAGGCGGCAAAAATCTCATTCGGGATCTATTCCAAGGTCCCCGCAAAGCCGCAAATGATGTTGATTTCACCGGGACATCATCTTACTCTAGATGTGTTTTTAAGTTAACACATGAAGCCCCTTCAGAAGCAGCTATCAACTCTAATAGGTATGGTATGGTTGAAAATCTCATCAGCAGACATATGGTGCAAACCTATGGTCCTACCGGGCTTGGATCGAGATTCTATTTTTGGAATACACCTAATACTCAAAGACATTTGTATTCCACTCAAATGCCTATCTGGATACATACTAAAACCTACCGAATTGATCAAGCGAACCATACGTCAATCAATCATTGCACGTATGGGGCCCATAAACTCAAGGTGCTCAGTGTCATATGGAAAGAAGAACCACCTGTATTATTCGCTTCACAAGATCCAGATCAACCATCAACCTCTCAACTAGTCGAAGATAGATGAGCTCCTGACTGTACTCATCCCATCAATCAAATCTGTGAAGGATGCCTTGGCTATTGAAGACGACGTTCTCGTAGCTCTGAAGAATATTCTAGCTAGTGGATGTGGCTTGTCATCCATCAAAGATACTTATCTCTTCGTGTCAAAAGATAAATGTGGGCCCTTCCACGGTAAAAGGGGAAAGCATACATGCCTACAATATGCATGGGTTAACCTTCCCGTGATCAAAAAGATGACATGTAAAGTTTGTCAGTTCTCTCTTATCTTGTTCACGGACTAATTGGTCCCACCAGAGGAATCTTATCCTCACATGGGTAGTCCTTCGGATAAGGGTTTCACGTGTCAACCTTGTATGGTTAGATTTCAAATCCTCATTTGAGAAGAAAGGTTAAAGATCCGCCTCTCGTAAGATCTATAAATGCCCGAGAGGCCACCTTATTCTTCAAGCAAGTCTTGCAAGCGAAGTCTCCAAGCAAGGTCTAGTGAGTCTTAGAGTTCTCGAGTGTTTGAGTCTGAGTTTTAGGAAAGCTCAAAGGCTAGAGAAGTATGCTCTTTCTGGCTCTGGTAGATTATTTTTATTGGCATCAAACTTCTCCTGGGGGGGAAAATGGAAGCACAACCTCACATTCTAACCCGCATCCAGACTCTTCAGGTAACCACTGTCAAAGAACTTCAAAGGTTTTTTGGTCTTGTGAATTATATTGCTGGATTCTATTGCAAACTAGTAGAAGATCGCATTGAGCTAAATAAGCTATTAGGAAAGGATCCACCTACCTGGTCAGAAAAGCATGATATCCTGATTCTTAGAATTAAGAAAAAATGTTCTAAATTGCCACCTTTAAGACTCCTTGGTAATGGGTTTAAAATCATAGAAACCGACGCCAGTGAACATGCATGGGCTGGAGTCCTCAAAGAACAGGTAGCCAATGGTAAGGAGGAAATTGTCAGATACATTTCTAGAAGTTTTAAAAATAGCAAAGTTAATTATCATAGCACTCATAAGGAAATCCTTGCTGTAATTAACACCCTAAAAGCATTTCAAATGTTTGTTGCTAATAAGAGATTTCTTATTAAAAGTGATCTCTAGAACCTGAAAGGATTATTTAAAAAATAATCAAAAGATAAAGTGGTCAGAGGACATCTACTCAGATGGGCTCAATTTGTCAATACATTTGATTTTGACATTGCACATCTTCCTGGTTCCTCTAACATCTTTGCAGACTTCCTTTCTAGGGAAGGACATATCTCCCCTGACCCTCCAGTGCAAGCCAAAGGACATGTCAATGTCATTAAGGTTTAAGATCATCGGTGGTATGCAACCAGTTGTATGGAATGGAGTACAAATCCCTTGCCAATGAGGGATAGACACAATTTTTATATGACTAATGACTTTCTCCATGACAGATTTCGATGTCTTATTGTAGCTCAACAACTCAATACAACAGGACTCTGGACTAATCGTCCTTTCTTTGAAATTTCAGCTCAGGCTGAAGATATTGATCCTAAGGTCAAATCTGTTCTGCAAGACTGGTGTGAAGATGATAAGCAAATGCCACTCACTTTCTGTAATCCTCATGTTATCAGAACTGATCATTGGCTAGATCATGAAGGTGGCAAAAATCTCATTCGAGATCTATTCCAAAGTTCCCGCAAAGCCGCAAATGATGTTGATTTCACCGAGACATCATCTTACTCTGGATGTGTTTTTAAGTTAACACATGAAGCCCCTTCGGAAGCAGCTATCAACTCTAATAGGTATGGTATGGTTGAAAATCTCATCAGTAGACATATAGTGCAAACCTATGGTCCTACCGGGCTTGGATTGAGATTTTGTTTTTGGAATACACCTAATACTCAAAGACATTTGTATTCCACTCAAATGCCTATTTGGATACATACTAAAACCTAATGAATTGATCAAGCGAACCATACGTCAATCAATCATGGCATGTATGGAGCCCATAAACTCAAGGTGCTCAGTGTCATATGGAAAGAAGAACCACCTGTATTATTCGCTTCACAAGATCTAGATCAACCATCAACCTCTCAACTAGTCGAAGACAGACGAGCTCCTGACTGTACTTATCCCATCAATCAAATCTGTGAAGGATGCCTTGGCTATACAAGACGACGTTCTCGTAGCTTTGAAGAATATTCCAGCTAGTGGATGTGGTTTGTCATCCATCAAAGATACTTATCTCTTCGTGTCAAAAGATAAGCGTGGGCCCTTCCATGGTAAAAGGGGAAAGCATATGTGCCTACAGTATGCATGGGTTAACCTTCCCATGATCAAAAAGATGATATGTAAAGTTTGTCGGTTCTCTCTTATTTTGTTCACGGACTAATTGGTCCCACCAGAGGAATCTTATCCTCACATGGGTAGTCCTTTGGATAAGGGTTGCATGTGTCAACCTTGTATGGTCAGATTTCAAATCTAGATTTGAGAAGAAAGGTTAAAGATCCGCCTCTCGTAAGATCTATAAATGCCCGAGAGGCCGCCTTATTCTTCAAGTAAGTCTTGGCAAGCGAAGTCTCCAAGCAAGGTCTAGTGAGTCTTAGAGTTCTCGAGTGTTTGAGTCTGAGTTTTAGGAAAGCTCAAAGGCTAGAGAAGTATGCTCTTTTTGGCTCTGGTAGATTATTTTTATTGGCATTAAACTTCTCCCGGGGGGGGGGGAAATGGAAGCACAACCTCACATTCTGACCCGCATCCAGACTCTTCAGGTAACCACTGTCAAATAACTTCAAAGGTTTCTTGGTCTTGTGAATTATATTACTAGATTCTATCGCAAATTAGCAGAAGATTGCATTGAGCTAAATAAGCTATTAGGAAAGGATCCACCTACCTGGTCAGAAAAGCATGATATCCTGATTCTTAGAATTAAGAAAAAATGTTTTGAATTGCCACCTTTAAGACTCCCTGGTAATGGGTTTAAAATCATAGAAACTGATGCCAGTGAACATACATTGGCTGGAGTCCTCAAAGAACAGGTAGCCAATGGTAAGGAGGAAATTGTTAGATACATTTCTAGAAGTTTTAAAAGTAGTGAAGTTAATTATCACAGCACTCATAAGGAAATCCTTGCTATAATTAACACCCTAAAAGCATTTCAAATGTTTGTTGCTGATAAGAGATTTCTTATTAAAAGTGATCTCCAAAACCTGAAAGGATCCTTTAAAAAAGAATCAAAAGATAAAGTGGTCAGAGGACGTCTACTCAGATGGGCTCAATTTCTCAATACATTTGATTTTGACATTGCACATCTTCCTAGTTCCTCTAACATCTTTGCAGGCTTCTTTTCTAGGGAAGGACATATCTTCCCTGACCCTCCTGTGCAAGCCAAAGGACATGTCAATGTCATTAAGGTTCGAGAACATCGGTGGTATGAAACCAGTTGTATGGAATGGAGTACAAATCCCTTGCCAATGAGGGATAGACACAATTTTTATATGGCTAATGACTTTCTCCATGACAGATTTCGATGTCTTATTGTAGCTCAACAACTCACTACAATAGGACTTTGGACTGATCATCCTTTCTTTGAAATTTTAGCTCAGGCTGAAGATATTGATCCTAAGGTCAAATCTGTTCTGCAAGACTGGTGTGAAGATGATAAGCGAATGCCACTCACTTTCTATAATCCTCATGTTATAAAAACTGATCGTTGGCTAGATGATGAAGGCGGCAAAAATCTCATTCGGGATCTATTCCAAGGTCCCCACAAAGCCGCAAATGATGTTGATTTCACTGGGACATCATCTTACTGTGGATGTATTTTTAAGTTAACACATGAAGCTCCTTTGGAAGTAGGTATCAACTCTAATAGGTATGGTATGGTTGAAAATCTCATCAGCAAACATATGGTGCAAACCTATGGTCCTACCGGGCTTGGATCGAGATTCTATTTTTGGAATACACCTAGTACTCAAAGACATTTGTATTCCACTCAAATGCCTATTTGGATACATACTAAAACCTACCGAATTGATCAAGTGAACCATACGTCAATCAATCATGGCAAGTATGGGGCCTATAAACTCAAGGTGCTCAGTGTCATATGGAAAGAAGAACCACCTGTATTATTTGCTTCACAAGATCCAGATCAACCATCAACCTCTCAACTAGTCGAAGATAGACGAGCTCCTGACTGTACTCATCCCATCAATCAAATCTATGAAGGATGCCTTGGCTATACAAGACAACGTTCTTGTAGCTCTGAAGAATATTCCAGCTAGTGGATGTGGCTTGTCATCCATCGAAGATATATATCTCTTCATGTCAAAAGATAAGTGTGGGCCCTTCCACGGTAAAGTGGAAATCATACGTGCCTACAGTATGCATGGGTTAACCTTCTCGTGATCAAAAAGATGACATGTAAAGTTTGTCAGTTCTCTCTTATCTTGTTCACAGACTAATTGGTCCCACCAGAGGAATCTTATCCTCACATGGGTAGTCCTTCGGATAAGGGTTGCACTTGTCAACCTTGTATGGTTGGATTTCAAATCTAGATTTGAGAAGAAAGGTTAAAGATCCACCTCTCGTAAGATCTATAATGCCCGAGAGGCCGCCTTATTCTTCAAGCAAGTCTTGGCAAGCGAAGTCTCCAAGCAAGGTCTAGTGAGTCTTAGAGTTCTCGAGTGTTTGAGTCTGAGTTTTAGGAAAGCTCAAAGGCCAGAGAAGTATGCTCTTTCTACCTCTGGTAGAAATCAGAAACTCAGAAGCCAACCAGCTTCATAGAAGTTCTATCTATTAGTGTGTTTGTCTATTAGTTTGTATTATGCAGCGCGTAATGAATATGAGAATAATGTAATCATCTTCCGCCAAAGGTAATATATGCAGTAGTTTGAGTTATACTGGATGTGTTCTAATTCTATGTTTGAATGTGAATTCTTATTTGTAGCTATTTCCAAAAGTTGGTATGAGAGCCATCGTTATTTGATTATGTGAATAAAACTTTAGCTACTTGCACTAGATATAGTCTTTGTGTAACTATATTAGTTTCAGTAGGAAAAGTTAATCCATTACTGATGTATCACTCTTGGCATAGCTCTCTGTAAATCTCATACTGTCACTCTGTGTTGTAAGTCCTTGTCTTAAGTCCCACTTTTGCCATGGTTGGCGTTTAGGGCATTTTGAGGGTGTTATCTGGTATTTCGAGCGTAGATTTGAGCACCGATTGGAGCACATACAATATGGAGCAAGCTTCTACATCTAGAGCTGATATGGCACCTGAAGATTATACTCAGGCACGTAGTGAAGAGGTTAGTTTCACAAATTTCTTCCCAAACTCTGAACAGACATTCTCATTACCAGCTGAAAGTAGTAATGTGTTAGATGAAGTATCTTCTTGTAATTAGTTTTCAGATAAAGAGTTTAAAGTCCATGTGATCAAGCCTTCTAAGATTTATTGTGATATTCCTGCTAGAGTTCTCTCCATGATAAAGAAATCTAAAGGTCTCAAAAACTTCTTTGGATATAGTTCCTGGCAAAAGTGTCATGTTGCTGATCTACAACATGTAGTAACAGGAGGATCCGAAGGAAATTTAAAATTGTTCAGTGATAAGCAAGTGAAGAAATTAGAGATCAAGCCTTAGCTAGTCCCAAGAATCTGTAATTTATGCATCTATCCTATGTCCGTATAGGAATAGCAGGTCATTATAGGAAGGGTCTTCCTATAATAATAATGATGATGTTAAAAGATGCTCGGTTCTTTAAATTATCTCATGCTATGTTAGGCTGTGCTTGTGATTCCATGTCTGAGGGATCCTTATACATTGATTGTTTATTCGACTTCCCTGTTAGTCTGAAAGATGGTTATCTAGACAACGTCTTAACCTACGAATTCAAAACAATGAATCTGTTCATGAAAAAGAATTCTGTCGACCATTCCCTGGTTTTCCTTGTTCATTATCGTCTGTACAATGAAATTATTCCTCTAATGATGAACCCCAGAAAAGCCCAAGGAATCGAAGGTCTATCCACCATCTGGAAGTCCACCTCAGAAAATACACAGCTACTTGCCCTGAAAATAGTCAAACATAGAGATATTAAATTACCTGAAGAATGGGCAATTAATTTATGGGATAAGGACTGTCAAATTCCTAAACAAAAACCTCCTCAGTTACATGGTGTAACTCTTGAGGAAATAGATGATCAAGTGTTTATTCACTTCTCCTATAGGCGTACTTCATCCACGAGAAAGGAACAAACATTTAACTATAATAACCCTTCTTCATCTGTGTTACCCAGATCACAGAGTGTGCATCTTCAACCCACACAAGGTTTCGAAGATTTGTTTAGAATTCTTGTTGTTTAAAATACTATACAACAAATCCCTGGTGCTAGCTCTTCAAAGGCACCTATGTCAAATCCATGTCCGCATAACCAGTACTCTGCATTGGACAACATATTGTTTAAATGTGAACTTTGTTCATTTGTTTTCCATCCACCCACTAGTCCTATGTCTAAAACCATACTATCAATCCCAGAGTTGCGTCCCTCTTCTGGCCATGTTAATATGTTATCTGGAAGATCTGCTTCCATCCCAGAACAGGACATCAAAGAAACCAGTAAAAAGGCTATTAATACACCTTCTGGACCATGTGTTTGATGGAGTTAAGTTGTCATTGATGTCAAAAAGGTGTCCTCAGTTTGTTTGATGTCATCAGGACTTGGTTGATCAGGTTTGGCCTTCAATGTGTTTTCTTATGTTCTTTGGTAAGTGAAGTCACAAGGTGATTTAGGGTTGTCAAGTGTTGACAAATGTTCATCATTCAGGTTTGGACAAATGTTCATCATTCATGTGTGCTCATCTATGTTTGGACAGAGTTTGCCTAGAAGTTGTGATTCATTTCATACTTGATGAAGTGCATATCATGTTTGGTTATGCAGTGTAGAGATACATACTTGTTAAAGGATCAGGAGGAGCAAAGAGTTCACATCATCCTGTGTAGAGTTTATATCATCTTATATGTTATTGATTACATCATATTGTGTGTTCTTTACAGATGACTTGTAGTGGTAGTGACTTAGTAATTTGAACTCAGGAGCATTCATCATGTTGTCTGACTTTCTCTACAATAAGGATTGATTTCATTTTGTGTGGCATACTCTATATCAAGGATTGATAGAAGTGATCACAGGAGTTGTCATACCACTGAGTTTATAGATGCAAATATCACTTGGATTTCATGCAAGTTTCTTCAAGGTGATGTCATCAGGAGTTGCAGTGTGTTGATTGAAAGTAACATTTGGTAGAGTAATGCGTGCACTACTCATTTGAAGATAGAGATAATATTCTTGAATTAGTTCGGTTACGTTAATGTGGGGAACACAACACAGTTCAAAAGTCTTGCAGATGCAGAGAATAATTTTATAATCTTGGTCATCACAGGTTTGATCTTCTTGGTGTTTTTTGTTGATAGGTTGGATTGACAAGTTAGTCTTCATACTATAATCTTCATGACCTCACATCCAAAGTTCACTTGTCATTTTTTTTAACATCATGGTGACTTGTTGAGGCAGTAAGAGTCACTTAAAGTGACCTGTTAGAGGGCTACCATCACATGATGGTGACCGGCCCTTCCTTAAAGAATTAATCTTTATATGATATGTGGAGCACGTTTTACAAATAAAGCATTGAAAATGCTTTGTATTGTGAGGGCCCGCGGTGTATTCAAAAGGGCAGTTTTTGTTTTTAAGGTTAGAAACTTCATTATCACCGATGGTTCAAAAGGGCGGGCTTTCAATTTTTTTTTAAATTTAAAAACTATTACCGCCAAAAGTGGAACCCGATGCATTAAGAAATATACTATTTATCTCCCTTAAAATTTGTGAGGAGTTTATAGAAAGTTTTGAAGCCCGAACCAAAGTTTAAAAGTTTCTTTTTAAAATTTAGTAATTTCCTTAAAATTTTTGGTCGATATTTTTTTTGTCATGAATATAAGGAGTTTGTTTCTAATAAGGAGATTTTTATGAAGAGTTTTTTTTTGTAAAGAGACAAACATCAAGATTTTAATTTTTGAGGAGATTTTTTTTGAAGATTGGAGATTGTTTGTGAAAGATTGTTTTGAGAGAATATGAAAAAATATAATGCAGAATGATTATATTTTTATGAGATCTTAAAAATATATCAGATGATTTTATTGGAATTTTGTGAAGATGTTTGCAGAGTCTTGTGAAGGAGAAGATAAAGATTTTTTATTTGCAGAGAAGATAATCAGATTAAAGGGTTTTGTATTTTGGAAAATATGAAACATCATGCAGAGATTGTAAATATGAGCAGAGAATATGAAGAGTTTTCAATAGGGTTTGATATTATATGATTTTTTTTATATGGTTTTATGCAGGTGACAATAGAAGATGCATTGTTTTTGAAGACATTAAAAAGAGAAGATAAAAGGGCAAAATGATCTTCAATGAGAGAAAATGAAGATGACTGTGCAGAATGTGAAAGGTCATCTAATATTAAATGACATCACAGATACAGAGATTATATAGATCATCAGAAAGACATTATGCAATTGATTGCATCAAGTGAATTCTTATGCAGAAATAATCAGGTGTATTGATAATCATGCAGAGAGATAATCTAGACAAGGGTGAATTAATTGTGTATCAGGGGAATTGATTGTGCAGAGATCATGAGATTAATATGCAGATCAGATTGAGTGTAATTGAATAGAGATATGAAAAGGGAAGACAAGTAATATAATGGTGCAAATCAAATTGAGTAAGCAATCAATTCTTGCACACAAGTTTTTGTTTTGATTGATTGAGAAAAGCCAGAGAGGCACAGTATGCCAGTGAGGCTTATGGTCAGTGTGACCTTAATATTTGTCAGTGAGACAATTTGTATTGCCAGTGAGGCATGTTTTTTAGTTAAGCCAGTGAGGCACTTCATGAGTGGTTTTTCTACCCCTGAGGGTTTTCCACTCGGTAAAAAGGTTGTGTCTTGATTTCTTCTATGTGTGTGCATATTATTGGTTTGATAATGTTTTGTTTACATCTGTTATTGTAAGTCTTGTGCATATAAACTCAACAAATCATTAATGTATTCCTTTCCATCTGTTCTGTAAGAGAAAGCTTGCAAAAAATTGTAAAATGTTTGAAAAATAATACAACACTGATTCACCCCCCCTCTCAGTGTTTTGATATTATATGATTTTTTTTATATGGTTTTATGCAGGTGACAATAGAAGATGCATTGTTTTTGAAGACATTAAAAAGAGAAGATAAAAGGGCAAAATGATCTTCAATGAGAGAAAATGAAGATGACTGTGCAGAATGTGAAAGGTCATCTAATATTAAATGACATCACAGATACAGAGATTATATAGATCATCAGAAAGACATTATGCAATTGATTGCATCAAGTGAATTCTTATGCAGAAATAATCAGGTGTATTGATAATCATGCAGAGAGATAATCTAGACAAGGGTGAATTAATTGTGTATCAGGGGAATTGATTGTGCAGAGATCATGAGATTAATATGCAGATCAGATTGAGTGTAATTGAATAGAGATATGAAAAGGGAAGACAAGTAATATAATGGTGCAAATCAAATTGAGTAAGCAATCAATTCTTGCACACAAGTTTTTGTTTTGATTGATTGAGAAAAGCCAGAGAGGCACAGTATGCCAGTGAGGCTTATGGTCAGTGTGACCTTAATATTTGTCAGTGAGACAATTTGTATTGCCAGTGAGGCATGTTTTTTAGTTAAGCCAGTGAGGCACTTCATGAGTGGTTTTTCTACCCCTGAGGGTTTTCCACTCAGTAAAAAGGTTGTGTCTTGATTTCTTCTATGTGTGTGCATATTATTGGTTTGATAATGTTTTGTTTACATCTGTTATTGTAAGTCTTGTGCATATAAACTCAACAAATCATTAATGTATTCCTTTCCATCTGTTCTGTAAGAGAAAGCTTGCAAAAAATTGTAAAATGTTTGAAAAATAATACAACACTGATTCACCCCCCCTCTCAGTGTTGTCCGGACTCCTACAGTGTTGTTCCCGGAACTATTCCTCCCTTTCGGGATTTCATGCTCAAAGACCTCTCTAGTCATTTTCAAGCTAATTTCTGGCCACTACATGTAACATCTGTAGGAGAAGTCCAAGGGTCCAGCCAAAGCATGCTGTTAAACTGGACAAACTTGTGCATCCGTAAACATTTACTATTACTTCATGAAAACAAAACATAGGATGAAGTCCATGATCTTCTACTGGAGAAACAACTTCTCTCTCTGTAGGAGAATATGCACACTGTAGTTGCTTCCCTTGAATGGTTAGAAAAAGAACTCATCCAGCAACTCAAAGATGAGGTGCATGAACTTCAGGCCTCTTATACCCAGTTTAAAACACATGCTGAAGTGTGGTGGGTTACTCTTCATAAATCTACTGAGGTACATAGAGAAAAATTGTAGTAGGTTAGAGCAGAAAATAAACTTGATACTGATGTGTTAAGCTCACAGTTGGTCAACTGTCATATATAGTTAAAACACACAGAGGATAAGATTGATCTTGTACAACAAGATCTTCATCAAGAAATTCAACATGTAAACAGTTATAATCTTTTGTTAAAAGATTCTGTTATGCACGAATCATCAAAGATCAAGTCTTTAGTTACTGTTCAGATACAATCACAGTCCTCACAGTCCCAGCAGACTAAAGTGTTGAATTTCCTATCCAGTGCCAAAGGATGTTTGCAAGCTCAATATGCAAGACCTAAGTTGTTAGTTCATCCTAAGCAGCCTGTAATAGAAAAGGTATATGATCCCACAACTGGTAATCTTAGAGATACCACAGACCAAGAAAAGGCATCTGGTAGTTTGCAGATGGCTCGTGGTAATGGATCTGATGCCAATGGTTCTAAACTAGTTGATCCCTTTAAGAATATCTAGTCTTTCAAAGCAGATACACCTCCTCTAGTAAATTTTGATAATTTTGAGGATGTAGTGAATATGAGGGGTATTGATGCCATGCGTGCATGGATTACCAATTACATGTCTACTAATGTAGGAGTTGATGAAGCCCAAGTTATCAAACAAGCCCTCAATTCCATGACTGAAGTTGCAAGAAATGTATGGGATAGGTTAGAAGATACCTACAGAGAAAACCTGATTAATCATGGCACTGATCAAGTGTGTGCACAGTTAACCCGTCTGTTTGTAGGAAAAATAGACACAATGGAGAAACTTGCCTATAACAAGTACATTAGAGGCAAGTGTAAAAATTTCAAATATTTTATTGAATACTGCGATGAGCAGTATAAAAACTTCTATCAATCAGGACATGAGTAGAATCATGAATTCATGTTCACTACATTTCTGAAAAGCTTTGGAAATGAGGTAGGAGAATTCTACCATAAAAGAGTTCTGGAAAACCTAGTTGCAGAAGGTACAGAAATGAAAGAACTTACCTTTCCTCAGCTAGTCCAATTTCTGATTGAAATTAATGAGGAAGTTTGTCAAGATACACAGAAGAAAAAGGAAATAAAGAAAGTAAATCCCTTAATTTCTTCTTCTGTTTGTTACCAGCTTATGCCTTCTTTTATTAAAGATGAATGTAAAAACTGTAAGTCTTCTTCTAAGAAAAAATACTTTGACAAGGAAGATAATTATTATAAAAAGAAGAAAAACAAATACAGTAAATATCCTAAGAAAAAGGGATATTTTAGAAAGAAGGATAAAAGAAAAGGCTCTGGCAAGAAATGGGAACTGACCTATTATATCTGTAAGGGAAAACATTATGCAAACAAATGTCCTGACAGAAATAAACAGAAAAATAAAGGTAAAGTTAGAATAGCCAGAGATGCTGGTCTTGAAAATGAAGAGTATGAATTCTTCAATGAATATCCCTCAGATTCTAAAGACATTATTCTATCTAAATTATCAGAAGAAATGGAATCTGATGAGGCTGAGTTTGTGTCTGCTCCCGAGCAGGCAAATGTCAATTTGTTGACAGGGCAACCAGGAGAATCAGATTCAACTGATTCTAAAAATTCTTTTTTTTGTATGATGTTACGAAGAAATACTCGAGCTGAATTGGACAAGGTAATTGATGAGATTGTCCAAATTGAACAAAAGCTCAGTGAGATGAATATGGGACCTGAAACTTGGAAAAAGTTGACCAGAAAACTTGAGCAATTGAAGTCTAAAAAATATTTCCTGCTAAAAGAAAATGAACCCAGACAGACCATCAGGAGAACTGCTATCCTTGACTATTCTCCTCAACTAGCTGCCAGAGCACCAGTAGTCACTGAATCTCGAGCTCCTATAGATCAACGTAGCTTTTCAGAAGCTCCTGTAGCTAGAAGTATGGTTCGACGTCTGTGGAGACGACAGAGAAAGATTTTTCTTGAAAAGGTTATTCAACAAGCATATTCTGAGATTGCAGAAATTGATGAAGAAGAAAACATTAATCTTGTTGAAGAAATGGAAAAATCTCCTAAAATAGATACCTATATAAATCAGTACAATGCCTCCTTTGTAGTCCAATTGCCACAACAAGTTTCCTCCAGAGAAAATGAACTTTTCTGCTCTGAGAAGCCGTTCAGCCCTAAAATTATTCAACCTTCTGAAATTGAGACTATTCCTCCCAGTCCTGAGCTCATTCCTAATGTCTCTTCTTACTTAGAAGAAGGAAGTAGTAGTGGTTTTAGTCCAAGCCAGTTCTGAACCCTATAAACTGGCCAAACCACTACATGTCCAGGAATATTTCTCTCTATCCTTCCTCCTGGTATAAAAGTCTATCCCCTGGCATTTCTCTGGGACATTGGTGCAGATATCAACATCGCCAGATACAATTGTTTCCCTAAAGATCTCTGGATTGAAGCCAAAACAGATATTGAATTTGGAAAAGGTAACTATGAGTCCAAATTAATATGCAGAGTTCCTTTTCAACTAGAAACATGTATAGTCGATGAACTTACCTTTGTCCATTATGAAGTCAATGGATATGATGGAGTAATAGGTAGCAAGACAATGCAATCATGGGAACCCGTTATCATGGATTCCATGTTTATCACTCTGTTAGGAACATATCAAATGCCCCGTCTTCATGAAAACATGGCTTTTACAAAGCCAATAGAAATCCAGAAACAGAAGAAACAAAAGAAGGAAAACAAGGTATGGCTCACTCAACAGCTTGAAGCAACAGCTCAAGATCTAGAACAGATAAAAATAGCATTTGCTCAAACTGTAATGACAAAAGATCTAAAGAAGCAGCAAAGGAACCTGTCTTGTTCTCTACCTCTCAAACGAGATGCTTCAGGTAATGAAATTATTCCAAAGGCAAAGGCAAATTATTTCCTGATGAGTATGCATGAAACGAAAATTTGCCGTAAAGAAATTTCTGAATTACTTTCTCTAGTTCTGATCAGACATTCCAGTTCTCCATTTTGTTGTCATGCAATGTATGTACCAAAGTTTGATGAAAATGGAGTCGAACTCTTTGAAAAGAGGTTAGTTGTAAATTATAAACCTCTCAATGAATGTCTTGTGGATAATCAACATCCCTTACCTAGCAAGGATCACATATGGCAGGCTATCCAGGGCAGTAACATTTATTCTAAATTTGATCTGACAAAGGGTTTCTGGCAGATTAAAATGAAGAAGGATGATATCCATAAAACGGCATTTTCTGTCCCTCAAGGGTTGTTTGAATGGAATGTTCTTCCCTTCGGCATCAAAATAGCACCCTCTATCTTCCAACAGGCCATGGATAAGATATTTTATGCTTTTGCTAAATTTATTCAGCCATATATTGATGATATCTTGATTTTTATTCAGGATATGCACAAACATCTGGAACATTTATGAGTCTTTCTCCAGATATGTCAACATCATGGTCTTGCCATTAATGCTTCTAAATCTCACTTTGCTCAACGTGAGATTATTTTTATTGGCATCAAACTTCTCTCGAGGGGAAAATGGAAGCATAACCTCACATTCTGACCTGCATCCAGACTTTTCAGGTAACCCCTATCAAAGAACTTCAAAGGTTTCTTGGTCTTGTGAATTATATTGCTGGATTCTATTGCAAACTAGCAGAAGATCGCATTGAGCTAAATAAGCTATTAGGAAAGGATCCAAGTACTTGGTCTGAAAAGCATGATACCCTGATTCTTAGAATTAAGAAAAAATGTTCTGAATTGCCACCTTTAAGACTCCCTGGTAATGGGTTTAAAATCATAGAAACCGATCCCAGTGAACATGCATGGGCTGGAGTCCTCAAAGAATAGGTAGCCAATGGTAAGGAGGAAATTGTCAGATACATTTCTGGAAGTTTTAAAAATAGTGAAGTTAATTATCACAGCACTCATAAGGAAATCCTTGTTGTAATTAACACCCTAAAAGCATTTCAAATGTTTGTTGCTGATAAGAGATTTCTTATTAAAAGTGATCTCCAGAACCTGAAAGGATTCTTTAAAAAAGAATTAAAAGATAAAGTGGTCAGAGGATGTCTACTTAGATGGGCTCAATTTGTCAATACATTTGATTTTGACATTGCACATCTTCCTAGTTCCTCTAACATCTTTGTAGACTTCCTTTCTAGGGAAGGACATATCTCCCCTGACCCTCCTGTACAAGCCAAAGGACATGTCAATGTCATTAAGGTTCAAGAACATCGATGGTATGAAACCAGTTGTATGGAATGGAGTACAAATCCCTTGCCAATGAGGGATAGACACAATTTTTATATGGCTAATGATTTTCTCCATGACAGATTTCGATGTCTTATTGCAGCTCAACAACTCAGTACAACAGGACTCTGGACTGATCGTCCTTTCTTTGAAATTTCAGCTCAGGCTGAAGATATTGATCCTGAAGGCAAATCTGTTCTGTAAGACTAGTGTGAAGATGATAAGCAAATGCCACTCACTTTTTGTAATCCTCATGTTATCAGAACTAATCGTTGGCTAGATCATGAAGGCTGCAAAAATCTCATTCGAGATCTATTCCAAGGTCCCCGCAAAGCCACAAATGATGTTGATTTCACCAGGACATCATCTGACTCTGGATGTGTTTTTAAGTTAACACATGAAGCCCCTTTAGAAGCAGCTATCAACTCTAATAGGTATGGTATGGTTGAAAATCTCATCAGCAGACATATGGTGCAAACCTATGGTCCTACTGGGCTTGGATCAAGATTCTATTTTTGAAATACACCTAATACTCAAAGACATTTGTATTCCACTCAAATGCTTATCTAGATACATACTAAAACCTACCGAATTGATCAAGCGAACCATACGTCAATCAATCATGGCATGTATGGGGCCCATAAACTCAAGGTGCTTAGTGTCATATGGAAAGAAGAACCACCTGTATTATTCGCTTAACAAGATCTAGATCAACCATCAACCTCTCAACTAGTTAAAGATAGACGAGCTCCTGACTGTACTCATCCCATCAATCAAATCTGTGAAGGATGCCTTGGCTATGCAAGACGACGTTCTCGTAGCTCTGAAGAATATTCGAGCTAGTGGATGTGGCTTGTCATCCATCAAAGATACTTATCTCTTCCTATCAAAGGATAAGCGTGGGCCCTTCCATGGTAAAAGGGGAAAGCATACATGCCTACAGTATGCACGAGTTAACCTTCCTGTGATCAAAAAGATGACATGTAAAGTTTGTCGATTCTCTCTTATCTTGTTAATGGACTAATTGGTCCCACCAGAGGAATCTTATCCTCACATGGGTAGTCCTTCGGATAAGGGTTGCACGTGTCAACCTTGTATGGTCTTATTTCAAATCTAGATTTGAGAAGAAAGGTTAAAGATCCGCCTCTTGTAAGATCTATAAATGCCCGAGAGGCCGCCTTATTCTTCAAGCAAGTCTTGGCAAGCGAAGTCTCCAAGCAAGGTCTAGTGAGTCTTAGAGTTCTCAAGTGTTTGAGTCTGAGTTTTAGGAAAGCTCAAAGGCTAGAGAAGTATGCTCTTTCTGCCTCTGGTAGAAATCAGAAACTTAGAAGCCAGCCAGCTTCATAGAAGTTCTGTCTATTAGTGTGTCTGTCTATTAGTTTGTATTATGCAACGCGCAATGAATATGAGAATAATGTAATCATCTTCCACCAAAGCTAATATATGCAGTAGTTTGAGTTATACTAGATGTGTTCTAATTCTGTGTTTGAATGTGAATTCTTATTTGCAGCTGTTTCCAAAAGTTGGTATCAGAGCCATCGTTATTTGATTCTGTGAATAAAACTTTAGCTACTTGCACTAGATATAGTCTTTGTGTAACTATATCATCTTCAACGTAGCTACAACAAAAGGATCAAAGAATGAAGATTCTAGGTAGGCAACCTTGTCCATAAAGAGAATCAGAAGAATCAAAAAGATTGTGAGCAGAAAGGCAAATTTGAACCTAATTAGCTAGGACCATATGTAATCACATCAGTCTATGGATCAGGAGCTTATACTCTCACAACACTTGAGGGCATTCCTCTAGATGAACCTATCAACAGTGTTCATCTGAAGAAGTTTTATGCTTGATCCTCAGAATGTCATATATATATAATCCATCCTCTGGTGAAAACCTGGTAAACAGGCGCTATGTGTAGAGTTAGATTTTATCATCTACTTAGTCTTTGTTTGCTATACATTATCCATTATAAGCCTTGCCCGCATTATAGGCATTTTTCACCCATCTCCATTATAAGCCTAATTATCCATTAAATAATACTATTTCCTTTTCCACCCCTATGCTTACTGTTATCATGAGTTTGGAAATTGTTGGAGTTGCTATGTCATTTTGATTGATATCCCTTTAGGTCTAGGTTGTCACCCCACCTATCATTACCTATAATAAGTTCAACCCATACTGGGGGCACACTTGTCTGCATCTGGTCTTTAGACTGAATATGTTTAAGCATCATTGTCTAACACTATACCAATCCCATTTCACAACATCAAGCATCCAACCAACTTTCATCATCAAAATGCACATCAATCAATCAAAATCACATCGACCCAATCCATATCATCCCATTAATAACATCATATATAATCAAACATCCAATCAATCTCAATCAATCCATCCTCCTTCATCATCACCATCAATAAAGCACAATCAGAACTACATCTCATCTCTATAGTTAAATACCTTGATCCCATGGATACAAGGTATGTAGGATCCCTTCTTCCATCTTTCTTCTAATATTCATCAATCTTTATCTCCGTCCATCCCTCATTTCTTCTATCATCTATCTCCCACACCCTTAATAAACACCTAGAACTACATATCATCATGTCCCATCATCATCATACTGTGCTTTGATCTCGTGGATAAAGGGTATGTAGGTAGTCTAGAATACGAAGGAAGTATCCAGTACACAAGCACTGATGACCCATTCTTCCATCCCATCTCTTCTCTTCACTTCTGCCATTTTTCTTCTCTTTGACTAACTCAAGTAGGAACAAAACTATGTTGGTCGCGATAGCTCAAGCACTTATCAAATCAGAAATAAACCAAATGTACTTGTCCGCATGCCTTTAGCCAACATTTTCTTTATCATTCTAGCATCTTAGCCTTCAACAGGATATATCTTTCCTCACATCAAGGCGCTATCCAATCTATCCAAGAGCATCCTACATTTGGCAAGAGAACATGATGAGTGTATCTTTTGTTTTATCTTTTGTCCCTTTCCAACACCTAATCTAGACTGCCTTAGTCCATCATATCTTGGTATGTTACGATGAAGTATAGACTAGGGCATGGTCATTTGCTTTTGTGTGCTATGTTTGTAGGATGATTTTATTCTCCTACTATCCATATGATATCTTGTATGTGTTGGGAGTAGCCTCTTGCAAATCAATTCTCTTTTGCATATGAGAAGCTAAACAGTCTGTTATGCATTAAGAGTGTTCTATACTAAGACTATTTCTCATACATATAACCAACAAGGTTTCATTATGTTTAGTGGAAATAAGTTCAAACCATTGTTTGCAGAGTCGAAGTCCATCTCACATCAGCTAATATTCATATCTTGTGTATGTTGGATCAACATCTTGAACTCATATGATAGACAAGGTTGTATTATTCTATTTTGTCTTGGATACATCATCACTCTAGTAATTATACCTTGGTGCATAATATCCATATGCTATATCAAACATAAGGATTGCAAATCTCATAAATTTGTGAGCAACCATTGTCAAATGCTGCATCCACTATTCATCTATCGTAATAAGACCCATAACTCTCACAAGGATTGATCAAGCCTATTCTTCTTCCATCTTCACCCTCTTCATCCTCCTCCACTTCATCCTGTAAAACAAGTGTGTTAGACATATCAATAATTCACTCATGTTCATATAGTATTTACATTAGCAATTGACCATCATGCAAATCATTTATAAGCATTTATCATCAAAGCATTATAAGCATTGCATTCCAAAGTCATCATCATATCATCCAATCATAATCACAAGTATCCATACACATAACTAATATGCATCTCATCATCAAATAGGCAAACATAATCAATATCCATAACATACATGCATCCATAACAATAGCAACTATGTGTCAACATCAAGAGCGTCCATCATCATATACACATATATAAGCATCGAGGTCAATATACAAATGTCTCATATGTGTACAAAAGAATAACTATGTATGGAGCCATCAAAATAATGTATACATATAGGCTCACAGGCCTCAAAATAACACAAAATTGATACACTATACAAGTAGGCCTAGCCCTGGTGTCTGGTGGCACTGCTCAAGGAGCCCTCTCCCTGATCTCTACCTCTATCTCCACCTATCCCTCTATGTCGCGATGGCCCCATAACTGATCCCACTAATCGTGATCCACCTATCTGTCGGTAGGTTGAAGCACCTAACCTGCTCCAGTAGCTCGGCTACCTCTGATCTACTGGAACAACTCCATGGTAATACTTTGCCTCTCCATGGGCTCTCCCTACCTCACCCTATACTTTGGCCAACTTTGTCACTAAGAACACTTTGGCCTTGTCTATACCAAAAGAAATTCTCACTCCATCCCTCTCCGCAATCACCTATTGTATCCTCTGGAGAACTGTATCCCTCTCTATAGTCATAGCATGTCCTCTCTATAGAGCTGCATCCTACTCTGTTGTCACTCTGACCATAGCCTCGTCATTAGGCACATCCTGTGCTACCTGTTGTGCTTGTGCCTATAATTGTACAACATGTGTCTGATAGGCCTGCACCTATCACTAAGCTCGTCTCATGGTGACTAAGGCTCTATCCCTGTCTATCCCAAGGCATTGATATCGCACCTCCAATCTGATCCTCCACCCAATCTCTAGCTATAGCTGTCTCCGCAGTTGGGCCTCTTTGTTTCCTCCATCTCCATCACCTCCTGCTGCTGCCCCCTACTGCTATAGTGGCTATATTTGTACCAATCTAAGTACCTATCCATGTATCTGTGCCTATCTTGGGGTTACCATTATTGCTACTACAGGTGCTACTACTACCTGCACTCGTGGAGGCCATCTCTATCTCCTAACTCCCCCCTGTCGAGGTGTAAACACTCCTACCTCCCCCATCTCTCCCAACCTAGTCAGTCATGTCAGCCTGTGAGTCACCCAATATGCATCATACTCTACAGTCATGCCTGGATCCACTAGCCCCGTAATCTAGTCCCATACAATTGGTTGTAATGCCTCCACCTCCACCAAGGCTACATCCACAATGATCTCGGGCTCCCAATCCATTATCTCCCTCCGTGCCCGCCCAAAAATGGCATCCCTAACTGGCTCACCCTGAGGTAATCCAAACTGCTACAGTACTCTCTCTTGCAAGTATCTCTCTATCAAATATATACTACATCCAAATAGATATCATGTCTACCATGCAAATAGTAACTCTGGCACATCATCATCCCAGCTCTCGCAGTCCAGCCATGGTCTCCAGGTGAACTGTTCAAGCTCATCCAAAGCCCATCTCCATTAAACCAGTGCATGAAGCTGCTAATATGTCATAGCCCCTTCATAAATGTGTGCATAGGGCTGTCCTGGCATCCTCTGTCTCACACTCACTAGCCTCATCACTATTATATGCTCATAAGCCCAAACATATACACACAATCATGTAGATAGTGTTGCAAGGATGTGCCTAATCGATGTTGTCATTAATGTCAACATATCTTTGTTGTCATTGGTGTCAACTGTATCCTATTTTGTTATTTATTTAGAAGCTTTATATGTTGAGGACATTGAGAAAATTTGGCCCTCTAGAAGAAATAGTGAGTTGTAGTAAATTGTAGTGAAGACAGTGTGTTGCTAATAAAAGAATAGTGTAGAAGATTGCTCCACATTTCTTGTTGATTGAATATCTTAGTCTACGAATTGGAAGATATTTAGAGGCATGTCTAAAGATGATACATTCTGAGTTTGAGCCTTCGGTATGAATAATTGAGGAAGTTGTGTTCCCCAGAATAAAACCTGCTTTTTCTAGTTCATTCACTGGTGTCCAAGAGAAAGTATTTTACTCTGCATTCCTCTGTAGTTATGTATTTTGGTCTGCGGTTCTAGAGTGATGTTTGGGATGATGATATGCACCTACAATTGCAATGGTCCATGATTTGGTGGTCTGCAAGCAATCTCTCTTTAGTGACAGTTGATGACAGTTGAGTTCTTATGCTCCAGTTGGAGAAATCTCATGATTTGAGTGGTTAGATGTTGTGCGGATGTTCCTAGTGACTACAACGTGCTTGTGGATGTCTCTTGATCATGTTTGTACCTTTGCATTGGTCCGCAAATGATCAGAATTGAAGATTGTTCCTAGATAACATAGTGTGAGCTCCAGTCTTAGCCAACTCAGATGATTCCACTAATTGTAGAGATTCATAGAAGATTTTAGAAGCGTGTAGTGGCATAGAAGATTGTATTTGGACCCTTGCTAAGGTGCAATGTGTTCTGCTTATAATTTTGTGTCTTCTCCTTAGCATAATTTTGTATTAGGTCAAGACTTATTTTGTAAATGTTTGTAATGCTGACCTTGGAGATTGTTCCAATGGTTGATGAATGTAATGTCGACCTTGATGTACATTCCAAGGTTAATAAATGATATATATACTTGTAATTTGGTCGTGGAAAAGAGGTCCTTGGTGAAGAAGTGTAGAAGGCAAAGCAGAGAAAAGAAAGAGTATTGCACTTAAATGGAACTGAATTTAGACATGAAGTAGATGCTATTATCTCAGTTCAAAACCCTTGGCAGTGAGCCACCCCTTGATAGTGAGCCTTTCTTTTGGGTAGTGAACCCTATTGGTAGTGAGCCTCTAATTTTTGGTATTGTTATAACTTATATATCTTGAAGACTAACATCCACTGTGGTTTTTCCCTTAATAGGGTTTTCCACATAAAAAATCTAGTGTCACTTGTGTATGATCTTGTAATTGTATTTATGTTTCTGAGTTTATGCTTTCATGACTTAATCATAACAAACAATGGACAAGTGTTTAATGTTTTAAGGTGCAGAATTGTTTAAGTTTTGAGACAACTGATTCACCCCCCCTCTCAGTTGTCTAGTTCATTTCAATAGATAGTGATAGAGCTGTCCTAGTACACAAGGACCCCATATGTATCTCATGTCATACTCAAACATGCTCTCCATGACCATGCCCCATCCTACCGAGAATCCTCATGCTTGCTAATCTAGAACCAAAAATACAATAATTGCAACCACCACCCTTTGCAGCCGATCACACATCTCCCTCATCCTCTGCATCGAAGTCTCATAATCCACAACGCCTATATCTAGTGTCCCAAATAATTGTCGAAAGGCAGCCGGTCCAAGATCTAGATCATAGTCCACTCACTCACCCTCGATTGAAATCAACAAAATGTGCCATACATCCTCCAATGTGATAGTCGCCTCACTAGTTAGGAACAGAAAGGAGCTATGCTCATTGTACCATGAATCTACTACCGCCGTCATCAATGCCATATGTGCCCGCACTAGCTCAATCTGTGATACATGCTCCAAGCTAACGATCTCCAGGAATAAGTGCTCCTCCGCATCCAGCTATCGCGCTAATCTCAAATCTGATGGGTGTACCTCTTGTGATAACAATGGTCACAAAATAGATTGCCAATCACTCAACTGACTTAGTATTCATGATCTTTTCTAGCAAAACCTAATAAACTACTACTTTGACCAACTACGACTTATTTTAACCAAAAGTGACTTAGCCCTTCACATATGTGATTTGACTTTTCATACACGATGAACCCATGCCCATCTGCAACTAGTTTTGCCATACGTGACCTGCTGCTATAAATATGTGATCATTTTCTACCAAATGCGCATGCATGACCCACAAACCCTACTTTTTAACCAACTACGCATCTCTATAGCCATACACAATGAACTCGCACCCATCTGCGACCTATTATGCCAAATACAATTTTCTGTCACTCAAATGTGCTTTCCCTAGACCTATGCACAGTTGGTAGCACAAACCTATTTATGACGCATACGAAGCAAAAAAAACACGCAAATGGAAAATTTTTTGATACATACCAATGTGGGAGCTCCTGTTGGTCATCCATGGGTCCTCACTCTCTTGGCTCAATGATCTGCACGTGGAATCGGCATCCTCGAAGCTCTTGAAAGTCTTGAAGCACTCTAAACATTCAGAGCTCTAGATTTCTCAAAGAAAATAGCACAAATGAGTTGGATTGAGCCTTAGTAGCTTATTTATAGAGCCAAACCCTAATCTTTCTTCTAAGACAAACCCTAATTTCTCTGTGTCAGCCTAGTTCATCGTTCCTTTTAATCGTGAGTCAACCCAGTCTTTTTCCTGGTAGCCTAGATTTCCTGTTGAGAGGGCACCACCACTAGCTTCACTAGGGCATAGCTGGTTTATCTTAATGTATCAGCTTCGTCTTCTTTGAAACAATGTCATAACAGATGTTGTCTCAAAGAGGGGAAAAATGTAGACACCTAAAATTGACCCCTTTTCATTATTGTCAATTTGTCGCATCATTCACCTTACATATGTTGATTTCATCTAGCACATTTGTGTCAAACAACTATTTTCCTCTAAACCACCCCTTTTATATCATTAATTAAATAAATTATATTTATTTAATTAATTCCATTGGTTATCATCTATTTTCTTCTATTTCTATCTATAATTAAACAATCTTTAATTGTTTAATTATTTCACCATTCCTCTTATAAATAAAAAAATCAATATTTTATTTATTTATCTTCTCATCATCTAAATAAATTAAATAAATTTATTTATTTAATTTTATCTTATCATCTTCTTATCTTATCACAGTCTTCTATGTGTACAAGATAGGGCCTATCCTAAATCAAATTATATAAAAATAATTTAATTGGTTCTAAAATCAATCATCCACATCATCTAATCCTTAAAATAGAAAAGCACTCTATTTTAAGAAAGTCAATTTTAGTACTCAATTTTACTACTATCAACAAACCAACTACAATCATTTAATAAAAGCTTTTCCTATGGACACTTGTCTTGTACACATTCATCTAAGCTTCTTGTTTAATCTCAGTCATTCATGTAGCCTCCTAATCTCCACCATTGATCAATCTTAGTAGAGAGCTATATAAACACACTCTCACCTCATTTCATGATCATCCCACACAATCTTGAAAGCATTCAGACTATCATCTTATGCATATTGAGCATTCATTGAACACTTTGAGCATATCATCCATTATCATTGTAGCTATGTCAACTATGATTGTTCACTATTGAGAAGCAATCCACAATCCAACCAAGGAATCAAGCAATCTAGGTGACTTTGCTTTTGATTTGCATTCATTTTGTGTTATTTAGATGGATTCTTTGAAGGTGGTAGGATTAGGTTTGATTTTCAATGCTTGATCTTATAAACCTGATTTTTCCTACATACACACCTATAACCTTACACTTACCTCACCATGAATAAGTTCCAATGTATCTTACTACATTGAGCTTTACAACCTAAAAATTATAACAAATTTATACCTGATCAAATCAAATATATTCTCATTGTCATGATTTTAAATAAACAAGGTATATCTGTTTAAAAAATAGACAATTATTTAGATACTAGTTCCAAGAGCAAATCCACTTGATGAAGGAAGAAAAAAACTAAATGTAATGATCAAGATAGAGATTACTAGAATGCATGGAAAAGTTCATTGACCCTTCATTTTAAATAACTTAGTTCCTTTACACTTTCATCAAGATGACTAGATGGATAAGAAAAGAGTACACATTAAGAAAAGGGAGTAATCTAGTTTATTCTTTCAATAAAATCAAGAACTCAATAAGCTATATCTTGAATCTGCGAATTCCCCAAAATGATACCTCCCTTTCAAGAATATAGGGCTACCTCTAGATGATTAAAAAAAATAGTAACAACTTGAAGTGCATGCTACAAACACATGAAAAGCAAGGTTCAAAAAATGTTTAAGATTTTATAAAATTTAACTATGTTCATCTTAAACATATATATTAGTTGTCTAAACTCTAAATACAATCATGATGTGAGTGGTCACTTTACTCTATTATTTGATATAATTTATATATAATGATATGTAAATTATTTAAATGATGTGAAGGGCTCATGATTGAAACCAGTAGAAAGACAAAGGAGTGGAGGAGCAGAAGATAAAAAACAAAGTAATCAAGATAGATGTATCAAATCATGTTGCTCAACAAACCTCAACCTTGTTGGATACTGCCATTATGGGAAGATTCATTGGAGCTAGATTCACACGCTCAAAGACTAAACAACGAGCATGAAATATGTAGATCAAAGGATTCAATTTGTATTTCCTTCCCAAGGGCTTCTTTGTTGCTATTTTTAAAGCAAAGAGTAGAGAGGTTTGGTTCTTAATGGTGGTCTATGGTAGCATAATGGCTCTTTCTTATTTTTGTAGAAATGGTTCGTGAACTTTAACTTGAGGGACTACTCCCCAATAGATGCCCCTTGTTGGGTGAGATTTTATAATCTCCCCTTATAATATTGGTTAGAGGAATGTCTTTCTAAAATTGGGAATGGTATTGGCATGACCCTAGAAGTGGACTTGGGAAAATTGGGAATTAATTCATGCCTATATGTGTGAATCAATGTGATCGCCATAAAGAAAATCCCAAATCAGATCGTGCTCTCCACACAGTTTGGAGAATGGACCCAAGGAGTTGATGTGGAGACTCAAAATGTTTTCTACCTAAAATGCAAGAGTAGGGAGCATGGTGAAAACAATTGTAAGTGATTCAACTAGGCCCATACTATGCATTAGATCCCAAGGAAGAAGGAGCACCTATGGAGACAACAAATCTTGATACTAAGACTGAGAAGGGTAATTCATCATCGGATACAATGAAAAACATGGATATTATCCCCTTCGTAGCCCAATCAAAAAATAACTTCCATAATTTAGGTGAAGGATATGAGGGTGGTAGCTCTAAAAATGAAGATGGGGAAGAGATTGATATTGTGGATCCCAAGATGATTAGTCAGTCAGCTACCAAACTTCTCAATTTTTATGCTTGTATCTCCATCACCAAGAGAGGAAGGAAAATTAATAAACAGAAAAGGGAAGAATCAGATTTGAACCCAGGGAAGTCAACAATTAAAAATTACCTTGTGAGATCTAAGGGGGGAGTTTCCTCCCTTAGGAAGCCATGAATATTCTCACATGGAATGTTAGGGGCTTAAATGCCCCTAACAAATGGTGCATGACCAAGTTCCAATTTGATATTTCTTTGGTCAACATAATCATCATTTAGGAAAAAAAATAAAAAGCTCTGAGGTTGACATCTTTCTAAAACACTGCAAGGGATGGAGTGGAAGCTTTGTTGAGACACTCGGGGCTACTAGGGATTTAGAGATTTTGTTGAACCCCTCACAGGAATCAGTTAACATTCTCTTTTCATTCTCTAACTGGTAACTGGTTAAGGTATGTAGCTGTTGTTCATCTTTATCTTTCTTTCTTTTCAATGTCTATGGTCCTAAAATATTAGAGGAGAAGAAAACTGTATGGAATAACATTTTATTAAAGATGCAAGCTATTAGGAATGAAAAATTTATTTTGGGTGGGGATTTCAATGCTATTCTCCATCCCTCTGAGAAGATGGGGGGTCAAGGATCACAAATCTAATTGGACTTTGTGAATTTTGTACAATCTACGAGTCTCATTGATGTTCCCCCAAATAATGGAACATTCACTTAAACTAATAGAAGGGTTGGTTTCACTAATATTGTTGAGAGACTAGACCAGTTCCTATTGTCATCAAATTGGCTTATTCATGCATTTCAATCAGAGTCCTCTATTCATCCAATTTCAAGATCAAACCATTTCACGGTTTCTCTGGACCTCAGGGAAGAAAAACCACCTACCATGAGTCAATTCAGATTCAAAAAAATGTGGTTGAGATGCAATGAGCTTAAAGACCTAATCAAACATTGGTGGCTTGAACCTCAAGAGTTAAGGGGATCAAGAATGTTTATTTTTTCTAGGAAACTTCAACATGTCAAAGAAAGATTGAGGTCATGGAATAAGGAGTCTTTCAAAAACATCTTCAAATAAAAGGAAAGGGTTGAAAAAGAACTTGAAGAAATGAATGAGAGTCATCTCCCTAGCATATTTCAAGAAGATTACCAAAAAGAAAAGGAACTAATGAATGACCATGCAGAGCTTCTGGCCAGAAAATAAATCTATTGGAAATCTAAATCTAGAGAGACCTGGCTAGCTGAAGGATATCTTAACACAAAAATTTTCCTTAATGTTACTAAAGTTTGAAGAGGTCAAAATAGAATCATGAACATTACAGTGGCAGATGAGAAGAATTTGACAAAGGCTGAAGATGTTTAGGAAGTAGTAAATTTCTTCAGAAATTTTATAGGAAGGGAGGATGTAGTGGACCCCTTCCTCAACAACATTCTAGACCATATCCCAAGGATGATTGATAGTGGGGACAATGAGAGTTTATTGGCCCTGATTTGCTATGAGAAAGTGAAAAGTGCAATCTTCCAACTCCATTTGAACAAATCCCATGGTCCAAATGGGTTCCCTGCTCTTTTCTACCAATATCATTCGGATTTTATTGGTACAAAAATTTTGAAATTGGTGGAAGATTCAAGGAAATCGAGCAAGATTTAGAAATTTTTTAATAGTACCAATATTGTGCTCATCCCCCAAAAATGGTATACTCCTCTTTCATAGACTTTAGTCTGGTATCTCTTTGAAACTCAATTTACAAGATCATCTCCAAAGTGATGGCCAATAGAATTAAGCTTCTTCTCCCTACTACCATCTCTCTAGAACAAAGTGGCTTTATACCTAGGAGGAATATAACATATGGGATTATTATATCCCATGAAGCTCTACATTCCATCAAAAAGTTGACTAAAAAATGTGTATGTATGGAGAATTATGATTCAAAGTAAATAATAAAGATAAATGCAATACAATTCAATATCTTCACCTCAAACCAAGTCCTCACACTTAGATGGATTAGAGTAGAGTGCACCCTAATTCTACTAGCTTTGTTCTATGGATATATTATACATTGTGGAATGATCACAAAACCAACATAATCTAAGTATGAGATGGCTATAATGGAGGTAAATGATAATGATAATTATATGGAATTTTAATAGCATGTACTTGTTAGAAATGAAAGCAACACTACTTCAATGGAATTCTGATTCAAGATAAATTTCAGCAATCTTAAGTGTGCATTAACAATGGAGATTGTAACAAAATATAAAACCCACTATAGAAAAGATGTCAAACATGAAGAACTCAACACAATGACATAGTGTTTATGTGGAGAAAGCCCTTGCGGGTAAAAAAACTCCACCAGGAAAGAGGCACAAGTTTGTAATAATCTCAACAATATTATACAATACATCAACTACACAACTCTCTCCATAATTCTTCAATCCGACAACATTCTGACAGCACATGAGTACCTAAAATCTATATTGTAGTAACAAATACATGGAAAATACTTATAGAAATATTTTCCACTCCATTCTAGGAATTCACCTTCTCTCTCCTAAGATTCTCCAACCTGTAAACATTAATTACCATCTTACAAGCATCTTACACTTGTCCAAAAAAAGACATGCAAAGGTTGGGGGCCCAAGACTAAATCTGGCCTCTTACAATATCTTATGATGCGTCATAACCATCATAGATTCCACAAAAAAGTATCTTTCCAAGATAGGAACCTTGGGCTAAATATAGCAAATATACAACTAACATATCCCTCATATGCATCAAAGAATCTCAGAATCTTATGACAACTTGCAACTGTCATAGATTCACTTACCAAACATTATGATAGTTGTCATACATGCCAAAAATAGTAGATTCCTCAAGGGAGCACTCCTACCCTCATTTACTTTGAGTTTTTACATTTGCCAACAGTAAAAATCACTCTGTAATTACCTTTGGTTACTTTGAAATTACCCCTACTAGTGAAACTAGTACATCTCCTCATGGATAATTACAAATTACATATAATAAATGGAATAAATACAATATTGGGATTTACAAGGTTAATGGCACCTTATCCCAACATTCTCCCACTTGACATTATACATTGTAAATCAACCCATAGGAAATCAAATGAAAAATAATCAGGCACTAGAAACAAGGCCCATGGCCTCTCTGTACCACACAAACTTCTCTGTGCTCATAGGTTTGGTCAATGAATCTGCAACATTCTCCTGATTGTCTATCTTTTTTAGCTCAATGTCTCCATTTACAACCAACTCTCGAACAAACTGATACTAAACATCAACATTCTTAGTTTGAGCATGATACATGGGATTCTTTGCCAAACAGATAGCACTCTAGCTATCATAACCAATCTGAATGATCTTGCAATCAAAACTAATACCTGTGCACAGTCTCCTCAACCAATCTACCTCCTTAGAGACATGAGTAGCATCCATATACCCTACTTCTATGGTGGACAAAGCAACTGTGGGCTACCTCTTACTCATCCAAATCATTGTACCTCCACATAGAGTAAACACAACCACTAGTGGACCTTCGACTATCTAAGTCACCTGCCCAATCTGCATCAACAAAACCCTGTATGTCCAAAGATTTGTCAGCACTATCAGTACCAAAATAAACCAAATAATGATTAGGAGTACCTGCAAGATATTTAAACACCCTCTTCGCATAGTTCCAATGTTGTCTACCAGGGTTAGACATAAATCTGCTCAAAACTCCCACTACTTGGGCAATATTTGGTCTAGTGCAAACCATTGCATACATTAAACTCCCTACAACACTAGCATATGGTACATTAGACATATCCTCAAGATCATCCTCAGTCTTTGGACACATATCTAATGAAATCTTAGTACCGATGGGTAAAACAACTCGAACTGGGTTACAATCTTGCAAACTAAACCTCTACAAAATAGTATTCACATACTTACTTTGTGTGAACCAAAGCTTTCTGATAACTCTGTCCCTCTTGATCTCCATTCCCAAAATATACCTACAGTACCAAGATCCTTCATCTCAAATGCACCTGAAAGTTGGGCTTTAAGCTCACTGATCATACCCTTAGTATTGCTGAAAAACATGTCATCAACATACAAAGGAATAACCAGTATAGAATTATCAACACAATAAATGTAAACACAGTGATCCTCCTTGCTTCTAACAAAACCCAATTTCAAAACAAATGAATCAAACTTTTGATACCATATTCTAGGGGACTGTTTCATACCATAAAGAGACATCTTTAACCTGCAAACCCAATGTTCTTTTCCTTTTACCTTAAAACCTGTAGGCTATTGCATATAAATTTCTTCTTCAAGATCTCTATGCAAGAATGGAGTCTTAACATCCATTTGCTCAATCCCCCACTCATAAGCTACAACAATGAATAAGAGAAATCTAATAGAAGTCAATTTAACAACAAGAGAGAATATCTCACCAAAATCATCTCCCTCTCTCTGGGAGTAGCCCTTGGCTACCAGTCTAGCCTTGTACTTCTCCAATGACCCATCTGCTCCAAATTTCTTCTTGAAGACCCACTTACAACCTATGGCCTTTCTTCCTTTGGGCAAATGAACAAGATCCCAAGTGTTACAAGACTCTAAATCCATCATCTCCTCCTACATGGCTAACTACCAAGACTCACTATCATCTGTAGAAATAGCTTCCCTATAGGATCTAGGTTCATCGTTAGTACTTAATAAAGTATATACACAACAGAAATATGGTGGGCTACACCTGTCAATTGGACTTCATTGTCTTGTGGATCTCCTCAAGGGTGGAGTAAGAGACTCTACTCATTCTTCTACATGATCATCTGCAACAACTTCTTCTGTAACAACAGACTCATCTTCATCAGAACTACTTGAATCTTCTTCTTCTTCACCCCCCAATCCATCATTCTGTTCTTCTAGAGGTGCATCTTGCTGCTCTAAATCAAAGTGCACCTTCTTTACCTTTTCTTCTTTTTCTTTTGGCTACTCAAGTTTAGAAATAGCTCTAAGCTCCCTAAAAATAACATCTCTAGAAAAGATAATCTTGCGGGTTAGTGGATTCCAAAGATTATAACCTTTCACATTATCACCATATCCAATGAATGTACACTTTTTAGCCTTTGGATCCAACTTAGATCACTTTTCCTTAGGCACATGAACAAAAGTCTCATAGCCAAAAACCATTAAATGTGAAATAGAAGGTTTCTTACCTATCCACACTTCATAAGGTGTCAAATCAAGAGCCTTACAAGGAGATCTATTTATCAAGTAGAAAGTAGTACACACAACCTCTGCCCAAAAGCATTTATCCAACTATGTCACTAAGCATACTTCTGGCCCTTTCCATAATTGTTCAGTTCATCCTTTCTGCAACACCATTATTCTATGGTATATATAGAGTTGTCTTTTGTCTGATTATACCTGCATGCTTGCAAAACTCATCAAATTACTTAGAGAAATATTCCTCTCCATTGTCAGATCTTAATATTTTTATCTTTAAACCTTACTGGTTCTCTACTAAGACTTTGAATTCCTTAAACTTAGTGAAAACTTTAGATTTATGTTTCATAAAATAAATCCATGTATATCTGGATACATCATCAATGGTGACAAAATAACAAGATTTTCCAATAGATTCATTATCCACAGGTCCAAACACATCCATATGAATATTTTCTAATTTCTCTTTTACTCTATTGCTTCCTGAAGGAAATGATTTTCTATTTTGTTTAGCAAACACACAATGCTCACAGAAATCAAAGTGCTCATCAGAATAAGAGAAACCGTCCAACAATTCTTTATTCTTAATAATTTTTAATACATTACTACTTGTGTGGCCCAATCTGTGGTGCCAAAACATATAAGTGTTTTCAGAAGCCTCAAAAACATAAGAGGCATTACAAACTATAGTGGCTTCAAGCTTAAACAAGTTCCCGAATCTCTTCCCTTTCGCTACCACCAAGTTCTCTCTCACCAATCTACAGCCATGCTTGTCAAATGGCACATGCATTTCGAAATCATTCAAATTCAAAATTGAAATCAGATTTCTAGCTAATCCAGGAACATGCAAAACACTGGGGAGTGTTTTAATCCTCCCATCACTGAAACACAACAATACCTTTCCTTTCCCGACAATCGGATATGAAGAGTTGTCACCAAGGTAGATATTACCTCCATCATATTCTTCATATGTGGAGAACCATTCCTTATGCGAGGTCATATGAAACGAACATCCTGAGTCAACCAACCAATGATCATTAGAAACAACAATACATACAAAAAGTAAAACATCTTCACCTATATTTGAGGACTTATCCGAAGCACTCTCCCACTGTTTCTTGGGGTTTCTGTACTCGTTCTTCACATGTCCCCTTTTACTGCAGTTCCAACACTTAACTCTGTTCTTTTTACCAGGAGTCTTAGACTTGTCCTTAGCCCCTTTCTGATCTCCTTTTGGTCCCCTTTCCTTAGATCTTCCCCTCATACTGAGAGCATCCCCTAAACTGTCTAAACTCTTCTTCCTTAATTCCTATGACAGTAGCACTAAAACAAGAGCATCAAACTTCAAATCTACGAGGTTAGTAGTGATAGAAAGGATAACATTCTCCCAAGACTCAGGTAAAGAACAAAGAAGTAATATACATTTATCTTCCTCACTAACCTCAACATCTACTGAATCAAGCTAACTCAATAACAAATTAAAAGAATTTAAATTCTCTACAATTGATTCACCTTCTTGTATTTTCATGGAAAACAATTTTCTTTTTAAATAAAGTTTATTTACCATACTCTTGGCTTGATAGATCTCATGCAACTAATTCCACAACTTATGGGCAGTCTCCTTTGTGACATTCAATAGGATAGAGTCTGAAAGACACAACTGGATGGTTCCCTGTGCCTTCTTATCCAGTCTATCCCACTCATCTTGAGAGAAATCATCAAGTTTCTTCTCTTTTTGAATAGCCAACCATTGGTTTCTTTCTTCCAACAAATCTTCCATTTTCAGCTTCCACAACTCATACCCTGTTCCATTGAACTTCTCAATATCCAATCGAGAGGTTGATGCAACGGTGGATCCAACCATAATAACAACACAAGATCTACAAAATAAACACAACCAAATCTTTCAATGCAGCTACAACTTCTACACTACCACCCAAGAGTCAAAGCTAGCTAGGCTCTGATACCAAATGTTAGAAATGAAAGAAACACTACTTCAATGGAAATCTAATTCAAGATAAATTTCAGCAATCTTAAGTGTGCATTAACAATGGAGATTGTAACAAAACATAAAACCCATTATAGAAAAAATGTCAAACATGAAGAAATCAACACAATGACACATTGTTTACATGGAGAAAACCCTTGCAGGTATAATACTCCACCAGGAAAAAGGCACAAGTTTGTATTAATCTCAACAAGATTGTACAATACATCAACTACACAACTCTCTCCACAAGTCTTCAATCTGACAACATTTCACCAGTACCTGAGTACCTAAAATATGTATTGCAGCAACAAGTACATGGAAAATAATTATATAAATGTTTTCCACTCCATTCTAGGCATTCACCTTCTCTCTCCTAAGATTCTCCAACTTGTAACCATTAATTACCATCTTACAAGCATCTTACACTTGTCCAAAAAAAGCCATGCAAAGGTTGGGGGACCAAGACTAAATTTGGCCTCTTACAACATCTTATGACACATCATAACCATCATAGATTCCACAAAAGAGTATCTTTCCAAGATAGGAACCTTGGGCTAAATATAGAAAATATACAACTAACATATCCGTCATATGCATCACATAATCTCATAATCTTATGACAACTTGCAACTGTCATAGATTGACTTACCAAACATCATGACAGTTGTCATACATGCTAAAAATAGTAGATTCCTCAAGGGAGCATGCCTACCCTCATTTACTTTAAGTTTTTACATTTTCCAACAGTAAAAGTCACTCCATAATTACCTCTAGTTACTCTGAAATTACCCCTGCCAGTGAAACTAGTACATCTCCTCATGGATAATTACAAATTACATATAATAAATGAAATAAATACAATATTAGGATTTATAAGGTTAAGGGCACCTTATCCCATCAATACTTGCATATGAAAGATGTATTGTGATAATGATGTGAGAGGCTCAATTTATAGAGGGTTGAATGATGAATGGAGGGCTAAGATTAAAAGATTAGATCAATGGCTAGAATTGGTTGAGAGGATTATAGGTTAATGATAAGAATCATCTAGAGCATTCTTCCATGTGAATGGTTGAGATTAAAAATATGTGATAGGAGATAGATGGTGGAGATTAAAAGTGAATTTAATTTTGGATCCATTATTTAATAATTGTGACCAATTATTTAATAATGGTGGAGAGTGGTTAAAAATAAGGATGTGAATGGGTAAATTAATTAAATAATGGGTTTATTTAATTAATTTATGGAGAGGAATTTGTTAGGAATGATTAATTCATTAAATAAATGGGATTTATTAATTAATTTAAGAGGAAAGGAGGAATTAAATAAATAAATAAATAAAATTTATTTATTTAATATGGGAAAAGTGAATTAATGAAAGATGGAATAATTAAAGATGGGTTAATTAATTAAATAATAAAATTATTTAATTAATCTAGAAGACATGTTAGGATGTAAAGTGGTGTTAGGAGTGTGTCAAAAATGAAGGTGAATACATGGTCATTTTCAGGTGTCTACATTTTGCCCCTCTTTGATATAGCATCCCATAAGGTGGCGTCGTGTCAAAAAATAAAAAGATGCCCTAGTCAGTAATGGAAAAGGGGAATATTGGATAGTGGATGTTTATGAGTGGTAGGTAGCACTCATCCAAACACACATTTTTGTTCCTTTTTTCCCATTTTCATGCACCACTTGATATGTTGATTGCACTATGAAAGCTGTGAGATCTTTAATTATGTTAATAAAAGATGGAATGCTGAAGTTACTGTTGTGATAAGAAGACTCATGTTTTGGATTTAAACTAACCCAATTATGTAGAAATGTCACTTTTTTTTATCATAGGTGTCTATCTATTAGACAAATAAAGGTTTTTGGAGACTCTGGAGATGTTCCTAATTATCTCCGGAGTTGAGCAGAAGATACACTACACAACACTCCAACATTTCCAAGATGGTTGGAGGATCTCCAGAGCTAGAGTGACAAGACAAGAAGGGTTGATGATCACAAAGACCTCCAGAGCTATGTCTGAACAAGGCATATGGTGATATCTAGGTTGTTGTTAACTGTATAGAGTCTCTAGAGTTGTACAGAATCTCTGGAGCTATTTCACTGCCAGAATCTACGGAGCTTCTATGAAGCTACAGAGTTTTGCACATCAAGGCTGGGCTTTTTGAGAAGATAACTACAATGGTTCAGAGGGGACAAAGTACAATTTCCATTTGATATTGCATGAGTTAGGAACTTCTAGTAGTTCATTGTTTTAAAGTTAATTCCCTTTTTATTATGGCCTCCATGACCTATTTTTTTAAAAGTCAAAACTCTAGATTTAAGAACACCTCCAATGTCCTAAGTCTCTTTAAGTTCTGCATGGTTATACTTTTTATAGAGGTAGTTACATGTTTAGTTTTAGAATAAAAGATCTTTTGTATCTCAAGATGAACTAAGAGTAAAGATAGTAAACTCTGGAGATATTATATCAACAACAAACTGATATATATTGAATGGAGACAATAGAATAATATATAGTTTTTAGTTAGTTTTTACATAGTTCAGATAGTCACAGAAACATATACTCTTTGATTATACTCTATTTTAAAAGATTGGATTAAAGAAGGTGATTCTTTTATCTTTGTGTGTTCTAAAATCTCTGTTTAGACTTTAGTTCTGAAGGTGTGGAGCAAGGGTCCACTCCCACTGATAGAAGGAAGGCTAGTATTGTTTATTGCTTTCTTATGTATTGATTCCTTAATTTAGTTTTTCCTTTTTTCATAGAATAAATTATATTCTTGTCAATTCAGTTTTGTTTATGTTTTAATGATTAGTTCAGCTTTTGAAGTTAGATAGATCATTTCAAGCATTGTATTGTTTCAATTCCTAGATTAGGTTTCATTCACAACAGATAGTTAGAAGTATGAATTTGATTCAATAGGAAAGTTTCATTTCAGTAGTTAGTTAAGGACTATTAATTGCTAGTTCCTATTACAGATTTCTATGGACACAACCCTAGATTTGACAAATAAATATGATTAAATGCCAAGGTACAATGACCCTTGTCATTTTTTGTGCCATTGCCAGGGACAATTTGTGTTAATAACAACTTTAGTTAATATTTTTAGTTAGGGTTAGAACAATTTTGTATGTTTAGACCTAGAGATTTAAGAGGTAGATATATCAAACAAACACCCCAACCATAGTCTATAGGTGAAAGTAGTGGGATAGCTCAAAATCTTATTGAAGAGGAAGATCATCTAACACATACCTTGGAAATCACACAACAACCAGATATTCCCACAAGCCCTCAACACCCTACACTCTTAGAATACATCCAAGACTTACAAGAAAGACACCAAATAGATCTGCTAAAAGGATCCACATTACAAGAAACTCAACCTAAATTTTGGGAAGAAGAAACACCACAAGAAGATCCATTGAGCATGGGGGATAGTCATGATCAGCCAGATCCTCTATAGGAGAATGCAAGGACTTTTTCATATTCCATAGTCCTTAACCCTAAGGAAAATGCACCTATGAAAAATATTCCCCCCTCAAATCTTCCAACATTCAGGGGAATCTCCTCTAAGAATCCAGATCAGTTCCTTTTTGAATTCAAAGTCTTATGTCAAACATATGACTATGGATCTGACAACCAAAAGATAAAACTTTTCCCATCTAAACTAAATGATTCTACCATGAGATGGTTCATGGCCCTGGCCCCAGATTCTATACACTCATGGGAGCACATGGAAACAGAGATCCTGGATAAATACCAAGACTACTATAGAATCAGTGACAGGAAAGAAGAATTGTTTAGAACTAAGAAGAAAGAGGAGGAGAGCTTAGAAGACTACTTGGATAGATTCAATTTTGCCCTTAGAAGGTATGGTAGTCCTATAACACATAATTTGGCCAAAACTTATTCATAAGAGGGTTAGGTAAGGAATCAAAGCAAGCATTAGATTTGATGGGAAGGGGGAATATAAACAAGCTAGATATGCCCATAATTGAGGAAATTTGTAGAAACTATTCAAGGACACAAGATGGAGTAAGAGGACCAAGGTCTCTCAAAGGAAAAGATAATATAGGGTATTTAATGGAAGAGTTTACAAACCTAAAGATAGACATAATAGTTCAATTGAATACCACCTTAGATGGGATTCAGGAAAAAAATAGAACTAGTGAACCCCTGTCAATTTGTTGCCCTAGGTGCAGAAATAAACACCTTTTAAGAGAATGACCCTTGGATAAATTTGAGATTTGCTAGATTTGTGTTTAAGAGCATCCTACTAACCACTGTGATCAACTCTCAGCTTTGAATAGGCTAACTAAAAAGAATGTTCAATTGGAAGAGGAGTTGAACTATGTAAGACAAAAACAAGTTGGTCATTTCCCTTACAACCAATATCCAACTCAGGATTCTTATAGAGGCCCTTCAAATTGGGGGAATAACCAATGGAATTCATCATGGCATGGACCTCAAAATGCTTCTCCATGGGTACCACAAGACTGGCCAAACTAGTAGTGGAAAAACCAACAATGGCCAAACCAACCTTGGACCAATCAACAATGGCCACAATAGTTTCCATCTCAATTTGGACCACAGAATATGCAACCTTAGTGGGGTCCTCAACAGAACTATAACCAGAAATTCAAAGGCCAATCAAGATGCTTCCCAAACCAATAACAAGAATTTCTAATTGGACCAACAAACACACAGGGACAACCCCAAAATGAACCAGTTAGCCAACCACCTCTACCAACTCAACCTACAACAAACCCACACAATAAACAAGGATCAACTATATATATGAATAAGCAAGAAAATATGGCTGGTATAAATGTTATTCACTTGAATAAACTCTATCTACATTATGGGAAAGCTCTCCGAAGACCATCTCCCCCACTTATTGTTGAAATCACAGATGACTATCCCCAAGAGGAGATTACAGTTGAAAAAGTGCCACAAGAATAGCCCTTAGGTTACTCCAGAGTTCCTCCTAAAAGAACATCTCTGGAGATCACCTCTGAAGCTTCTTCCAAACTACACTCTGGAGCTACTCCAGAGACTGAAAAACATGCACCATACTTAGAATGACTCAAACAACATGCTTCCCAAAAAATAGTTCCACAAAAACAAATCCAACCCACCAATGAATTTAATTTGCTTCAAGAAATTAGACAACTAAACATTGAAATTCCACTCCTTCAGGCAATTAGAGATGTTTCTAAACTAAATCAGTTTATCAAACAAAATTGTGTCAGAACTTAGGGCAAGAAGAAAATCTTTCCCACCACTATTCAGGTGGAGGGGAAAGTAGTGGATCTACTAGTGGGGAAAATACTCCTCCCAAAGTATGGAGACCCTATAAATCCTATCATTAAAGTCTACATCTCAGGAGTAGAGATATCCAATGTTTTAGTTGACTTAGGAGCAACAAGAAATGTCATGACAATTCACACTTTGAATAAACTAGCTCTTACAGGCATTCAGACAAATTCCACAACTTTACAATTGGCTAATCAATCAGTAGCAATTCCAAAAGGGGTGTTGACTGATGTCCCAGTTATTGTGTAATCATGGGAATTACCAATTGATTTTTTGATCTTAGAGCCAAGGAACCAAAGGAATGCTTACCCTCTAATTTTAGGTAGACCATGGTTGGATACTATAGAAGCATCCATTGAATGTATAACTAGGGATATGGTCATATCCAATGGCATAGACATGAAAAAAATCTCCGTGTATCCCCTAGCTAAGCCATCCATACATTATTTAGGGAAAGTGTGGGTAGATGAACCCAGTAACATGGAAAATAGTGCTTCCTTAGCTATGGTCACCATCATAGAACACTTAGGGGAATTGGAAGAGGAGATAAATTATGATATCCCTAAAGACATAACTCACATCCTCATTAAAAAAGACATAATGGACTTAGCTCAAGACTTAAGGAAAAAACTTATGATTGCTACCCATTGTACCCTTGCTAATGTCATTCCTTGTGGAGAAACTTTCTACAGAGACCTAGCCACTTTTCATTTACTACTCCCACATTCTTCCCCTCTTAACACCATGAGTCTAGAATATGGGGTAGGATCATCCATGGAAAAAATCACAA
Source organism: Cunninghamia lanceolata (assembly GCA_027924645.1). Lineage (NCBI taxonomy): Eukaryota > Viridiplantae > Streptophyta > Pinopsida > Cupressales > Cupressaceae > Cunninghamia > Cunninghamia lanceolata. Next base: position 790,622 of record BSBN01000841.1, read on the forward strand.
AGCAAATCATGGTCTTACCTGGAAAAACACTTAACATCAATACTCCTTTGACAACATAACAGGAAAGAGCAGTTCTTGATCTTCTTATTTCCCATTCAGAAGCTTTTTCTTGGGAATATAAAGATATAAAGGGCATACCCCTTGAAATCTACACCCATCACATATATACAGAGGATGTTAAGCTTGTTAAACAACCCCAAAGAAGATTAATCCCTGCACCCAAAGACATTGTAAAAACTAAGACAAATTTTTTTTTGCAAGCTAGATTCATTTACCCTATCTCAGATAGCCAATGGGTTTCACCCTTGGTTATAGTGCCCAAGAAGAATGGGAAATGGAGGGTACGTAGTGATTATAGGGAACTGAACAAGGCCACAAAAAAGGATTATTTGCCCTTGCCATTTATTGACCAAGTATTAGACAACCTAGGAGGAAAGAAATACTTTTCATTCCTAGATGGGTTTAATGGATACAATTAGATCTAAGAGCCACCAGAAGACTAGGACAAGACCACCTTCACATGCTCTTGGGGAAACTTTGCATACAAAGTCCTTCCATTTGGCCTGTGTAATGCTCCAGCTACCTTTCAGAGGGTTGTTTTAGCCATTTTTTGTTGAACTAGCTAATGAGTGTATGGAGGTCTACATGGATGACTTTACTGTTTATGGGAAACCCTCAAGAATCTGGAAAAAGTATTTCAATGTTGTGAAAAGAATCAATTGTCCTTAAGCCATGAGAAGTGTTTTATGATGGTGGAACAAGGAATTGTCCTTAGACATCATATATCAGCAAAAAGAATCAAGGTAGATCAAAACAAAGTAGAAGTGATTAAACAATTACCTCCACCTAAAAACCAAACGGATATTAGGATTTTCTTAGGTCATGCAGGATACTATAGGAGGTTCATAGAAAATTTTAGCAATACAGCTGCTCTAATGTTTTCCCTGCTAACCAAGGACATTGAATTTCATTGGACAAAAGACTGCCGAACAATATTTGAGACCATAAAAGAAAAACTTATAGTCACACTTATTTTAAGAGGACCTAATTGGAATCTACCATTCCACATCTAGACAAATGCATCAAATGAATCAATAGGAGTAGTCTTACGACAAAAAGAAGAAGGGGAAGGTATGCATGAAATCTATTATAGAAGTAAAAACCTTACCCTTGGTGAGAAGAACTACACAAAAACTGAAAAAGAATTCCTGACTATCATCTATGCCATCAACAAATTCAGACATTACATCACAGGATATAAAAATTTTGTACACACTGATCATGCAACCATTAAATATTTAATGAACAAACCTGTAGTAGGTGCAAGAATCATCAAACGGCTATTACTATTGCAAGAATTTGATATCACTATCATAGATAACCTAGGAGAGTTTAATTTGGTTGTTGATTTTCTGTCAAGATTGCATACAAGTGGAGAGAATCAACTGGTGGACGATAGGTTTCTAGATTAAAGTTTGTTTTCTATTTCTTCTGTAACACCTTGGTTTGCTAATATAGCCAACTTCCTAGCTACAGGCTTGTTTCCTTCTCATTTTACTTCCAAACAAAAAAAGAGATTAGTAAAGGAAAGTTTGCCTTATAAATGGTTAAATGGTTTGTTGTTCAAATGTGTCCCTAACTTTGTGTTACATGGGTGTTTAAGAGCTGATGAAATCTTTGATGTGTTAATGGCATGCCATGATGAACCGACATGAAGAAATTACTCCTCACAGAGGACAATCCACAAGATTATTGGAGCTGGTTATTATTGGTCATCTCTCCACAGAGATGTGAAGGGATATGTGAAGCAATGTGATCAATGCCAAAGGATGGGTTAGCCAACCTTCACGTAAGAGATGATACTACATCCCTAGGTGGTTTTAGAAACATTTGAGTAATGGGGCCTATATTTTGGTGGACCCATCTCTCTAGCATATGGAGGGAAAGAATACATCTTGGTATGTACCGATTATGTGACCAAATGGGCAGAGGTTTAATCATTACAATTTGCTAGAGAAGAAAAAGTTTTTGATTTCCTATATAACAAAATTTTTCTAAGATTTGGAGTCCCAAGAGCAATAGTTTCAGATAGAGGTCCACAATTTACCTCTCAAGTGAAAAAATCTTTCACAGATTTGTATCAAGCCAAGCACAAGAAGCCCTCACCTTATCATCCCTAAGAAAATGTGAAGGTGGAGGTGACAAATAGAGAGCTAGAAAACATCTTAACAAGGACAGTGGCAATGAATAGAGAAGATTGGGCTAGTAGATTACATGAATTAGTATGGCTTACAACACAACATGGAAGTCAACAAAAAAGTTCTCACCTTATGAACTTGATTATGGGAAGAAACATATACTGTCAATAGAGTTTGAATTACAAACACTGAGGACATCAGTGGATATTGGATTGCCATTATGTATAGCACAACAAGATTGGGTTCTTCAACTCAATGAATTGGATGAAATCTAGATGGAGGCCATACAACAGACAAAACTCATTTAGTACCAAAGGAAGCAATGACATGACCAACACATCAAGAAGAGGACATTTTAGCAAGGAGATTGGGTTCTCTTATATGATTCCAGGTTTAAGGAGTTCAAATGGAAATTGCAAACCCATTGGATGGGACCTTACCAAATCAAGGAAGTCTATGAAAATGGAATAGTCTAGTTGACACCCATTGATAGAGGGAAAAACACATTTTTGGTGAATGGTCATAGGATTTGCTTCTACTAGCAGCCAACCACAAAGGAGGAATTTGTCAAGGATCTATGCTATGTGATAGAGGTCACACTCTCTTGCACAAGTTGAGAGGATTATACAATAAAATATAAAAAAATGAAAAAAATGAAAAAAAAGAGAAAAAAATAATAATAAATAGAAGGGTTGAAAACTAGTAATATGGCGTCCCTTCTCAAAAAAAAGAGAAAAAATATATAAAAATAAAAATACAAGAGGAATACTAAAAACTAGTCAAATGGTGGTGTTCCTCACCAAGGGAACTAAAAACCAGCAAATGGTGGTTCTCTTTTTCATGCAGGTATCAAGAAGGAGCACCTCTGGAGCTAATCAAGAGCACCTTTGTAGTCAATTAGGAGCACTTTCAGAGCTAATTAGGAGCACCTCTGACGTTCCAACAATAATGAGGATTCAAGACCTCCAGAGCCTACTTTTCAAAACATCTAAGGAAGGGCACTCAAAAAGAGGTAATGAAGTCATCATGACTTTATACACCTTACCTTCAAAAAGGAGGCCATGTCATAAGAACTCATTACACTCAACTATCAGTGACCCCTATTTTTCAATCATTTGCTGATGCCATCTGCTGACAACGGAGTTGTTTCATCAACCATTAGTTTAAAAAGGAGCCTGTCATTTCACATCTCATAGGCATCATGACAACTAATTTTGAAGGCTACACACAAAGGAGTGGTCGCATCACATCTTGCAGAGGCGATAGCATGAAACCCTAAGCACGACATCTAATTGTTGCAATAGTAATCAAGGTATTAATCTTAGTTAACTAATTATGACAAGTCTTTAAAGTTTTTATTTTATGCAATTCACTTGGACTCCCATACACTGCCATTATTCCTGAATAAATCCAATGCATGTCACCCCTAATTGTCCACCTAATATGTCAGGTCCATAGCTCTGGAGTGACATAACCCCCTGCAAAACATACTAAACCATAATTTCTAAAAATTGCAAGCCATAACTCCCTCTCAACCCACTCAGTAGTCATTAGGACAAGCAAAAGAAATTCAACTTTGGATTTTAGGAAACAGAGAGCTCCAGAGGTGAGATAGGTCTACTATAAGAGGTTTCAAGAAAACAAGAAGGCAAAGTTGAGGGGATAAATCACCACCAAGTTACAGTCTATTTGAAGGCATGGGGATTAAAAAGAAATTGGAGCCAAAGATAGCAGAGGAACTACTACAAGATCAAGCATCTACTGACATACTAAGGGTTACATGATGGCTTGAATTCTTAGAGAAATTTGAGGGTTACCAAGAAGACATTGTGGAAGAATTCCTCTCTAACCTATAGAACAACCAAACACAAGTACGAGGGGTCACCATTCCTATCTCTACCACCATCATTAGCAGGATCTCTAGACTCCTAGAAGAAGGTGAGAGGTTCTATCACCTGAAAACTCTTTATACTGATTTAATCAAAGCTTTCTCCATAGATAATGACCCTAAAATAAAAACACCCATGAATAAGGGAGAAATGAAGGGAATTGTTAGAACCACCCTTCCTCAGCCATGGTAGTCCTTGGCCATGTGGCTAATTAAGTATTTCACCTGTGATGGCTAGTTCTCACTAGTATTAGGACCCATTATGAAAATGTTAATATTTAAAAGGCATGGTCACACACACTCTAAATATAGAATCAATTTGCCTAACTTCCTATTTATGCAATCACGTCATTAGCAAAAAAATACCAATAGGGAAAGGGTCTACTTAAACACCATGGCCTCATATACCTTATTATCAAGCATCATTTTATTTCTAAGAGGGGAGGGAAGGCCCTATGGCAAGTATTTCTAGGTAATACTCATAGGACCAAGAAAAAGGGGAAGAAATTAGTAGTAGAATAACCATCCTCCACTCAAGAGATGGAGGAGGAAAGGCCAGCTTCATCCATTTCTCCCCATCTACTAAGAAGAAGAAAAAGGGCAAAGAAAATATAGGGGAATCATGTATTGTACCAGGACATGAAGAGGCCATACCTAAGGAAGAGTCCCACAAAACATCCCATAAAGCAAAATGGAAATTAACTTTGGCTAAGGAAATTAACTTTAACAGAAAAAGAGAGGTGTTATAAGTTCTCCTTAGGTTTCAGAAAGGGTAAGTGAAAAAGAAAAATTAGAGGAGTCTGCACAGACTCCCAAACCCCAAAATATAAAAAGAAGAATGAGGACTAAACTATTGTGCCTTACACACATGCCTCATTTTACCAAAATAGAGACCCCCTTTGTTGTTTTGGCCGAGTCTCAGTTTCATCCTTCTTGCTTGTGAGAAAATGAAGTCTTGCTCAATTGGATAATTTTCTTTGAATCTAGGCCTTTTGGCATGTTTGAGGTTGTTTTGATGCCTTTGGTGAATGATTTGGAGGAGTCTTAATTGATGTTATGATTGAGAAGCAGGCCTTTTGGCATGTTTGAGGTTGTTTTGATGCCTTTGGTGAATGATTTGGAGGAGTCTTAATTGATGTTATGATTGAGAAGCAGGCCTTGTAGCCTTTTATACTAAAAATGAGAATCATTGCACTTGGTGCTAAAAGTTCACCTCACTAGACATTACGCTGATATCTCTCGACACAGTACATATCTTGTGAAGGCCACTTTGCTTGCATGTCCTATCCAGAGAGTTTTCCCTACTTTTAGGTTCCAAAGTGCCTAACACATTGTCCACTAACATCATCATTAATGGCATTTGTCAGAATGATTAAAAGGAAGAATTCTATCGTTATCCCCTTACATGCATTCAAAATCTCTCTATAAACCTAAGCTTTATGACTTGGATGATCTTCGGAGCAATTTCTTATCCAATTGAGGAGTTCGTTGTAGAGATTCGAGGGGTTTCTATGTGTCGGCTTGTGAGTTTGTTGTGTTCTATTTTGCATCAGGTTAGCCTCTTTGGCATTTGCCTTTCAATTTATATTGATTTCCCTACTTCAATGCAAGTTTTCAATTCATGGTTATGTTAATTTTAGTAGTGAATTATTGTTTCTTCACAATGATTGGAAAATGTGAGTTAAACCCTATGTCTTTTGAGTTCTTTTTACTATATTACATTAAATTATTATGGTTTCATTATTTTAATTTAAGGGAAGTCATGCGAGATAGGGTTTCTTTCGGTTCATTTGTCATGTGTTTCAATAGGATGAAGTTAGGGCTTGTCTGGGTAAAGGTAACAATCCAAGATGTTAACGATGCATGCTCTAGACTTAGGTTTTTGAAATTCATTAGCAATGTGCCCTAGATGGGGAATTCACGTCAGCGTGACTTTTGTCTATCAAAGGACATATCAATTAGACACTAAAAACTCTGTCAATCCTGTGAAAGATTTATTTTCAGCTTAGACTTAGAAAACTTAAGTTTAGGGTCGATTGCACTAAAATCATCAGATGCTAGATATATCTAGTGAACCCTCATTTCCTCGCATCCTCCAGTTAGCTCCGTTTGGCCCACGTTCACTTTAAAGATTTTCAAAAGGGAAGTTTGTGCTAGTTTAGTGTTGTACCGGACATATCCAGTGAACCTCCAAACCTCTGCTATCTGGTGAGGCACCTTTTTTTCCACTCCCTTAGATCCAAAATGTTTAGGGTCACTTTGCACTAAATTTGTATGTTACTGGACTTGTCATGTGACCTTTTGTTTCCTCGCTATGCAGTGCACTCTATTTTCAATGTAGACACTTAGTATTTTATCTTGCACCAATACACTAGGCTATTGTGTTGAAACTTCATGTGACATGATATATCTTGTGGGGACCTAAAAGCCCACATATCTGGCAAATTCTGAAACCCCCGCTTTATCCTGTCAAGGTCAAAAGGCCCATTTTTTGAACCAAAATGATTGATTCAACTAATTTTTCACTTTACACTAGACATTTGCATTATGTTATTTGTTTTCATCTATCATGTCTAGTATAAACTTGAGGCATTTTTAAGCATTGCATATCAATATCCTATGACAAGGCAAACCCTCGCTTTTTGTTGTAATTACTTTAGTCAATGCTTAAATAGGATCTAATGATTTGGGACAGTCAAAACATGGTATTATACATTTTTCATGATCTAAGACATAGGTTTAGGTGCATGAACTATTACTTAATGAGGTATTTATTAGGTTTCAGTACTGCAAGATAAATGTCTAGTAGGGTTGTCAACATGAAGTACAAATTCAAAGGAATCCCTCCCATGTCAAAGATCACCTCAACTTGGATTAACATTGGAGATACAGACCTAGGTCACATTGACTTAGATGAGTTCAGACTTCAGGTCTTTGGTGATAATCCAACCAAATAGGCCAAGAGAATTAGAGATAATGGAATAGCACAAGTTGCAACCTTCCCCACTTTAGTGCAATGTCCAGAGTTAATCATTGCTTGTGGTGAAAGGTACCATGCCCCAACAAGATCAGTGGTAACCCAAGATGGAAGATTAGTGGCTAGCTTCACTAAGGAAGCTCTTTTTGAAGCATTTGACATTCCCCCTTCTCCCACTTTGACAGTAATCACAAAACTTCATAATGAGAACATGTATGACCAAGGGTTAGATGCCTGTAGGAGAATCATCAATGACACATGGATGAAGAAGAAAAGAATAGCTATGTCAAAGCTTCCCCATGTATTGTATAGGAGTGACTTCAAGGATGAAGTAGGTAAATTGGTTACCCTACTAAGTAGAATCATGAGATTGCCCTCTGCCTCTACTTTTGAGGACTAGATGTTTGCCTACATTGAGGAGATCCTCAAAGGAGAAATGAAGATACATTGGGCTAGCCTCCTCAGTGGCAATATCCATGATTCCTTTTTAGCCTTAAATCAAGACATGAGTTTTCATTGGACATCCTATGTAGTGTACATATTGGCAAGGAGTTTTATTTATCCTAGACTTTGTCAGCTCGGGATAGTGGGGAATGCTGATGGTCAATTGAAAGTATATGAATGCCATCCCTAGCTAGAGCTATCACAATCTTTGGTGCATTATAAGAGAGTCAATGATGCATTTACAATGCATATAACTAGGTTGTTGCATGGAGATATGTCTAGGAGACTATCTCTTGTGGCTACCAATGTAGTATAAAATTATGGCAGATGGTATATACAGTTCACCAAGTTTACTTATCTAAGAGTTCAAGGTTACAGGGGAATCCCTTATAAGCTACCAAAATATATAATATATAAGATTGTACTTTTGGAGTTGACTAGACAATTGTGCACTTGCCATGGGATGTTGAAGCACTTGCATAGGGCCTCCATCAAGTTTCCTATCATTTTGGGCAGAGGTCTCTTCACTTGCATCACCAAAGGTGTATTAGAATATTCTGACACTGAGCTTCAACTATTACACTTGAATTTTTATAAAGATAGAACTCATTTTGATCCATTTGGAACCATAGAGAAGCATGTTAGTAGGAAGATTCTTCATAAGGAGCATTTCAAAGACTTTTGGGCAAACTGCCCAAATGAGCATGAAGTACTGAGAAGAAAATACTCAAGGTTGTCACTTGAATACATCATTCAATTTCAAATTGCACAAGTACTTGATCAATTAACCAATAATGGGGTAGTGGTTGATCAAGATGAATGGAGAAGAATATTTGGATAGCTCATCCCACTACCTAATAGGGCTTAAGTAGAGGAGATTTCCTTGGATGAGCTCATGAAGCCTCTAATCATGTACATGAAGCCTCTAATCACGTACAATAGGACATGGGTAAGAAATCAAATAGCTAAATTGACTGCAATAGGGGTTGCCCTTACCTACACTTAGCATCCACAAGAAAAATAATGTGATGATAAAAAAGATGAGCCAATTGAGGTTGAAGAAGAGCTAGAACTTGGGGCATCAGGAGATGCAACTGGGACAATTGATATAGATAGTGAAGAAATAGAGGATAAGGTGCTTCTTGCAGAAAGAAAAGATAAGGGAAAGGTGACCAAAGAACCAAAGCAAAAGAAATAGATGAGGGGTAGTCTCTCTATTACAGACTAGGACTTCAAAGAGAAGAAGCATGCAAAGTGGAGAAGGAGAAGGGTCAAAGGTTAAGAAGGTTAAGCTAACAAAAAAGGCCCCAACCTTAAAAATAATGTCAGATTTCACAGTTGTTGCCAAAACTACAGTGCCTCCACCCATTTCAACTACTTCTCCTATGGTGTCTAGTGTTCCTTCTCCTGCAGTTTCCTATTCTCCTACAATTCTTAGTGCATCACATCATGTATCCTCCAATGTTCCTTTTGTCCCTTCCCCTCTTGTTGTTCCTTCAGCTACCCCTGCTCTTTCTCTTTCATCCTCTCCTCTCTTTCCATCCACCAACCTTCCCATTTCTTCATCTCCTCTTTATTTTCCCATTTCCATTTCCATTTCCTCCATCTCATGCACTCCACCTTCCCTTGTCTCTTTGCCTCCCATTTCCACTATTCTTTCACCACCATCCTTCTCCTTACCACCCCTCAACCTTTACACTGCCATCATCCTTTCTTCTATTATTTATCCTCCCTCCATTCCTCCTTCCCTAGGTTTTGCAACATTTGCAAACCTATCATAGGTGGAACTACCTAGTATTGAAGTCAATTCTTTGATGCCAATCAATAATACCCTGACTCAGCCATTCTGAGACATCAAGGATGATCATAAGCCCTCCTCCCCATAGGTACCACTTTTAGAGGGCATTGAAAAGGTCTGTACAGAGATGAACATCTCCACTGAAGAGAAGGTCTCTATTGAAGATGCACCTAATGATCCTCCCACAAACATGAGCACAGTGGAAATAGTGGACCTAGATGATAGTCTTATAAAGGACAATACAGATGACACAATGTTGAATATTGCTGCACAAGATACTACACAACAAGTATGGTAGTTGGGACAAAATGTTTCACCTCCTAAGGTAGAGGAAGGGATTACTGGGGGTGATGATGGTGTTGATAAAGGGGCAGGATCAAGTGATGCCATTATTTAAGATTCTTTAAATAAAGGAGAGAGTCAAATTGGCTCTCCTAGTAATTCATCAACAATTCTTTCTTGGCTACAACAAAGGATTTAGAATAAGCCTCCTCAAGTTGAGGTAGTTGAGTTGAACTATGATAAATGTTTGAATAGACTGGAGAAACCCAAAAAGAAAAAGAAAGCAAGAGTTTAGTCTAGAATCTATAAGGATGCTTCTAGTTCTAGGGTGGTAGAGGTTGTTGTGCCTCCTGCACAAGCAAATAAGAAAGATGTCCATCCAGAAGATTATGTTGTGTCACCAATAAACCTTGGACCCACCTCTAGAACTTAGGTGATAGATGAGTTTAAGGATTCAATCTCAAACATTTTGAACAAGCTAGATAAAGATGAGTTGACAAAGCAACAACTCAAGAAACAAAATGAAGAATTGAAGGCTTCTATCAAATACATGATTAAGCCCATGCATACCAAGAATGTGACAGCTATAGCCCCTTCAATTATCTCAAAGGAGAAGTTGGTAGAATTTGATGGTATCAGATTAACAACTTCAGTAACAGAAGAATGGGCTAGAAGTGTATATCTAGATGGCTGCAAATTTATTGAAGAAATTGTCAAAGTACACAAAGATTTTTGTGCATTGAAGTCATAATGGGAAGAGGTATCTGAAGACTACAATAACTACAATGGCTATTATTCCCATATGCACCCAAGGATCCTAGCTATGAACAAACTGTCAGAAGAGGTTCTTGTTGAGGAGAACATTTTGTCTAAGGGTAAATTACATATGGCAGACACATGGTTAGAAATGCTCAAGCTCAGGAGAGAAATTTTTTATAAGGCATATGCATAGGTAGAAATGGCCAAGGCTCAGCTTTTGGAGGCAAAATACAGCATCAATGACTTATTATGAGCCTCTACCAAATTATATCTAGATGATACATCTCCCATAGATGTTGAAGAGTGTAAAAAGCAGCTCAAGTGGTGATACAGGGAGATTCCTCACCATTTTGTACTGCAAACTTGGACATGGTGAGTGACCTGAGAGCCTAGTTCAAAGAGTTTAAGAAAAATAGAAGGGGTAAATCAACTCTATATCATAAATGGTCTAGATTGGTAGATACATTCACGTTTAGGGCATATTTTATCAATGACCCAGTGCCAGCAGAGATAAAGCCAGCATTGGAGGCACTTATGGCCTATAGGAAGAAGCAGGCGTGGAAAAATAAGGTAGTCATTGATGATGGTGATCAAAAAAAGGTCAAATCAGTGGTGACGTAAGTCAAATGCCAAGTCCAGCTCAACCCCCACCTCCTCCAAAAAAGTTCCATGTATCTCTTTTTATTTGACTTATTTATTGTAAAAGGGTTTTGTCTTTATAGACAACTCAAAAACTGACTATTTTATCTTATTATAATGCATCGAAAAGTTGTAATTTCATCTTTTTCCTATAAGATAGAGTCAAATCTAGGAATGTAAGTTCCCACCGTCCAACATTAAATGTTGTCAAATCTAATCTCTTGATGATGAATTGATCTCTGTCATCTGTTGAAAAAATCGGTATGTCTGTCCTTCTATAAAAAGGCAATTATTTTCTCTCATTGTAAGGTTGGAAAAGTGTTCATTGTTGGGACTCTACCAAAATTTTGATTCAATACAAAGCATGATTATAGGTGTTACTACATACTATGTTCTTGTGTTATGAGATTTTGGACTTTATGGTTCATTTTCATTCTGATTTAGATAAAGTACAATTGCAGTGTTAAATGAATGCTTAGATATTTGATGAATGCTCTAGTTCATACCATTTATTCTTGTTGATTGTAAGTAACTTTGCATGGTTAGTCTAAACCTTATTGAATGAATTAAGTTTGGTTGAATAAGATTTATTAAGTTGCGCCAACATCTGGGTGTTTGATGAATTTATGTGATTTGAAAATCTTTAGCTACCATTGGAGATTACACTATTTATACAACATTGTGGTTAAGACTTGGTTAAGTCAAAAGTGGTTTATTTAGGAAATTTGTCTATTTGCAACACTTTTATTCATTGTGATCTATCCTTAGGGTTTACTTTGCATCTCTCTATCCTTAATCCTTTTGCATTTTCTTTACAAATTTTGTCTGGTTTCAAGAAATGAAGCATGTCATGTAAGACACGTGTATTGGTCTAATTTCGATAATGCAACATCCTATATAAGACAATTTATTGATTAACTGATCAAGTTGGTTTACGACCAGACAAGGATCAAGATCACTGATTGTGATTGGATCATTTGACAAGATTGACTTGACTTGATCGGTATGGATTAAGGATGAACCTTGCATTTGGATCATTGCTCAGACTGACTAGACAAGGATGAAAGATATGATGATAGATAGAAATCTGATTGATAGAAGAAAGACTTGATAGGACTCACAAGCTTTTGTAAACATTGATACTCTGCATGTTGTGGATCTTTTATTGCATGGGATATGGATGTATGGATGTATAATGAATGCTTTGCTTTTGACATCTTGACGGTGCAAGTATTTTGAAGTGCTTTATTTCATCATTGGGCATTTTTTGGTACTTTTTCTGAAATGTTGTAAGTTAATACAAGCATCTAGGTATAACTGAACCAAGATGACCTGAGTACTGCTTACATGGATTTTGATTTAGCAAGTTAATACAAGCATCGAGGTATAATTGAACCGAAATGACCTGAGTACTTCTTGTGTATCAACAAACAAGGATTTCCCCCATTCATGTTAGACCTTTGATATCCTCGATGATTTTTTGTCGATCATGTCCTTACACAAGGTGTCACATTACTAAAGTGGAATCCACAGATAGCAAACAAAGAAAAATGATCATGCCCCCATCATAGGATCTCTAGCTTTTGGCATCCTTGAGTAGCATAGAAAGACATGATAAGAAAAATCAAGATCCTGTAACTTAACCATGATTTCAATCCACAAAACATTCTTGCCATTAGATGTGTTTGTCTTGCCATAATTTAGATAGAATCAGTTAGAAGACCTTGGGTATTTGCTTTGCTTTAGATAGGTTAAGATGTTCATAGTCAAGATTTCTGCTTGAAGCGCAGGTTCTGCTTGCATTTGCATGTTTGGTGAGAAGATTGCACAATCCTTATTGGGGAACAGACCCTAAGGGACTGACTAGTGCCTCAGGGGCGCATTGCTAAATGGCCTTGCCTACGTGATGACGCAGAGGCAATGTAGTTCAGGGTAAACCCTAATGGACCTAAGACCTAGGTGAGAGAAAGTGGAGACAGACTCAGATTGATAGAGGGACAAGATATGGGACAGATGACACTGATGACAGAGGCTATGCTAGGCTGACACTATGGATAGGATACTAGATAAGCATTTTGGATAGCCTTAATGCTAGATACTGATGACAAGGGAAACACCACGGATAGGCAGATGGATGGGCGATAGGGGATCAATGGCAGGGTAGGTAGAAGGAAACAAGGATGTGATCTCCAAGGACTATGTCGCATAAGAAAAACATGCCCAATTGTAGGTAGAATACGAAGGATTTTTCATGACAATGCTTAAGATGAAGGAGAAGCATGAGAGGATAATGAAGGATCTGCGTGGTCTTGGAGGGATAAGGTATGTCAAGAGACATCTAGAACATTTGTCAACATTGTGCCCCCAATCTTTATCAAGATCAAGAAAAATAGAGGAATGGAAGATTAGGATGGATGGACTAGCCTGTATAGGTATGTAATGGATAGAGGAATAGGATAGGAAACTGGTAGGAGAAAAGTGATATGCCAATGAGACAAGGAGCCCCCAAGTGTAGGTGACATAGAAGATCAACCTACACATGATGCCTGTTTGCCAGGTTTTCATCATGGTACTTATCCAAGGCGCCTGTTTGCCAGATTTTCACCATTGGACGAAGGGTTTTTTTTTTTTTTTTTGGAACATTTGGATAGGATAGGTAGAATGGACGAGAGGGCCTCAATGGCTAGGTTCCACAAAAGGTGATAGTCCCACTAGATAGATGCTATCACATGGACAAGGTCAAGTGTTCCCATAGATGTTGGTAGGGGATTGCATGAAAGTGAGATATGAGTATGTAGATAGCAGATTATGGAAGGTGCGATAGTGGATGATGATGCAGAATACAAAAGGACTTATGCAAGGATGGAAGGAAGGTTTATGCAAAAGCATGGACCATAGGATGAGGGAGATATGTAGGATAGTAGTGGAGGGGAGGGCAGATGGAGTTATACGGAAGTGTTGTGGAATGGAAGGGAACCATGACCAACGGTTGCACATACTGTGATAAACATTGAAGTTGATGATGGGAAGGTGGTGTAGGAAGCAATGGAGAGTTTTTCTTGGTGGATGAATGATATAGGCCTTTAGGGACCCACATAGACTTTGCATTGTTTTGATTTTTGTTTGTCATGTGGGATGGAAGGATTTGATACTTTTGGATGGAATTGGAGAAAGTGAATGGTTGGAATTCTTGAGAGGTGGATGCCTCATGTAACTTGAGGGCTTTTTGCTTAGGCACCCAAACCATGTTGTTTTTAGATAGTACCTATGAAGGTATGGGTTTGGGTGTGTGTAGTGTTTGTGCAGATTCTGAGATAATTATTTGTTTCCTGGGGACCCACACTTTTTTCAGTTTGGCATTGAGGTGTGTGGGTGTATGCAGCTTTTGATATGGGTAATTCTTTGATTCTTGGCTTTTATATCCTAGGTCATGAGGACTCTTAGGATTTGTGACTTTATAGGTAGAGGCATCCACACATCAGTCATTGAATCCCCGTGGGATGGTGGAAGTGAAGTTGGTGGAAGCTCCTTGTTTAGACAATATGTGCATTTGTCGGCCATGATTGGGATATGTAGAGGATTCATAGATGGAGGATAAGGTGTTAAAAGAAATGGTGGTAGGATGCATAGAGGGCTATTAGGAGTTGGAAGTAGCGGAGGTAGATTGGATGGTGGAAGGTGTATGGTCACATGCTTTTGACAAATGTAGGATGATGGAGGTGGAATGGCGACATATGTTTTGGGGATATGATAGGGTTTGCGATGGAAAGTAGTAGACTTAGGAGGAGTGGAGGAAGTACCAACATCTTGAGATTGCTCACCTTGGGGTATGTATCCAAGGCTGTATGAAGGTGGAGGAACATTGACATGGATAGGTTCCAAAATACCTTGTTCATGAAGGCCTAAGCCTTTACCTTGATAGTTCATATTCTGGAGTATGCGGTGGACCATGGGATTAGGTATAGGTGCACTAGTAGCGAGTTCCTTATTGGATGAGGAAGGTGAGATATCAGATAATGGTTGTTGGTGTTCTAAGGAAGAACATTCATGCATGAAGGATCGTTAGAATCTTGATCATCATTATGCTCTTTAGGATCTAAGTTATTGGGTTGATCATTCGTGTGCACTTGGGAGGCAAGTGTCTCATCAGAGGAAGCGAAAGTTGTTGGATCATGGATGGGATTAGATGGAAGAGGGATAGAAGAAATGGAGACTTCTTGCTCACAAATGGGTATGGGATCAAGTTGTTCAAGGACATCTTCTTCATAGGGAATATCTTTGTCATAGAACAAATAAAGGTTATGGATGGGTTGGAGTTGGGTTTCCATCTCATGTATAGGATCAAGTTGCTCCTGGATAGCTTCTTCATCAAAGATAATATCTTGATCATAGAAAAGATAAAGGTTATGCATGGGATGGAATTGGATTTCCTTCTCATGTATAGGTGTTGGGAGATGGATAGGATCAAGTGGCTCATGGAGAGGTTCATTATTATGGATATCATCTTGATCATGGAAAAGATACATGTTATGGATAGGTTGCAAGAAAGTGATTTGAACTTGACTTAGACTAGGGATTAATGTTTCTTCATGTTTAGGATTAGACTCTTGACATACCTCTTGGGTTGCTTGAATGGAAGTGGATAGCTCTTGGATAGCTTCTTGGTTGACAACATAGATGTTTGATGGACCTTGACTTTGGCGCATGGTAGAAGGCTCTTTGCTAATCTCAAGGAATTGAGGATCGCATGAAGGGGTTGTAGGATTTGACATGTTATTGGAAGCATCTTTTGTAAGGTCAAGGACCGAAATTTGGGGACATGGTTGATTCTCTACTAGTAGCCCTTGAATCACATCCTTCATAGGTGTATGGGTAGATGAATGAGGGGATTTAGCTTTCTCCCTAGCTTTTCTCTGGTTGTATAAATTTGGAAAAACTCTTTCCCACCACTCATCTGATTCTTTTATGGTCATCCATTTAGAGTTTGAGGAACTAGATGGTGGTGTTGGTGTAGAACTGGTATGTTTTGGAATATGTGTCTTAGAAGGTGGCGAAGGAGGACTAGTAGATGGGGTCGTATACGAGTTCCAACTTGGCATGGTGCTTGCCTTGTCATGAGTATGGGAAAAGGATATACGATTTTGGGGTGAAGCGTAGCTAGTACTGGCCTGTTCAGCTTGCAAGATTGTCATTTCTTGTTGTAAGACTTGGATTTGTTGAGAAATTGCTATACAATCTTGGGGCAAGGGACCTAAGTTTATCTGCAATTATAGATATTGGAGTTTTTGACCAATATATTCTAGTTGGTTTGCCATTGACACAAGACTAGAAAAGCTTACTAGTTTGGATGCGCTAAAATAGATGTGCAATAGAAATGCACAGATGCATAGGAAGTTGCAGTATATGTGTCATACTGGTGGAAAATGTATGCACAGCTAGTCGGCACAAATGCGTAGGAAGAAATAATGGATGCGCAACTCTAACATTTTTGCAAATTTTTGGAGTTTTTTCTATTATTTTTGGTATTTTTGGCTGAAAAAAGGTCTTCTTGATATGATTTTATGAATTAACAGCAAGAAAACACAGCAAGCACAAAGAATATTTTAGAGTTTTTTTTAATTATTTTTGTGATTTTTTTGACTCTATTTGGACTAAGAGAAAAAAAAGCAAGTACAAAATCCTAGGCTCGAAATGGATTACAAGGGTTTTTGGCCACTAGAACAATAGGTGTTTAATGAGGGCAACCGTTCGAGTGGTTGCACATGCGGCGGCACTACTCTCCGTTATGGAGTCTCCCAGCCTCAAAGGGTTATGCCTTAGAGGGTTTTGGGGGAGGTTGGCATTCAGTGTAACACATCAGCACTCGTTGCAGGAGGTTTTCACCTCAAGCACATTTATTTTAAGTGGATTGGTAGGGCTTGGCTTTAGCCTGTTTCCACTCAAGGTCATTCCCACTTGGACAAGCATGCATCCAAGGGCAGGCCCCTCTTAAAGGTTAAACAAATGGAATAACAAGTCTGGCACTTTGATCACCCAGTAAAGGGGAGAGCATAAGCCTATTGTCATTCGTCAAGCATAGAAGACACTGATTAATCCAACCTAGTTAAAAGTAGAAAAACTAAATGAGCTAATATTACTTGTGCACTCACACTGTTGTTAACTTTGAAGTGGTTAAAAAGATAGCATTGTTCATTACCATTTGTAAGATAGCAATAATCTTATGCAAATATTGCAATGGTTCAATTACTCTCTTCCTAGTTAAGGCTATGTGGAATTTGTATGAACGTTCATTTTACTGTCCTTTTATAAATTGAAGTGTGAGTTTAGTAAATGCAGCTAGATGAGTCTAAACCAATGGCCTAACCTACAAAACAGATCCAGAGTATTCTTGTAAAGATGTTAGTGTTAGCAAAAATCTTCTAAAAAATCCTAAAATCACTACCTACTATAGAAGTGTCGCTTCAGAGACTGAATGCACATAAACAATCAACATAAATTTGTATTTTTCTAACCCTAGTTTGTAAAGATTTGGATAAAACTATATGTAGATGATCTCTTAGCTCAAATCTAACCTCACCATTACATCCGAGGGGGCATTTCCATAAATTTTGAGTACAAATTTGCCTAGATTTCATGAAAAATAGAGCGTTTGGCGAAGAAAACAATGTTTCTAAAATTCACTGCCAAACAGATGCACTGTAGGAAGTAACATGTGAGCTGCAGGATAATAGATGCGCTGCAGGATGCAACAAATGCATTGAATTAGTAAATGCGCCGTATCAGAGGTCATATGCGCCAAAACAGAGCATATATGCGCAGAACAAACATATGTGCTGTGAAAGAAGGTATATGCATCAGCATAGTGTTTAAGAGCACAGTAAGAATGAACAGATGTGCATGAATAACATATGCGCCGTAGAAATGGATATATGCGCCATAACAGTGTTTAAAAGCACCGTAAGATTATAAGCGCCGGAACAGAGGACAGAAGCACCATGGAATTGTTCAAATGCGCCGAAGTAACCTATGCGTGACCTGTATGGAACCTGTCTTCAAAAAGCTCAGATTTTGATGAGATAAAGGGGCAAAGGCCCCACGGTGGGTGCCAAAAATGTTAGGGCAAAATGCGGTTTAATCCATTGAATAATATCAAACCCAAACATCAACAGAATAATGAAAACAAGAAAGATTGAATGAAAAGAGCAATGAATAACACAATGCAAACCTTCCCTATTTCAAAGCTTCTGTTGTTCGCCTATTACAACCATCCTTTGCTGATGAAGTAGGCCCTCAGTGAGTGCAATCTTTTAGCTGTGTTGTAGGATGTCGATAGTAAATGGCTATGTTGATAAATAATGCTGTGAAGTAGAGCTTCAAAGCAAATGGTGATCTCAAGTAGATTGTATTGGGCGTGCCAAAGGTGCGCAGGTAGAATTTTGTAGAGCAACAATACAAATAACCTGGATGAATAGAATGGGAGGATGAGGTTTCTTTTATAGACTCAGAAGAATGAGAATCAACAGTTGAGAAGAAGTGTGATGATCAACGACTGAGAATGGTTGAGGAATGTGCAACCAATGGAAATAAGACAAGTGTCTCAGCTCCATCATGAAAGAGGGGATGTGACAACATTGATTGGAGAGTTAACTCCTTTAACTGATCAGTTAACAGACTTGATTAGTTAGTTGGAAGAATGGATTATGGAATTGACTGAATTGATTGAGGATTAACTCAATTGACTGGTTAGTTAACACTTTTGATTGATTAATTAACCAACTTTTGATTTGAGAAGAAATAGGACATGTGGGTGAGGGGGAAAATAGGTAATTAAATATTTAATATATTTAATTACATGTACAACCCGATGAGGTGGACAAGGTGAGGTGGAAAGTGAGGTGTAAGTGTGAGGTGGATTTTTGGAATTAGAACTTAGGATAGAGGAATTTCGATAAATTAAATAATTTAGGATTATTTAATTGTGTAGGACATTAGAAGAATTTAGGGATTTTAATTAAATAAATTGAATTTATTTAATTATGGAATAGTGAATCGATTAAATAAATTTAGAATATTTATTTAATTGGTAGAAGAGCGGAATAAATATTTAGAATATTTATTTAGTTGAATTGTGTCATTTTTAGGCGTATACAGCAACACTTTTATTCATTGTGATCTATCCTTAGGGTTTACTTTGCATCTCTCTATCCTTAATCCTTTTGCATTTTCTTTACAAATTTTGTAGATCTATGTTGAAGCAACACTACATTGATCATTAGCTGGTAAAAATTTTAGACTTCACAGTCTACATTATCATAGGGTTTACAAAGTTTTAACTATTGTCATATTCTATAAACCCTACATTGCATGTAAGTCCCCTTGGTTGGAACAACAAAATGCATATCCACTGAACTATCCTACAAGTCAAGACTTGACATTATAAACCTTGGGGCAATCTTATTCTGGATCTACTGGGATAAGATTCATTTCAAGAGGGGTGAGATAACCTGCATTTCACCTACATTGTTGTGTGAAAAAACACCCATCAATAGATTGGCGCTAGAAGGAGGGCCACAATGTTTTACTCATTTTTCATCCCTTTTATCCAGGTAAACAAAGTTGGAAACTAGGCAGAGACATGCAAGATCCAGCTTAGTTGGGGAAGATCTCTTGTTCTTAACCCAGTTCAGGAAAACAAGAAGAGATCAAGGAATACCCAGGACTTCAAGGTCGTAGTCCATTTCTAGGAATCCTTCTATAGTTCAAGTCAATTTTCTCAATATGTTTTTTTTGCTGTAAACCCTTCTCCTATCTGGTTTCCAAACTATCATGACATGCCCAAAAATCTTAAAAATTCTATTCAAAATTTCATCCTAATGATCCTGAGCGAATTGCAGATGAACACATAAAGATCTTTGAGAGTAACATGTACATTGTAACATCGGAAAATGTCCCCTTGGGGGTTTTTCCCTCATAAGGTTTAGCTCTGTAGTCTTTTGCATGCATTTAGGACATCTTAGTTCATATTTTGGCATCCCGATGGAATGAGGCCTAGTTTTCATGACAAAGTGGACCTAGGAGGACCCCTTGAACTTAACCTTGCCCAAAATAGGGGGGAGGACTTGGGCTCCCACACCCAAGTCCTGCCCTATTTTGGGTCAGGCCCAAAATTTAAGTGTCGGTTTATGACTGTTATTTGATCCTTTTGCCGACATGGTAAGTTTTGATTTTTGAAATCTTGGCGAGAGTGCTTGTAGTTGCATATATAAGAATGTTTAGGCATTCATTTATAAACTAGATGGCAATTGTGATGTTCAAGTATTCTCAAGGTGATTTAAGGCTTTCATTGTGTTGTAAGAGTAGACTTGTGTGTTTTGTGTGTTGATATTTGTAGATTTGAGCATCAATTTCTTCATGGAATGAAGAGAATCTTTCTCCCATGAGGGCTTCACTACAAGGTGACATATATTGTGTTTTCATCATTGATTCCTTTAGTTTTTGCCTCTGCCTCACAAGGGCACGTACTCTCTATCTGACAATGGTGTTCAGAGACTTAAGTGTCCTACAAGGCTTGACTGAGGCAAGCCTCTAAACACCACAAAACCCAAACCAAATCTTGTGATTGCAGGTTACAGGTGTCGCATTTGGGAAAAGTGAAGTTGCAGGAAGGATTGGTAGGCATCAAAGATTCAGGATCTGAAGAGAAGCAGGACATCAAAGCATTTCCAGGACTTGGGCGCTCTCTCTAGTGTTCCCTACACACAAATTTCTGGAAATAGAAGTTACAGGGCTGATCAGTGTCGAAACGAGGTCCAGATCCCGCGAAGAAACTGCAACCTTGAACTAGGGTGCTCGGTCCAATGTCCCTGACTGTTCCACTTTGGAGCCCTAAAAATAGCTACTCTGTGATTTGGTATTTTACTCATGTCTGGAAGAGCTTTTTTTGTTATTCATCAATTTGTTGTCGTATTTGCATAATTAGGGTTTTAATGGTCAATTGAGCACAGGAGAAGGAAAATTGATAATTAAATTCCCTAATCCAAGTTTCCCTACATCTCACA
This sequence comes from Cunninghamia lanceolata, assembly GCA_027924645.1. NCBI lineage: Eukaryota > Viridiplantae > Streptophyta > Pinopsida > Cupressales > Cupressaceae > Cunninghamia > Cunninghamia lanceolata. The sequence goes on from BSBN01000841.1 coordinate 811,665, forward strand.
GGTGACCTAGGGTATGATAGTGCTCACCACTCAACCCTAGATCCTTGAATGTATAGTGGAGAGGAGGATTTAAACATCAAAACACAAACTTTTACAAATCCAATTTTCCCCTAAACATTTTGGTGAACCCGTGATTTTGGACTTAAATTGCAACTTTTTGAGTGTGTGTCTTCAAATTTGGATTGATTGATTTCATTCATATAGTCATTCATTTTATTGCATTGAGAAAAATTTAAAAAAAAATTGAAAAATTGGAAAAATTCAAAAAAATTGCATTGTTTGGCTTACTAAATTGCATCAATTCTTCCTAAATTTTCCTAATTCATTATTTTTGAATCAGATCTGATATAAACTACAGAAAAGTCCAAAAATTTAGAAATTTACATTACATTTTCATTATTAATTTGCTAGGTTTTTGTAGAAATTTTGACAATTTTCATATAACCTAGTAATTTCAAAATCTAGGGTTAGTAGGAAAAATCTTTTTTTCATATTTTTATACTGATTTTAAAGGCTGATTCAAATTAACATTTGGCTGTAGCCTTGAATTTTAGTGTAAATTTGCATTTAGATTTAAAATATTTGCATTTTTGCACAGAAAATTTCAACAAAAACTAGCAATTTTGATGCATTTTCATTAAATTTGGATGGGCATTTTGCATGTTCAATCTTGAAAATAATTTTCAGATCTAAGCATATTTAATTCCCATAATAAATCAGACTTCAAAACATTTGTATAGAATTTTGTCCCAAGATCTCAAACCTAGAGCTTCAGAAACAACGATTTTCACTAAATTTGGCCTTATCGACTTTATAAACTTGCACTATAGGCATGTTGTGAAAGGTATTTTGAAATTAAATTTCTATTACCAGGGTAACCATTTTCTTCCCCTCATAAAAGCCTTCACAACACCCTTTTATCAGGCTCTTGTAGTGAAAATTTTACAAAAAACTACACATTTTGGCTATTTTTGCCTTAGGGTTTGACCTAGTTTGCATTCCAAGTGTGTTGTGATCAATTTTATGGATTGATATGACTGATATAATTGATATTATTTACTTCACCTCCTGATATTCATTACAACACCTCTTTTGCTAGGTCTTGGAATTGAAAAACCATGAAAAATGACCTATTTTTGCTATATTTTCACTAGGGTTTTACCTTAAGTGGCACTAAAAGCATGTTGTGTTGGGTATTATTTTGCATCAAGTGGATTTTATTACTGATATTTTTTTTTCCATCATCATTTTCTTCACAACACCCTTTGTTATGCTCTCTTGCATTGAATTTTGGCAAAAAAGTGCCTATTTTGACATATTTTCACTATATTAAAACTTGGCATTAACTTCAAATTGCATCAAGAGTGTGTTGAGAAGGATATTTTTTCTGTTTTGGATTGATATCAGACATATAACTTGCTTCCCTTGACTTAAATCCTTACAACACCCTTTGGGTCATTCATTTGCATTGAAAAAGTATCGAAAAATCAAGCATTCTGGGCCATTTTTTCTCGTCTTTTGCACCAATTTTGAAAAGCTTTCAAAATCTGATTTGGCATTGGTTTGAGCATAAAAACATGGCCTTTAATCACAAAAACAACAATAGGTTATCTCCTAGACCTTACATGAAAAGAAAAGTACCTAAACCTGAAATTATATTTACACAATATGATAAAACAACTAGGGACATGGAAGGACCTCTTTACATTACTGTGAAAATAATGGGAAATCCTGTGAATGGAACTTTTATTGACCCTAATTGCATGATTAATGTTGCCATCGAAGAATTCCTCTTTTCACGTCAACTAATGCAAGGTTCTTATGACCTCTCGAGCATGATGATTGAGACACATAAGGGAACCTTTATCAAGCCTTTGGGTAAGATATCATTGTTAGTAACATTATCTAGAAAGCATGTCGAACAATGGTTTGATGTTGTCCCTATTTCTGACCTCTTTCGCATTAAATTGGGACATCCTTGGCTAAAATAAATGCAAGCTATCCTTTCAACAATACACCATTGTTTGAAATTCCCTCTGGATGGCCGTATAATCACCATCCCTCGCAACAAGTATAAACCTTTGGTTCAGAAAACACATTACAAGTTTAATTACTTTTGGGATAAAACTAAAGTACCTAGTGCTCCTACACAAGAAATGACAAAAGATAAACAAACCACATGTGAAGAGAACTTTAGACTGAAAGGACAAGGTCCCTATGCTAAGGTTCCTCCTCTGAAATCCTTATAAGGATTGGGAGGTCATTGTCAACAACAAAGTGTTCCACTATGAAAAATGAGGTTTGATTCTGGTGCTTCATCTTCTTATTTGCACAATCCTATGAAAGAGGATAGCCCTATCTTATAAGAGATAAGTGGTAAAAGAAAGAGAAATCGAAAAGCAAGAGAAAGAAGAAAAAGAAGACAAGAATATGCTATAAACCTTGCCTCTCAACAAGAAAACATTGATCCCAACATTCAACCAAGCAATAATGATCCTAATGATGAACAACATGATGAACACGATACGAATTTGGCTATGGTACCGTATGTCCCACTATCCTCCAACATTAGGGAGTGGGAAGATGACGATGATGATTTGATTATAGACAACTTCTAGCCCGATAGGGGCCCTACAGGTAAGAATCTCTAACCCTTTATCTCTCTCGTGATGTGCTTCCCCTATGATGTGTTATATGTTGTTTAGGCCTCTTGGGATGACCTCAGATTCTCCCATAAGGTCCGGGATACTAGGAGACCGTCTCTGTTGTGACTTTCTTCTATTTGTATCATCATTCTTCTAAATTGCTCTCTCTGATTTCATTGTTGAGTGTTGTGTCTTACAGACATAGCATCATGGTTGGTGACTTGGGGGCACCTTCCTACGTGATTGTCCCTAAGACACTTACTTCTCTCTGATTTATTGTTTCCCTTCCTCTAGTGTTTCCACCTAGCGGGCGGATGACGACAAACATTTATACTGATGCAGACCTAGTGTCCCTTTCGAGAGCAATCAAAAAATGGAATTAGTTTGTAATATGACGATGGGGTTGTATATCTTATCCGACGCTTGGCTAGTGGAAGCACTCGTGCTTTCTGCATAGTGAATATTAATGATGTTTTTATTACATTTACAAACCTTAACAATACTGCTGCTCTATGCACCTTTGTTTTCTTTTGAATCTAGCCTTGGTGATACTTGATTTGGAGAGCTTCGTGATATAGCCCTACAGTTATCCTTGAACTCTGAATTTGTTGTATAACCTTGGCTCTTTGTGTGGTTAATCATATGCATCAATGTTGTTGATTATCATGATATTGTAGACACTAACATGTTTCTTGTAGGGATGTGTTTGTGGGAACATTTGGCGATCGTAATGTACATGTCACCTCCAGGCGGCATGGGCTTTGCAAAAGTTGGTGTTCCCTTGTGTATTTTCTTCCTACCTTAATGTGCTTGATATCGATACTTGATATCAACCACCTTAAGGTGGGGGCATATATAAGGTAAGCTGTCTGTTATAGATGTTAGCAATGTGTTTGACCTTAGATGCAAAGACCTGTGCGATGAGTGCATCATGCATCTTGAGTTTGTTTGCAATCAATCAATCAATCATGTAATCCCTTTGCAGAGGTTGGATATTACATATATCCTTTTTTATCTTAAGCCTTCTGCGGAGGCAGAGATGGTGTATTTCTCAGAGTAGATTGCATCATCTATCATTTTCAAAAGTCCTCTGCGGAGGCGGGGAGCGGTTCTGTGACTAACTCAACCCTTAAGCGTGTTTTCAGTGATTGTTGTGGTGAAGCACAATCATTGGGGTGTGCTTGTAATGTGCCTAAGATGGTGTTGGACCTAGAAATAGGTACACTCCATCTCTTGTCTACCGTGTTTTCTCTGTGTCTTCAAGTGTGTGTGTTTTTGCATGCTTATTTTGTGTGGTGTGTTTCTTGCCCCATATGTAGAGACCAGTGACCTTAGGTAGTGCTTCCTACATTTTAGGAGGTTTTGCGTGTCTTGCGTGTGTGTGTCCCCATATATACAGAGACCTGCACCCTAAGGTAGTGCATCCTGTATTATGGGAGGCTTGTTTACTTTCCAGTACTTGCATTTGCATTTCATATATATGAGAAAAAGAAAAGAAAAGATATCATTTCTGTCTTCCATGCATTAATGTGTCTTCTATACATTGACTATATTCTCCATGTTCTGTGTGACTGTAACTGTCTTCTTCATGTTTTACATGCCTATTACTGTCTCCTATGTGATTGGTGTGTTTGTTGTGTTTGTGACTTTACTTTAATGCATGTATTGGCCTCACGTTTATACATACATTAAAGTGGGGGCTAAATGTAACATTAGAAAATGTCCCCATGGAGGCTTTTCCCTCATAAGGTTTAGCTCCTGGGTCTTTTGCATGAATTTAGGACATCTTAGTTCATATTTTGGCATCCCGATGGAATGAGGCCTAGGTTTCATGGAAAAGTGGACCTAGGAGGACCCCTTGACCTTAACCCTACCCAAATTAGGGGGGAGGACTTGGGAGCCCGTGCCCTAGTCTTGCCCTATTTTGGGTCAGGCCCAAAATTTAAGTGTCAGTTTATGACCATTATTTGGTCCTTTTGCCAACACAGTAAGTTTTGATTTTTGAAATCTTGGTGGGTGTGCTTGTAGTTGCATATATAAGCATGTTTAGGCATTCATTTGTAAACTAGATGGCAATTGTGATGTTCAAGTATTCTCAAGGTGATTAAAGGCTTTCGTTGTGTTACAAGAGCAGACTTATGTGTTTTGTGTGTTGATATTTGTAGATTTGAGCATCAATTTCCTCATGGAATGAAGAGCATCTTCCTTCCATGAGAGCTTCACTACAAGGTGACATATATTGTGTTTTCATCATTGATTCCTTTGATTTTTGCCTCTGCCTCACAAGGGCATGCACTCTCTATCTAACAATAATGTTCAGAGACTTAAGTGTCCTCCAAGGCTTGAGTAAGGTAAGCCTCTAAACACCACAATCCCCAAACCAAATCTTGTGATTATAGGTTACAGGTGTCGCATTTGGGAAAAGTGAAGTTGCAGGAAGGATTGGCAGGCATCAAGGATTCAGGATCTGAAGAGAAGCAGGACACTAGAGCATTTCCAGGAGTTGGGCACTCACCCTAGTGTCCTCCGTAGATAAATTTCTAGAAACAGAAGTTACAGGGTTGATCAGTGTCAAAAGGAGGTCCAGATCCCGCAAAGAAACTGGTACCTTGGACTAGGGTGCCCGCTCCAGTGTCACTAACTATTCCACTTTGGAGCCTTGAAAATAGTTACTCTGTGATTTGGTATTTTACTCCTGTCTGCAAGAAATTTTTCTGTTATTCATCAATTTGTTGTCGTATTTGCATAATTAGGGTTTTAATGGTCAATTGAGCATAGGAGAAGGAAAATTGATAATTAAATTCCCTAATCCAAGTTTCCCTACATCTCACAAGTGACCTAGGGTATGATAGTGCTCACCACTTGACCCTAGATCCTTGAATGTATAGTGGAGAGGAGGATTTAAAAATCAAAACACTAAAACTTTTACAAATCCAATTTTCCCTTAAACATACATGATGCAGGTTCAATACAAGGATGTAATCTACAGACTATTCCCATACTCTCTCCAGAATGAGGCCTATTATTGGTTTCCCAATCTCCCTGTAGCCTCTATCATTTCCTGGCAGGCCCTAAAGGATACATTTCTGGATCGATTCAGGATACCTACATCCCTTGCCAATCTCTATCGGTCTTTTGTGGAGATCCAGAGTGTGCAAGGTGAGTTGATAAGCACTTTAACAATAGATTCCACAAGGCTTGTTGTTGTCTTCAGGCACCATACAACATTGCTACAGTAGCTACATTACCTATCTATTCTGCTACCCTAGATAAGCTGATGTCAATGTTTGCTAGGAGAGCTAACCCCTAGGTAATGACTTTAGCAATAGCCTACACTAAGGTGATCAAAGTAAATATGGAGCTAGGGCAATTAGGGTTAGGAGATGTCAATCATATCGGTCCTCTGGCCATGTCAAGTCGGATACCATTGATCAACCAAGCCTTGGCTAACCACACTCCAGTGATGAACCCTATTCCAGTACTAGTTGCTACTCAGGCCTTGGTAGTTCATCTTGGGGCTCCTATATCAGAATTACCTCTAGTTCAACTCTAGTTCCTCTAGTCATCTAAACATATAATTACTAAAACTAGGGATGGCAAGGATGATATTAGAGAACTAGCTAAGCAAATGAAGAAGCTTACAACTGAGGTAACACATCTCAAAAATCAAAATGCATATCTATTGCAGAGAAATCAGAACCAAAATCAAAATCAGAACCAGAATTATCAAAGACCCAATAGGACCTGGAATACTAGACCTAATAATAGAGGTGTCCCATCACCATTAGAGTCCCAAAATGCAGATAATTGTCCTCCAAGGTGAGTAATGCTGGAAGAAGCTACTTTATCCTCTTGGTGTAGGATCCACAACAATAATGCCCACTCAGAGTTGGACTATCATGATTTTCTGGTGGCATCCAGTATCTTCTAGAGGGAGGTTCAGAATGTTGAAGCAAAAGAAAAAACCTCCTATAGGATATGAGTTAGTACCTACTCAAAGGTATGATACTACTCTAGTTTTGGAGAGTTATATTTTTCCTTTTCAAGATGATAATTAACCTGAGGAAGAAGAGGTTGATGAGGTATAGGCCTATCAATAGTATAATAGGACTCCATATAATCTCATAACTAACAAGCCCAAGGGGCCTTTCACTACCTCCATTCCCCCTAACAACTATCAAGTTCCTCCTGATTCTAAGGCCTCCAATAATCTAGATCCTCCAAGGGCCTCACCGTAGGCTATTATCCAAAGTGATACTGTAGAATCATCCAAAAGGTTTGAGGTAGCCAAGTTGGGACAATATGTGGTAGATGAATTTAGGAAGATGAAAGTCAGTCTACTAGTCTTTGAACTAATTAAAATCCCTAAGGTAAGGATGACATTCCTCCAGGATCTTGGGATATAAGCTAAGCAAGATCCTATTCCAAAAGATACCCCACAAAAGGATACTTAGAACAAGGGAAAAGATAAGGTCCATGTCACAGATACTGATCAACAGGACACTGTACAAAGAGAAAAGGGAATCACCTCCCTTCCTACTGACTTTAAGGATATTCTGAAAGAACCTTCATAATTGCCTTGTGGATTCAGGGGCTTCTACTAATGTGATGCTACTAGCTATTTGCAAAGCTTTAGGTCTTACCCCTACAAAGTCTTCCAAAAAGGTTACTCATTTGGACAAAACAGAGGTTGGAGTTGTTGGAGAACTAAACCAAATTCATATGCAGTTAGCCTTAGACCCTTGGGTACAACAATACATATATATACAAGTAGTGGATATTCCAGACACTTATTGTATGTTTCTTAGTAGGGATTGGTCCAAAACCCTGAATGGCTATATGGCCACAAAGTTTTCTCATATGTGGTTGCCATGGAGAGGCATTGCCAACCAAATTCGTATTGAGAGAGAACCAAAGATGAAGCACATGATAACTAAGTATAACCAGACAAATGTGGTCTTGTATTTTGAGGTAGACTTAGGAGTCTATCTCCCTCAAACAAATCAGGTAGAAGAAATACTGATGCTGGACAGTAGTAGGTATGTTGACCCACCTCTAGAGTGGTAGCATAACAACACTAAGGTATTTTTCCAGTTAGACTATGGTTCATCTTCTGACGACAAGCCTAGGATTTATGAAGGATTCTGAAACTTCATGGCCAAATTCATGTGTGATCAATTAGCTATGGGAAGAAGGATCCAGATGGAAGAGTTACTACTCCCAAATTGGTGTCACATCCACAATGTATCCCATTCTAAGTTCAAGTGTTTCATATTCCAAGAGGCTATACTTCAAGTTCAAAGGTACCTAAAATTATGTCTAGTGGCCAATAAAGAGAAAACTAACTTACCACCCAAGCTAATACAGAGGCAAAATCACAAAACAGTCAGGCTGCAACCATTCTTAGTAAAGAGCAACTTGAGGAACCTCAAATTTGGATGCTACGCTTTGATGGATCTAAGTCCAAGTAGGGGTCGGGTGCTAGATTTGAATTGATTAGACCTACGGGAGAATCTTATCTTGATGCATATAGGCTACAATTCTTATGCATAAACAATGTTATTGAATATGAATCACTGGTTCATGGGCTTCTGACTGCTATTCAAAAGAAAGCTCGTATAATTCAAGTTTTTGGTGATTCAAAATTAGTGGTTAAGCAAGTGAGGAAGTAGTACTCTTGTCATAACAAAAGATTGAATCACTATCGAAATTGAGTCTAGGATCTTATTGAGTGTTTTGATGGCTTCAATATTTAGCTAATTCCAAGGAAACTAAACCATCTTTTTGATGCGAGAGCACAAGCTACCAACATTTTAGAACCTTTAGCTATGTCTGATTTGAAGAAGTTCTCTGTGGAACTGGTTCCTACACCTTCTGTGCCTGACAATGTTACTAATTTCCAAGTTTTTGAGGATGATAAGCACATACTGGATTTCCTCACATGCTCAGATGTGTTTGCAGCTCAAGTAATAGATGAAGAAGCAGTTGAAGCTACTGAGATGGATGTGAAATGTTGGTGTGAACAGGGTTTTCACCTAACCGGTTTACCCTTATGTGGATAATTCATCTTATTTAACTATTTAATAGTTAAATAATATTCACACATCACGCATAATTCACACATGTTAAGTTGACTTAGTGAGTCTTCTAGATGTTTCTAGTTGAGTCTAGTTGTGTGTTGAGTTGTTGATAGTTGGAGTGAGTTGTCTTATCCTCCACATGTGCAATTAGTTATCATCCTCTAATTGACACATATTGTAGGAATATCTCCACCTTTCTAGATCTCACTTTGCCTTCATAAGCAAGGCATATCATGTACATTGTAATAACAATAATCTTTTTTTTTACATTTAATGATAGAATAATATTATTCTCTCATTTGATCTCTCTTGTGCTTTCATGAAGCCGTAGATCCTGGGTGGCTCCAATCATAGCCAACTCTAACATGGTATCAGAGCTCTAGGAAGAATCACTTTGTGTTAGTCAATTTTTGAGAGATCTTGAGTGCAAATTCATGGTGGATCTTAATAGTTGAATATGCTCTTCTCTTGCATCAAATGATGACCTGGAGAATCAGAAAGACTTGATGGAAATACTAGATTTGTGAGGGTTTCCCCTTCTTTCTCTTGTATTACACATGCATTTCTTTGCATGTTGTTGCAAATCAGACTTCACCATTGCATCCAGAGCAGTCGAAATAGTCAAGATCACCTTTCATTTCATCCATATCGAACATCGGAGGAAAAATTGACAAGGGTTTCAATTTGGGACTCTTTGGTGTGATCTGAAAGGTACCAGCAATTTTGGAGCAGTTTGGCTCAAATCAAACACTGCCATTGCAACTGGAGTGGAAAAATTAGTAAGGATCGACTATAAAATCATCGAAATTGGATGAAGTTGCAACGAGAGGCAAAATGTTTTTGCTTCTCGGCCATATGGATTTCTCTCAGGGAATATTCTCTATATCAATTAGCATATTCCTATAGAATCTTTGGCAGGTGGAATTGGAATCAAATCTGCATGTATTGTCCACCGGGTAATAAAAAAAATTCGCAGGATAAAAGAAATTCTCTGAGTTTTTTATTTTTTTGTGGAATTTTTTGTTGTACCGCCTACGTAGAAGGTAGGGTACCTACAAAATTGTGGGGTGTCTTTATTGGTGTGTGCCCCCACTTTATCGGTGCAATCAATTCACGACAGTCTTCACATTCCCAGTGATCTGCAATCACATCTTCAGTGTCTAGATTCAATGCCGGAAATAATCCACAAGCTTTCCTTCAATCCTGACGGTCATCACATGCATTAGTCGGCCAACTAGCAACAACAATCCATTGGATCTCCATCCTTCTGGCCCCAGTAACACATTGTCTCACGCCAAAAAATACATAACAAGGCAGTGAATACATAACAAGGCAGTTTCTGCCAAAATTAAGAAGTTTACCATCCAAAATCAAGCGATTTCCAATAATTTCTTGAGTGGTTTTTGGAAAATAAGGGCGATATTTTGTTTCCGGTGACCTGTGCACAAAACCAGCTTCAATTTTTTTCTGTCAGACTATGTAATGCTGACGTCACCTTCTGGCTAGTGACATCATTTCTTTTCATCCATACAAGGACTATTTTGGTGATCGCAAAGTATATTCCAGTGAATTCCTGATGTCAACAATGACATCAACGTTAGGGGCCTTTTTTTGCCCCTAAAAGCCCTAAAAGGGGGCTTTTTTTCTTTTTTACATAACTTTTGCCCACGGAGGCAAAATTGGGCAAACGAGATATCGTTGAAAAGCTGACAGAGAGCACTTCACAGTGGTGTAAGTATTTTTCTGAAATTCTACTGCAAGTGACTACTATAGTAGTTTGAAGATAGATCTTTGTTTTTAGCTTCCGAGCTCACAACTTTCTGCCACGATCTCCAATTTTCATGATTCTTGTAGCATCGAAAAAGTATTCACGAGCTCTACCAATCCATCTGTGCATTTTTGTCAGATTCTACCCCAAGTTCATTTTATTTCATTTGTTAGGTTTTTGGATTTTGAGTGATAACTTGGGCATTTTAACACTTGAGGAAGTGAAACTTATTTTGAAGAGATCTATTTGTTGTGGTTAATCATTGTGAGAAATTGTAATCTCTCTTGGATCTCAGTGTTAAGAGATTTTCATCTTTTCCTAAATTTGGTCCCTTGAGGATAATTGTAAATTGCACTAAGTATAAAGTGCCACAATCATTCTTTTTTGGGGAGTGATCTCTTTGATTGAGTAATAGGGGGTGTACTTGTGTTCTTTTTTGTATTGTTACATCATGGATCCAAACAAACTTCCTCTACTCACACTATATAACTATCATGAGTGGAAAACTAAAATGGAGATTCATTTAAGAAGTTTGAAAATTCATAGAGTAACAATGGGTACAAAAATTGAACCAACAGCAGTTGCAAAAAAGAGAAAGTGGTACAATAGATGTGATCAAGCCTATGGAACACTATGCTTGTCTATCTCTCCTGATCTTCTTTTTCATATTGAATCTTGTAAAACACCTAATGAAGTGTGAACTACCTTAGAGAATCTCTTTGGTAAACAAGATACTATGAGAGGTTTCAAATTGGAGAATTAATTAATGGGTTTAAATCCAACCAACTTTGCAAGTATCCAAGACTTCTACACAAAACTAAAATCACTTAGATTGCAGCTCAAACAATGTGGAATTGAGAAAGAGGACACTCAATTGATTCTTTCAATCCTTGCCAAGCTTGGTCCCGACTATTCAGTTTTTGTTTCTACCTTTTATGCTACGATGGATGCACTTGGGAAATCTTTCACAATGCCTTCACTTGATGAGTTTGTTGCATCACTCACAAGGGAGCAAGCTAAGTTAGTTTACATGGGCAAATTGAAGTCACCTAAACCTCAAGCACTTCTTGCTAATCAAGGTTCAAACGATCAAAAGGCTTCAACTAGCAAAGGCAAGAAACAAAAAAATAAGGATTCCAAGAACAATGAGCAAGCAAAAGAGTCAACCAAATCACCTAAGTCCTCATCCTCTTCCAAGGAGGAATCATCTACGAAGGAGAGACCAAAGTGTGCATATTGCAAGAAACTAGGACATGATGAGCATAAGTGTTATGAAAAGAAAATTGATGAGTAGACTCGCATTATTCAAAAGTACAATATCCAAATGCCATCATCATCACCTAGTACATCCTCTTCTTTGACACCATCATCATCTACATAGATAGGGACAACAGGCATTGCAAATGGGACAAACAAAGGAAAAGGACAAGCACTCTTTGCTTCAACAAGTCTTCAGTCTGAGAGATGGCTTCAAGGGCTTCTCATCATATGGCATCTTCAGAGGGGGTGTTCTCTTCATTTGAGTCATGTACTTCACCACCTATCTTGATGGGTAACAACACATACATGCATGCGACAGGTAAAGGAACTATTGATGTTGGAGAGAATACATTCAACAATGTGTTGTGTGTACCTTCCTTGACATCCAATCTCCTTTCCATCACTAGATTACTCATTGTGGTGTAGGCAAGACAGTTGAGTTCACTCCTGATTCAGTGATCATACAAGACTTGGAGAGTAGAGATATCATTGTTGTTGGGATGGCTGATCTCGCTTGTATACTTTCTCCCATTTTGTTTCTTCTGATGATGTGGATCCAGTGATTGATATTCACACTCATGCATCAAGTGTGAATCATGTTTCTAAGGAAAAGTTTGGTCACTTGAACCTTTGTGTTCTTTCACTCACTTTGGTTCATGAGACTAGTACTGAGCTTCCATCACCTCAACCTCCTACTTCTTCAGAGATCGACATCTACAGTGTTTCATCTACATCAGTTGAACAGGATCATGCAGGTCTTTTAGACAAAGATTTGTGGGATACTTTCTTGGCAGGTATATCAGACTTGTTTTGTGAGTCTCATATTGTAGATTTGGAGGACACACTTGAGGGGATATCTCTCCTCTTTGATGATAGCTACAACACAACTATTATCCTATCTACTTCATCTTTGGAGGTTGTTCTTCATGCGTCTAACTAGGATTTTGGATTGGTCACACCTCATTGCATTGTGTCACTCTTTGATTCTGACATGTGGACACTTGAGCAGTCTTCAGAGGCATCCATCATGAGACTTTTTCCCTCATACCTTGAGATGGAGTTTCTTCAACATCAACCTTTAGATTGGTTTCTTCCTAAGGGGAGAAATGTTGTTTGTAGGTACATGACACTTTCCAGCGTTCTTCTTCAGGCATTCACCATCGGTACAGGAGCTACTTCATTGTGGGGAGGACCTATAGTCTCACACTTTCTCTCCTATGGGGGGGTATTTGATTGTACATATGTGATAGAAGTTGTCCTTGGGGGGTCATGTTGAGTTCTCCTACTATCACTTCTTCTTTCACTTTCATTGTTTCATGCATTCTCAGTTTTGGAGAGGAGTTTTTTCCCACGATGTTTTCTCCTTTTCTCCACTTGAGGTTTGTTGTACATGGGTACCCAACATGGCCTAGTAGTTGGGACCCATCCATCATTTCATCTTGCTTTAGTCAGCTACTCCCTAAGTTGCACTTAAGGGGGTGTTGGTGTGAACAGGGTTTTCACCTAACCAGTTTACCCTTGTGTGGATAATTCATCTTATTTAACTATTTAATAGTTAAATAATATTCACACATGTTAAGTTGACTTAGTGAGTCTTCTAGATGTTTCTAGTTGAGTCTAGTTGTGTGTTGAGTTATTGATAGTTGGAGTGAGTTGTCTTATCCTCCACATGTGCAATTAGTTATCATCCTCTAATTGACACATGCTGTAGGAATATCTCCACCTTTCTATCTCTCACTTTGCCTTCATAAGAAAGGCACATCATGTACATTGTAATAACAATAATCTTTTTTTTGCATTCAATGATAGAATAATATTATTCTCTCATTTGATCTCTCTTGTACTTTCATGAAGTAGATCCTGGGTGGCTCCAATCATAGCCAACTCTAGAATGAAATGTGTCTTAAATCTCAAGACCAATACTATTCCTAGAGGGATGGTTGAGTTGGAAAGATTGTTTGACTGAGATCAATTGGGAACCTAGAGAAATCAAGATGATTCTGTTGGAGGAAAGAGTGATCCATATAATTTGGGGATTGATGATAATATCAAGAATATCTTTATTGGTAAGGTATTTACTCCCGACAAGAAGGCAAAAATCATCCAAGCTTTGATGGATTATCATGATGTTATTGCTTAGAGTTATGAAGATTTGAAAACATGACACTTCCATTATTATGCATACAATACTACTGAAACTAGGGGTCAAACCATTCCATCAAAGGCAAAGACCAGTCAATGCTTTGTTAGAACCTCTGATTTTCCAAGAAGTGAAGAAGTTGTTATCAACAAGGATCATTTTTCCAACGTGACATTCCACTTGGGTGGCGAACCTAGTGTCGTTACATAAGAAAAATGATGAAATCAGATTATGTGTTAACTTCAAGAATTTGAACAGAGCTTCAGAGAAGGACAAATATCCTTTGCCATCACTGGATGAAGTACTGCAGATTGTTAATGGCTCTTAGATGATGTCATTCTTGGATGGCTACTCTGGATATAACCAAGTTATGGTTGAGTATGCTAATAGGTTGAAGACAACTTTCACCTGCAAATGGGGAATATACGCTTATCATAGGATGCCATTTGGCATGATTAATGCAGATGCAACATTTCAATGTGCCATGGACATCACTTTTAAAGGCCTGGTTGGCAAATGCTTCATTATTTATATGGATGACCTGACCATATTTTCAAAGAAAAGAGGCGATCACATCTCTGACTTAAGGAAGGTATTGCAATGTTGCAGAGACTATGGCATTTTACTCAACTCCAACGAGTGCATCTTTGTAGTGACTGAAGGAAAGTTACTAGGACATGTTATCTTTGAAGATGGTATATCAATAGATCCCGACAAAGTTTAGGCCATTCTCAAGATTCAGCCACCCTCTAGCAAGAAGGAGCTTAAGTCATATTTTGGGAAGATCAATTTTGTGCAAAAATTCATAACTAATTTTGCTGAGATTGTGAGACCATTGAATGCTATGTTGAAACAAGATGCCAAGATTGAGTGGGCACCTGAGGTGAAGAAGACCTCAGAAATTAAGCAAGCAATTGCTAATGCTCTAGTACTCATGAGCCCAGATTATACTTTCCCCTTATACATCTATTCTTTTGCTTCAAAACATATGTGTGCAACAATGCTGACTTAGAAAAAGGAACCTACTGACAAGTGTCCTATTGCTTTCATGAGCACCCTATTAAAGGATGCTGAGCTGCGGTACCTGAATGTCAAGAAACAATCTTATGCACTAGTGAAGGCAATCAAAAAGTTTGGTCATTATATTTTAAGAAGTAGAGTGACTGCCATAGTTCCTAATGCTTCTATCAAGACCTTGCTGATGTAAAATGAGTTAGGAGAACAAAGAGGGAAGTGGGTCACTATATTGCAAGAATTTGACCTAGAGATACAACCTATGAAGTTGGTGAGAGGACATGTCCTCACTAAAACAATGGCAGAGACTGATTCAGGTTTGGTTTCTCAACAATATGTTAGGGTTAGCCGACAGAAGATATCAATTAAATGCAAATAAAGATTAAATAGAGGATTGAAAATACACAGAAATAATAATAGCGAGAGACAAGTTTTAATGTGGTTCACCCAAACTTGGGCTACATCCACCAACAGAGAGTCCAATATTATTATCCAGTAAATCAAACCGATTACAACTAGTAATCCTTGTAACTCAATACTGCTGCAAAATGCTACAATACATCAACGAAAATCCTAACCCTTAGCCATTTTTATCATGACTTTTGTTAGTTACAAAATAGGATTTTTTTAATGTCAGCCAATGAAAAATAACTCTTGATGCCTTAATAAAATAATAAAAAACCGTGTGAGGTTTCGGGGGGCGCTGCCCCTGGACCCCGCAAGAGGCGCTACACCTTGACCCCATAGGAATTTGGGGGGACACCACACTGATAAAAGTGGGGTAAATTTAACCTCCGAGTCTGATTAGGCTCCATATAACAACACAATATGTGTTGGATGATATATCTCAAGATGATTGGTACAATGATATTCTATTCTATTTGGTAAATCAGCAGTGTCCATCTCACCTGACCTCAGTCCAAAGAAGGGCCTTAAGATTGAAGAGTAGTGATTTATGGTCAAAGGTTTAGTCCTGTATAAGAAAAATCATGAAGGGATCTACTTGAGATGCCTGAATAAGTCAGAAGTGGCACAAGTTTTAGCAAGTTTCCATGAAAGGTTTGGAATAGGCCATGGTTCTGGTCTATCAACTACAAACTAGATTTTCTGGGTTGGATATTATTAGCCCACTCTTTTCAAATATACGCATGCACATGTTCAGACCTACCATGTTTGTTAGACTGCAACTTCCAAGGAAAGAAATGCAGCTATGCCTTTGCAGCCAGTTGTGGAGGTACGTCCCTTGCTACGCGCTTAATATTGGTGTACATAGGGTTATGAATAGTCAACTTGTGGCTATCTTAACTCCTAATTAAGTCATGTTATCATTATTATTTAGTTAGATAGGTAAGACTAGGTGTTATATAGGGGTGTGTCTATTCATCCTAAGCATAATTAGGTATATATAGGAGGATATGAGTCTTATTTCATCATCTATTGTGGAGTGTGTTCTCATTGGAGATATTTGGAGGTTTCCCCCTTGAAGTGGCCTATTATTCTTAGTTATTATCAAGTATTTGTAGAGTATTTCATATCATCTTCTTCCATTGTGCAAGTTATTTCACTACAAGTGGTATCAGAGCATGATCTTGGCACCGTAGAGGCAAGGTTTTTTTCTCAATATTGGAGGTGATTTTGGGAAGAGTACAACTTTTATATTTTAGAGAATTTTTTAAATAGTTTTAAAGAGTTTTTGAAGACCATATTAAAGAAGCTACAGTCCAGATTTCAAAGGAATTGGAGTAGATTTGAGTGAATTATTACATAATTACGATTTCTACACAATTTATTTGAGATCTACATATCTTTCACATCCTGCCGAATTGAAGCATAATTTTTATTGGGTTTTTGAATACATGATAGAGGAGCCTACAGGCCAAAAACTAGAGAAATTGAAGTAAAAATAAGAGAGTTATTACAAAATTAGGGTTTCCAACAATTTCACTCTCAAGGCTGCAAATCTATTAATTTTTTGGATTTTTTTCTGGGTAAGTGGTATCTTTTCCCTAGTAAGTTACAGTAAAATTTTTAGAGAATTTACATTTAATTTGTGTGATTTATTTCAAAAATATTAGTTTCCATCATGATGGGTCCTGCAACAAGAGGCAAAAAGAATGTTGTCACACCAGAGAAATCCTTTGATAAGGATGGGGAAACAATAGAGGATAGTAATCCCAATGAGGAAATAAGTAAGGTCAAGGAAGAGGTGTCCTCAATTAAGAAGGATATATTTGACCTAAGAGGAGATATATCAGATATACGAAGCATGTTAAGAGCCTATATGAATGAACCAAGAAAAGAGTTCTCAAGAAACCAAGGTGAAACCTACAAGTCGGCTAATACTGGTACAAATTCTTATACTCCTATGGGATCTAGGAATTTGTTTCCAAGGGTGGCTATGCACAAGTTCAATGGCAAGGATCCTCTAACATGGATAAACCAAATGGAAAATTTTATTGAAGTACATTAAATCCCATATGGACAAAAGGTCACGATGGCTTCCCTATATCTAGAACCAGATCAATTCATTTGGTATCATTGGCTTTGTACTCATCAAAAGAAGAAGGGTCTCACTATCTCATGGTTAGTTTTTATGGAGGAACTCCAAGCACAATATAGCAACAGTGTGACAGACAACTTCTTTAGCCAACTAGCTAAACTTCAACAAACATGATCAGTTAAGGATTATATTCAGCAATTCCAAAATCTATCCTTAAGAGTGGATACAATTACAGAGGAGAACTTGAATGATTTGTTCTTGGGTGGTCTTAAGGATCACATTCAACATGAGGTACACATGTTTTGTCCAAATTCTATCTCTGAAGCAATGATTATGTCAAGACAAGTGGAGGAATTTTTTTTTGGCTAATAGAAGGGAGGAATTACCTAGTAACAAAGTTAACAAGGCTCTTGCATCATCATTTACTCATCCTGTTATGTTGACACCTCAACAATTGGAAGAGAAAAAGGCCAAAGGGTTATGTTTCAACTGTGATGGAAAATATCATAAAGGACATATATGTGATGAGAAGAAGTTGTTCTATATTGTGGCTACCTATGATGAAGATAAGGATGAAGAAGATCCAATGGTGGTGGTAGAGGACTCTAAAGATGTCCAACCAACTATCTCTTGTCATACACTATTAGCTATTAATAACCCACAAACACTCAAGGTAAGGGGTTTCCTTAAAAAACAAATAGTCACAGTATTGATTGACTTAGGGAGTACACATAACTTCATCAACAAGCAACTAGCAGCAAAGTTAAATTGTTTTGTCCACCCTACCCCTGAATTCTAGGTTATGATTGTAGATGGTGGTAGAGTTAATTGTTTAGGGAAATGCCATAGTATTAAACTCACCATGGGAGACTACATGATAGATAGACCTATGTTTGCTATACCCATGGCTGGAGCAGACATTGTTTTGGGAGTTCAATGGCTTACTACCTTGGGCACAATTGAGATGAATTTCCAGGAACTATTCATATGCTTCTACTTTGGGGATAAAAAATATGAGCTACGGGGTTTATGTGCAAAGAGTCCACAATCAGTAAGTGCACACCAAATGTCACTAAAAAAAGATGTAGATAAACGTGTGGCTCAATTATTGTCACTGGAAGTGCAAAAGCCAAAGATTCTTGCTTCACCTTTCAAGAAAGTAGTTACAGTTTTAGATCACGAGAGGGAACTAGATTTGTATGGGCCTCATAAAGGTTTAACAAGGACTGAAAACATTGACTTCAAATTGAGGTTACCTAAATCAAAAATCATACAACCTTTCTACGATATCTCTATCTTGGAGAATGCTAGTAGACTCAAAAGTCCATCCACAACAATGTTACCAGAGCTTGATGAAGAAGGAAGAATCATATTGGAACCAAAGTGCATTCTTCAAACATGCACAAAGATGCTGAGGAATAGAACCCTCACTGAGTATCTCATCCAATGGAAGAATTTACCAGTTGAAGAGGCCACATGGGAGGACGAGGAGTTCATCAAGAAGAATCCACACTTGATTAGCATTGAGGACAATGCTTCTTTGAAGAGGGAGGGCATGCTAGGCCCTTAATATTGGTGTACATAGGGTTATGAAGAGTCAACTTGTGGCTATCTTAACTCCTAATTAAGTCATGTTATCATTATTATATTATTATTTAGTTAGATAGGTCAAACTATGTGTTATATAGGGGTGTGTCTATTCATCCTAAGCATAATTAGGTATATATAGGAGGATATGAGTCTTATTTCATCATATATTGTGAAGTGTGTTCTCATTAGAGATATTTGGAGGTTGCCCCCTCAAAGTGGCCTATTATTCTTAGTTATTATCAAGTATTTGCAGAATATTTCATATCATATTCTTCCATTGTGCAAGTTATTTCATTACATCCCTTTGCACAATGGGAGCTTGACTTTATTGGTATGATTAATCCACCTTCCTCTACGGGCCATTGGTATATTCTAACTGCTACTAATTACTATACTAGATAGTCTGAAGCTTAGGCATATAAGCAATGCACGACAGAGATAGAGATTAAATTCATTGAGGAGCATATTATTACAAGGTTTGGTTTTCCATTTTCCCTTGTATGTGATAATGGTCTTGCATTTTCATCCCTACACTTTTCAAACTAGGCATTTGATTATGGCATTGTATTGAAGTTTTCATCTAATTATTACCCCCAGGGAAATGGTGTTGCTAAATCCAACAAAAGTCTGCTTCATGTCATCAAAAAACTACTTGATAAGAACCCCAGGGACTGGCATATTCATCTTAGGTTTGCTTTGTGGGCTAATAGGATAAGAAACAAGGTTGCTTTAGGAACTTCACCTTATCACTTAGTCTATGGATTAGAGCTAGTGTTTCCTATACATTTGAGGATACATGTCTTGCAATTTATGTAGGATTACCTGGAGTCTAATGACAAGACCTCCACACATTTGACTCAACTATTGCACCTAGAAGAAAAATGAGATGTTGCTATTGAAAAATTTTCCAAACATCAGGGCGTAGTAAAATATTGGTTTGATAGGAGAGCTAAGATCAAAGCTTTTCATATCTCTAATTTGGTTCTCTATTGGGATAAATCTCATGAAAAGAAGAGAGATCACGGGAAATTTGAAAAATTCTGGTTAGGTCCCTATCAAATAGCTGAAATCTTGGGAGACAATACATATCATTTGAAAACTCTTACTAGTGAAGATCTCTTGCTTCCTGTCAATGGGCAGTTCTTGAAACATTATTTCTAGGCTTAGGGGGCACCTGTGCCTTCTATCTGTGTACACACGCTAGTACAAAAAGAGCAATATATTACTAAAAAAACTACTAAAAACTGCTTATAAATGACCAAACATGGTCACGTGACCATTAGTAGTTTATTGGTAGTCATTTATAACGCGACCAAATTGATGACTAAACCATTTTTAGTCATTTATTGGTTGTTTTGATTGATCGATTTGGTAGTATATTTAGTCATTGACTTAGTCATATATTTAATCATATTTATTCATTGAGTTTGGTCACATGACCATTAGTAGTTTATTACCGGTCGTTTATTTTGTCACATGACCAAATTTATAACGCGACCAAATTTGTGTCAATTGGTAGTATATTTATTCACTAATTTCTATCATAGTATATTTAGTCATATGTTTAGTCATATTTATTCATTGATTTTTGTCAATTGGTAGTAAATTTAGTCTAATATTTGAGGATTTAAACATAAAACACAGAAATACACATCAATCATCAATTGCACACAATAAGACAACCATTGAGAAGGCAAAATCGCTGAACTTTATTAAAAGAAAGCTATTCTTACAACTTGCACAAATCTAAAATATCTATCTTACTTGAAAAATGCTTAGAAATAGAGTATTACAATGTTCATTTTCAGTTGCCGATAAGGGTGTGGTTTGGTGGGTAAGTCACTCGATTGTAGTGGTGGCCACCAGAGTTCAAAGCCCTACTGGACCAATGAACTCGCAGGATTTACGCCTTCGTTGGGCCAACGAGCTCATGGGTTTGAAGTGTTCTCTCTTGGGGATGAGGTCCCCCATGTTGTGGCCTCACCGGTTCATAGCTCCAGGCAAAAGCATTGTGGAGCTGGAGGGCGTGTCGCACTAGAGTCACTGGTCACGTTAAAAAGTTTACCAGGAGCATTATCTTAAAAAAATGTTTATTTTTAGTCACGAGACTAAAAATCTGAGTTACAATGCAAAGAAATGACAGAGTTGAAGGATTCCAAATAATTTTTGCATAATACATGTATTTTGGTCTAACAGCGGGAACCTTTTCTATAGGTGAGAACACTTGAAGTTGCAATAATAGAGCCCACAATAGAGGAAGGCCTTGCCACCATACTCAAAGATTTGGCATAGCTTGAGGATTCTCTAGCCCCTAATGCTCTGAAGAATGTCTCATTTAACATTAGATCTCCCTCTGATTTCCAATTCCAATTCCTCCACATACTTTCTGATGCATCTTCATGCTTTGTCACCTGCACATTACTCATACTCGTCTTAACTATTCTACATCCAGTATAAACCAAAGAGATAAATAAGAGACGAGTTGTATAGGCCTTTTACCTCCTTTTTGAATTGATTGTCAGGGGCATGGAATTTGTTGCCTTGGTTGTTAATGGCGGGGTTTGCACTACCCTGATGGCATACATATCCCAATGGGTGTAATCATTGTTCAACACATGGAAGTATCCATGTCGGTACCTGCATTACAACATTAATTATGTAAGATTCCAATAGAGAATAGATGGATAAACTTCAGGTTTTGAGTAAGTAATACAGAGTCTAATAAGATTGTATTCATACCTAGGCATAGGCTAAACAAGCCCTTCTTCAAAGTGGTTGAATGCAATTGTTACTTGCATTTTAACATCTTGGGTATAGTCATCACTATGTCCCAGGAGCATCACCTACAAAACACCACAAAATATTTAACTTGAGCAATAGCTTTTTCATTGATAATTTAATAGCTATCAACGTTGTTTCATGTTTCTGTCTGATAATGGACTTTTAATACCATACATTAAGGTCCTGTCATTAAAAAACAATGGTGAAACCTTTGTAAATAAAAACAATTTTGATTGGGGTTTACTGGGAATCAATTTCTATTGGTAGCACTTTAGAATTAAGAAGCCAAATGTTAGAGTTTTTACCTTGAGTTGCTCAGCTAGTATTCTCACAATGATGGCACATCACTAATAGCAGAAAGGAGAGACACATCAATAGTCTTCTTCAAATTAACACCCAGTTATGTACAAAAGGGTGCATGCATACTGAGAGCCTCATCCTCTTCTAGATTAGAATATTATTGCAGATTGAGAAGTCTGAGTTTAGACTTTGCTATTGTTTGCTTTTGGAAGTTATATTTTCTAGATTTAGTAGTTCCTCTTAGCCTTCTTCATCTATAAAAGAGAGGTGGGGGTGTGAGTGATTTATTCATTCTAGTTTTGAGCTAGAGCAGTGTATTTCTTTTCAGATTTAATGAGAAAAAAGTTGCAGGTTTGAGAGTTCACTACGATGTATTCACTATTCATATTTTTAGTGTGATGTGTTTTTTCTAAAAGAGGATAAGACTGCTTAAAGAGGTAGGATATGACTACTTGCCTCAACTAGTGCTCAAAGAGCTTGGATATGACTGCTCTTTGTATAATCCTTTTATATCTTGTAATAAGGTGGCAACCAGGCTTAAGGTTATAAAGAGTGGTAGTGGTGTTGTTATTTGCAAATGCAAAAGCTGGCATTTGCAAGGCTTTGGTGTAGCATGTAGGTAGCTGCTCTGGTTTGGTATGGAAGATTTGTCATCAATGCATTGAGATGGGGTGGTTCTATCACAAGGAGGCATCTCAAACCATAGATTTCAATGTTTTTTTATATGTATGGACCCATCTATGCTAGGGTTTATCAAATCCATCTTCAGTGAGCTAGCACTATGGGATGGTCAATGCTCCAAAGTGGCTAAAAGAAAGGATTTCATTGCCAACTTAGTACTCTATCTCCCTAATGTTGAAGTTTGTCTTTGGCTTCTCATAATCTTCCTTTTTGATCAATTCGTGGGGATGATGATGCCAGATATTAATCTGGGGGTGGGTCAAAGGTGCAAGTAGTCAAGGCTAAGGGAGTTGGCTTAGTATTACACACTTTACAATAGGAAGATTCGCTAAATGTGTTGGATAGTTTGCAGAGAAAAAATTGGGTTTTGCAAGCCTAATGTGGCGATGTGGCAGTGTTCTGTAGGCTGCATGTTAATCACTTCCATGTTCAATTGGAGGTTGGTAGTGATTACACTATTACTTTTTCTGTGGGTCCTTTGTACACAGATCTTAGTGTCAACAACAAATTTGTTACAGTGTATGGTTTCCCATGCTAGCTGGTAATTGAAGGGCTCAAGCTGGAAATGATATTGCTGCTTGGGTGGAGGAAGTGGTGGATACTAGCCAAGCTATGCAAGGAGGCAAGGAGTGGTGGGGTGTGGTATAGTGCTATGGGTTTATAATTTTAGCATTATCTTTCTCTCTTGGGTTGTTGTATGTTTGTAAAGGTTTTTCATAGTTATTGGGTAGTTTTGGATTTTGGTAGTTGATGGCTATGGCAGTATGCTTATCACGGTCTTGTTAATTTTTGCCTAGTTGTATGTAGCTCTCGGTAGCTATTTTTGTCTATAGTTTCTATGATGATGGATAGCCTTGTAATACTTCTCTTTCATGGGTGGGTCCCCCTATAGAACCCCCACCATTTGGCAGTCAATATACAAACTCCATCATCTCTAACAATTCACCATATTTATAAAATTGATATGGTGAGGAAAAAATTAAATTAACATCACAAAAAAGAGGAGCATTAATAACCTTCTTGATGAGATCCAACACATCTTGATTATCCAAAAATTCTATGCTGATCCAGTTGATTTCTTCTCTGATGTATTCTTCCTACTCCATCTTAAACATATGCTGCATCAAAGTACCAAATATACATTAGAACTGAAAATTCTAATTGCAGAGTGCATATTAGAGTTGCTGGAGAATATGTTTAGCCATGAAATGAGCTCAAATATATATGATAGTTTCCTAACTTGATTGAAATGGTTTTGCAGCTTCTCATTTGTTAGATTGATACACATTTGCTCAAAACTATCATGCACAAAATAAGAATAGATGAAATAAGTGAATGAAACAAAGATTAGGAATGCAGATCTCAACTACACAAAAATGAAGTTAATTTTTCTTTATTTAAAAGAATATCTTTCCTTAAATACTCATATACGAAATAGAACATCTGACACTTTACAAAACACTGACTTTTCATATATGGCTGATGTTTAGCTAATTACTATAATGTAGCATTCCTAAAAAAATGTCTAGTCCCCTAAATTCATCAGTTTCTCCTAAAGACAAGGAACATTACAATTCAAAAATTGTAGTTTTAGAAAAAGAATGGTTAAATACTTCAAAATGTGGAAGCATAGACAAGGCACATGAACTGTTTGATAGAATGCCTCAAAGAAATGTGGTCTCATGGACTGCACAATGATTACAAGATATGTACAAAATGGATTTGTTGAAAAGGCTTTAGAAATTTTAAAGCAAATGCAATTGGGTGGTGTAAATCCAAATTCCACAACCTTTACCAGCATCCTCCCTGCCTGTGTCAAAATGGGAGTTTTGGAATGTCAATGCTTCCACATTTTGCATCACCTACTCTCCCGCAGGCACCTCAAGTCATGCTTGCGGTGATGTGGGTCTTTCCCATGTCACTGTAGGCATGACTTGAAGTGCTTGCAGGAGAGAGGGTGATGTAAAATGTGGAAGCATTGACAAGGCATGTGAACTATTTGGCAGAATGCCTCAAAGAGATGTCATCTCATGGAATGCAATGATTGCGGGATATGCACAAAATGGATTTTTTGAAAAGGCTTTAAAAAGTTTCAAGCAAATGCAATTAGTAGGTGTAAATCCAAATTCAACAACCTTTGCCAACATCCTCCCTACCTATGCCAAAATGGGAGCTTTGGAATAGGGTATGGACATCCATCATAACATAATGGAAGGGGGATTTTTGTCAAATATTATAGTTGGAAATGCTCTAGTAGACATGTATGAAAAATGTGGAAGTATAGATAAGGTACATGAATTGTTTGATGGAATGGCTCAAAGAGATGTCATCTCTTGGAATGCAATGATTGCAAGATATGTACAAAATGGATTTATTGAAAAGGATTTAGAAAATTTAAAGAAAATACAATTGGCTGGTGTAAAGCCAAATTCCATAACCTTTGCCAGCATCCTCCCTGCTTGTGTCAAAATGGGAGCTTTGGAATGTCAATACTTCCACATTTTGCACCACCTACTCTCTTACAGGCACTTCAATTCATGCCTGCGGTGATGTAGGGAAGGCCCCACATCACCAGAAGCATGACTTGAAGTGCATACGGGAGAGCGGGTGATGCAAAATATGGAAGCATTGACAAGGCATGTGAACTATTTGGTAGAATGCCTCAAAGAGATGTCATCTCATGGAATGCAATGATTGTGGGATAAGCACAAAATGGATATTTTGAAAAGGCTTTAGAAACTTTCAATCAAATGTGATTAGCAGGTGTAAATCTAAATTCAACAACCTTTGCCAGCATCCTTCCTGCCTATGCCAAAATGGGAGCTTTGGAACAGGGTATGGACATCCATCATAACATAATGGAAGGGGGATTTCTATTAGATATTATAGTTGGAAATGCTCTGGTAGACATGTATGAAAAATGTGGAAGTATAGATAAGGCACGTGAATTGTTTGATGGAATGGCTCAAAGAGATGTCATCTCTTGGAATGCAATGATTGTAGGATGTGCACAAAATGGATTTGTTGAAAAGGATTTAGAAATTTTAAAGCAAATGCAATTAGCTGGTGTAAAGCCAAATTCCACAACCTTTGCCAGTATCCTCCTTACCTGTGTCAAAATGGGAGCTTTGGAATAGGGTATGGACATCCAACAAAACATAAAGGATAGAAGAATTTTGTCAGATGTTGTAGTTGCAACTGCCCTATTAGACATGTATGCAAAATGTGGAAGCATAGACAAGGTACGTGAACTGTTTGACATAATGCCTCAAAGAAAAGTGGTCTCATGGACTGCAATGATTGTAGGATATGCACAAAATGGATTTGTTGAAAAGGCTTTAGAAACTTTAAAGCAAATGCAATTGGCTGGTATAAATCCAAATTCCACAACCTTTGCCAGCATCCACCCTACCTGTGTCAAAATGGGAGCTTTGGAATAGGGTATGGACATCCATCAAAACATAAAGGATAGAGGAATTTTGTCAGATGTTGTAGTTGCAACTGCCCTATTAGACATGTATGCAAAATGTGGAAGCATAGACAAGGCATGTGAACTATTTGACAGAATGCCTCAAAGAAATGTGGTCTCATGGATTACAATGATTGCAGGATATGCACAAAATGGATTTGTTGAAAAGGCTTTAGAAATTTTAAATCAAATGCAATTGGCTGGTGTAAAGCCAAATTCCACAACCTTTGCCAGCATCCTCCCTGCTTGTGTGAAAATGGGAGCTTTGGAATAGGGTATGGACATCCATCAAAACATAATGGAAGGGGGATTTTTTTTAGATATTATAGTTGGAAATGCTCTGGTAGACATGAATGCAAAATGTTGAAGCATAGACAAGGCACAAGAACTATTTGAATGGAGTGGATCTGTTTGTAGTAAAGCTCCAAGCAAGGATGTAATTCTCTACAATACAGATTCCTATAGTTATTGAGAAACCAACATTGATTTGTTCTTCAAGAATGTTAGCTATAGACAAATTTTTCACCTATGTCAGTGTCTTTTCTAAGTGATATGAACCAACCTCTACAATGGTGACATTGAGCTCCTTTTCAAAATGGCCATAATCAATCCAAGCTTGAATATTATGTCTGTTGTTGAGACCTAGAAACTTGTAGTTGCCATAAAAATACTCTTGCTCTGTGCAATTATGAAAGACTATAGTTAAAACAAAGATATAACTGTACAAAGTGTGTAAGTTATCAACCATCTTTTTGACTTAAAGGCAGATAGATAACAAATAATTTTCTCTATATTCAAATTAAGTGTCTCCAAATATACTCTTACCAGCTAGATGGATTAAACGGATGTGAATATAAAACAAACTATTACAATAGAATTTCAAAAAAGGGAGCACAACACTAGAAAACAATGAACTCCAACTATGCTGATGTTTTAGTCATAAAGCACTGCAATATAGCACTTTGTGTGTATGGTTAGGCAACCATTACCTTGATGTACGGATGGAAGACAAAGGGTGAGTGTGAATCCATCACAAGTCTAGTGAATACAAGATCCTCAATCTTAAGATTTGAGTTTGATGAGTTGTCATGATATAATACATTATTCAAAAAAGTGACACATAATAGATAATGATAATAGAAAATCTCAAATAAAACATATGCTCTTTATCTTACATTAAGTGCTTTCTTAATTCTATGCACCAGGGAGCTAATATGATTAGCTAAGTAATCAGGTAGCATAACCACAAGCTCCTTCAATACTGAAAATGCTCCAACCTTCATAAGCATTCTTAGTTCAGAATAGTAATATTATAAAAACATCAAAATACAAGGAGAAAAAGATGAAGAATCACAAGCCCTCTTTATATGCAAAAGATGCTTCAAACTAAAGAGTAATATGTATTGTAGAGCAACATCATTTTCAACATATAGATTTGACACTCACCTTAGTCTTTACTGATTTTTCCCTAAGTTGCCTATCCAGAGACTTGACTATTTTTGGGACTTCTTGCTTCAACATCAATAATGGGCTGCCAAAGCATTAAATGGTATAAGCCAAATTTGAAGTTTCACTTTGCTCATCACTTACTCTAAAGTATTTAGATAAAAATTAATTACCAAGGTTTCATTCCCAAAATTGTCATGCTATGGATTAGAAAGGCAGACCAGTAACCCAACAACTTGACTCAAGACTTGATTACAAAAATTTAACTAAAATATTCATCATCACTCATTTCAACCATGACCAAAAAAGAAGTGGCCTTCATGACACCACATCTTGAAAGATCATTATAGTGAATGCAATTACCAGAGTCAAAAATATCCAGTCACTCTTAAATGTAGCTCATTTTGATTTCTCCTTTTTAGTGAAGTGTGGAAGATCCAAGACAACTTCCCACACATTTCCTCTGAAAAGTCAACCAATGATGTTATTTTCCATCTCAAGTCCTATCCTTTAGTCCACTCGGCCATGTCAAGACACGATCACATGGTAGTATCATTACCTTGTTAATATAAACTAAATTCATATAACATAATTGCATAAGCCTTATCCAGACTGAATCACCTTAACAAGCCCCTTCAAGTTCAAGAAACTAGCCTCTAAAAAAATTTCTTCAATATTCAAATGAGATCAGGGTGGTTTATTGTATCCATTATCTACAATACTACCTTTCACATATGATCTTTCTTTCAAGACAAACTACGATACAATAACAATTTTGAGAAAGCCTATGATAATGAGCATGATTACTTCTTCTATCCAACCTATCTCGCCATATTAGAATTTGAAACAATTTGCAAAACAAGCTGAATTTCATGGAGATTGTAACAGCCCTTCTAGACAAAGCCCTCTTTCCCTAGCTAGAAAACTAGATACATGGGCTCAAAAAGGTACATTGACCTTGTACATCTGAAGACTGCCCAAAATGTCCCTATTAGATCCATCTATTATCCTTACAAGTTGTAACAATCCCTGATATACTTTTGGATACCAAGCAATGATTGATGAGGTATAAACAACCTCATTCCTTTGATCAAACAAATAACCCTTTTTGCATTGCCCAATCACCCTAGCCTTGCTAATTTGTTTGTTTTTATAAGCAATATTTATCTATTTTTAATGAAATGTTGTACAAATCTTTATTTCCTAAATTGATTAGAATTAGCTATTAAATGTTGATATAATGGTATGTAGAGTTGAGTAATTATGCAGGATTAATGCATGGCCTACGAGAGTAGTGGACTTCAAGCAGCTGAGATCAAGTGTGCCAGAAGTTTAGGGCATCAGAAATTTTAGGCGTGCATTGATTGAAGATTTTCTTTTAATTCTGTTATTTCTATTGGTTATCTTAGACATTATGGCTCCACTCAGAGCCTTTTTAAAGAAATCAGTAGTTAAAATTCTATTATTCTATTATAAGACTTTTTCAATGGCATTTTACCACCATCTAGAATATAGGATTTCATAATAGTTAGTTTTAGTTAGTTTCTCAAAATATGGATATATATACCATGAAAAAGATGAATATCAATATATCTCTTTTTGGCAAAATAATCGATGAGTTATGTTCTGTAATCTTTTATGCAAATGGTGTTATTCTGAGTATTTCCTTTTGAGTTATGAAGATATGAATGGAGTTACTATGTTGTTATGGAAATGATTGAATGTAATCTGAGTTAAAAGATGACTTTCTCCCAAGAGCTAGCCACTCGCAGGATTGTAGAGTAAATAAGTATTTCTATTTCTGTAGATGTTTTGTTTATCTGAGAGTTATTTTATGTTTAGTTTTCTGTTGTGAGCCTGCAGGGTGTGTTGTTTAAGACATTAGTTCTTAGAGCTCTGTTTGTTTAAATATTTCCAGAGCATCTAATTTAGTTTAAATTGTTGTTTACTGTTGGTTGGAAGTTAGAATGTGTGTGCAGTTATAGGATTTTTCACTATTCAAGATCATAGTATAGAATTTATAAGCTTTCTAGTATAGAATTTATACGCTTTGTAGTATAGAGTTCAAATGCTTTCGAGTTTTCTTTAAGTCTTTTTATTGATTTAGGAAATTGTTGCTAGATGAGATATCCAAGCCACATTCCCTATTGCATACAAACTCGGACACTACCCTGGTCGATAAACTGATATTTTTCAACTAAAGTGTTAGGACCTCACGACAGCCTCTCAATGATTATTGATGCAAATGATTATTTTGACATCAGTAAAGACAGCTTTCCTTCTTTTTAGCCCTTTCATATATAAGTCTGGTAGCCTGATTGACTTCTTCCTTCTTAGCGCATTTAAAGGGTACCCATTTTATTCTTCTAGACATTTTACAAAAGGACTTGATATTCTTCTTCTTTTCTTTATATGGCTACAAACTTTAGATAATAGTTGACTGTCTAAATTATGCAAGGATGAGAATCTAAAAGAGGAAGGTGTCCATATTTTTTTGAGTATGAGCTAAAGCCTAAGATAAATATAGTTTTGAATACCAAGCCATAATCATTGATGCAAATGGTTATTTTGATGGTAAATACAAAGGGGTTTCCTTCTATCCCTTTTGTATATAAGGTTTTTGTTTTAGGGTACCCAATCTATCAACTTTATCTAGATTTCACAAAGATAAATGATTTCATTTATTATTGGTCATTTTGTCCAAAGTACTCATCAACAAATTACAAAGGCCTCAATAACTAACAGCAAAAAATTGGAAACAAAACCAACAGACTTAGTAAAAAGTATGTTTGTCCTTAAAATAACACACTTGGAAGTCAAACAACCATGCACAAGGTAGCTAGCAAACCTCTAATAGATACTATTCTAAGAAAAATTTGCAGAATTACAAGTAATATCAGCTCTTTAGATTTCATTAAACACTTGCCTTGAATGTCAAGCATCCCCTGATCCTTTAGTCACATTCCCAGTCCGGCGTAACAACTCAATAAAGGCATTAAACACATCCATCTGCAGTAGAATTAACAAGAAGTTGAAATAATAAAATACAAGAAAATGACATCATTCATCTAAAACTTAAATATAAGCAAAATATTAATACTTTAACATTTTCCTCTCGCTCTTTGAACCTTTCAATCAGCCTTGGACAAGCCTACAAATCAGATTCCATGCAAACTTAGAGCTCAAATGACAAGAATAAATTGTGATTCCAATGAAATATTTCACTTATCAAGTAAGAATATTAATCTCTAGGAGTAACTAATGAATGAAAAAGATATTATCTTAAAACTATGATCATACTCACCAAGGTATTTACACAATTGTTATGTCTTGTAATTAAAGTAATTAAATAATGATAAATTTTTTTTGTTGATCTAAAGATGATTGTCTTAACTACACAAAGAAAGATGTGAAAATTCAAAAGCTCCAATAATCGTGTAGGTTATACTTGATAGTAGCATAAGTGAATCAATCTTTTGTTCGTAGGATATGTTGCAGACAATATAATCTTATTATTTTTATAAAATCAATACACAAATGAAGCTCATGACCTAAACTTGCATGTGTCAATACGTGGACTTTCTATAGGGAACATATTATTGTCTTGAGAACTACTGTCATGCGTTGCCAAACCCTCTTCAATTCTACTAACTGCCCAACTATTATACTACCCTCTTACCCTTCTACTTATTGTTATTTGATCTTTCATTTCTTTGAAGGACTGTCATTCTTTTGACAGTCATAACACGGTTTCCTTTGCATGTGGATTGTCCCTTTATTCCATGAGAACTCTATACTTTTATGAGTTCTATCATACTTCATGGCACCAAATGATAGCAAAGACTATTGAAAAATGGCTTAAAAGACTCAGTTAGGACTATTATATGACTATCCCTGGCTTAATATCATTGAAAATGCTCATAATGTCATTTGATGTGGACTGTGAAATGACTTAGTATAACCTTGGTACCCTCCTTAAGGACTGTTAAATGGTGTGATGAGCCACACAATGGGATACCTAAAACAACTTCATGCTCTAGGTAATAGGGGTCCAGGAGTGTGATGATATTTATCTACTTAAACAACCATTATAAAATTTCTGAGTTAAAATCTTATAAACTAACATTCTATAATTATAAAATATTTTAACTTAGTAATTTTTTAATTTTAAGAGATTTTAAAGTTATGGAATAAAATATTAAGAACATACAGAGAAGATCCATGCCCAGTAGGTGTAAAAAAATTATGGTATAATACCATTGACATGTAGAGGAATTAAATGTACGGATTTGAAGCCATTGTCATGCAGAGGCAAATTAATGAGTGGATGGCAGAGAGATTTGATTCTATACAAAATAGCTCCTAGAATAATACCATAAATAAATTCTTAACTAGAGATATGACATATCCAAAGAACCATTGGAAACATTACCATCTAAAAATTATACAATACAAATAAATTTAGATTAAATTCACTTACCTGAGTCTCCAGTCATTCCTCATGATTCCTTCAACACCCGGCTACCTACCCCTGTTATCACCATCCAATCCTCCCATGAAAGTATTCATATTCACAAGAAGAAGAGAGAGAGAAAAATAGAGCAAAACGAATGAATGGAATCAAAACCCCTTCCTTCTCAAATCTTTTAGGCATTTCCATTTATGAAAAGAAATCCTGCAATAGAGAAAAAAGAAAAGTCCAAACACTTCATGCTCTGGGTAATAGGGGTCCAGGAGTGTGTGAACATAACTTTTCTCTGTGAATCGACAAGCAAATTATTAGAGAAATCATCGTCATAATGGTTGTGAATCGACAAGCCGCATAGGAACCTATCAATGCAAACCGTGTTTAGTTCTCTGCATGCATTGGAAGTGCCCTAGCAAACAATAGAACATGCAAAATGTACAATGTACAATGAAAAATACAGTGATGAATAAAGGGCACATGCACTAACGAAACAATATTTTTAACCATTACTTGTTCAAATCCATGACACAATGCTTGGATAGATTGGGATCTGCACAAAAGAATGTCAATGCCATTTGAAAATAAGTTATTTAAACCCTATTCTTTGTCTTAGTAGTCTTTTCACCCTATTTTGATGCATCCATGAAGAGAAATGTTTGCCACATATGTATCCCAACATGCAAAACACACATTCCTGTCTGCAAAAAACAACAGAATAGGAATTTAGGTTTTGCCCATATTCCCTCCATGAAAAATGTGAGGGAAATCAAAACATTACATTTTGTCCATTTTCCCTCCATGAAAAATGCCTCAAAAATCAAAACTTACCCACTTTAATATCATATTGTGACTAATTATTTAGTCATTTTTATTTGTGTGACTAAATAATTTATTTAGTCATTTATTTGTGTGACTAAATTTATTTGTGTGATGATCAAATTAGTCATGTATTTAGTCATTTATAGCTATGTTGCAAAAAATTAGTAGAATTTAGTCATTTATATTTTTCATGACTAAAAGTTTTAGTCATGTAGTCATTTATTTTCCAAAATTCTACTAGTGATAATTTTCATTTATGTTCTTTTTCTTTGGTTAGTTTTTAGTTGTTGCTCTTTTTATTTGGTTAAATTAGTGTTTGCTTAGTGTTAGTTGTTGCTTGCTTGTGTTTCTGCTTTGTTGTTTTCTTTCCACTTTTTCCTAGGGTCCTCCATTTTCTGCATAAGGTGGCATTTTGTAATGCATTCCAAACAGTGTTCTCTGGGCCTATGATCTGGGATTTCTTTGAGAAATGTTGGTTGTGGAACTAGGAGTTGTTGTGGGTTCCATTGTTAGTACTAGATGGCATGATGCTTTTTCTTGGGAAGGGGAGTCATTGGTTTAGTTTGAGTATTTTGAGATCTCATACCTTTTCACACTTTAAATAATCCTAAAGTTTCTGAGGGAGTCTTTGTGATCTTGGGTTAAGTAAAAAATCTATAGGCTCACCTTTTCCGCCACTATGATTCCTAGCCCAGTGAAGTTGAACTAATATACATAGCCCATGTGATATTTATCATGTGCTATAAGGGTATGCAGTATTTTCTAGTACTCATATCAAAAGCTAAGCTAATTGAATCATCAAATAAATAGGTTATCAAAGTGGTACTTCATAGTACTCCCATGATATCACTCAATTAGTTGGAGGATTCAAGCATCTCTATCAGGGCTATAGACGCCTGGCTGGAAATAGAGCAATGTTCAAGCGGAATCATAGAGACAACCTCGTCAGGGCTATGGATGCTTGACTGGCAGCGAGGGAATGTCCAAGGTAGTTCATGAGGTGAGTGTCAATCATGTAGCTTAATGCAAGTGAACTTGGATAATCTTGGTTCCTAAGGGATGGCAATGAATACATTTGCACACACTTGGATCCTTGGGATATTGATGGTTGTACTAAGTTTTTGACTTCTAATTCTTTGACCCTATTTTCATGTTCATGTGGTTTAATACGTGGGAAATGCAGATTTTTTGGGTTTGTAACTATCATTTATCTTAGAAGTGCTCTAGAGCATTTCCCTAGTATAGTCGCCATTTGTTGTGCCTTGCACACACGTCCCATTTTGCCAAAATGGAGACCCCCTTTGTTGTTTTGGCTAAGTCTCAGTTTTGTCCTCCTTGCTTGTGAGAAAATCAAGTCTTGCTCAATTGGATAATTTGCTTTGAATCTAGGCCTTTTGGCATGTTTGAGGTTGTTTTGATGCCTTTGGTGAATGATTTGGAGGATTCTTGATGTTATGCTTGAGAAGCGGGCCTTGTAGCCTTTTGTGCTAAAAATGAGAATCATTGTGCTTTGCGCTAAAAGTTCACCTGACTAGACATTGTTTTGATATCTCTTGGCACAACACATATCCTATGAAGGCCACTTTGCCCACATGTCCTATCTAGAGACTTTTTCCTGCTTTCAGGTTCCAAAGTGCCTGACATGCTATCCACTAACAACATCATTAATCACATTTGTTAGAATGCTCAAAAGGAAGAATTATATCATTATCCCCTTATTTGCATTCAAAATCTCTCTTTCAACCTGAGCTCTGTGACTTGGACGTTCTTCAGAGCACTTTCCTTCACAATTGACAAGTTCATTGTGGCAATTCGAGGGGTTTTTGTGTGTCGGCTTGTGAGTTCACTAAATGTTCTATGCATCAGGTTAGCCTCTATGGTATTTTCCTTTCAATTTATCATTGATTTCCCTATTTCAATGCAAGTGTTCAATTCATGGTTATGTTCATTTTAGTAGTGAATTCTTATCGCTTCACAATGAATGGAAAATGTGAGTTAAACCTTATGTCTTTTAAGTTTTGTTTTACTATATTAGATTAAATGATTAGGGTTTGATTGATTTGATTTAATGGAAGTTGTGCGAGATAGGGTTTCTTTTGGTTCATTTGTCATGTGTTTCATTATGATGAAATTAGGGCTCGTCTAGGTAAAGGTAATAATCCAAGATGTTAACAATGCATGCTCTAGACTTAGGTTTTTGAAATTCATTACCAATGTGCCCTAGGTAATTCACCTCAGCACAACTTTTGGCTATCAAAGGACATATCCATTAGACCCTAAAAACTCTGTTAATCCTATGAAAGATTTATTTTCAGCTTAGACTTATAAAATTTAAGCTTAGGGTCCATTGCACTAAAATCATCGAGTGTCAGATATATCCGATGAACCCTCATTTCTCTGCATTCTCCAGTCAACCCCATTTGCCCTTATTTCACTTCAAAGATTTTTAAAAGGGAAGTTTGTGCTAGTTTAGTATTGCACCAGACATATCCAGTGAACCTCCAAACCTCTACTATCCAGTGAGGCACCTTTTTCCCACTCCCTTAGCTCCAAAACATTTAGGGTCACTTTGCACTAAGTTCACATGTTACTAGATTTGTCCTATGACCTTTAGTTTCCCCGCTATCTGGTGAAAACTATTTTCACTACAAACAATCAGTATTTTATCTTACACCAATGCACTAGGCTATTGCATGGAAACATCATGTGATGGGATATATCCTATGAGGGCCTAAAAGCCCACATACCTTTTGAACTCTGAAACCACTGTTTTATCTTGTTAGGGTCAAAAGGCCCACTTTTGAACCAAAATGACTAATTCAACTAAGTTTTTACTTTACACAAGACATTTGCATTATGTTATTTGTTTTCATCTATCATGTCAAGTATAAATTTGAGGTATTTTTAAGCGTTGCATATCAATATCTTGTGATAGGGCCTAACCCTGCTTTTTGTTGTAATTACTTCAGTTTGATGCCCAAATAGGATCTAATGATTAGGGACAGTCAAAACATGGTATTATGCATTTTTCATAATCTAAGACATAGGTTTCGGTGCATGAACTATTACTTAGTGAGGTATCTATTAGGTTTCTGTAATGCAGGATAAATATCTACTATGGTTGTCAACATGAAGTATGAATTCAAAGGAATCTCCTATATTGCAAAGATCACCTCAGCTCGAAGTAACACTAGAGATACAGACCTAGGTTACATTGACTTAGATGAGTTTAGAATTCGAGTATTTGGTGATAATCCAACCAAATAGGCCAAGAGAATCAGAGATAATGGAATAGCACAAGTTGTAGCCTTCCCCACTATAGTGCAGTGTCCAGAGTTAATCATTGCTTGTGGAGAAAGGTGACATTCCCCAAAAAGACAAGTGGTAACCCAAGATGGAAGAGTAGTGGCTAGCTTCATTGAGGAAGCTCTTGCTGGAGCATTTGGCATTTCTCCTTCTCCCACTTTGACAGTAATTACAAAAACTCAAAATGAGAACATGTATGACCAAGGGACAGATGCCCATAGGAGAATCATCAACACATGGATGAAGAAGAAAAGATCATCTATGTCAAATCTTTCCCATGTATTGTATCTAGGAGTGACTTCAAGGATGAAGTAGGTGACTTGGTTACCCTACTAAGTAGAATCATGGGACTTCCCTCTGCCTCTACTTTTGAAGGCTAAATGTTTGCCTACATTGAGGAGATCCTTAAAGGAGAAATAAAGATACATTGGGCTTACCTCCTTAGTGACAATATCCATGAGGCCTTTGTAGCCTTAAATCAAGACATGAGTTTTCATTGGACATCCTATGTAGTGCACATGTTGGCAAGAAATTTTATTTATCCTAGACTTTCTCAGCTCAGGATAGTGGGGAATGATGATGGTCAATTGAAAGTATATGAATGCTATCCACAACTAGATCTATTACAATATTTGGTACATTATAAGAGTCAATGAAGCATTTACAATGCATATAACTAGGTTGTTGCAAGGAGATATGTCTAGGAGACTACCTCTTGAGGCTGCCAATGTAGTACAAAATTATGCCAGATGGTATATACCCTTATCTGAGAGTTCAAAGTTTCAAGGGAATCCCTTATAAGCTACTCAAATATCCAAAAAATAAGATTGTACTTTTGGAGTTGACTAGACAATTGTGCACTTGCCATGGGATGTTGAAGCACTTACATAGGGCCTCCATCAAGTTTCCTATCATTTTGGGTAGAGGTTTCTTCACTTGCATCACCATAGGTGCAAAAGAATATTTTGACACTAAGATTCAACTATTACACTTGAATTTTTATAAAGATAGAACTCATTTTGATCCATTTGGAACCATAGAGAAGCATGTTAGCAGGAAACTCTTTCATAAGGAGCATTTAGAAGACTTTTGGACCAACTGCCCAGATGAGCATGAAGTACTGAGAAGAACAATACTCAAGGTTGTCACTTGAATACATCATTCAATTTCAAATTGCACAAGTACCTGATAAATTAACCGATGATGGCGTA
Source organism: Cunninghamia lanceolata (assembly GCA_027924645.1). Classification (NCBI taxonomy): domain Eukaryota; kingdom Viridiplantae; phylum Streptophyta; class Pinopsida; order Cupressales; family Cupressaceae; genus Cunninghamia; species Cunninghamia lanceolata. Next base: position 849,143 of record BSBN01000841.1, read on the forward strand.
GTGGTCCAACAAGATGAATGGAGAAGAATATTTGGATAGCCCATCCCACCACCTAACTAGGCTGAAGCAGAGGAGAGTTCCTTGGATGAGCTCATGAAGACTCAAATCAAGTACAATAGGACATAGGTAAGAAATTAGATAGCTTAATTAACTGTAGCAGGGGTTACCCATACCTACACTCAGCATCTCCAAGAAAGAGAAAGTGATGATGAAAAAGATGAGCCAATTGAGGTTGAAGAAGAGCCAAAACTTGGGGATCGAGAGATGCAACTGGGACAGTTGATATTGATAGTGAAGAAATAGAGGATGAGGTGCCTCTTGCAGAAAGAAAAGGTAAGGGAAAGGTGACCAAAGAACCAAAGAAAAAGAAATAGATGAGGGGTAGCCTATCTCTAGTATAGACTAGGACGTCAAAGAGGAGAACCATGCAAAGTGCAGAAGCAGAAGGGTCAAAGGTTAAGAAGGTTAAGGTAATGAAAAGGCCCCAACCTTAAACATAATGTTAGATTCCATAGTTGCTACCACAATTGCAGTGCCTCCACCCATTTCAACTACTTCTCCTATGGTGTCTAGTGTTCCTTCTCCTATAGTTTCCTCCTCCTCTCCTGCAATTCTCAGTGCATCACCTCCTGCATCCTCTAGTGTTCCTGTTGTTCCTTCAGCTACCCCCTCTCTTTCTCTTTCATCCTCTCCTCTCTTGCCATCCACCAACCTTCCCATTTCTTCATCTCCTCCTCTTTCTTTCCCCATTTCCTTTTCCATTTCCTCCATCTCATCTACTTCACCTTCCCTTGTCTCTTTGCCTCCCATTTCCACTATTCTTTCACCACCATCTTTCTCCTTACCACCCCTCAACCTTTCCACTACCATCATCATTTCTTCTATTCTTCCTTTTCCCTCCATTCCTCCTTCCCTAGGTTTTGCAACATTTGCAAGCCTATCATAGGTGGAACTACCTAGTTTTGAAGTCAATTCTTTGATGCCAATCAATAATACCTTGACTTAGCCATTTTGAGACATCAAGGATGATCATAAACCCTCCTGCCCACAAGTACCATTGTTAGAGGGCATTGAAAAGGTATGTGCGGAGATGAACATCACCACTGAAGAGGAGGTCACTATTGAATATGCACCTAATGATGCTCCCGCAAACATGAGCATAGTGGAAATAGTGGACCTAGATGACATTCCTATAAAGGACAATACAGATGACAGAGTGTTGAATATTGTTGCACATGATACTGCACAACAATTACAACAGTTGGGACAAACCAATTCACCTCCTAAGGTAGAGGCATGGATTACTGGGGGTGATGATTGTGTTGATAAAGGGGCAGGATCAAGTGATGCCATTATTTCAAATTCTTCAAATAAAGGAGAGAGTCAAATTGGATCTCCTAGTCATTCATCAATAGTTATTTCTTGGCTACAAAAGATGATTCAGAATAAGCCTTCTCATGTTGAGGTAGTCGAGCTGAACTTGGATATCTTTTTGGCTAGACTGGAGACACCCAAGAAGCAAAAGCAAGCAAGAGTTCAGTCTAGAATCTATAAGGATGCTTATGGTTCTAGGGTGGCAGAGGTTGTTGTGCCTCCTACATAGGAAAATAAGGAAGATGTCCATCCAGAAGATTATGTTGTGTCAACAACAAACCTTGGACCCACCTCCAGAACTCAGGTGATAAATGAGTTTAAGGATTTAATCTCAAACATTTTGAATAGGCCAGAGAATGATGAGTTGATAAAGTAGCAACTCAAGCAACAGAATGAATAATTGAAGGCTTGTATTAGATACATGATTAAGTCCATGCATATCGAGGATGGGTCAACTATAGCCCCTTCAATTCTCTTGAAGGGGGAGTTGGTATAATTTGATGGTATCAGATTAACAACCTCAATAATAGAAGAATGGGCTAGAAGTGTATATCTCGATGGCTGCAAAGTTATTGAAGAAATTGCCAAAGTACACAAAGATTTTTGTGCATTGAATTAAGAATGGGAAGAGGTATCTGAAGACTACAATAACTATGTTGACTATTATTCTGATATGCACCTAAGGATCCTTCTATGACCAAATTGTTAGAAGAGGTTCTTGTTGAGGAGATTATTTTGTCTAAGGGTAAATTGCATATGCCAAACACATGGTTAGAAATGCTCAAGCTTAAGAGAGAAATTTTTGATAAGGCAAAAGCAGAGGTAGAAACAGCCAAGGCTCAACTTTTGGAGGCAATATATAGTTTCAACAACTTATTATGAGTCTCTGCCAAATTATATCTAGATAAGAAAACTCTCGTAAATGTTGAATAGTTTAAAAAGAAGCTCGAGTAGTGATACAGGGAGATTCCTCACCATTTTGCACTACAAACTTGGACAGGGTGAGTGACTTGAGAGCCCAGTTCAAAGAGTTTAAGAAAAATAGAAGGCCTAAATCAACACTATATCATAAATGGTCAAGATTGGTAGATACAGTCAAGTTTAGGATAGATTTTGTCAAAGACTCGGTGCAAGTAGAGATAAATCCAACACTGGAGGCACTTATGGCCTCTAGGAATAACGAGGCAGAGAAAAATAAGGTAGTCATTGATGACAGTGATCAACAAAAGGTCAACTGAGCAATGACGTAAGTCAAATGCCAAGTCTAGCTCAGCCTCCACCTCCTCCAAAAAATTTCCATGTATCTCTTTTTATTTGACTTATTCATTGTAAAAGAGTTTTGTCTTTATAGACAACTCAAATAGTGATTGTTTTGTCTTATTATAATGTGCTTAAAAGTTGTAGTTTCATCTTTTTCCTACAAGACAAAATCAAATCTAGGAATGTAACTGTCCATCATCCAACATTAAATATTGTCAAATCTAAGCCCTTGATGATGAATTGATCATTGTTGTCTATTGAGAAACTCGGTATGTCTACCCTTCTATAAAAAGGCAGTAATTTTCTCTCATTGTAAGGTTGGAAAAGTGAATTGTTGAGACTCTGCCAAAATTTTGATTCAATACAAAGCATGATTATAGGTGTTATTGCATATTGTGTTCTTGTGTTATGAGATTTTGGATTTCATGGTTCATTTCCATTTTGATTTAGATAAAGTACAATTATAGTGTTAAATGAATGCTTAGATATTTGATAAATGCTCTGGTTCATACCATTTGTTCTTGTTGATTGTAAGTAACTTTGCATGGTAGTCTAAACCTTATTGAATGAATTAGGTTCAATTTTATAACATAATTTAAGTTGTGTCAGCATCTGAATGTTTGATGAATTTATGTGATTTAAAAATCTTTAGCTACCATTGGAGATTGTACCATTTCTGTAGCATTGTGGTTGTGACCTGGTTAAGCAGAAATTAGTTTATTAAGGTCATTTGTCTATCTATGCACACTTTTATTCATTGTGATCTATCCTTAGTTTTTACTTTTCATCTCATTATCCTTAATCCTTTTGCATTTTCTTTACAAATCTAGTAGATCTAGGTTGAAGTAGCATTGCATTGATCATCAGTTGGTAAAATTTTAGACTTCACAGTCCACATTATCCTAGGGTTTGCAAAGCTTTAACTGCTATCATATTCTATAAACCCTACATTGCATGTAAGTCCCCTTGGTTGGAACAACAATATACATATCCACTGAACTATCCTACAAGTCAAGACCTGATATTATAAACCTTGGGGCAGTCTTATTCTAGATCTGCTAGGATAAGATTCCTTTCAAGAGGGGTGAGATAACCTACATTTCAACTACGTTTTTGTGTGCAAAAATACCCATCAACACTAACCAGTACAGGCACTCCTCCCATTTTGAGAAGGAACAAAAGAGGGAGGGTAATTGTTAGGGTTAGCCGGTAGAAGATATCAATTAAATGCAAATAAAGATTAAATAGAGGAATGAAAATACACAGAAATAATAATAGAAAGAGATAATTTTAAACATGGTTCACCCAAACTCAGGCTACATCCACCAATAGAGAGTCCAATATTATTAACCAGTAAATCAAACTGATTACAACCAACAATCCTTGTAACTTAATATCACTGCAAATGCTACAATATAATATCAATGAAAACCCTAACCCTTAGCCAATTTTATCAAGCCTTATGTCGATTACAAAAATAGGGTTTTTTATGTTGGCCAATAGAAAAATAACTCTAGATGCCTTTATAAAATAATAAAATTCATTTGAGGTGCCCCTTGACCCCGTCTTGGGGGTGTTGCCCCTTGACCCCATTAAAGGATTTGGGGGGGAACTGCGCTGATAAAAGTAGGGAAAATTTAACCTCCGAATCTGATTAGGCCCCATCTAACAACAGTAACTAAGTAGAGCACTCTAGAGATCCATGTTCCCCAAACTACCAAGGCACCTGAGGTTACATCTAGTGAACCTTAGATAATTTCTTCAGATTCAAAAGAAGTGACACCAGTGCCGAAGACACAAGTAAAACAAGTGCTCTAGAGAAGCCAATGGAAAAGACATCAAAATCAGATGGAGAAAGACACTACACTCCTTGTTGAGGTACTTGTTTTCTTTAAGACCTCAATGACCCCTCCTATTGGTTCCCAAATTTGTACACATCAAACTCTAAAAATTTGCCAATTCTTGTGATCAAGTTCAATGAGAGACTTAGCCAACAGAGTGGGAGATTATTTTCCCCTATCACTCATACACTTCAAGCCCTGCCAAACCTAGGGCAATATCCCTTATTACAATATCAATGAGATTTGTCTTTCATAATATTAGGTAGAAATGTTCTCATGAACTTAGACCAAGACATGTAAGATTATCCTAAAAGTGGTAAAGTTCTTGGAGATTTTCAAATTGTTGGCTTTGAGAACATATATTAAAACCATACCTAAACTAAAGCAAAACAAAATGAAAATGGTTCAGATAATTGTATCTTTAAATTCTCTATTCTGTTCTGGACCTTTGAGCAAATAGGTTCTCAAACCGGTGCTTTATCAAGGCTAAAAGAGTCAAAATCCTGCACTGCAAATGTTTCCTTTCTGACATCAAAGTTCAAATCTAGAGGACAAATAATGATGATATTACTGCATTACAATAATATGTCCAGGCAAAAGTATTTCCTACAATTCTTCTTCAACAATCCCTAATGTAATACATCACTCCCTATATCTTACTTAAAACATATTTAATCCATTCCTTGAACATAAGTAGTAAATAAGATATTGAATACAACAAATGTGCATAGCTGAAATCCAAAATCCTTGATTCCTTCATTCACAAAAGAAATGCGTACATTCAAGGAGACAATTACAAGAAATACACACTTATAGTGTTACTCAAATAACTCAATCTAAATTGAAAATTGTCAAACAATAATTTATTCATATGAAGGCATCATTCTACACTGTAAGCTTGACAAAATGAACCTACCCTACAACAGAAACTACTCCCCAAAATGTAGATATCTTGTATCCAAAGCCCAAAATCAGACCACCTTCTCTCTCCAACTCTCTCCCTTACTACGACCTTTTGAGCTCTTATATAAAGAAACAAATTATGTTGGCCAGGGTCTCCTTAGTACAAATTTTTAATCATTATTTCATTTAATATTTGTGACTTGGGGACTTGCATCTCTTCTCTGATTGGCCAATCTTAAAAAAACTTCCTTTGACGAATCCTATCGTGACATAAAATGAGATTGATACTACTCCTTAAATAAGTTTTGCAACAACATTATGGTTTACAAGAATATTCTAGGAGGTCTAAAAATTCTTGGGAAATTTGAGACAAATGCCCTCCTTTTGCTTAAAATTAAGACTCAGAGCATGGTCTATTATGTTGTCAGCATGACTCCCCATCTTTCAATCTCTAATCATTAAATGTCAAGGCTCCTGGAACAATTGAGGTAGCTACCAACAGTTGAACTAGAAGAAAATCAAAGACTGACTTTGCGAGGGAGATCCTACAGATGTCGTCATCCTTCAAGTGTTGACATCTTTGACTCTATCAATAGAGTCCTAATTATTCATCACCAATTAGGCCACCCAAATATGATATCCTTCCTCTGTGGTATTTGTGTCTTTGATGAGTTCCACCAAGCACAAGGAAGGGGAGAGAGCAAAATGATGCCTCTCTACTTGAGCACATGAGTCCCTAATTTGACTGAGGTTGTTACAATCACACCAAGTTTGTCCACCTCAACCAAGTGGCTGGATTCAATTGGAGGCTTTCAATGATCTGATCTCTTCCTCACCATAATAACACTAGTCAGCAATGGTCTTGAGGAAACAACAAGACTATTGAAGCCAAAGTCTCCCATTCTTACCAAATCCTCCCATCCCCTAGTCAGTATTCACTCCTTCCTTAATTCAGAATGAGCAAACCTGCAACCAAAAGTATAGGGGAACACTTCTTTGGGAAATAGAGGATAAAAATGACAGGGAAATATTTTACACAATACCCATGGTGACAATTGATGTAAACAGTTCATGAAAATACTTCTACTTATAGCAAAAGTGGAAGAAGGCCCTTTACCTGAGTAATTTCCACTTTCCAATAACCTCCATAATTCCATTGCAGGTGTTTGCAGGTTTCACACACTTGAATCCTTATCTAGAAATATTTGAATACTAGATTGCGACCTCTAAAGTAGGAAATGGAGGCACATGCTAGTGATAGCTCATTAAAACCTGATTATGAAAATTACTTGTGCAGATAACAAATGTTTGATCTATGTACTAAAATCCAACTAAAGATCAGAAGAAATGTGTTTCTTGTCAAATAACGACACTCTCCAATTATGAAGGCCTGATCTAACACTAGAGCATAGCTAATAATCTCAAAAACTAGACAGAGCTTGTTGTGCCATAGTTGTTTTGTTGTTTATGCCAGCAATTCAAAATTTAAATTTTGACCATCAATTTGGGACACATCAGAATAATATTGGCAACTAAAAATGAAAGAAAGTCCATCAAGAGTGTTGAAAATTCATCAGCCAATTAGGAAATTCCAATAGAGAATGCCCCCTCAGTCAAAGGTCCATGACTAGGCCATGTGTCACCTTATCATGGCAGCACTGCCCTTGTGATCGCGCATTGAGTACTAGTGTTAGCTTACTCAGACAAGACCAGGTCCCACCTTCCACCTAGCACATCATCACAATAGTGCAAGGAATATTCCATATCATATCTCCATAGTGCACTACAACGATCTAATAAGAAACAAGCACATAACAAGTCACTTGACAGACAAGAGTTCAGGTCCTCTGGCTTACAGATATATAGTCAGCACATCAACATAGCTCTGATAGATCTAGGGCCTGCAATGCCTGACAACCATCAACTTGTCATCAAAAACCATATGCCTGGACTTAGGAAATATTTGCACGCACGGGGGAAGCTGGTGACTAGGCTCAAGGGGCCAGTTTAAAATGGGAACTAAGACATAAGGTTGCAAGTCAACTCAAAATTATAATGTAATCTTAATGCAAAGGCTAAGGTTTTAGGGTTTAATATTTCTATATGCAGGCTTAGCCAATTGTAAGGGTCTTAGGCCAAAGAACAAGGAAATTATAGGGGGTTCCACCAGTGGCTCTAGTTGGGGACGCATATCTCTTATAGGCATGGTGAGACTCTAGATGTCCTCAGGATGTAGACCATGTGCCAAATCCATTGGACTATTGTGTAACTCACATAATCCCCCAATGGTGATTCTTAGTCCATCCATAAAAGCCAGAAACACGATGCTACTCAAGGATTGCCAAAGTAGGTCATTGCTGAAAACTAACGACTGATTGAAAGTTGACTCAAGCATCACTCAATTCAAGATTTTTCATATTCTCAATTATGTTTTTGAATTTTATTTGGTGGCCCTGGGGCCCCAAAAATAAAGAACCACCACTTACCTCTATCAAATACTCTATTTTCAGCAAACTGTTTCAGATCCAATTAGAAGCACTATGTTTACTGATAATATCATGGAAGCATATCATCATATTTCTAATTGTGCCACCTTCATCATGCTTCTTTTGATCCATGTTAACAAAAAATGAAAAATCCACATAGATCTTATCCCTCTGCATACTTGAATCATAACTGTGTATCAACAAAAACATGCCAAAAGATGTATTTAGCACAAATCAGGGTAGCCTCCAAATGAAGTTGTAACTTATCACAAATCAACCCCTCACCCCCTCCATGAATGATCAAAGGTTCACCCAAGTCTAAATCACTTATGTCTCCTTCTTCATGTGTAGATATAATAGTAGTGGTTGATCCACTAAGTGCATGCTCATCTATGAGTTGAGTCTTCAAAGGACTCTCAATTAGAAATAACTCATGAATCTTATGATGCAAATTAGGTATACAAACAAAATGTTCTAAACCATACCTATTTTCTTGAAGGGATATTTTATCCTCAGAGGTCTTTTGCTTCTTAACCTGCTCAGCTTCCATGCATTCTTCCCTTGGAAGAAATAGGGATCTAAGGTGTGAATCCCTTTGTTACAGCAGGATATATCTGGTTAACACACTTCTTGACCTGTTGCAAGTGTTGTCTTGCTTGGGAAGCCAACAACTTTGCCTCCCTAGCTCATTGTAACCATCCATCACACATATCTTATGTCTTCTCATGATCCTCCATGGTATGATTTACAAAATCAAAGTTGGTGTAGCTTGAATCTTGAAAATACTTCTCATGTTTAACACCCAAAACTTGAGTGCCAACCTTATTGGATTCTTCCACCTTGTATGGAGTAGTTTCTATCTCTGTTGTATGAATATGTTAAACTTGTCCAACCTCAATAGAGTAATCATCTTCATTTATGAACTCATCATTCAAAGTAAACACTTCCATTTTTGTTTCATATGAACTATTAGTTGAGACATACTCACTTACAAGTGCATCATACTTAATATTGTTACTAGAAATTGATCCACCATACGTGGTATCTATGTTCCTTTGATTCTTCAACAACAATATTGCTGCAAGATATATAATTTCATGTATATCTTTTACTTCATCATGTATGCCACCTGCATCTACATATCTTTCTCCTATGGACTGATCACAAACCACACTTTTTTCATTGCAAACTTTATATTTATGTTATAGAATGAGCTCTTCATCTTTACTCATCATACCAAGCCTTTCGTTACTCATATAAACCAAACAACCATAACTATCATTGTCATGGGATAAAATACTAACAACATCCCAAGGCATTGAAAAAATACTCCATGATTTTCTTTAAATACCTGGATGAGAACCTTTGTAGTACCCTGTATTAGCAATCACCTGTCGATTTATCATCCCATACTTCTAATTATTTTCTATGTCCATTGCACTTGCAAAGGCTTGGTGAAGTGTAGTAGACTCTTTGTCTCATAACATGTAACTCATTTCTTCTTCTAAGGAACCCAAGTAAATGAATAAACAAAATGTATCATTTGGCCTTATGTACTCTAGAATACTTCTAATTGATTTTGAAAATCTTAAATTAAAAGCTAGAATTGATTCATCCTCCTTTTGAATTTTCATAAAATTTTTAACCAATAAATTCATATCAAACCTTTCACCAAAATGTTCCACAAATGCAACTTTGATCTTAGTCCATGAAGAAATAGAACCCTTAGGTAAGTATGAAATCCAATCTCTAACATCACTTTGCAACGTTTGAACAAAAAGCCTCATAAAAATATCTTCATTTTCAATCTCGTAATCAGCCATAAAATCACAAAAGTTTTGCAAATGCTTATTTGTTGATTCATAATTATTTCCATTAAGTTTTGGCAGATAGTTTCTAACCTCACTAGGAATAGCATTTGGGTATCCATGAATACCATTAAAATTTAAGGCTTTGTATCTTTTAGCAACCAAACAATTCATTTTGGTATATGATTTCAACAGGAAAGCAAAATGAAGTACCTGGGAGTGTGGTGCAACTTCAAACAAGTTCAGAGTCACCACCTCTCAGAGAGGACAAATATCCAATCAACTTTATGGGTTGATCCTTCTAGCAGAGCACCTTTTCAAAATCTTTCAACAAATTGCAACACTTTCCAAATTAGATAATTCATCAACTCAGCTGACTCTTTCTAATGTTTCTCTAGTAGAGTCACCAATTCTGTTGGTTCCCAAATCTACACACATCAAACTCTAAAGATTTGCCAATTCTTATGATCAAGTTCAATGGGAGACTTGGCTAACAGATTGGGATATTGTTTTCACCTATCTCCCCTACACTTCAAGCTCTACCAAACCTAGGGGGTGTCCCTTATTACAATATCAATCAGATTTATCTTTCACAATATCAAGCAGAAATGTTCTCACAAATTTACACCAAGACATGTACGATTATCCTAAAGGTGGCAAAGTTCTTGGAGATTTTCACATTGCTGGCTTTGAGAACATATATTAAAACCCTACCTAAACTAAAGCAAAACAAAATGAAAATGGTTCAAATAGTTGTATCTTTAAGTTCTCTATTATTTTCTAGACCTTTGAGCAAATATGTTCTCAGACTGGTGCTTTGTCAAGGGTAACAGAGTCAAAATCCTACATTGCAAATGTTTCCTTTTTGACATCAAAGTTTAAATCCAGAGGACAAATAACGATTATATTGCTGCATTACAATAATATGTCCAGGAAAAAGTATTTCATGCAATTCTTCTTCAACAATCCCTAATGTAATACATCACTCCCTATATCTTACTTAAATCATATTTAATCCATTCCTTGAACATAATCAGTAAGTAAGATATTCAATACAGCAAATGTGTATGGATGAAATCCAAAATCCTTGATTCCTTCATTTACAAAAGAAATGCATACATTCAAGGAGACAATTGTAAGAAATACAAACTTATAGTGTTACTCATATAACTCAATCTGAATTGAAAATTTTCATACAAGAATTTATTCATATGCAGGTGTCATTATGCTCTACAAGCTTGACAAAATGAACCTACTCTACAATAGAAACTACTCCCCAAAATGTGGATATCTTGTATCCAAAGTCCACAATCATACCACCTTCTCTCTCCAACTCTCTCTCTTATTATGACCTTTTGAGCTCTTATATAAACAAAAAAATTATGTCGGCCAGGATATCCTTAGTACAAATTTTTAATCATATTTTCATTTAATATTTGTGACTTGGGGACTCACATCTCTTCTATGATTGGCCAATCTTAAAACAACTTCCTTTGACCAATCCTATCATGACATAAACTAAGATTGATACTACTCATTAAAGAAGTTTTGCAATGACATTCTGGTTTACAAGAATATTCTAGGAGATCTAAAAATTCATGGGTAGTTTGAGACAAATGCCCTCCTTTTTCTTAAAATTCAAACTCAGAGCATGGTCTATTAGGTTGTCAGCATGACTCCCCGTATTTCAATCTCCAGTCATTAAATGTCAAGGCTCCTGGAATAGTTGAGGTAGCTACCAAGAGTTGAACTAGAAGATAATCAAGACTGCCTTTGCGATGGAGATCTTGAAAATGTCATCATCCTTCAAGTGCTAACTTCTTTGACTCTATCAATAGAGTCCTAATTATTCATCACCAATTAGGCCAACCGAATATGATATCCTTCCTTTATGGCATTTGTGTCTTTGATGAGTGCCACCAAGCACAAGGAAGGGGAGAGAGCAAAATGATGCCTCTCTACCTGAGCACATGGATCCCTAATTTGACCAAGGTTGTTGCAATCACGGCACCTAGTTTGTCCACCTTATCCAAGTGGATGGATTTAATTGGAGGCTTTGGATGATCTGACCTCTTCCTCACTAGAATAACACTAGTCAGTAATGGTCCTAAGGAAACAACAAGGCTACTGAAGCCAAAGTCTCCCATTCTTACCAAATCCTCCCATCCCCTAGTCGGTATTCACTCCTTCCTTAATGCATAATGAGAAAACCTACAACCAAAAGTGTAGGGGAACACTTCTTTGGGAAACAAAGGATAAAAGCGGCAGGGAAATATTTTACACAGTACCCATGGTGACAATTGATGTAAATAGTTCATGAAAATACTTCTACTTATAGAAAAAATGGAAGAAGTCCCTTTACCCAAGCAATTTCCACTTTCCAACAACCTCCATAATTCCATTGTAGGTGTTTGTAGGTTTCACACACTTGATTCCATATCTAGAAATATTTGAATACCAGATTGCGACCTCTAAATTAGGAAATGGAGCCGCATGCTAGTGATATCTCATTAAAATCTAATTATGAAAACCTCTTGTGCAAACAATAAATATCTGGTCTATGTACCAAAATCCAATTGAAGATCGAATGAAATGTGTTGCTTGTCAAATCATGGCACTCTCCAATTGTGCAAGCCTGAGCTAACACCAGAGCATAGATAATAATCTTGAAAAATAGACAGAGCTTGTCGTACTACAATTGATTTTTTGTTTATGCCAGCAATTCAAAATTTAAATTTTGACCATCGATTTGGGATACATCAGAATAAGATCAGCGGCTAAAAATGAAAGAAAGTCCATCAGGAGTGTTGAAAAATCATCAGCCAATCAAGAAGTGCCAACGGAGAATGCCCCCTCAATCAAAGGTCCATGATCATGCCACGTGTTGCCTTATCACAACAACGTAGGCCCAGAAGGGACTCACACCACTGCCCTTGCGATCGCATGTTGAGCGCCAACATTAGCTTACTTGGACAAGATTAGGTCCCACCTTCCACCAAGCACATCATCGCAGTAGTGTAAGGAATATTCCATAGCATATCTCTGCATTGCACTACCCTGATCCAATAAGAAATAAGCACATAACAAGTCACTTAATAGACAAGACTTCAGGTCTACCAGCTTGGAGATCTACGGTCAGCACATCAATGTGGCTCTAATAGATCTGACAGATATGGGGCCCATGATGCCGTGACAACCATAGATTTGTCATAAAAAACCATATGCCCAGACTTAGGAAATATATGCATACGTGAGGGAAGCTGGTGACTACGCTCAAGGGGCTAGTTTCAAACAGGAGTAAAGACATAATGTTGTAACTTAAGTCCAGGGCGACTGCCTATTACAAGTCAACTCAAAATTATAACGTAAGCTTAAGGCAAAGACTATGGGTTTAGGGTTTAATCTTTCAATATGCAGTCTTAGCCAATTGTAAGGGTTTTAGGCTAGAGAACAAGGAAATTACAGGGGGTTCCACCACCTCTTAAGGATCAGGCTAGGCCATGACATGCCCAAGAGTCTACTGAAGACATAAAACCAGAAGAAAAGAGGGAATCCACACAGATGGAAGGGGCAGAGGGAGAAGAAGAGAATGGTGGTTTTGAAGAACAAGGGGATATTAGAGTGCAGGAGACAAACATGACAAAGGGGTTGGAAACAAGAAGCTTATCCCATCCTTCTGATCAAGATGATATTGAGATATCAAAAAAGTAGCAACTGATGAAGGAAATTGATAATTTGAAAAGAATGCTATGTGGTAAACAACTGATTATCACAGACCTTAAAAAAAGGTTATGTAGGAAAAGGAATCAGCTAAGGACCAAGAAATCAATGACCTTGTTGGTGCTAAAAAAATCCAGTTCCCAAACATGCTTTATTTTGCCCTAAAAAATCCATTGAAATCCCCACTTTTGCCCTTGTAGTCAAAACCCCTTGTGTAGATCCGATCTAAGATGTTTTATAGGGGTTTTATATCCAAAAAAAATCCTAAGTAAAATTCCCCTAAGTTAGTATGTTTTCTTCTTTAGGAAAATTTGTTCATTTCCACCCTTTATTGGCAAATTAGGAAATTCCCGAACTAGCGAACTTGGTTCGTAGGTTTGAAATTTTGCTAGTTCATTGATGAGGTGATTCACCAACTAAAGGATAAGGAAAAGAGAAAAGGGTGAAGCACAAGGAGAGAAAAAAAATTGAAGTTTGCAGCCTTTGTTGGCAAGTTCACAAGTTTGTGATTTTGTTGATTCACCAACTGAGTTCGATAGTTCACTTTTTCACCGATTTGCTAATAAGGCAACTAAGTGGCAAAGGTGAGGTGAAAGAAAAGTAATAAGGAAAGAAAAAAGTGAAGGTTTGTGGCTTTTTTGGCGAATCGACAATTTTGTGATGGCGAGTTCACCTTTTCGCCGATTCGTTGATAAGGCGGGACGACTTAGAAAGAAGTAAAGGTAAGGGTGGATTTTTCTAAAGTTTGTGGAGAGGTGAATTTGTTGATAAGGTGAATAGTGAAAAGGAAAAAGGAAGCAGCAAGTTTGTGATGAAGACAAATCATCAACAAAGAAGAAAGAAAATGACTAAGGAAAGGCATTATCATGGAAACAATAGAAATTCAAACTCACCAAACAGTTTAAATTTTTCATAGTTCACTGATAATGCGATTTGCTCATAATGCAAAGAGGAGAAAAGAGAAGGTGGTTCACAAATGTGATATTTTGCCAACCAAAGAAGAGGAAATAAAGAAAGAGTTCACAAAAGATGAAATTTTTTGATAAAGGGCAAAGATGAAAGAAGACAAAAAGCCAAGTTCGAAAAAAGTGAGATTCATCGATAAGGCGAAAAAGTGAAAAATGCATAGAGGTTAGGAAAAGGATAAATTCACTGATAAGATGACCAAAGGGAGAAGGAAGAGAAGTTTGCAAAAGGGAAAAGTTGCTGATAGGATAGAAGAAAAAGGAAGAATGAAATGGCAAAGGCATGGTTCAAAAAAACAATATTTTGTTGATAAAGCAAGAAAATGAAGAAAGACGCACCAAAGAAGAAGTATGAGAAAAAAGAAATTTTCTGATAAGGCAAAATAGTGCCAACGCTGACAAAGAGAGATAAAGGAAGGAAAATAAAGAAGGTGCAGAGGTTCTTGAAAGTGAAAATTTTCTAATAAGGCAAAATAGTAGAGATCAAAAGCAGAAAATTAAATGAAATTCAAAGTGCTTTATAAAATATAATACAAATGTAGATTTGTACTCAACATTAATGAGTTGCAGGCCAAAGTTGAGCAAGTTGTTCAAACAGTGAAAATCTTAAATGTACCTCCATATATAGAAGACAAAAAGGATAAAACTAGGTTTTGTAGCTATCAAGAAGGATTCAAACCTTCCCTCATTATTGCTCCAGGTACACCAGGCATTTGGGAAATCTTCCTAGTGTCAGTTTACAGACTTGTCAGAGAGTGGCCAAGCTTCTAAAGTGCAGATTTTTTGACATTGCAGTGGACTTGACTTTAATGCAGCATGGGTTTCTTGTTGACAAGTTTTCCAATGCCTTGGGATGCATAGTGAAAAAGATTGCTATATATACATGATTAAAAGATGTTTTTAGGGTTGCTCATTGAACCAATTGTTTGGTCTGCAGTGCCTAAGGGAGATTTTAGGGCATCAACAAGAGGATAATGTAAAAATACAAAATGGTGGGATATGTCCAGTAAAAGGGAGGAAAGATTTCGTTGAATATTCTCATATTGTGGTATGTCTCCACGATACTTTCTAATGATTCAGGGGGATATTTAATTGCAGTTTTGTATTCTCCTTTGTCACATTTGTTGGCATGAATGTAATAGAAATTAGATAATGTGTGACAACATTTAATTCATGCAAGTCTTTTGTATGGGTCTTTCTTCTGTTATGAATGGGTTGTTACAGTTGTATTTGGGATAATTAAGTATGTCTATCATATGAAATACATTTTAGAGTTGTATGTTTTCAACTCATGATTCTACTGATATTTTGCTGGGTGTGTTTCTCTCATTTACTATTTGTGACTCAGTTGTCCAATGGAGTGGGAACCAGTCCATATTGGGGAGGAATCAATCACTTTTTAAACAAGCAAAATCATTCACCTATGGTTTAGGGGAAAAACCATCTTTCCTATGCATGTACATTCGCATAGTTGAATCAGCTATATAGGGGCTTTGTGACAACTAATTATTCTTGGTTCAGTGACATTTTTTGGGACCAAGACAATGAGTTGGGTTTGGTTGTCCATATTTTTAGTTGTTCATTTGGTTTAAACTCAATACCTATTCAAGTATACCCCTTGGAATATCCCTCTAGAGTTTAAGCTGAGCTTGAAGTGCAGGGGATGAAACCCACTCCCGTAGAGTTGACCTTTAACCCTCCATATTCTATTGATGGGTTGATTATGCTTACATGACGACAATCCTAGCCTTGTGAGTGTGATTTTGTCCTAGGAAGTGGAGTTGTGGTTTTGGGACTCAGCAGATTGGCATCATTGTTGGGGATAAAGTTACTTTAGCCATTGCTAGGTTTTAGGTAGCTGGAACATTTTTCATGCCCTTGGTAATAGTAAGTCCTTAGTTTGCATTTCAGTGCATTTGGGTAAGTTTGGAATCCCGTCAACTTATGCCAATAGATTGGCGCCATTGCTAGGGAATAGATTATTGCTAAGTTGAGAAGAAATTGAGGACTCTGTCGATGAGCCGTGAACTTAGAATCAGTTTTGTAGCCTTGAAGGTTGTCACGCTTGAAGGGATTTCCTCATTCAGTGAGGTGGCGACTCTGTTGTCAAAGATAGAGAACTAAATTGTGTTCACTATTGTTCTAGTTGTGTTGTTGATGATTCAAACACCCCAAGTTTATGAGCAACAGCTGGAAAATTAAGGTACACATGGTTTCCTTTTATAACCAATTCAAGCTTCCTCCAAAATACGAAAGCAATTATTCTATTAAGTTTTGTGCCACCCTGCATGGTAGACAATTTTAGTCATGGATGGTTGGTATGAATATGACTATTCTAGGGCTGCTCCTTTATTTGAGTCTTCATATATATCAATCCCTAGAAATTACATTGGAGTGGATTCCCATGACCATCTTAGAAATCCATATTACACACATGGACCTAGGGTAGATCCTCCTTATGCATTGTCCTATGCCTCATGCCCTAGTCATGAATATTATAAGGATGAAGATGCTTATGATTCTTATGATGATGCTTCATCCTATTACTTAGATTGCCCTACATCTTGCATTCCCATGTCTCAATGTCAATCACCCCTACATAATCAAAATGATTCATCTATACTGTAGTATGAAGTTGATAAAACCAAACAACTATTAGAGCCATTGTTGCAACAAGAAAGGGAATTAGAAATTCAAATCATACTATGTCAGTCGAGGGTGCAATCCAATGCCCTTCCTATTGTTGTTAATAGCTCACTTTTTTAGTCCTCTCCCATTGCTAATGAGAACACATACAAATAGCTGGACCTTTCATGGGTCAATTATGAGAAGCAATCCATGCCCAATAAGATCTATTGACAGATGCCACTTTTTGATGGGTGTGATGTCTATGATGCGAAGGCACATGTTCTTGCATTTTTAGATTTCATGGACAAGTTCCAATTTGAGGATGAGGATATGTGGATGAGGTTCTTTGTCAGATCTCTATGTGGATTAGCAAGGAAGTGGCTTGTTGGTTTCCCTGACCATCAATTTGCTTCTTGGGATCATTTAGTGGCTACATTTGAAAAGTTTCAAACTAGTTTGGACCTTGTTCTTCTTGTCCAAGAACTTAAAAATAATAGAATCCATGAGGGTTAATCCAGCATGGATTTTAGCCATTGGTTTGTTGTTGCACTGTCTAGAATTCCATGTGCTTTTAGACCTTCTATTCTAGCTTGCATTAATTTGTTTTTTGAATCTTATGAAGTTGGCTTGAGCTCAATATAGGAATATTTGAGGCTAGTTAGTTTGCAACCTTGCCCTTGATACCTTGGTTAAAATGAGAAATGAATATTTTGCTAGATTGTTATCCTCTAAGGTAAGTATTGTAAATGATGAGCATGAGGCAGGTAGAAATAAAATAGATCAAGTTGAATGTGTTGTCAAGAGAATGGACTCAAGCAAGGCTACATCATATGATAGTTGTGCTAAGAGTGAAGATAGTCTAGTTACCTATCTTCAGTTGGATGCATCATCCCTTGCGAATGATGATGTTGTTGCTTTGTCTTATGATCCCCAACCTAAAATTAAAGATGACAATAGCAGGTTTGTATCCATGATAACTGATATGAGAGAGGTAAAGGTGCAGACATTTGGTTTCACTTATAGGACCTTGTTGTGGGTTGTGGTGTTGGTGAATGTGATATTGGGCGGGTGCAATCTGACAATGAGGGCATGAGGGTAGAGGTGTTTGGTGCAACATCTCTTGACAATATGAAGGATGAGGGAAAAATGTGCACTCTTTTGCATTTGGATGGGTCAATTCATTGGGGTGATGGCAATGATGAATTCTTTTTAGTGAGCTCCTAGGTTTTGTCCCTTTTGACAATGATGAGTTAGATGGTGCTAAGGATGCTTGTGTGGAAGTCAAGGTTTTTTATGATTCAAGTGATCTTTCTCACACCCACTCCCCCTTTACTAATGATTTGTGTACTCCATGATGACCATTTTGTTGTTGATCTAATTATGCAAGAAGCAGATAGAATTCCTTGTGATGGTGTGGCGGAGGACAATCTTGTACCTATACGCATTGGTAGCTGTAATTCATTGATTTGCCTATTTGAGATTGAAACAGAGAGGTTGTGGGATGAGTGCAGTCCATATTTTGAAACACCTCATTATGATTCTTATGCTAATGATGATGAAGAAATGGATCAGGTTTGTGATTCAAGTGTGGAACAAGACATCAACATGTGTGAAAATGATGTATGTTGGAAGCCTATTATCCAAGAGTTTAACACTTGTGAGTATGAAAGTTTCCTTTGTAATGAGGGTCAAGTGTCTATTGATGTGGATGATGATGTTGTACCCAAATTTGAGGCTTTTGTTTGGGTGCAGTATACATATAATAATGACATTAAGCAGCAACAGATCAACATGTTCCTGTTGAACTTGAGGATATGACAAAGATGGATTTTTTCTAGTTTGATTTGCAAAAATATGTGTTTCTTTTTGTAGATCAGCAGTGTATTCAGGCACAGTTCTATTTTCCATGTGAATTGGAGGTGTTCTCCTTTTCCCTCAATTTGCATGAAGAGGTTAGCAGGCATGATAGCTTGTCTTTTGATAATGAATGTTTGTCTTCATTTATTTATTTTACTATTGGCCTGGTTTTAAGTTTTGCACCCCTTGCTGCTAGGAACAAGCATGATATGGATATGAATAGGTCATGTACCTATCTATTATGGTTACCTTGCATTAATGATTTCATTGATGAAGTTGACCTTGGCTCCATAAGCATATGTTGCAGATTGACACAACTCCATAAGCATATGTTACAGATTGACACATGTTGGGGACAGTCTTCAGTTGTTACAGTTGGGTGAAAAATGCAGATTTGGTTTGAGGGAGATCAGCTCCTTCATTCATCTTCTCTTTGATAGAGGCAAGTGGTTGTAGTAGTTTTGTGTAGGTTGGACTTGCACGTGCCTGTAAATTTTGATCATAATCAAATTTCCTTTTGTGTCTTCATGCTCATGACTGTGTGTTTTCCTGTATATATGTTTCTGTTGTTTCCCCTATTCATTTTTTGCTTTTGGTATGCCTAGAGATATTCTGAGATCCTCATTATGCCATTGCTTGGCACACATCCCCAACTAGAGCTAATGTTGGTGCCCAAAAGATTTAGTTCCCAAACATGCTTTATTTTACCTAAAAATCCATTGAAATTCCCACTTTTGCCCTTGTAGTAAAAACCCCTTGTTTAGATCCGATCTGAGATATTTTATAGGGGTTTTATATCAACAAAAAATTCTAAATAAAGTTCCCCTAAGTCATTGTGTTTTCTCCCTTAGGGAAATATTTGTTCATTTCTACCCTTTGTCGACAAATCAAGAAATTCCTGAACTAGCCAACTTGGTTTACAGGATTGAAATTTTGCCATTTCGCTGATGAGGAAATTCACCGACTAAAGGATAAAGTAAAGAGAAAAGGGCAAAGCACAAGGAGAAAGTAAAAATATTGAAGTTGCCAGCCTTTGTCGGCAAGTTCACAAGTTCATGATTTTGCCGATTCGTTGACTGAGTTTAGTAGTTCACTTTTTCCTCGTAAGGCAACTAAGTGGTGAAGGCAAGGTGAAAGGAAAGCAACAAGGAAAGAAAAAAATGAAGGTTTATTGTTTTGTTAGTGAATCAAAAATTTTCTAAAATGCTGAACTCGCCGACTAAGTTCACGAGTTCACTTTTTCACCGATTCCTTGATAAGGTAGGATGACCTAGAAAGAAGACAAGGCAAGGGTGGATTTTTCCAAAGTTCATAGAGAGGTGAATTCACTGATAAGGTGAATAGAGAAAAGGAAAAAGGAAGTAGCAAGTTCATGATGAAGACAAATCACCAACAAAGAAGAAAGAAAATGACTAAGGAAAGGCTTTATTGGGCAACCGAAAGAAATTTGAACTCACCAAAGAGTTCAAATTTTTCAAAGTTCACTAATAAGGTGATTCGCTGATAATGCGGAGAGTAGAAAAGAGAAGGTGGTTCACGAAAGTGATATTTCTCTGACCAAAGAAAAGGAAACAAAGGAAGAGTTCACAAAAGATAAAATTTGTCGATAAAGGGCAAAGGCGAAAGAAGACAAAAATCCAAGTTCAAAAAAGTAAGATTCATCGATAAGGCGAAAAAGTGAAAAAGGCATAGAGGTTTAGAAAAGGATAAATTTGGTGATAAGGTGACCAAAGGGAGAAGGAAGAGAAGTTTGTAAAAGGGAAATTTGTCGAGAAGAGAGAAGAAAAAGGAAGAATGAAATGACAAAGACATGGTTCAAAAAAATAATATTTTGCCGATAAAGTAGGAAAATGAAGAAGGACGCACCAAAGAAGAAGTTTGAGAAAAAAGAAATTTGTCGATAAGGCAAAATAGTGCCAAGGCTGACAAAGAGAGATAAAGGAAGGAAAATAAAGAAGGTGTAGAGGTTCTTGAAAGTAAAAATTTTCTGATAAGGCAAAATAGTAGACATCAGAAGCAGAAAATCAAATGAAATTTAAAGTGCTTTATAAAATATAATACAAAAGCATATTTGTACTTAGCATTAATGAGTTGCAGGCCAAAGTTGTGCAGGTTGTTTGTTAGCCTCAAATTTAGCAAATCTCAATTTGTGGGTTGACCCCTACAAAACTTGTCCATTTCATAGCCCACAACTCTAAGCTCAAAAAACAAGGCAATCACAATTGTCCTTGTGTATGTTCCCCTAGCCTTGGAGAGTCCGTCTAAGCGTCGTCTTGTGTTAGTCTCTTGAAATTTGCAAAATATTCCAAGTTGCAAGTTTCAATTTTTTAGGAGTTAGAAAAATTTTATTGCCATATGTAGGGGCAGTGAATTTTACCGTTACTGCATGTTATAGTCCTTGTCGCATGCAAGGGCGGCAAAATTTGTTGCCCCTGCATGTTTCCCCTTTAGAGTTGCAAGGTCAACAATTTTTGCCACCCGAGTAACAAATAGTTCACACAGAGTGTAATTAATGCATCCTATGTCGTGGTGTTTTTGGGGATTTAAATGATTTTTTAAGGTTTTATTTTTATTGTTTCTTCTCCTTTTGTCTCCGTGATCGCTCTACATCCAATGATAGCATTCGAAATCACTAAACACACACAATTGAGTGGATTCGATAGGATTTGAGCCTAGAGTTTTTCATTGTTTTCTTTCATTACTGGGTAAGTTCTGTTTCCTCCTCATTTTTTTGCATTATTGACTAGGGTTATTCATTATCTTTATTTTATTGTGTGCTTTTATTTTTAGTCTGTGTATGTTTCCTTTTATTCTAGTCAAAAACCCTAGTGTGTCCCCTTTAAAGCCCATTCATTTTTTTTCTGTTAGAAAGAGGTTTTGTTTTTTAGTCATGAATTTATTTATGTTTTTTGTCATTTCTTGTCTTTGAAATAACCCTATGAATGACATTATTTACCATTCATTCAACTAATGATTCATTTCCTTAATTCCTATAGCGGTGAAATCTACCACCTTTTCTTCGTACTTCACCAGTGGAATGTTTAAAACCAACATTTTTTCCCTTTTTGCAAACACAACGATATTCGCCAATGGTGTTTTCCTTAGTTTATCTTTAGTGTAATGTCAGCAAAAAATGTCAACCTTACACCAAAATCCGTGTTGTCTTGCCAAGAATTTTACCCTAGTTGTATGGGTGGCAAAATTTGCTACCCACATTTCAACTTAGTTTTACCATTAGTGCATGGTTGACAAAATTTGTCGCCTATGCCAAAGACTACAAATCATTTAGTTGCATGGTCAGCAAATTTTGCTGACCCTGAAAGGCTTACCTTTTATTGATATGTAGCAGCAGCAAAGTTTGTTGTCCATACATAATACTTCACTCAATTTCTCCATGCACAAGCAGAGTTTTTGCTACTCCTTCATATTTGCAAAGTTTTACCCTCATGTACAAGTGGTAAAATTCATTGCCCTTGCACAAAACCCATTCAACCTTCATGCAGAGGTGGTAAAATTCACCACCCTTACATCACTCACCCAAAATTTCCTAACACTAGGAAATTTTACTTTTTCAACCAATTGCCTACTTTCGCTCTATTTCTCGCCTTTATTGCGCTCTAGCCCCACAAAGCTCATGATCATTTCTCATAATTGCCTAACATTGCATGTTCCAATTGCCATATTTTCCTAATATTGCAAAACCATGAATCTTGTGTTGCAGTTTCTTCTGCACTCTTCTCAAGGTCCATTTTCTCAATAGAGATTGTTGTACCTCAGATGACTGATCCATCTCCAAGAAAGTCTAAATCCATGAAGTACAAGTACCAGGGAGTTTTTCTAGTAACATCTGTGACATCCAATGTGGATGAGATAAAGGACACTGAGATTGGTCATGTGGACATGGCCAAGTTTGTAGAAAGAACAAAGAAGCAACCCCTCAATCTTGCTATGAAGCGTATTGTAGAAAGTAACATTCACTTGGTGGTTGCTTTCCCTGTTACCACACATAATCCTAAGTTTGTTCTTCAAGTGGTGGCACATTACAACAAGGATAAGAGGAGTGTCAGTGATGCCAATGGAAATGTGATCATAAGATTGGACCCGAAATTCTTTGACTAAGCCTTCATATGTCCTAACATTGACTCATGTGCAAATATTAACTTTGATTATTCACAGAAGAAATATGATAAGGATCCTAACACTACAAAGAAGATAATCAATACTAAATGGTTGAAGTCTGAAAGGCCAAATCTCTCAAGATGGCCTAAAAGTTTTCCCCGTAGTGATTTCATCGAAGAGGTCAGTGACTTGATTACTCTTCTAATCAAAGTAAGAGGACTCCCTACATCTTCCACCTTTCATGAGTGGATGTACTTATACATCAGGATCATATTGAAGGGAAGGCAACAGATATTCTAGGGAGAAAAAATTAGTAATGCCATTCATGAACAACTTACAAAGATGTCAAATTCATCTAAGTTCTACATGCCATTGTATCTTGTTTATGTTGCTGCTGCAATGAGGCATTTTCCAAGTTTGACATCAGAGGGAGATCATAGAGTTGTTCCTGTATATAAGTATTACCTCAGTTAACTCTTGATGGAGCAATTCATCACTTTAGGAGGGTGAATGATGCTTTCTTTTCTTATTTTCCTATCTCTATTTGATCTTCAATTAAAACAAAAGAGAGTTTCTGATGAGGCTTGGTCAGTGGTTAATAGATATGGTTGTATGTATTTGCAATTTCCCACTTTTACTTATCTAAGGGTTGGTTTTTTTCTGGGGTATCCTTACATGTTGCTAAGGTACCCTAGTGACAAGATTATACTGATGGACTTATGTAGACAAATCATAGTTGTGCATAGTAAGCAAATGGAGTTGAAGAAACCTGGTTTCAAATTTCTAATTGAGATTGGTCGGTATTCAATTTTTACTTCTACTAAGGCTAAATCCATTGAGTATGAGATGTAGTTGGTTACTATGAAAATCTATAAGAAGAGAGTTCAATTTGTTTTCAGAGGAGTAAAAGATAAGATCAGAAAGAAATCTTTGACTCATGTGCCTATGGTAGAGGATATTTGGGCTAATCTCTGCACAGTGGAGGAAATTAGAAAAATGGATTACTGCCACTTGACTCTGAGTCAAGTTGAGGAACTACAGTTGGTTGATATTCCTGATGGTATGATAGATGATGGGAACATCCTAGATCCTCCCTATTTCAGTGAAAATATTGAGGGTTCTTCGTTGCTAACAATTCAATGGTCTAAGAAAGCAGTTACTTCTATTCGGCAAAGATTCCAACCAATTTTGGAAAACACAAATGTATGGTTGGAAGGTAAAGGAATTCTTTTGAAAAACTTTACAACTAGGTCCGAAGAGGGAACCCAAGAACAAACAGGTAAGAAGGTTGAGCTTGTTGGCAAGAGACACTGCTCCGATATGGATTTGTATGTTGTCATTGATGGCAACAAGGCTCTGAGATCCTATCACCTTGACAGGAAAAGATATCTCTGGAAGAACTATGAGATATGGAAAGCATGCAGAGTAGAGGACAGTAAGCAAGCTAGTATGCTTCCAAATTGAAGACTTGCAAATGCAGTTCCGGTATGATGTTCTCAGTTGTTTATTAGTGTTATGCCTCAGAGATTAAGTCCTGATCCTCTCCGAAAGTCACCTTAAAGAAATGCCTAAGTCTGGGTAAGCAAGGGTATAGCAAGAACACTGAATAGGGTCTAGTGCAGTGGTCTACATTCCTCTGCAGATAAGTATTTTTCTATACGGTTGTAAGGTGTTGTAAACACATATATGAAGAGTCTTATTCCAGAGTTAGGAGATTTAAAGTTTACCAGAAGGATAGCTACAAGCTGCTAAGTACCGGCATAGTGTTTGAAAGAGTCTGACTTCTGATAGAGACAGAGTTTGACTTCTGATGGTCTATATCTCTCTGCAAGATGATATGATGCCTTGCGGTTCTGAGGGTAAGATTGGGAATGTGTAAAAAGTCCTTGACATGATTTTGGAATTGTTTTGTGATAAGTAGCAGAAGTTGTAAGACAACAGATGAAGTTGTTAAGCATGTTCTTGAGAAACAGACTGACCGATGAGATAAATCATTGTGTGAAGAAGAGTTAATGATTGCAGGATTCATGTAAGCAATTGAAAGATTAGAGCTGACCTCTATGAACATGCTTGGGAGAAGATTTGGGTTCGTGTGACACATAGTGCATTGGATTGAGTGACAAGGTACATCTTTTTATGTACATGTTTCACTTCTTGGATGCTGACCTAATTATGAAATAAATCATTATGTAGATATATATATAAAGGCAATGAGATTTGATTAAGTTGTGTGTGAAGTGTGTATGTGATGTAAAGATGCGAATAGTGGAGCAGAGTTAGAGGATCAGTACTGATGAAGACTTAGGATTCAGAATACAAATTACTGCACCTTGGCATAGTGGCAGATGGTGAAGCAGTATTCAAATGTCATGTGTGATCTGTTTGGAAGCAAGGTTTTTTTATCAAGGCAGTAAGATGAAAGTGAACCTCTAGTAGGGTTTAATAGCCCTCAGGGTTTAACAGCCCTCAGGGTTTAACAGTCGTCAGGGTTTAATCTTGCTAGGTTTAGGGTTGAGGTAGTGAGCCTGCTAAACTTAGTTGTACTTCATGGCTGTAAGCCAACATGTTCTAGGCCCATGGAGTGACCAAGCCTGACCATCAATTTTGTAAATATTGCAATATATTTATGAGAGCTAATCCTCTCCGTGGTTTTTCCCTTTTTGGGTTTTCCACATAAAATCTTGGTGTTATGTGTCATGCTTTTGTGGATGCTGTTTAGTTGTATATTTTGCTTCTATTTGATTATTCTTTTGAAATGGTTAAAAGTAAAAGTTCAAGAAAAGATTTATAGAACACTAATTCACCCCCCCTCTCAATGTTCCTAACAATCAACAATTGGTATCAGAGCAAGGTTCCTCGAAAGAAGTTTGATAGCTTGAGGAAGATCTGGGATAGTGTAATCATGGCAGAAAGAAGGTATGGAAATTATGAGAGATACAACCAACTAGAAGTAGCTCTTATGGATCTTGAAAACTCTGAAGTAGAAGTTAAGGATCTGAAAGAAAACCTGCAACAGGTAGATGAATGCATCTTAAAGCTAAAAGAGCAAGTCAAGAAATTCAAAGACAAATATAAGGAAGTCAGTGACCAACTGTTATCAGCAAATGAAGCCCTAAATGATTTGAAAGAAAAAGTTATAGAAAGAACAAAAGCAAAAGATGATCTAAAATTGACTATGAAAAATAGATCAAAAGATTGTGCAAAACTTGAAAAAGAAATCATAAGTTTAAAAATAGATCTGGAAAAGGCAAGAAGTTTTGAAGAAAAATTCAAGATAAGTACTGCAAAGCTTGATGAAATGATTTCTAGACAAAGGAATGCTGATGATAAACATGGTCTAGGATTTGAGAAAGGAGAAAGTTCAAACTCTGAGCAAATAAGCACTAAGCCAAGGCAAAACAAAGGATACAAGTTCAAAAATCAAGGAAGAAGACCTAGAAGACCTCAAGTCAGACAACCAAATGCTCAAAGGTTCCCATCTTTCAATGGTTATTGTAATTCATGAAATAAGTTTGGTCATAAGGCTACTCAGTGTAGACATAGAATAAATCAAAAGACTCCATTATTCCTTGGTCAGTGTTTTAATTGCAAGAAAATTGGTCATAGAGCGAATGAGCGTAGATATCAATTCAAGAAAAGTCTCAACAATAATGATCAGTCATTCAAAGGTAAATGATTCACTTGCAATAGGATTGGTCATAGAGTTGTTTCCTTTAAAAGTAAAGTAATTCAGGATCCTATTAAGTGCAATGCATGTTATAAAATGGGACACAGATCAAATGAATGCAGAAGTTTGGTAAGAACTAATCTTCAAAATTTCAGGAACAGTTAATCTTTCAATGGAAAATGTTTTGCATGCAATATATTTAGACATATGGCAAATGAATGTAGATCAAATTCAATGAATAAAAGGTTTCAAGGACAAGACAGTGTAGTGTGCTTCAGTTGTAGCAAATCCAGACATATTGCAAGATATTGCAGAAGCAAAAATGTGAAGAAGAATTATCATTCTAAAGAAAGAGAAATAGGACAGATGAATGACAAGGGAAAAGAGAAAGTTGATCTAGTTGAAATAATGGACAAAGTATGGATTGATAAAGAAGTAATTTTAATTGAGGACAGATCCGCACCAACATCTGATGTGGATACCTTCTTTGAAGAATGAGTTTGTGAGCTCTAGCTCAGGGGAAGCAGTGTAGAAAATTCAAATCCCCCAGCTAGAAATTGGGTGCCAGAATCCAGCACGAAGATGTATCATAAAATCTAATGCAACTCACCTATTAGAAGAAGAATTGGAAGAAAAGAAGTCAATATGGTATATTGCGGAGCAATCCTGATTGACTATGTTCTACAACAAAGGGTTTTAATAGCTTTCTGGAATAAGCATTTAATGACAACTAGGTCAGGCCATGTGGAGGATAAAAGGAACATGTTTGGTTTCAAAAGTCACTTTGCACTCAGAATTATCAGAAATTTAGGAAGATCAAAGCCAGCTTGAGCAATGACAATCAAAATTTGAAGAATTCCAAGAAAGGAAACCCTAACACAATGAAACAAGGTACTTTCATTAAATCTCATTTTGTGAATCTGTTGAATCTTTTCTATAGTGACTCCACAAATCATAGATATCACTGAACGTCCTCGGCCTAAGTTTAAAAAACACCCTTACAAGGAAATAGAATTGGATCAAATGGGTGCATTCTCAAAGATACCCTATGGAGTCCTGTATGTGGAAGATGTTAGGGCATACATCCATGTGGCTCTCGATGAGCCCAGTAGCAACAATTTTTTAGACCTATTTGTGAAACACCTATGCAATGATCAATTTGATCTAAAGGAAGAATATAAAGCCTTAAAGGAAAAGAAATTCATCCAGTATGCAGAGTTTCCTGCATTCGCAAAGGACGAATGGGTCTGGTATGTTCTCAGTCAGATTCACGATGAATTTATGTGGTTGGGAAAAGGGCAACCATTCAAAATAATGAAAGAAGCAATTCAGATAGTCACTGGACTAAACTCCACTAGAGGAGTGCCATTACTAAAAATAGTTAAGAATCAAATAGTTATTGATGCTACCGGAGCACAATTTGACAAAACAACATTAACGATAAATGACATCACTAGTCCTACAGTAAAATTTGCCTCAATGGTCATAGGTTATAAATTCTAGTTCTCAAACTAGAAAAATTTAGTGTCTGGTACTGCAATATACACAACATATCAAATGATCAAGGAGAATGCAGACTATGATCTATGCGAACTGCTGTAAACCCAACTATTGGAGAATTTGAAGAAGACAAAAGAAAGCAAAAACTACCCACTCAAGTATGGTACGCTAATCATCTATTTATTTTTCTACTTCTTGAATGAATTCCCTAATCATCAGGGATTGATTTGGTTAAGTAACAAACCAGTAGCCGTGCAAATTAGAAATTATCTTAACAACTTGGGAAATTGTAACAAGCAAAAAGCAGCTCTATGGGGATTTTTCAAGAATTTTCAGAGCATAATGCACTCTAGAGAAAGAATTCCTGAGAAAATTGTTAATAAGTGTAAAGATACAATTTTTTTCATGGTCACTAAGGATCAATGTTTAATGGAGGTTGTGGAACCAAGAACTGTGTGGGTAATGCCCATGGGTTATGAGGTAGATGAGCAAATTCTGGAAAATTATGCTCAACACCTTCTCAGCAAACCAAAAGATATCAAAGAAGAAAGGTTTGGAATGTATGACGAGCTGTCAATGAAACTCCATGTTGAGCTTAGACAAGCTGAATCTAGCAGAAAAGTGAGAAAAGATGTGGAAAAAATTGCTGCAAGGTATGACATCACTAAGGAACAACTCAATCAAGAGAAAAAGTAGAAAAAGAAAAAAGGAAAAACAAAATGATCAAGCTAAGGTTCCAGAGGAATCTATGAAGAAGCCAAGAGAGGCTAAAGATACTTGAAGGACTACCCAGAGCTCTGCCATTTCATCTAGTGCAACATCATCAAAGAAGCCCTTCGAAAAGGACACAAAGAGGAAGAAGATGAAAGGAAAAAGATTCTATGTCAGTGTGGGAGAAAAAGATGAAGAAGAAATAGAGTCAAATGAAGAGGTCAAGATGATGAAAGCTGAGGCCATCAAAGTCTCCAAAATTAGTAGAGAAAAGTCCTCCGGAAAGGATAAGCCTAGCAAAAGACAGAAGAAGGAAAAGCCTCCACCACTTACAGATGCAATAAATTCTATCACCATGAATGGAAATTTAAAACCTATGATTGAGTTCTATGATTGATATAGTGATATTGATAAAAGAAGTCTGGAAGAAGCCACTATGAAGTATCTAAACATTTTCAATAGAGCCCTTATGGAGATTATCTATGATATTCTAAAAAACCTAGCAAATCTTCTGAGTATCAAAAAGGAGACTGCTAGAGCCAAAGATATTGAGCTAAGAAAACATGTTCTGACAAGATTATGTTCTAAAATCACTCAGGAAGAAGAGAACTTGATCTCTAAGGAAACCAAAGAAAAAATTAGAACCAAAACAAGGATGAACTTATTGATGTTGGGAGAAATTGACAAAGTAGTCAAGGAGACAGTAGAAATCACTTTGGAAATATTGAGAAAATACAATATTCCTACCTTTCGTGACAATACAGCAACAAATGAGCAGGAAGAAGCACTTGTTGATGCTTATGAGATAAGATCCTCTCTAGTACATCTTGCTGAGGTTAACATTGACAAGGAGAAGTTTGAGGAAGAACAAGTCATGAAAATGAAACAAAGCCACAAAGAGGATCCAGAGCAAAGCCACAAAGAAGAAGTCCTTATCACAACAAGAGACACTGCAAAGCCTGCAAAAGAAGTGTTGGAGAAAAGAACACAAGCCTTGGATGAGCTAGAATTTCTACATGGTCCAATAAACTTGCACACAATGACACTAGAATAGAAGTTTAAGTTGGTTACAATTGTTTAGACAAAGGCTGAAGAAGAGATATTGAAAGCACAAATTGAGGACAGTAAATTGATTGATAAAGCATCTGAAATTTTGGAGAAGCTACTGGCCAAGTGCAAGAGGGATTCTTCCTTGCCCCCAACAAGTCATCTGAAGGGATTAATAAGTTCTGTAAGAAAATAGTTTGAATCATTTGAAAAGTTTGTAGAAACAAAGGTAAGACAAGAATTTCATGAAAAGTGTCTAGAACAATTAAACATATTGATAACAAAAAACAAAATCTTATTAAACAATATAATAGCCAACATTTATAAAGTTGTGAAGGATGTTGGAGATGTGTACAAGTTTTGTTTGTCTTGGTCCAAAGTTGGCCAAGAGATTGAAGAAAAGATCAAAGATTTGGAACAAAAACTAATGGATATTTCTGAGAAATTTGATCCAGAAATAGAGTCAGTCACAAGGGAAGAAACAAAAGTCATTAAGATTCACAATGACTTGACTAACTTAATAAATTAGAAATACCAAATAAAAAGTAGGATGGGACAACTCAAAAGACTAGTCTGTCCAAAGTTAGATTCATTGACAAATCTCATTACAGAGGCCAAGTTAGCCGTCCAATCAGACACAACTTTTGATCTTCAAAAGGCAGAAGCCTCAGTTTTTCTTCTCAGCGCTCAAATTTAGATTCTAGAAAATGCAAAGAATAGCTGGGATGCTGAGTGGACATTGATTAAAAACATCTTTAATGTACTTAAACTCATGTGATACAGAGAGGTAGATTGCACTTGTAAATATGCGGTTGAATATATCAACTTTGAAATTTTGACAAATTTTTGAAGTCTGGATCACACCCTTTGCCATTGATGTCAAAGGGGGAGAATTAGATCAGTGAAAAATGGATAATCATCTTTGGGGAGCAAGAAAGTATAGTGTATATAGTAAGGGGGAGCAGTCAGGCATTTTTCACTAAGTGTTGCCATCAATGCCAAAGGGGGAGATTGTTGGCAAGAGACACTACTCTGGTATGGATCTGTATGTTGTCATTGATAGCAACAAGGCTCTAAGATCCTATCCAATTGATAGGAAAAGATATGTCCGGAAGAACATATGAAATATGGAAAGCATGCAGAGTAGAGGACAATAAGCAAGCTAGTATGCCTCCGCAATTGAAGACTTGTAGATGTGGTTCAGGTATGATGTTCTCAGTTGTTTATTAGTATTATGCCTTAGAGATTAAGTCCTAATCCTCTCTGAAAGTCACCTTGAAGAAATGCCTAAGTCTGGGTAAGCAAAGGTATAGAAGGAACAGTGAACATGGTCTAGTGCAATGGTCTGCATTCCTCTACAGATAAGTATTTTCTATGCAGTTGTAAGGTGTTGTAAACACATATATGAAGAGTCTTATTCTAGAGTTAGGAGATCTGGAGTTTACCAGAAGGATAGCTACAAGCTGCTAAGTACCAGCATAGTGTTTGACAGAGACAGAGTCTGACTTCTGATGGTCCGCATCTCTCCACAAGATAATATGATGCCTTGCGGTTCTGAGGGTAAGATTAGTAATGTGTAAAGAGTCCTTGACATGATTTTGGAAGTGTTTTGTGATCAATAGCAGAAGTTGTAAGACAATAGATGAAGCTGTTAAGCATGTTCTTGAGAAACAAGCTGACTAGCGAGATAAATCATTATGCAAAGAAGAGTTAATGATTGGATGATTCATGTAAGCAATTGAAAGATTAGAGCCGACCTATATGAACATGCTTGGGAGAAGATTTGGGTCCACGCAACACATAGTGCATTGGATTGAGCAATAAGGTACATCTTTTTATGTACATGTTTCACTTCTTGGATGCCGACCTGATTATGAAATAAATCATGATGCGGATATATATAAAGGCGATGAGATTTGGTTAAGTTGTGTGTGAAGTGTGTATGTGATGTGAAGATGTGAATAATGGAGTATAGTTAGAGGATCAGTAATGATGAAGAATTGGGATTCAAAATACAAATGACTACACCTTGGCATAGTGGTAGATGCTGAAGCAGTATTCAGATGTCATGTGTGATCTGTTTGGAAGCAAGGTTTTGTTATCAAGGCAGTAAAGCTAGCAGTGAGCTTCTAGTAGGGTTTAACAGCCCTCAGGATTTAACAACCCTTATTGTAATCTTGCTAGGTTTAGGGTTGAGGCAGTGAGCCTACTAAACTTAGTTGTACTTCATGGGTGTAAGCCAGCATGTTCTAGGCCCATGGAGTGACCAATCCTAAACATCAATTTTGTAAAGATTACAATATATTTATGAGAGCTAATCCTCTCTATGGTTTTTCCCTTTTTGGTTTTTCTATGTAAAATCTTGGTGTTATGTGTCATGCTTTTGTGGATGCTATTCAATTGTATATTTTGCTTCTATTTGATTATTCTTTTGAAATGGTTAAAAGTAAAAGTTCAAGAAACGATTTATAGAACATTGATTCACCCCCCCTCTCAATGTTCCTAACAATAAACAAAGCTGAGGATGAAAAATAAAAGTGATGTATCTGGCCCAAGTAAGATTGCTAAGCACAAGATCAAATTTGTTTCAAAGGGTGGAAAGGCAAAAGCAGTTGATGAAGGGCCATCTGTTGAAGAGACAGTTGTTTCTACTGAAGAAATATCTTTAGAGGAAAGAGAAGAGATTGAACAAGAAGTAGAACAAGAATAAGAACATGAACAACATGGAGGACCCACAGTGTCTCCTCAGAAAGACATTTCACAACAGCCACATGTTTCTTCTCCTTTGAACACTTTTTAATTTCCTCCTTCTATGCCCACTGCCTCATTACCCCAATTATTCCAATTGTTATTCAGTCTTCTAGATCATCTCCATCCTTGCATTCATCTCCATCCACATCTAGAACATTTTTGTTGGTCCCAAGATTGGTTTGGATATTGTTTTTGGTTCATCAAGATTATTGCCAAGTTTATCTTCCCCGTCATTTGATATTAATACTCAATCTGTTTTAGAATAGCTCATGATTGGTTCTAAGCAAATTCCAAGTGATGATGTTCCTGGTATTGTTTTTACAAATACTTCCTCAATTGTAACTTCAACTTGTGTGGGTGTAGCTCCTTCCACACCAACTATGGATTCTAATATGGATGCAAATCTGTCAGTACTTCCTCCCTGGCTCTCGTCTTATACTCTGAAGAGAAAGAAACAAGTCTCTCCAAATGACTTTGACTTCAATAAATTGACACCTGTGAAGACCAAGATCAATAAGAATCCAAAGACTCTTTCTAGGCTATTTGAAGACAAGGGTCATAGGTATGCAGAAATAGCTCAGCCTCCACTTGATGTAACTATTGAGGAGTTTGATATGAATGATTATTCAATTTCAAGAGTTGAGCTAGGAAAGATCACTCATGAGAGTGCTAAAGATGATGCATAGTATACTTTGAATTCTCTAATTGTGAAGTTTGATCATGAGAGGAAGATGAAGGATTAGTACAAAGCCAAGGCTAAATAGTTAATGACTGCAGTGCTCCAGAAAATTACATTGTCTTCTGAATCAGTTGAACCTATGACTATCACTGTTGAAGATCCTATCATTCAAAAGGTTGAAAAGATACATGCAAGAGGTAGATAGGTCATGGAATTTTTGGATAGGATGATGGCACAAGGGTCACTTCTTTTGACAACTTATGTGGAAAGAAGAAATAAAATGGAAAAGATAGTGGCAAATTTAGATGAAGTAGTTGATACTTTATCTCAAGAACATCAGGACTTGGAGGAAAGTTTACAAGATTGGATGAAAATGAAGAAGCTAAAGTTGAAAACTTTGATAGGAATTGGGATCATTCCCAATCAAGAAGCATATGTAGAAACCAAAGAGATTTTGATTCACCATATCAGTGTTCTAAAAGAATTAATCAAGGACTTGCAAAGTGCATGGGAAGTTGGTGAAGACAACGATGTTAATCTTCTCAACAAGATTGAAGAGTTTCTGTGCAAGTTATTGGATGATAATCATAAGTTTTTTTGCAAAGGCAATGGTACAAGAATTCAATGGCATGATTCAAATGGAATTTGAGGAACAAAATTTTTTAGTGACTTTAATGGATAAGCTGTTGGATTATCAGTTGACTTTGGATAATCTTAAGGTGAACTTGGGGAGGCACGAGAAGGCATCTACCACCATGAAAGATTCAATAACTAGAGCTCTTTCTATTTCAAAACATTCTCCTGGGCCAGATATCATTGAAATGCAATCAATAAGGAAGATGTATGAAGAGTAAACGAAGAAAGATGGTGGAGGAGATTGATCATGCCTTAGTATATTTTTCAAATAGTTTTCATGCTTTATGTTTTTAGTTTTGGACATATTTGCATGTACTTTCTCAATATGTAATTACATGTAAAAAATAGTTAAAGTCCTAAATCAATTTGGACTTCTATGTTGAATAAGTCAAATTAGTTATAGATTTCCTATTTTTGCTCTCAGCCTCTCCCTATAAATAAAGAGGGCCTCTTTTGTAATATATACCTTTTAATCTTTGAAGCAAAGCTTTGCCGATTTTGTGAAGCATATTTTAAACTTTGTGTTGAAAGTACAAATCAAAAACTTATCAATAAAAGAAATGAATTTGTCTCCAACCTTTGTTTTGGGAATACATTTGTTGTATGAAAGAGTGTTCTTATGTCTCTTTATTCATATTATCTTGAAGTTGATTTGTGGGTAATCTAGTATTTCATTGTTGAGAGGAAATAAGATTTAATACTAGTAAACTTTGTGTTATCATATTATCTTTGGAGATATATGTTTTGTATATGAGTGTGGTTGAGAGATTGCAGACTTTGTGCCACAAGTATCATCTATATTCTTGTGAGTTTATGGTGTTGCAAGTTAATAGTCTTTGAGCTATAATATTTGTTGCACAGATTAGTTAAGTGAAACCATCACAAAAAGTGGTAGAAGACTTTGTGCTCTTGCGGATTTTCTAGTTACTTTTATGTGCTACTATCTTTCTTGTTATTCTTTCGTCTAATAGAATTGTATATTGGTTATTATTGCTATAATTGGTATTATTTAGTTCCTTAGTCATTGTAATCATCAAATTCTTTATTGTAAGTTGTTTCTCTTATTCTGAAAAAAGAGAATATGTTAATGGAAAAACCCACTTGGATAATCATAGTGTAACTAAGCATAATTTAATCATCAATTGATTCAAATAGCAATAAGAAGGGAGCCTCCCCTTTCTGATAGGAGAGATTTAATCTCATCATACTGTGGTTGATATAACCATTTTTTCCTCAGTTAGTTGAGAACAAAATATTCACCCAATAGTTTTTGGTGACTCTGATGGGGAATGAGCATGCAACCAAGAGCCTCACGCTTTTGGTTGAAGTATACCAGCCCCATTGCTTGTAATAGGTTTTTGTATTGTTTATCTTTTGTTTTTTAAATTGCATTTTGGCAAAGCCAAGGTATACATGAAGTAGAAGAGACCAAGGAATTATTGATCCTATTTTTGAGTTGATGCAACAACATAATTTCAAACTTCTGCCTACAAGATCTCTTCTTCAACGTACACAGAGTTTTCCTCCCACCAACATGAGATTTCCCATACCAAGTGAGGCTTCCAGCATTCATAGAACTCCTCCTATTGTACAAGTTCAAATATTTTTTATTCCTCCTTTCAACCGAGGAAGAATGGCTGCTCCAAGTCAGGTCATTCAAGGTTCATGGGGTAATGCTTTCGGGCGCTTGTATCTCACTCTACCACTACACAAACTACCCCGTCGTTCAAGGAAGAATTTTCCTAAGTTCTACGATGATGGAAAAGTTCACCTTGATGAACATATTAAGGCTTTCTATATCACTTGTAGTGTTTTGGGAGTTGAACATGAAGATGTGTCTGTAAGACTATTTGTTGAAACACTTCAGGGTGTAGCTGCGGATTGATTTTATCATCTTCCATCACAAGCCATCACTGGATGGAATATTCTCCACACCAAGTTTGAGGCTAGGTACAAGCCTGTTGAAGATGCACATGCACTATCAGCTCAACTTACAGAAATGAAGAAAGAACTGCAATAACCCATGCATGAGTTCATTGCAAAGTTCAACAAGCTAACAAATCAGATTCCAGCCACTACCCAACCAATAGCTAAAAATCAAAAGTGTTTCTTCATAGACACTCAACTACCAGAAGTAAATTTTCTTCTACGACGGGTGAATCTAGATGATCTGACAGCAGCACAAAACTTAGCTATGAAGATTGAGCATGATCTAATCCTCATGGGAAAGATAAGAAAAGATATAAACAGAGCTAGAGGGTAGCCCTCAAAAAATACACCTTCTACTAGCACCACAAATCCTATGGTGTAGAAGTTAGCTAATGAGCTATTAGCTCTTAAAAAGTAAATGTCTCATAATATGTCCATTCCCTCCTCCAAGGACATACCAAGGAGAATGTTTCCCAATGCTCCCAATTACCAAGGTAACGCTGCCTGAAATCAAGGTCAAAATAGGCTTCCTCCACCACAAGGAAGACTTGCTTTATAAGCATGGCCAGTAAATGCAATAGTGGGTTACTACGAGATGGAGCAAGATAATCTTCCCCAATTAGATTTTGATCAAGATGATGGTGCTAATCTCTTCACGGAGGGTGAAGAAGAGTTGTCTAGCAACTCTAATATTGGTTTCCTAAATTTTGAAGATGAGATGGAACAAGAAGAAGCTACATTTGGTGAATCTTATGTTGTTCTGACATGGTCACAAAATTAGCCCAATCATCAGCACGTGGCTGATGAAGGAAAGTCAAGGGAAGATCCTCATTCTATAGTTACCATTTCTAAGAGGGTCATTCCTTTACATTTCCAACCAAGAGATGTGCCTGGTGACAAAAAAGTAGGTACATCTGATTCTCCTACTTCATCTTCAGCACCTAAGACCAGTACCCCTTATATAAAACCTCAAAATGAGAATATTTTGTCTTTTGCAGCTAGTCCATATCAACTTTCAAATGTCTGAGGTAGAATACCTACAAGCTAATCCTGACCAATTTGAAAGATTACCTAAGTTTCTTAAAAACAAAGTTGCCCCTGTTGGGTAGGATCCTTCCAAGACTACTCCTATTGTCCCTAAAACAAGACTTGGTCAGAGCACTCTAGTTGCCTCTCCTTCTACCACCATGGGAAAAATTGAACCATTTTATATTTCCTTTCTAGTAAATGGTCATAAGCTCAGTATCTGTTTTATAGATTCTAGAGCCTCTGATAATGTCATGCTTGCCAAGGTAGCAAATGCCTTAGGTTTAACTTTGACTAAGACTTTTGGTCATTGTTTCTCCATGGAAACCAAGCAAGTTCCCCTCATAGGGTAGATCAAGGATGCATAGTTTGCATTTGCTGCTTTCCTAGAAAAGAGAATAAAAATGATAGTCTTGGTGGCTGATGTTCCAGCCTCGTATGGAATACTACTGGGATGAAACTTCTGTAAGGATGTTGGTGGAGAAATCAACATGGATTGGTCTAAGGCAAGGATACATGTCAAAGGTGTTATGCAAAAGCTTCTTCCTGAAAGAGAAACTAAGTACACTGTAACCAAGTCTAAAGATTTGAAGGCACAGATTCTTTTTGAATCTTCAGGTATGGGCAATTATTTTCTAACTACTGATGAGGTTTCTGAGACGTCAGAAGATAACTCAAATGAAGCATGATGATAGAGGATTCTTCTTCATCAAGTGAAGAGTCCCCTAATCTTGAGAATGTCAAGTTGAAAAGTTTAAATGATGTTTGGACTTTGGAATTTGATGGTAGTTGTTCTTCAATGGTATTTGGGGTTGGAATAGTACTCACATCTCTAGAAGGAGATAGCTTTCCTTTCTCCTACAAGCTACAATTTGATAATACCAATAACACTGTCAAGTATGAATCTCTATTGTTGGGGATGGAAGTTTCTCGCACAAAAGGAATCAAGAATCTCCATGCACAGGGAGATGCAGAACTAATCATTTGTCAGGTAAGAAATCTTTACTAGACTAAAAACAAAAGGTTAAGGCATTAATACAATCACGTTTGGGATTGCATTGAAGATTTTGATGTGTTTAACATTTCTGTTGTTCCAAGAGAATTAAATAATAGAGTAGATTCATTGGCTGTATCAGCTACTCTTATGGTTCCTCACAAGGATTAAGGGTAATGAATATACCATTGAGTTGGTCTTTAGACAAAGTGTTCCTGATAATTCTAACCATTGGCAAGTCTTCAATGACAATGATCAAATCATTGTGTTCTTAGAGAAAGCAAAAAAATTTAGTGAACTCTATTTTGAAGGAAGTGATTCTCCTCCCCAAGAATCTATGTCTTATATTGATCATGAAATAGGTGAGGAGATATAGCAATTGAAAGGAAACAATATTCCTAAAGGACTAGTTTCCCTTGAGAAACTTTTTGACAAGCACCACCGCTACATCAAACAACAGCAACAATCTGGAACAGGTTCATCTACTAAGTTTGAGCAAGTGAATCTAGGCACGGAAAGTGATCCTAAAATGGTTAACATTGGGAAGTGCTACATGGTTGATGAGAAGTTCAAGTTTGTGATGCTCTTGCATCATTACATTGATGTGCTGGCCTACTCCTATGATGACTTGAAGTCATTTCGACTGAAGGAAGTTCAACATGAGATTCCACTCAAGATGGGATCTTTGCCTCACAAATAGAAATAGAGGCAATATAATCCAAAGATCTCAGGTACTATTCTAGATGAGATTCAAAAGATGCTTAATGCCTGAATAATCTTTCCTATTCACCATTCAACATGGATAGCCAATATTGTTCTAGTAAGGAAAAAGAATGGAGAGACTCACATTTGTGTGGATTTCCACAATCTAAACCAATCGTCATTGAAGGATAATTACCCCTTGCCAATGATGGATCAAGTTTTACAAATGGTGATGGGTTCAGAGATGTCCATGCTTGATGGTTTCTTAGGATATAATTAGGTGGAGGTTAGCAAAGAAGACCAACATAAAACTGATTTCACCACTCTCTGGGGCACGTTTGCATATCACAGGATGCATTTTGGATTGATCAACAACGGCGGGACTTTCCAGAGAGCGATGGATCTTTCCTTTCATGATGAGATGGGTAAATTCATTATTGTTTATCTTGAATAAAAAACTTCAAGATCATGCTTATCATCTAAGACAACTTCTGGAAAGATGTCGACAACATGGAATTTCCTTGAATCCCAAAAATTTCATCTTTGGGGTGACGAAAGGTAAGGTTCTTGAGCATATTGTGTCCAAGGAAGGTACTTAAATTGACTCCGAGTGAGTTAAATCTATTCAAAGTCTTACCTTGCCATCAAGTAAGACGGTTGTACACTCCTTCTTTGGGAAGGTGAATTTTTTGCAGAGGTTTGTTCTCGAGTTCGCAAAGAAGACTCCTCATATTGTAAATATGATGAAAGGAAAGTCCACTTTCCATTGGACTGCAGAAGGTAAAGAGGCTTTTGAGGACATCAAGAGAGCCATTGCACATGCTCTAGTTTTGGTTTGTCCAGACTACACAAAGGATTTCATCATGTATAGTTATGCTTCTGAGCATACACTGTCGCCCATCCTAGTACAAGAGAACAATGAAGGTATCGAATCTCTGATTGCGTTTATGAGTTGTCCTTTGAAAACTCATGAACTCAAGTATTCTACCATGGAGAAATATGCTTATGCTATCATCAAGGCAGTCAAGCATTTTAGGTACTATATCTTGAATTCCCACATTACTGCCTTAGTACCAAATTCAGTAGTTAAGTCCATCTTAACTCAGCAAGAGTTTGGGAGTAAGAGAGGCAACTAGATTGCTAAGATCTAGGAATATGATCTAGATATCAAACCCACCAAGCTAGTACATGGGAAAGGTTTGTGTCAGCTCATCGCTAATAACGTGCCAAAAGAAACAGGTGATGAAGATGCAGAGAATGAGGTAGTTCCTACTGTTTTGTTTGTTAGCACAACAGATGAATGGTACACTAATATTGCACACTTCCTCACTTATGGTGAATGTCTTGAATACCTGTGTTACAAAGAGAAGAGGACTATCAAACTCAAGGTAGAAAATTTTGTTCTTTGGGACAACTATTTGTAAAAGAGCGGTCTTTATGGAATTTTTCTACGTTGTGTCGATAAGGCACAATAAGGTAAACTATTGGAGTCATTTCATAGTTTGGCATGTGGTGGACATTTCTAAGCACTGGTGATGACTCACAAGATTTTGTGCGATAGATATTATTGGCCTACACTTTTCCAAGACACATACAACTGGGTGCGTAAGTGTGAACTGTGTCAACAATTTGTGGGGAAACCCAAGCTGGCAGCATTACATCTCAATCCAGTAATAATTGAGGAACCTTTCCAATAGTGGGGCATTGACTTCATTGGTGTAGTAAATCCACTGTCAAGTGTAGGGCATAGTTACATCCTCACAGCCACTAACTATTTCACCAAGTGGGTGGAGGCAATTCCGGTGAAGCATGTTACTTCTGAAGTAGTTTGTAAGTTCCTCAAAGAAAATATAATAACAAGGTTTGGCGTGCCAAACAAGATAGTAGTAGATAATGCTACTTGATTTTCTTCCCAAGAAATAACTATTTTCTTCTTTGAGTATGGGATCATTCTTGCTCACTCTTCTAACTATTACCCTCAATGGAATGGTCAAGCCGAGTCTAGCAATAAGAACTTGGTTACTATCATCAAGAAGCTAGTTGATGAAAATCAAAGGACCTAGCACAAGTCATTGTTTGACGCGTTGTGGGCAGATTGCATTACCCCCAAAAGAGCAATTGGCATGTCACCATTTCAGCTATTGTATGGATTGAATGCTGAAATACCAATTACACTAGAGTTGCCAGCTTTAAAGTTGGCTAAGGCCATTAAGGATGGAACTTTTGATAGCTCCATTGACAAATTTGTAATGTTCCTTTCTGAACTTAAGGAACAACACATTAAGGTGGTGGATCACATTGCGAAACACCAGAGTCAAGCAAAGAAATTATTTGACAAAAAGGCAAAATCTCAGAATTTCCAAGTTGGTGATCAGGTCCTGTTGTGGGACAAAAGAAGAGAACCTAAAGGAATGCATGGAAAGTTTGATTCCCTTTGAAGAGGCCCCTTTGTCATTCATCAACTCTGTGGTGAAAATAGTTTTTTCTGGAGGATCAAGATGGGACACCTTTCCTGCTACCACACAATGGACAACATCTGAAGCTTTTCTCATAATGAAGTGACAGATAAGTTTGTAAATATTTGTATAGTTTTGAGAATATTTCTTTTAAGTCTTTTTGTGTCTTTTTATGTCTTTTTGTGTCTTTTTGTTGTGTCACTTTACTCTATAGCCCAATGGGTGGATGAAGGAACTTAGAGACTAGAGTTCTCCTCCCTTCAACTGTTTCAAAGGATGATCGAAGGAAGCTCCCCAATTAGAGCTAGCTGTTATCCTCAAATTCAGCAAAGCTCAAATTGTGGGATGACCCCTATGAAACTTGTTTGTTTCATAGCCCACAACTCTAAACTCATGAAACAAGCTAATCACAATTGTCCTTGTGCACGTTCCCCTAGCCTTGGAGAGTCCATCTGAGCGTTGTCTTGTGTTAGTCTCTTGAAATTTGTAAAATAATCCAAGCTGCAAGTTTCAGTTTTTCAAGAGTTAGAAAAACTTTATTGCCATATGGAAGGGTGGTGAATTTTACTGCCACTACATGTTACAGTCCTTGTTGCATGTAAGAGTGGAAAAATTTGTTGCCCCTACATGTTTCCCCATTAAAGTTGCAAGGTCAGCAAATTTTGCTGCCCGAGCAACAATTAGTTCACA
Organism: Cunninghamia lanceolata; assembly: GCA_027924645.1. Taxonomy (NCBI): domain Eukaryota; kingdom Viridiplantae; phylum Streptophyta; class Pinopsida; order Cupressales; family Cupressaceae; genus Cunninghamia; species Cunninghamia lanceolata. The sequence goes on from BSBN01000841.1 coordinate 890,892, forward strand.
CGAAGTGTAATTAATGTGTCCTATGTCATGGTGTTTTTGGGGATTTAAATGATTTTTAAAGGTTTTATTTTTATCGTTTCTTTTCCTTTTATCTCCGTGATTGCTTTGCATCCAAGGATAGCCTTCAAAATCACTAAACACACATAGCTAAGTGTATTCAATTGGATTCGAGCCTAGGGTTTTTGTTGTTTTCTTTCATTATCAGGTAAGTTCTTTTTCCTCCTCATTTTTCCGTTTTATTGACTAGGGTTTTTCATTATCTCTATTTTATTCTGTGCTTTTATTTGCAGTCTATGTACATGTTTCCTTTTAATCTAGTCAAAAACCCTAGTGTGTCCCCTTTAATGCCCATTCATTTTTTTTCTCTATTAGAAATAGGTTTTATTTTTCAATCATGAATGTATTGGTGTTTTTTGCCATTTCTTGTCTTTTTAAATAACCCTATGAACAACATTATTTACCATTTGTTCAACTGATGATTCATTTCCTTGTTTCCTATAGCGGTGAAATCTATTGCCTTTTCTTCGTAGTTCACCATTGGAATGTTTAAAACCAACATTTTTTCCCTTTTTGCAAACTCAATGATTTTCAGTGATGGTGTTTTCCTTAATTTATCTTTAGTGTAATGTTGGCAAAAATGCTGACCTGACACCAAAATTTGTGTTGTATTGCCAGGAATTTTACCCTAGTTGTATGGGTGGCAAAATTTGTTGCCCATGTTTCAACTTAGTTTTACCATTAGTACATGGTCAGGAAACTTTGCCACCCATGCCAAAGACTACAAATTGTTTAGTTGCATGGTTGGCAAATTTTTCCAACCCTACAAAGACTTACTTTTATTTATATGTAGGAGTGGCAAAATTTGTTGTCCATACATAATACTTCTCTCAATTTCTCCATGCACAAGCAGAGTTTTTAGCCGCTCCTTCATATTTGCAAAGTTTTACCCTCATGTTCAAGTGGCAAAATTCACCGACCTTACATCACTCACCCAAAATTTTCCTAACACTAGGAAATTTTCCTTTTTCAACCAATTGCCCACTTTCACTCTGTTTCTCACCTTTATCACGCTCTCGCCCCACAAAGCTCATGATCATTGCTCATGATTTCTTGTCATTGCATGTTCCAATTGCTATATTTTCCTAATATTGCAAACCATGAATCTTGTGTTGTAGTTTAGTTTACATGCTTCTCAAGGTTTGTTTCTCAATAGAGATTGTTGTACCTCAGATGACTGATCCATCTCTAAGAAAGTCTAAATCCATGAAGTACAAGTACTAGGGATTTTTTCTAGTAACATCTGTGACATCCAATGTGGATGAGATAAAGAACACTAAGATTGGTCATGTAGACATGGTCAAGTTTGTAGAAAGAACAAAGAAGCAACCCCTCAGTCACGCTATGAAGCGTATTGTAGAAAGTAACATTCACTCGGTGGTTGCTTTCCCTGTTGTCGCACATAATCCTAAGTTTGTTCTTCAAGTGGCGGCACATCAAAACAAGGATAATAGGAGTGTCAGTGATGCCAATGGAAATGTGATCATAATATTAGACCCAGAATTCTTTGACAAAGTGGTGCAGGAGCACCTATCCTACAGTGACCTACATGAGGCATTTAGTCATTTTATGCTTAGTTTTCTATTTCTAATAAAGTCCTAAATGGACATTAAATGTAATAAGGTCAGTTTGGACCAATGCATGTTTAGTTAGTTGTATTTAGGATCAAGTTGTAAGTTCTAAGATCATTTGTTGATCTGTAGTTTGTTGGGACAGTTAAGTTTATTGGATCGATGGAGGTAGTTAGCTCTCCCAGCCGCTTGGAGGCAAGTCTGTACTACCAGTGGTAACTAGATAAATACCCTAGTATGGGTCAACTGGCATTAGTATGTTGTTGGGAGAAGTTGTATTAGACTGTTGGAAGATAGAGTACTGTAATTGCATTTCTGAAAGCAAATAAAGATTCTGTTTGTGTTTTGATCATTTGATTCATGTATCGACTGGTTGTTTTGTGGCCGGATGGATTTGATTATCCATTCCCCTAGTTGATTCTGTGAATCAGAGGAATGGCTGTGTATATAGTAGTTAGGGTTTTGTTTTCCATTTTTGTCTGTGCTAAATTTTGCAAGATCGGGTCTGAGGTGCATTGAAGAACCCTAGCATGGGTATGTGCTAGGTTTAGTAGAGTGAAAAGATCTGTAGAATAGTCAAAGGGACAAACCAGAGCAATCGCTAAGTATAAGACAGATCTAAACTGTGAAAATCCGTGAAGTTCTTAAAAATATACAATTTGTGTATATATTGCTTTTGTATGTGAGATATACAATCCGTGTGTATATCACATTAGCATGTCATGTGTATGTCGCATTTGTCCATCGCTGGTGCATCGAGTGAGAAAACAGGTCGAGAATGCATGTTATGAAGATGCAAAGTTAAAAATCATATTGGATATACAATTCCTGTGTATATCACTTTTGTATATCAGGTCATACAAGTTCTGAGCATACACCTTTTGTATACATTTTGTGAGTATACTGCAATGCATGTTTCTGTGTATCCGTCAAATGCATTTTATGGTTTGTATATTTCAAATATACATTCGGGTGATACAAAGGAGTCAACGCTGGGTCAAACATACATAGAGGGCATATCTTTTGGTTTGCATGTATCGATCGTATGTGGAGAATATACAATGCGCAGATACAAGTGCTAGATACAAAAGTCAACCAACTGTGAAGGTAGAGGTGACCAGTGCCGACAGGTCAGCATTTGTATGTCCTATGTAAAGGAAGCGAAAGATACAAAGGGATCGCGGGATCAACCGACAAATGTTTGTATGTATGTATCGTTGTGACAATAGTCATCAGAACAGTGGAGGTTGGTGAGACAGATAGATGAAGTCTTGCCGATAGGCAATAAAACGAAGTGCATTCATCAGCGTGAGGTGGAGATTGGCATGATAGTTTTCCTAAGTGCTGATAGTTGTTATTTGGCCGATAGGGTATGTCGGTGAGACAAGAGGGGTTATCTTGCTGATATAGACAGTAATGGTCATTGGAGGGTTTTAGAGGGTTTTCACCCTATTTGTGAGCTTCTACATTGTGGCTTTGCATCATAGTGGTATCAGAGCTCAACAAAAGGTTTCGACTGTTGTGTGTTGATTCTGTCACTGAGAAGACAGAGGTAGAGGAGTGAGAGGTTGACAAGATGCCTCCAAAAGGTAATGGTACTGCAAGAGAGTTGCAGGAGATAAAGGAAAAACATGCCAAAGAGATGAGGAAGATGAAGAAGCTTGCTGAAGCACTTCAAGCCAGGCTTGTAGCCTTGGAGAAGAACAAAAAGAGGGAAGTAGAAGACAGTGAATCAGAAGAAGATGAAGATGATGCTGGAGAGTATGAAGAGGTAGATGAAGAGCTGGATGCTGAAGATCAGAGATTTGCAAAACTGTTAAAGGCAGTGTAGAGTGAGAAACCTAAGGTAAAGGTTGATGTTCCAAAGTATAATGGAAGTTTGGATGAGGATGAGTTACTTGATTGGATTGCTGCATTAGATAATCATTTTGAATGTGAAGATGTTGCTGAGGATCATAAGGTAAAGATTGCAAAGACCAAGTTGGGAGGTCATGCTTTGGTATGGTGGGATTATGTACAATCTAAGAGAAGGAAACAAGGAAAGTCAAAGATCACTTCATGGGATAAGATGGTAGCAAGGATCAAAGGTAAATTTTTACCCCAGGATTATGAAATTCAGATGTTTAAGAAGCCACAATTTTTGAGGCAAAAGGAAATGGATGTGAAGGCATACATTGAGATGTTTTACAAGTTGAGCATGAGGTCTGGTCATCATGAGAATGAGATTGAAAAGGTGGCTAGATACTTGGCTGGTTTGAGGTTGAACATACCGGATGAGTTAGTTTTAGCTAACCCAAGGAGTGTAGAGGATTGTTATCAAATGGAAATTAGGATTGAAGAAAAGATGAATAGAAGACAAGATAAGTCCATGAGAGGAAGAGGCAGCAATGTAAGAGGCAGAGGATCAGCTCCTACAACAAGACATACCAATGAGGGTCAGGAAGATACTGGTAAAGGACAAGAGCAGTCTGATTTCAAAGGTGGATGGAAAGGTACCAGAGGCAGATTTGGAGGTGGTAGAGGTTCTACTACATTTTTTGGTAAGTGTTACACTTGTGGTGAATATGGGCATCCATCTTTCAAATGTCCAACAAAAGAAACAAGTTTAGGAGGAGAAAAGAGGGTAAATCTGATCCAAGAAGCTAATAAACAAAGTGCAAGCAGCTCAAACACTTAGCAAAGTGTGAAGGAGACTCCTGATCATTATGGGTATTCGGAAGAAGGAGAAGCATTGATGTTAAGAAGGACAATCTTGAAGACATCAAAGGATATGATGCAAAGGAGAGCTCTTTTCAAGACCACATGCAAGAGCAAAGGTAAAATATGTAAGGTTGTGATTGATTCTGGTTCAACAGATAATATGGTATCTCAGGAAATGGTGGATAAACTGAAATTGGAAAGGATTCCACATCAAAGTCCTTACAAAGCATCTTGGGTAAGTGATAGTCAATCACTTTTGGTATATGAATAGGCATATGTTGATTTTCAAATTGGAGAATATCAAGATAGAGTTTTGTGTGACATATTGCCCATGGAATGTTGTCACCTACTGTTGGGTAGGCCATGGCAATTTGATAGGAGAGTATTGTATGATGGGTATGCTAATACCTACACCATCAAGAAAGATGGGAACACCATTGTGTTGGTACCATTATAGGAAGAAGCTGTAGCATAGAAGGAAGCAAAAATCATTTTAGTGGGAAAGAAGGAGTTTGTGAAGATGCCTACAACAGCAGGCATAAAGGCAGTTGAGGATACTACAGGGAAAGAAGTTGTTACGGACAACAGTTTGAAGAAAGGTTTAGTTTTGACTGACAGAGGTCAACCACAAACCACACAATAGGTTTATGAGCAGCCACAAATTGATTGGCAAGACAAGGATGTGATTGTAGTTGGGACTATTGTTTGTCCTATAAAAGTTGAAAGGACAACAGATTTGAACATTGCAGAAGTTCAAGAAGCAATTCCTAAGGTTATTCAATCAGGTATTCAGATAGAGGTGCTGGTAAGACAAACTGGCACACATAGGGTATGTACGAACAGAGCCTACATGGACAGGCATGAGAGTTTACTTCCAAGACAGCAAGTTACAGTTCTAAAAACTTGGAGCAGCCAGGAGACAGCCAAGTATAGAGCTGGAGTAGTTCAGAACACTGAGATGGCAAAGAGTAAAGGTGGAGTTCTTCCACAACCTAACTCATGGGACATGAGTTCTTTTTCTGTTGGGGAGTATGGTGCAGGAGCACCTATCCTACAGTGGCCTACATGAGGCATTTAGTCATTTTATGCTTAGTTTTATGTTTCCAATAAAGTCCTAAATGGACATTAAATGTAATAAGGTCAGTTTGGACCAATGCATGTTTAGTTAGTTGTATTTAGGATCAAGTTGTAAGTTCCAAGATCATTTACTGATCTGTAGTTTGTTGGGACAGTTAAGTTTATTGGATCGATGGAGGTAGTTAGCTCTCCCAGCCGCTTGGAGGCAAGTCTATACTACCAGTGGTAACTAGATAAATACCCTAGTATAGGTCAACTGGCATTATTATGTTGTTGGGAGAAGTTGTATTAGACTGTTGGAAGACAGAGTAGTGTAATTGCATTTATGAAAGCAAATAAAGATTCTATTTGTGTTTTGATCATTTGATTCATGTATTGACTGGTTGTTTTGTGGCTGGATGGATTTGATTATCCATTCCCCCGGTTGATTCTATGAATCAGAGGAATGGCTGTGTATATAGTAGTTAGGGTTTTGTTTTCCATTTTTGTCTGTGCTAAAGTTTGCAGGATCGGGTCTGAGATGCATTGAAGAACCCTAGCATGGGTATGTGCTAGGTTTAGCAAAGTGAAAAGATCTGTAGAATAGTCGAAGGGATAGACCTGAGCAATCGCTAAGTATAAGATGGATCTAAACTGTGACAAACTGTGAAGTTCTCAAAATATACAATTTGTGTATATATCACTTTTGTATGTGAGATATACAATCCGTGTGTATATCGCATCTGTATGTCATGTGTATGTCGCATTTGTCCATCGCTGGTGCATCGAGTGAGAAAACAGGTCGAGAATGCATGTTATGAAGATGCAAAGTTAAAAATCATATTGGATATACAATTCATGTGTATATCGCTTTTGTATATCAGGTCATACAAGTTCTGAGTATACATCTTTTGTATACATTTTGTGAGTATACTGCAGATGCATGTTTCTACGTATCCGTCAAATGCATTTTATGGTTTGTATATTTCAAATATACATTTGAGTGATACAAAGGAGTCAACGCCTGGTCAAACATACATAGAGGGCATATCCAGAGGAATATTTAGTGTTTGTATATTTTGGTTTGCATGTATTGATTGTATGTGGAGAATATACAATGCGCAGATACAAAAGTTGACCGACTGTGAAGATGGAGGTGACCGGCGTTGACAGGTCAGCATTTGTATGTCCTATGTAAAGGAAGCGAAAGATACAAAGGGATCACGGGATCAACTGGCAAATGTTTTTATGTATGTATCATTGTGACAATAGTCATCAGAACAATGGAGGTTGGTGAGACTAATAGATGAAGTCTTGCCGATAGGCAATAAAACGAAGTGCATTCATCGGCATGAGGTGGAGATCGGCATGACAGTTTTCCTAGGTGCCGATAGTTGTTATTTGGCTGATAGGGTATGTCGGTGAGACAAGAGGGGTTATCTCGCTGATATAGACAGTAATGGTCATTGGAGGGTTTTAGAGGGTTTTCACCCTATTTGTGAGCTTCTACATTGTGGCTCTTCATTACAAAGCCTTCATATGTCCTAGCATTGACTCATGTGCAGATATTAACTTTGATTATTCACAAAAGGAATATGATAAGGATCCTAAGGCTGCAAAGAAGATAATAAATACCAAATGGTTGAAGTTTGAAAGGCCAAATACCTCAAGATGGCCTAAAAGTTTTCCCCATAGTGATTTCATCGAAGAGGTCAGTGACTTGATTACTCTTCTGAGCAGAGTAAGAGGACTCCCTACATCTTCCACCTTTCATGAGTGGATGTACAGGGTCATATTGAAGGGAAGGCAACAAATATTCTAGGGAGAACAAATTAGTAATGCCATTCATGAACAACTTACAAAGATGTCAAATTCATCCAAGTTCTAAATGACATCGTATCTTGTTTATGTTGCTTCCACGATGAGGAGTTTTCCAGGTTTGACATTAGAGGGAGATCGGAGAGTTGTTCCTATATATCAATATTATCCTTAGTTAACCCTTGATGGAGCAATTAATCACTTTAGGAGGGTGAATGATGCTTTCTTTTCTTTTTTCTTGTCTCTATTTGGTCTTCAATTAGAACAAATGAGAGTTTCTGATGATGCTTGGTCAATGGTTAATAGATATGGTTGTATGTATTTGCAATTTCCCACTTTTACTTATATGAGGATTGGTTGTTTTCTAGGGTATCCTTACATGCTTCCATGGTACCCCAGTGACAAGATTATACTGATGGAACTATGTAGTCAAATCATACCTATGCAGAGTAAGCAAATGGAGTTGAAGAAACCTTGTTTCAGATTTCCAATTGAAATTGGTCGGTATTCAATTTCTACTTCTAATAAGGCTAAAGCCATTGAGTCTGAGATGCAGTTGGTTACCATGAAACTCTATAAGAAGATAGTTCATTTTGATTTTAGAGTAAAAGATAAGATCAGAAAGAAATATTTGACTCATGTGCCTATGGTAGAGGATATTTGGGTTGATCTCCAAATGGAGGAGGAAATCATAAAAATGGATTACTACCGCTTGACTTTGAGTCAAGTTGAGGAACTAGAGTTGGCTGATATTCCTGATGGTATGATAGATAATGGAAACATCCTAGATCCTACCTATGTCAGTGAAAATATTGAGGGTTCTTTGTTGCCGACAATTCAATGGTCGAAGAAAGAAGTTACTTCTATTCAGAAAAGATTCCAACCAATTTTGGCAAACACAAATGTATGGTTGGAAGGTAAAGGAATTCTTCTGAAAAAATTTACAAATGGGTCTGAAGATGAAACCCAAGAACAAACAGGTAAGAAGGTTGAGCTGAGGACAAAAAATAGAAGTGATGTGTCTAGCTCAAGTAAGATTGCTAAGCCCAAGATCAAATTTGTTTCAAAGGGAGGAAAGGTAACAGCAGACAATGAAGGGCCATCTACTAAAGAAATAGTTGTTGAAGAACCGACTACTGAGGAGCAATCTACTAAAGAAATATCTTCAGAGGAAAGAGAAAAGATTGAACAAGAAGAAGAATAGGAACAACATGGAGGACCCACAGTGTCTCCTCAGAAAGATATTTCACAAGAGCTACATGTTTCTTCTCCATTGAACACTTTTTTAGTTTCTCCTTCTATCCCCACTACCTTAGTTACCCCAATTATTCCAATTGTTATCCAATCTTCTAGATCATCTCCATCCTTGCATTCATCTCCATCCACATCAAGAACCATTTTTTATAGTCCCAAGATTGGTTTGGATACTAATTTTGGTTCATCGAGATCGTTGCCAAGTTTATCTTCCCCATCATTTGATATTAGTACTCAATCTGTTTTAGAATAGCTCATGACTAGTTCTGAGCAAATTCCAAGTGCCGATGTTCCTGGTGTCATTTTTACAAATACTTCCCCAATTGTAACTTCAACTTGTGTGGGTGCAGCTCCTTCTGCACCAACTATGGATTCTAATTTGGATGCAAATTTGTCAGTACTTCCTCACTGGCTCTCGTCTCATACTCTAAAGAGAAAGAAACAAGTTGTCTCTCTAGACGATTTTGACTTCGAGAAATTGAGACCTATGAAGACCAAGACCAAAAGAAGTCAAAGACTCTTTCTAGGCTATTTGAAGACAAGGGTCATAGGTATGCAAAAATAGCTCAGCCTCCACCTAATGTAACTATTGAGGAGTTTGATATGAATGATTATTCAATTTGAAGAGTTGAGCTAGGAAAGACCACTCACAAGAGTGCTAAAGATGATGCATAGTATACTTTGAATTCTCTAATTGTGAATTTTGATCATGAGAGGAAGATGAAGGATCAGTACAAATCCAAGGTTGAACAATTGACTGCAGTGCTCCAGAAAATTACATTGTCTTCTAAATTAGTTGAACCTATGGCTATCACTTTTCAAGATCCTATCATTCAAAAGGTTGAAAAGATACATGCAAGAGGTAGAGTGGTCAGGGAATTTCTGGATAGGATGATGGCACAAGGGTTAATTCTTTTGACAACTTCTATGGAAAGAAGAAATAAAATGGAAAAGATAGTGGTAGATTTAGATGAAGCAGTTGATACTTTATCTCAAGAACATCAAGACTTGGAGGAAAGTTTACAAGATTGTATGAAAATGAAGAAGCTAAAGTTGAAATTTTTGGTAGGAATTGGGATCATTCTCAATCAAGAAGCATATGTAGAAACCAAAGAGATTTTGATTCACTAGATCAGTGTTGTAAAAGAATTAATCAAGGACTTATAGTGTGCATGGGAATCTGGTGAAGATAATGATGTTAATCTTCTCAACAAGATTGAAGAGTTTCTGTGCAAGTTACTGGATGATAATCATAAGTTTCTTTTTGTAGAGGCATTTGTACAAGAATTCAATAGCATGATTCAAAAGGAATTTGAGGAACAAACCTTTTTAGTGTAGACTTTAATGGATAATCTATTGGATTATCAGTTGACTTTGGATAATCTTAAGGTGAACTTGGGGAGGCACAAGAAGGTAGCTACCACCATGAAAGATTCAATAAATAGAGCTCTTGCTATTCCAAAACATTCTCTTGGGCCAAATATCATTGAAATTCAATCAGTAATGAAGATGTATGAAGAGTTCATGAAGAAAGATGGTGGAGGATATTGATCGTGCCTTAGTATATTTTTCAAATAGCTTTCATACTTTATGTTTTTAGTTTTGGACATATTTACATGTACTTTCTCAATATGTAATTACACAAAAATTAGAGAAAGTCCTAAATCAATTTGGACATCTATGTTGAATAAGTCAAATTAGTTATAAATTCCCTATTTTTGCTCTTGGCTTCTTCCTATAAATAAAGAGGGCCTCTTTTGTAATATATACCTTTTAATCTTTGAAGTGAAGCTCTCCCAATTTTGTGAAGCATATTTTAAACTTTGTGTTGAAAGTGCAAATCAAGAACTTATCAATAAAAGAAGCAAATTTGTCTCCAACCTTTGTTTTGGGAGTACATTTGTTGTATGAAAGACTATTCTTACGTCTCTCTATTCATATTATCTTGAATTTGATTTGTGGGTAATCTAGTATTTCATTGTTGATAGGAAATCAGATTTAATACTAGTAAACTTTGTCTTATCGTATTATCTTTGGAGAAATATTTTTTGTACATATGAGTGTGGTTGAGAGATTGCACACTTTATGCCACAAGTATCATCTATATTCTTGTGAGTTTGTGCTGTTGCAAGTTAATAGTCTTTGAGCTATAATTTGTTGCACAGATTATTTAAGTCAAATCATCACGAAAAGTGGCAGAAGATTTTGTACTCCTATAGAGTTTCTAGTTACTTTTATGTGCTGGTATCTTTCCTATTATTCTTTCATCTAATGGAATTGTATATTGATTATTATTTCTGCAATTGGTATTATTTAGTTCCTTAGTCAATGTAATCATCAAAGTCTTTATTGTAAGTTGTTTCTCTTATTTGGAAAAAAGAGAATATGTTAATAGAAGCGCCCACCTAGATAATCGTAGTGTAAATAAGCATAGTTTAATCATCAGTTGATTTAGATAGCAATAAGAAGGGAGCCTCCCCTTTCTGAGAGGAGAGATTTAATCTCATCATACTATGGTTGATATAACCATTTTGTCCTCAGTTAGTTGAGAACAAAATACTCACCCAACATTGTTCAAACTATGAAAATCTTAAATGTACCTGCATATATAGAGGAAAAAAAGGATAAAATTAGGTGTTGTAGATGTCAGGAAGGATTCAAACCTTCCCTCATTATTGCTTCAGGTACACTAGGCATGTGGGAAATCTTCCTAGTGTCAATTTGAAGACTTGTTAGAGAGTGGGCAAGCTTTTAAAGTGCAGATTTTTTAACATTGCAGTGGACTAACTTTAATGTAGCATGGGTTTTTTATTGACTACTTTTCCAATGCCCTAGGTTGTACAGTGAAAAAGATTGCTTTATATACATGATTGAAAGATGTTTTTAGGGTTGTTCGATGAACCAATTGTCTGAATAGGAAATGGTGAGCTATGTACAATAAAAGGGAGGAAAGATTGCATTAAATATTCTCATATTGTGGTATGTCTCCATGATACTTTGTAATGATTCAGGGGGATATTCAATCGCAATTTTGTATTCTCCTTTGCCACATTTGCTAGCATGAATGTAATAGAAACTAGAAATGTGTGACGGCATTTAATTCATGCAAGTATTTTGTATGGGTCTCTCTTCTATTATGTATGGGTTGTTGTAGCTGTATTTGGGATAATTAAGTATGTCCATCATATGAAATATATTTCAGAGTTGTATGTTTGCAACTCATGATTCTATTGATATTTTATTGGGTGTGTTTCTCTCATTTGCTATTTGTGACTCAGTTGCCCAATGGAGCAGGCACCATTCCATATTGGGGAGGAATCAATCACTTTTTAAACAAACAAAATCATTCACCTATGGTTTAGGAGAAAAACCATCTTTCCTGTGCATGCACATTTGCATAGTTGAATCAGCTATATAGGGGTTTTGTGACAGCTAGTTATTCTTGGTTCAGTGATAGCTTTTGGGACTAAGTCAATGAGTTGGGTTTGGTTGTCCATATGTTTAGTTGTTCATTTAGTTTGAACTCAATATCTATTCAGGTATACCCCTTAGAATATCCCTCCAGAGTTTAAGCTAAGATCAAAGTGTAGGGAATGAAACCCACTCCCGTAGAGTTGACCTTTAACCCTCCATATTTTGTTGATGGGCTGACTATGCTTACATGATGACAACCCTAGCCTTGTGAGTGTGATTTTGTCCTAGGAAGTGGAGTTGTGGTTTTGGGACCCAACAAACCTGAAGGAACAAATTGAGAAGAAAGAAAAGGTCATTGAGGTAAAAGGAAATGAGATTAAGCAAAATGATGCATAGATAACATAGAGAGATATTCACATCTCTAATGTTGTCAAAGCTAAGGATAACAACATCACCTTAATCTCAGTCCTAATTAAGAAACTACATAATCAGGCCTGGGTGTTGACCAAGGCCAACAAGAAAATTGATGATCAAGAAGAATTGATTAAAGAATTGGTTGTTTTAGTACCTACAAGTGATCAAGGCACACAAACTGATGTCTCCTTGAGGACATTTCAGTTGGATGTTCCCAGGGCATTGTTAAATTGGGAAAGGTGTTAAGAACTGTAAGGTACAACTATCATGATGCAGTTACAAAGGTCAGTCACTGTGCTGACTGACAAAGTGAAAACCCTACAAGAAAAGAAATGATAGTAGCCAGTCTCGCATTAGAATAACTCTCATGTAGACCACCCAGTGGTAATTATGCATTATTTTTACAAGAACATGTCCTTCAAAGGAAGCTCTCATTGGTTCTCTTTGACTTCATTGAAACCATAGAAGATGGGAATGATTTCCTTAAAGTGCTTATGCAAAGTAGTGATGAAGAAAATAACTTTCTCTGTGAATTGTTTTTGCATAATTTCTATATTGAGGACCACACATTCTTTATCAATCTTTTTGTAGGGGAATGTCAGTTGAGCGAATTCATGTCATTGATGTAAAACCACCAAATATGGCATGTGAGAATGGAGGCATAAATAGAAAAAGTGGTAGAAACAGGCCTATTCCTCCTAAGGGATTGCCCAAATCCCAAGGGTTTGAAATCTATTTCCAATTATCAATCTATTCTCCTAGAGCCAAAATGTTTCCCCTATACTAGCAACACCTACAAGAATGTGTTATAGAGTTTGGTCTATTCATGCACACCTCAGCTGACTAGATTATGACAATTTGCAAGAAAAGGTGGAATACCTTAACCAGGGATCAGAAAATGAGGGATATAATAACTCCAGCTAACCTTAAATGGATCATGAGGAAGGAAAGGGCTATAATCAAAATGATAGATAAATATAAGCAAAAATGGATAGGGGGAGTTTCAGGCCACCCTTAATCATTGAGGCCTCACCTATGTGGGCTGAACAACTAGAGGTGTTGTGCCTTGCACACACGTCCCATTTTACCAAATGGAGATCCCCTTTTTTTAGCTTTGGCTTGGAGTCTCAACCTTTCCTCTTTATGACAATGAGAAAGTGAATTTGTGATTAGAATGCAAGATTTGTTCCAGATTTGAGTATTTTGCATGTTTGAAGTCATTTGATGTCTTGCATGATTGATTTGGAGGTGTCTTGATTGGGTTTGTGCTTAAGAAGTAGTCATTTGTCGTCTTTTGCACTAAAATTGGGTGTTACTGCATTTTTCTCTAAAATCCTATGTCTATAGCCTGGTTAAGCAGGGATTCGTTTATTGTTGGGAATCTGTCTTTCTATTTATTGATCATTTCTACAATTATCTGTAGGATCTCTAACCCTTTCTCTCCCCTTTCCTCCTTTTACATTTTATTTACATACAGTTTGTTAGATTTAGGTTTCTGAGCAGTACTCTCATTTCAAATTTGCTAAAAGTACCATAGGGTTTGCACATTTTGCTGCCATCTTTTCACAAACCCTATGTTACATGTAAGTCCACTTGTTGGAACAACTAGACATACTAACTAAGTTATTCCATGCAAGCTAAGACCTAGCTGTATAAACCTTGGGGCAGTCCTATCTTGGATAGGATACCTTTTTCAAGAGAGGTGAGATACCCTATAGTTCACCTGCATTGTTGTGTACTAAAAACACCATCAATAGATTTGGTGCTAGAAGGAGAGCAGACCAAAGGCATTGGTGAACAAAGACATTGTCAACCAAATCCATTGTTGAACCAAGAGATTGCTCCATTTAGTTCCATCCCTTCTCCTCCTAACACCCATCAATAGAATTGGCGCTAGAAGGATGGGTTGAATGAAGATTTTGATGCAAGCATTTAGTTTTGGTGGTTCATTACTCATGCCAAAATGAATTGAATGTTCAAGAGATTTAGTTCCAATGGATACACATAAGGGTATCAGTCATGGGATCCCTTCATTCTTTAGGGAACTATCACAATAGTCATATTATCAAGATAACTTCAAAGTAGATATCCCACTCTTCAAAGAAGTGTTAGATAGACAAATCAGGGTGAAGTATCTCCCATTTACATTGCTTGAGTTTAGTTCACCTCAGGTTTGCATTGTACATCCTAGAGAGTTGCATGATAAAATTGATTGTTTAACTTTTCTCCAAAGATTGGATCTGCATTTAAAAGGACTACTTCCTATTTTTGAGATATACAAGCCTGAAGTGACATATATGCATGACAGACATATTCAGAGAAAGACAATGCATGGAGGAGCTGTAGTATAGATGGATGTATATGCATGTGGTCTCGTCTTAGTTAAGAATACCCAAAGAGTTGAGGTTGTAGGAGATGCAGGTCCACCATTCATAATTAATCACAGTTGAAAGGGCAGTTTGCATATGGGAAAAATTGAATCTATTCATCAAAATACATGTCCAGATGATGATGGTAGACAATGCATGTGGTTTGCAAGTCACCCAACTAAGGAGTATACAGTCCCTGACTGGTTAAAACCTAGTTTCCATTTATTGGACTTTGACAATATAGTCCTAGCATGGTTGAAGCATAGTTTTCAATTGCAGGACAACAAACAAAGCAATGTACAGGATCAGATTTCTGTTGTTGAGAATGTTGATAAGATAGACAATGAATCAGACTTGATATACAGTCATGTTAAGGATGCGGATCAGCCACAAAATAATTCCCAGATGGCAAGTTCTGAGCCTAAATTTGCTATTGTAGATATGCAGAACAACAGTTCATTGCAGTTGGTTGATAGTTCTGAATATAAACAGCAGTTAGATTAGGTCAAACATATGCAAGAACAAGAATAAATCAATCCTCCGGATGAAGGAAAGTCATGGACAGCAATGTAGGAAGAGATAAAATCAGATTGTTTGGTGAAAATAGATGAAGTTCTTGACTGCATTAGCCTAGTATACCATCATGATTAGCCATACCAAGCTAGTACATTTGCTCCAATAGAGTTTTCAGCTAAGACAAATGGACAAAATTTGGATGATACATCATTACAAGGTGACATTGACATTAAAGATCCAGTCATAGAGGAAGCAAGAGACATGTTGTTGTAGACAATGGATGTACAGTTCAAATGGAAGGATTGTTGATTGATATAGAGGAAGTTGTCTCAGAATATATGACTGATTTTGAGGGAGTAGATTCAAATATATCATATATTCATCAAGTTGATCCCATTTACACCTACAATAAAGAAGATCTCCACATGGTTGATGTTGAACCAGTACTGACAGTTGAGAACAAAGGTCTACAATCTGAGAATGAAAATCAAACTGTCATGCAGAGTGATGGCTTGGAATCTCTTTCATGTCAATCACTTGATCACATCATCGAGCTAGTGTCAATAATAAGCAAGGATATGCTACTGCATGGAAATTCACTGCACATGTTAGACTTTGCTTTGATCAATACATGCAAAATGCATCTAGATGATCCACATTTTGAATAGAGTTGTCCAAACTTCCTGTTTGCTTGGGAGATTGCTACAACATTCAGTGACCTAGACATATCTAATACACAAGACATGACCCAGTATGAACTGAGATCTTTTGAAGGTGCCAAATTTAGTGATATGATGCAACAAGGTGATGAACTTACATCTCCACTTGATGGTACTGCAAATTAGGTTGTATCTTCCCTTTCTCCACTCAGTTCCAATTATCAATTTGATTACGATGATTTAGGTAAGACAACTTACATTTGGATTGATCATGGCCCTAATGAATTGGCCCAACTGCTGATTCTGCATAACCAGTACAATGAACATGAACCTAGCCTGCCCTCACCTTACTTTTTAGAGTACAAAGATGAATTTGCCAAACTTAGGACATTAACCTGCACCTTGTTACTCCTTCATGTCCTGAGAAATAAATCACAGGGACCTGTAAATACTTGTTGTCCCAAGTCTCTGTACATAGTTCTTCTTGTTTTTAGTTAGGTTTTAGCTCGTACTTTGTTATTTTAGTTTTTGCTTTTTTTTTTCTTCCTTAGTTGTTAGTTGCTACTAGTTGTTGTTTTCTACTTGTTTTTCTTTGGTTAGAGTAGTTTTCTTTGTTTTGGTTAGTTGTTTTCTTATTTTACTTTTGCTTTCTACTCTTGTTTTGCTCAGGTTCTCTATCTCTTGAATGTGGTGGCAGTTGTGCAATCCTACAAAAGGTCCTCTTTGGGGTAAGTAATCTGAAAATTTCTTTGAGAAGCTGCAGTTTTCCACTCAAGTCTTCCTATGGGTTCCATTGTTATTCTTAGATGGTATGATGCTTGTTCATTGGAAAAGAGTCATTAGTTCGGTGCACTTGAAGTATTTTCTAGTCATATATTTTTCACATCTTTAATAATCCTAAAACTTTTGAGAGAATCATGGTGATCTTGGGTTAAGTGAAAAATCTATAGGCTCACCTTTGCCACCACTATGATTCCCAGCCCAACGAACTTGAACCAATTCATAGCCCATGTGATATTTATCATGTGCTACAAGGGTATACGGTGCTTTCTAGTACTCATATCAAGAGCTAAGCTCAAATACATTATCAAATGAATACTTTGCTAAATTAATACTTCCTAAATTTCTTATAAAATGTTTAATTAGCTGGAGGATTCAAGTAACTCTATCAGGTGCTATGGATTCCTAATGGGTAGTAGAGCAATGCTTGAGGGAATCATAGAGACAACTCCGTTGGGGCTATAGACGCTTTCTGGCAATGGGGCAATGTCCACTTGGTAGTTCAAAAGGTGTGTATCTTTACATAACTTAACACAAGTGAACCTTGATGATTTTGGCTATGGAAGGATGGGAATGAATGCAATTGCACACACTCAAACTTTTAGGATATGGATAGTTGTACTGAGTTAGTGATCTCTACTTCTTTGATATTGTATCATGTTGTCTAGTTTAATAAGTGGGAAACACAGAGATTCTAGGTTTGAAACTATCGTTTATCTTAGAAATGCTCTGGAGAATTTTTCCAGTAGAGTCGCCATTTGTTGTACCTTGCACACACGCCCCATTTTGCCAAATGGAGACCCCTTTTTTTTCTTTGGCTTGGAGTCTCAACCTTTCCTCTTTATGACAATGAGAAGGTGAATTTATGATTAGAATATAGGATTTGTTCCAGATTTGAGTATTTTGCATGTTTGAAGTCATTTGATGTCTTGCATGATTGATTTGGAGGTGTCTTGATTGGGTTTGTGCTTAAGAAGTAGTCATTTTTTGCCTTTTGCGCTAAAATTGGGTGTTACTGCATTTTTCTCTAAAATATTATGTCATTAGATATTGTCCTTGAAATTGCTACTACAAGGTGTGTCATGTTGAAATTCCTAGTTTCTAGGTCTTAAAGTTGTAAAATCAAGTCAAATTTCACAAGATTTCACTAAGGGGTTCATATACTTTCATCCTCATGCATAGCCTTGAAGCCCTAATTTATCTAAGTCTAAAACCCTAAAAAATGGCTAAGTCTAAAATTTGGTGGAACCTCAAAAATCTAGAATCTGCATATCAAACCCTATGGACCTGGAACCTATCTCAAACATCCTGACAGTATATTTTAAAATATTTAAAGTATAGCATAAATATATTTTGAAATATATTGTCACCCAAGACATTTTAAAAACTGGCGCTAAAAATGCCTCCTACTACCAAAAGCACTAAAAACAACTTTCACTAACTTGCACTAAAAGGGGTTTTTGAAATATACTGTCACCCAGGACATTTCAAAAACTGGTGCTAAAAATGCCTCCTACTGCCAAAAGTGCTAAAATAACTTTCACTAACTTGCGCTAAAATGGGTTCCTGCTGACTTGCACTAAGAATTGCTTTCACCACCTTTGATCGATAGGTCAGTCAGACCAAAAATTAGTTCTAGGTCAGTGGGACCTCAAATCAGTGCTAGTGCTAAAAAATGACCCTACTGACCTGCACTGAAAAGTGCCCTCACCGACTTTAGTCAGTGCACCCCAAAATTTGCACTAAGGTGGTAGTCCATGAAATCAACACTAAAGGTGTTACGCTAGAATTGTATTGCACTGACTTTTAGTCCATGACACCCAAAATCCGCGCTAGGTCAGTGAGACTCAAAATTAGCGCTTTTTAACATTTTGGCCTAAAAATTAATTTTTTCAAGGTGCAAATTGGATTTTCTTGATGGATTTGGATTGCACAACTAGTTGTCACATCATGATGAATATTTTTACCAAGTTTGTGTGGATTTTGGGTACATTTTACAATGATTAATGCTACTGCACCTGAAAAGTCAGTACCCCCCAAAAATCTCACTTTTTGGAAAAAAAGGCTGAATATCAAAAAAATTGGATTTGCAAATGGAAATGATCAAACAATGAAATGCATAACCTAAACCCAAATCATTCAATACCTCAAAGATGCAAGATGAAATGCTTGATTGATTTGATATGTTGGTTGCTCGATTCTGCAGCATAACATTGATAAGGAGATAAATGATGGATGATTGATGGAAGATAGATGCAAGCTAGGTAGATGAAAATTTGGCCAAGTGAGGTTGCATGAAGAAGAAGAATCCAATCTCCTCTAATCTCCTCCCTAATGTCCTCTCAATCTCCTCCCAGCTCCTCTCTAATAATCTCAATCTACCAAATGGCTCAAGAGAGGCTTGCTTTATAGGTTTGGCTTGGTTCAAATGGATGGCTAGAATAAATTAGGGCTTTAGATGAAATGGATGGACAGGATTAAGTTAGGTTTCCTTGCACATTAAGAAATTGTAGTCATGTGACATGTGTAAGGAGAAGGATAGGGCTCATGTGTGACTGTGTACACAAATACTAAAATTAGGTCCCATTATTTGTGCATGTGAAGGATTTTAAATAAAAGTTGTACTACAACACATGATTGAATGGAGAGATGGACAAGTGTTGGAATGTAGTGAGAGGTGAGGACTTAATTCAAATAAAATATTTGAATTAGTTGGGATATGAGTTGGAAATTAATTAAATAAATAAGATTTATTTAATTAATTGGGAAGATGATTAGGATAGGATTGGGATATGATGTGGAAATTAATTAAATAAATAAAATTTATTTAATTAATTGGCTAAGTGGGATAAGGATGGGATTAAGATGGGATTTTAATTAAATAAATAAAATTTATTTAATTAATTGGCTAATGGATTAGTGGGATTAAGAGTGGGTTTAGGACAAAATGCTACATAATGTCTAAGTGATGTTTTTGACTAGGTGTTGCAAGACATGGACAAATTTGGGTGTCTACATTTTGCCCCTCTTTGAGATGATGTTTGAGATGATAAGATTTATGTCGAGTAACATCATTTCAAAGAAGCTAACGTATGGATCGAGGAAAATGATATGGGATGAAATGGAGAGATAGGATGATGATGATGTAGGATAGAATGATGATGAAAAGAAAAAGATGATGATAGAAAGATAGGATGATGATGCCCCCTCGAGAGGATAGGTGGGTTGGACAAACACGGGTAGGCTCTCAAAAAGAAATGGCTTAGCTGAAAAAGAAAGATAAGAGGAATGGATAGAAGAAATGATGATGTCTTATACTGTAATGAAAGTGAGCAACCATGATGTTTGATTTAACACTAGATGTTATGCACCAAGGTATAAGGACCAGAGTGACGATGTGTCTTGTGCCCCAGCATAATACAACCTTGTATAACATATGAGGAAGGAAACTTAGAGCATTGAAGTCCTAATGCACAAAAGGTATGATAAGACCTTAGATGCAAAGGATATTGCAAAAATCTAGTCCAACATACACAAGATATGAATATTAGCTAGAATGATATCGATGTGATACAAATGCAAGATAAAATGATAACACACACAAGCAAGCATGCACAAATGATTCAAAAACAAACAAGGTATTGTCCCTGTCAAGCTGTAAACCAATGATTAATTGTTTGATGATGATAATAGTGTTGTCATTGCGGGGAAAGCTATATCCCTAGATCAACACAAGGATGTTTGCTGAGTTGGTTGGTTGATTGGTTGATTGCTTTGGCTTACAACAAGGCTAGGATCAAGACCATGGATTGCGATTAGATAACTTGGCTTGATTGATTAACTTGATTGGTATAGCTTTAAGGATTGACTTGCACTTGGATCATTGTTTGGAATGATTTTGAGGATGACAAAATGGATGATTAGATTGATTTGGTTTGATGAAATGTTGATGATGGGATGATATGTGGTGGATTGAGCTGCTTTTGATTTGCTGGAGTGGTTGGATTTATTTTGATGGTTAGCTTGATGTGCTTTGGTTTTGATGTTTGTTGTTGTTGGGTCAATTTTTTTGATGATTAGATTGTTTTGAATGATGATAGTGATGGTGTGATGATTAGAGTATCCACTCAATCTAAGCATAAGCAACTGTTCTCAGTGTGTGTAAAGGATGTAAAACAAATAAGGTATTGCTCTTGTCAAGTCATAAACCAATGGTTGATTGTTTGATTGATGATGATAGTGTTGTCATTGCGGGGAAATCTATATCCCTAGATCAACACAAGGATGTGGGAATGATATATCCCATTGGTGATGATTGATATGGTTCATGACAAGATTAGGATCAAAACCTATTGATTTGATTGGATAATGTTCCTTGATTGATTAGCTTTCTTGATATGGATTAATGTGACTTAGATTTAAGATCATTGCTTAGATTGATTTGATTGATATGATTGGGTGAAGTGATTGATTGAAATGGATGAATGAATGTTATTGATAAGAAGAATTGATGATGATGGTGATTTGATTTTGATTGAATGTTGATGGAGTGGATTGTTTTAGATGATATGATTGGTTTAATTACTTGGATTTTTTGTTGGATATTTAATTTTTTTGAATTTTTGACATATTTTGATTTTTTTGTATTTTTTGAATATTTTAATTTTTTTTGGATTTTTGAAATCTTTTGGAAAATGCCAATGGATGTACAATTTGAGTAGCCTTTGTGCTAGATACCAATGACAAGGGAGAAAACCAAGTCTAGGTGCAAGGATGGAGGTAGGATGGATAAAAGGATGGGTGATAGTAAATGGGATGAAAGGCTCATGATAAATGGGTGGATAAAGAGATAGGCCATAAAAGGGAAAGCTCATGATAAACATATGGGGATAAGCTATAAGACGGAAAGCTCATGATAAGGGTACACCATAGTGGATGGATCATAAGGGATCTAGGATGTGATCTTCAAAGGCTATGTTGCATAGGAAGAACATGTCCCATTCTAAGTGGTAATGCTTAGGATTTTTTACATGACAAAGTTCATGACCAAGGGATGACATGATTGGATTTTACATGGCGCTTATGATGATAGGATGACATGATGGATTGGTTTAAATGGGATGGGTAAATGGTCAATGGATAGGACTTGGTTTGGAAAGAAGGTATGTCAATAAATATCCAAACATGTTTCAATATTTTGCCCCTATGTCTTCATCAAAATCAAAAGGTGGAAGGATGGATAAATGGGTTCAATAGGATAGGTGTATTTATGTAACGGCTAAGGATGGTAGGATGGTATGGTAATGGTAGGATAGGATAGGATGGAAAATGATATAATGGGATAGATAGTTTGGAAATGGATAGGTTGGATGAGACAATGTGCCCCTAAGTGTAAGTGACATAGAAGATCAACCTACACATGATGCCTGTTTGCCAGGTTTTCATCATGGTACTTATCCAAGGCACCTGTTTACCAGGTTTTCACTGTTGGACGAAGGGATTTCTCTTTACTATTTTTTTTTCGTTCTTTTTTTTTATTTTTTTAGATGGGATGACAATTACACATGACGCCTGTTTCCCAGGTTTTCACCATGGTAATGGATAGGAAGGACTTAAGTGTCTAGTGCTATGAGAGGTGATAGTGTTCCATTAGAGATGGATGTCATTGCATAGACCATGTCATTATGCTCATAGATGTTGATAAGGGATTGCATGGATGGGAGATGGATTAGGTAGATAGTGGATTATAATGTGGAATTATGGTAGGGTAGGCTAGTGGCTTATGGAATGAAGATGGATGAAAATTTTATGCCAAAGCATGGACCATAGGGTTAGCATGGGGGAGATATGTAGGATAATGGATGGAAGATGGGGAGATGTAGTTATGTGGAGATGCTGCAGAGTGGAAGGGAACCATGACCAATGGCTACACACATTGTGATAAACATTGAAGCTTTTGATGAGATGGTGGTGTAGGAAGCAACGGAGATGTTTTCTTAGGGGATGGTTGATGAAGTGATTTAGGAACCCACATAGATTTAGTATTTTTAGTGCTTTTGTTTTGCTTGTGGGATTTTTGAAGGGAATGGAAGTTGTGGATGGAAATAGGCTCTTGGATGGATATAGGTGGTTGGGATTCTTGAGATGTGGATGAGGATGCCTCATTTGACTTGCTAGCTATTTTCTTAGGAACCCAAACCATTTTGCTTTTGGGCTTTACATTTGGAGGTAAGGGTTTAGATGGCTGCTTAGATGAACTTTGCTTTGAGTTTGATTCTTTATGTCCTAAGGTATGAAGACCTTTAGGATTTTTGTTAGGATTTTTAGCTTTATAGATAGAGGCATCAAAATTTTTGCTTTTGAATCCCGTGGGTTGGGTGGAGTGGATGGAATGATTGGAAGCCTTATGCTTAGGCGATGTGTGCTTTTGTTGGTCATGATTAGGGATGTAAGGATACTTATGAATGATAAGTATGTTAGGTGCTAGAAGCAATGGTGGCAAGGTGGATGGAGGGATATTTAGAGTTGGTAAAAGTGGAGGCAAATTGGATGGTGGGAGGTGTACGGTCACATGCTTTTGACATTTATAGGATGATGGAGGTGGAATGGAAACATATGTTTTGGGTAGATGATGGGGGGTACGATGGAAAGTGGTAGGTTTAGGATGCATGAAGGGATCACCAACATCTTGGCCTTGTTTACCTTGGGGTGTGTATCCAAGGCCACATGAGAGTGGAGGAACATTGACATGGTTTGGCTCCAAAATACCTTGTTCATAAAGACCTAGGCCTTTACCTTTGTAGTTCATGTTTTGGAGGATGCGATTGACTATGGGACTAGATGTGTTTTGGGAACTAGACTTGACTTCTTTATTGGATGGAGAAGGTGATGTGGATAAAGGTCGTTGTTGTCCTAAAGAAGAACACTCATGTATAAGGGTGGTAAGACCAAGTGGACATGATGGTGGACTTGAAGTGGAATCGATGGTGGATGTGGAAAGAGGATCATTAGGATCTTGATTAGCATTGTGTTCACTACGATCCAAGTTATGTGTTTGATCTTTTATGCTTACTTGGGGGACAAGTGTCTCATCATGACAAGTGGATATTTGCTCATTATGGATAGGGCTAGATGGCAGATGACTGGGAGCAATGTGGATATCTTGCTCATGGATGGATATAAGATTATGGATAGGATCAAGGTGCTCATGGATAGCTTCTTCATAGGTATCATCTTAATCATAAAGAAGGTAAATGTTATGGATGGGTTGAATGAAACTATTTTGATCTTGAGTTGGACTAGGGCTTAATGTTTCCACATGCTTAGGATTAAATTCTTGACATACCTCTTGGGTTTCTTGAATGGAAGTGGATGACACTTGGATATGTTCTTGGTCAACAACATGAGAATATGATGACTCTTGACTTGGATTCATAATAGGAGACTCTTGAATAGGCTTGATGGCTTGTAGGTCACGTGATGGGCTTGAAGGACTAGGCATGGTGTAGGACTCTTGAATAGATGTTTGACATGGGGATAAGTAGTTCCTTGCTAATAGCCAATGGATTACATCCTTCGCAAGGGTATGAGCAGATGGGAAATATAATGGATGAGCAATAATAGCGGATGATGTTGTAGGCTGAGGACTAGGATTAGGTTGGGGGCTAATTGGATTGGGTGGATTAGGATTTGGATTGGATGAAGGGATAATCTTACCACAATTTATGAGGTTTGTGATCAATCTCTTAAGTTTGACACAATTGGTTGTTGTATGGCCCTTATACCTATGGTATGCACAATAATGGTTTTCATTATACCAAGGGGGTTTAAGGATTGGTTCAAAAGGTTCTATCGGTGGTAGCTCAATCAAATTTGCTTGAACCAATTGTTGTATGGCTATGTCCAAGGGATCTTGTGGTGGAGGATTAGTAGAACATGAGGATGAAGGTGATGAAGGTTGGTGGACCAATGGACTAGGGGTAGGATCATACGGTGGTCTTATGATAGGGCTAGTAGGCTCATGTGTTGGCATGTGATTGGATAAAGAAGGCCACTCATAGGATGCATTGGCTAGATTGGTATCTCCATTGTCAAAGGTAACTAAGTCTTTTTGTATTAGGCTTGCATGGTTTATATACAAAGGGCCACTTGGAGTTGCATATGCTTCTTGTTGCAAAGGTGGATTTGAGCTCACTTGTGCTTGTTGGGGAGGCCATTGATAGTATTGGTAGCTAGGTGTAATGGTAGGATATGTAGATAAAAGGTCTTGGGTTTGGTATGAAGTTGAGGTGGATGACACATAGGGTTGAGGTGGAATTTTTTGAGGTTGAGATGGTGTTTGGATTTGTTATTGTGATATGATTTGTTGTTGTTGGAATTGTTGAATGGGTTGTTGTGATGGTTGGAATTGTTGCATTGGTTGATGTTGTTGTAGTTGAATGTGTTGATGTGATGATGATGGAGGGGTTGCATAGGGTAATGGTTGTTGAGATGGAGATTGACACGGATAAGGGCTAACATTAGAAGAAATGGAATAAGTCGGTATAGAATTGGCTTGATGAGAGGATAGATATGATGGGATAGGTGCTAGATAGGATGGTCATTGGACTTTGCAAGTGGCCATGAGGTGTTGGATTTCTTCCAAGAGGTATTGTATGTGTGAGGATTGGTTTGTTTGACATATTTGAATCAGTTCTTGAATGCTTTGAAAGGTTTGCTGCTCTAAAGGTGATTGGCTTGCATGGATGTGGTGAAGCATATGAAGGAGCTTTTGGAGGTCCTCTAAGGTTGACATGATGTCACACAAGTGTTTAAGTCTTAAGTCCTTTTTAGCAAGTGCTTGTTTAGGGATTTTGATGATGTGGTGGAAGTGATTTGGCTAGGATAGGAATGACTAGAATAGGTTTAGGATGGTTTGAATGACTTGGCTATGAAGAGTTAGATGATGACTAGGCTATGTTTGGGATGAAACTGATTGGGTTTGAATGTTATTGGAGGAATGTGTAGGATGACTTGTCTTTATGTGTTTGGGTGTTTAGAGCTTGATATGGCAATATTCAAACAAATGATTATGCATATACACACATGAATCACTCATGCCAGACACATAAGCAAGTTTTTGACTTTGAAAATGAAATGTGATAATGGTTAAGCAAGCACGTGAAGACAATTCAACAAGTCCTAGTCAAGGCAAGGCCACTATCACAAGGAGGTTCTAGTGAAAATCTGGGGGACCGACACCCCACGAGCATCCACAAAGCCACTTAAGACTTTAACTAACCCTACTAGGAGTTTTAATATACACAAAGGTACACCTCCTTTCAAGTTAGCATTGTATGGTGAGTGCTAATACCGGTTAGACTTGGCTTTCGCCTTATCCTCTAATTTTTATAGCAGACCAAATGAAAGTACCAATTCAGGTAGTTCCCTTGGGGTGAGTACCTCTTTTCCCACCAAGGCAGGCCTCTCTAAGGTTTAACAAAAGCAACACAAGTAAATATTTTTGATCTCCAAGTTCGTGTTAGGACGTGAGGAGAGAGCATGCACATTTATTTGGTCACACTCACATGGGGTTCATTAACCTTAGAAATTCAATGTGTGGAAGACAATGCAAGCACTTGTTTATTTTAAAGCCCAAATCTAAATGTGATAAAAGAAAATGGTTTGTCTTAGCCCAATTTTTTATGTGATAGCAAACAAGTTGTTCGTTTTATGCCCAAATTGAAATGTGTGTGCAAACAAGATTGATTGATATGAAAAGATGAAAGATAGAAATGAATGCACCTGAATTATTTTCACTTTCCAAGCTATTGTATATGATTGATATTGCTGCTACTAAATCTTCTTATGATCACCTACAACATCAAAAAATGATATTATAATGTAGACATAAAACATAAGCTCATCAGGCAAGGAAAATTATAATTTTAGATACATAGCCGAATTAGATTTGATTATTGCATGACATTTTTGGTTTGAAAATTAAAAAATCAAAGAAGAGACCCCTATTAATTTTTTGAGAGCTTTCCAAAAATTTAAAGAAATCAGAAAAATTCCCTGTTTTGCCCCCAAAAATGCAGATTTATGGAAAAGCTACAGTCAGCAAAGATCTAATTTTTCCTCACTATAAATTACCTCCAAATTAAATCTGTAAAACACAAACCCCCATTAGAATTTCAAGATCTTTCCAGCAATGTAAACATTTCTGAAAAATTTCACGATTTGAGCCCAAAATTGTGATTTTATGAAAACATATAAAAACATGATAACTCCCACAAAAATCATGATAAACCCAAAAAGTTTCTTCTGTAGCTTCCTTATATCATGGACAAACTTCTGTTAAAATATTGTAGAAAAATTCACAGTCCTTTGGAAGATATGATGGAATCTTTAAAACCTAGGGTTTTGTCAAAAAAATAGTAGATCTACAACAAAAAGTTAATTAAACCTGCAAAACTTGACAATGGGGGTTATATGAATGCAATTTTTTACTACAAAAACCTACAAAAAAAGATCAAGTGAAGTGAGTCCCACCGGGCGTGCCAAAATGTATATCAAAAAATTTTGGATTTGCAAATGGAAATGATCAAACAATGAAATGCATAACCTAAACCCAAATCATTCAATACCTCAAAGATGCAAGATGAAATGCTTGATTGATTTGATATGTTGGTTGCTTGATTCTGTAGCATAACATTGATAAGGAGATAAATGATGGATGATTGATGGAAAATAGATGCAAGCTAGGTAGATGAAAGAGGATGGATGATGGCTTGAGATGAAAATTTGGCCAAGTGAGGTTGCATGAAGAAGAAGAACCCAATCTCCTCTAATCTCCTCCCTAATGTCTTCTCAATCTCCTCCCAGCTCCTCTCTAATAATCTCAATCTACCAAATGGCTCAAGAGAGGCTTGCTTTATAGGATTGGCTTGGTTGAAATGGATGGCTAGGATCAATTAGGGCTTTAGATGAAATGGATGGATAGGATTAAGTTAGGTTTCCTTGCACATTAAGAAATTGTAGTCATGTGACATGTGTAAGGAGAAGGATAGGGCTCATGTGTGACTGTGTACACAAATACTAAAATTAGGTCCCATTAGTTGTGCATGTGAAAGATTTTAAATAAAAGTTGTACTACAACACATGATTGTATGGAGAGATGGACAAGTGTTGGAATGTGGTGAGAGGTGAGGACTTAATTCAAATAAAATATTTGAATTAGTTGGGATATGAATTGGAAATTAATTAAATAGATAAGATTTATTTAATTAATTGGGAAGATGATTAGGATAGGATTGGGATATGATGTGGAAATTAATTAAATAAATAAAATTTATTTAATTAATTGGCTAAGTGGGCTAAGGATGGGATTAAGATGGGATTTTAATTAAATAAATAAAATTTATTTAATTAATTGGCTAATGGATTAGTTGGATTAAGAGTGGGTTTAGGACAAAATGCTACATGATGTCTAAGTGATGTTTTTGACTAAGTGTTGCAAGACATGGACAAATTTGGGTGTTTACAAAGGCTATAAAAACATGAAATAAAAGTCCCCAAATGGATCCTAATGGCTATGAAAACTTCCCAAATTATCATATTGGCCAAATGGGTACTCAAAAATGGTGAAAACCTAGAAAATCATGCAAAAATCACTAGATTTGTGAAGAGGTCTATAAGGATGCAACATTGAGTTTGAGTTCTTCCTAACTGATCCATGGCTACAAATAGACATATTTTGATATGATTTGATGAAAACTGATTGTTTTTTATGAAATTGAAGCTTGGCCTTGTCAATTGCATGTCTAAGAGAACAAAGCAGCCAACTAGAGTTGTCTTGGAAGGATGAACACCCAAAGATGCCGTGCTGACCCAGT
Source organism: Cunninghamia lanceolata (assembly GCA_027924645.1). Lineage (NCBI taxonomy): Eukaryota > Viridiplantae > Streptophyta > Pinopsida > Cupressales > Cupressaceae > Cunninghamia > Cunninghamia lanceolata. The sequence goes on from BSBN01000841.1 coordinate 919,376, forward strand.
TATGCAGAATCATCATTCTATCAGCCAAATTGTTATTACACCTGCAAGATAAAGTTAGTCTAGTGTCCAAGATGGTGGAGATGAGTCCCAGGAGCTAGAAGACATAGGAGATCAAGTCTACTTCATTATTGTTCCTGCAAATCCTGTTGAATGTCCTAGAACATATTCACAGTTGTCTGCACTTGTTCCAGCAGTCTACTCATCAAAAGTTGATCCAATAAGCATCTAGTTGGACATGCCTTCATCAAAAATATGCCACATACTCTTCTTGACTTGTCAACACATTAGAAAAGTCATTTGTCCCATTAAACAACTCAAAAATTTGCTATTTCGTCTTATTCTCATGAGCTAAAAAGTTGTTTTTTCATCTTTTTCCTACAAGACAAAAGCAAATCCAGGATTGTAACTACCCACCGACCAAATTAAATGCCATGTAATCTAGACCATTGGTGTTGATTTAATCTCAACCATCCATTGAAAAACTCGATATTGTGCCTTGTCTATAAAAGGGTCATCATTCTCTCATTGTAACAAGTAAGATTTGACAATGAATTGTTGACACTCTGCCAAAATTCAGTCAATACAAAGCAAGTTCTGCAAGTGGTTGGGAATTTGTGTTTATATGTTGTCTTATTTTTGATTTCATGGTTCATGTCAATCTAAAATTAATTGATATTCAGTTGCATTTGTGATTAATCATTTAGATATTTGATGGATTTCCTATCCATACCATTGATGGCTTGTTGATTGTATGTCATTATGCATGGTTAGTCTAGGCATAGTTTATGAGATAAGTTTGATTGTATGATTTCATTGAGTTGCGCTAGGGATTGAGTGTTTGATGAACCCTCTACAATTTGAAAATCATTGCATTTCCTTAGAAGATTACAAAATCTCTGTGGCATTGTGGGCTGCCTGGTTAAGCAGGGATTCATTTATTGTTGGGAATCTATCTATCTGTTTATTGATCATTTCTGTAATTGTCTATACGATCTCTAACCCTTTCTCTCCCCCTTCCTCCTTTTGCATTTTATTTGCATAGAGTTTGTTAGATTTAGGTTTATGAGCAGCACCCTGATTTCAAATTTGCTAAAAGTACCATAGGGTTTGTACATTTTGCTACCATCTTTTCACAAACCCTATGTTACATGTAAGTCCCCTTGTTGGCACACCTAGACATACCAACTAAGTTATTCCATGCAAGCTAAGACCTAGCTGTATAAACCTTGGGGCAGTCCTATCTTGGATAGGATACCTTTTTCAAGAGAGGTGAGATACCCTATATTTCACTTGTGTTATTGTGTGCTAGAAACACCATCAACAGGAGGATACAACGTTTCAAAAATGGATAAAGTAGATTGACCAAATCAGAGAGAATGCTAATACTTGCATAAGAACTTGGGCAACCTATGAACAAAAATACATCTCATATAGGTTGTACAAGCTCAATAAATCTAGGTTTTGAGTAGTGCAAGAGGACTTGCAAATCATCAAGCTCAGGAGGGATGATGAGTGGCAGGTAGCACTCATCCAAACACACCTTTTTTTTTCCTTTTTTCCCATTTTCATTTACCACCTGACCTATTGATTGCACTATGAAATCTATGGAATCTTGTTTAATTATGTTAATAAAAGATGAAATGTTGAACTTACTATTGTGATAAGAAGACTCGTGTTTTGGATTTAAATTGACACAATTATGTAGAAATGTCTCCTTTTTATCATAGTTGTCTATCTATCAGGTGAATAAAAGTTTTTGGAGACTCTAAAGATGTTCCTAACTATCTCTGGAGTTGAGCAGAAGATACACTACACAAGATTCCAACATTTTCCAGGATGGTTGGAGGATCTCCGGAGCTAGAATGGCAGGACATGAAGGGTTGCTAATCACAAAGACCTCCAGAGCTATGTCTAAATGAGCCATATGGTGATCTCTAGAGTTGTTGTTAACTGTACAGAGTCTTTGAAGTTGCACAGAATCTTTGGAGTTGTTTCACTACCAGAATCTCTAGAGCTACTGTGAAGCTACAGAGTTCCACACATCAAAGCCAGGGTTTTTGAGAAGATAACTATAGTGGTTTGGAGGGGACAAAGTATAATTGCCATTTGATTTTGCATGAGTTAGGGACTTCCAGTAGTTCATTGTTTTAAATTTAATTCCATTTTTATTAGGACCTCCATGGTCTATTTTATTCAAAGTTAAAACTCTAGATTTAAGGACACCTCCAGTGTCACTTAAGTCTCTTTAATTTCTACATGGTTATACTTTTTATAGAGGTAGTTGCATGTTTAGTTTTATAATAAAATATCTTTTGTATCTCAAGATGAACTAAGAGTAAAGATAGTAAACTTCAGAGATATTATATCAACAACAAATTGATATATATCGAATGGAGACAAAAAAATAATATATAGTTTTTAGTTAATTTTTACATGGTATAGATAGTTGTAGAAATAGATACTCTTTGAATATACTTTATTTTGAAAGACTAGATTAAGGAAGGTGGTTCTTTTATCTTTGTGTGTTCTGAAATCTCTGTTTAGCCTTTAGTTCTTAAGGTGTGGAGCAAGGGCCACTCCCACTAACAAAGGAAGGCTAGTATTGTTTATTGCTTTCTTATGTATTGATTCCTTAATTTAGTTTTTCCTTCTTTCATAGAATAAATTAGATTCTTCTCAATTTAGTTTTGTTTATGTTTTAATGACTATTTCAGATTTTGTAGTTAGATAGATCACTTCAAGCATTGTATTGTTTCAATTCCTAGGTTAGGTTTCCTTCACAGCAGATAGTTATAAGTATGAATTTGATTCAATAGGAAAGTTGCATTTCATTAGTTAGTTAAGGACTGTTAATTGCTAGTTCTTATTACATATTTTCATGGACATAATGGATTTGACAAATAAATATGATTAAATGCCAATGTACATGACCCTTGTCAGGTGTCCCCTTGAGAATTTATTCAACAAATTTAATGTTTTAGGTAAAATCTTGAAAGGAAGGGTAAGGGATTGACAAAAGGTGATGGGGATGAAGCAAGTGAAAAAGGATCGAAAACAAGAGGCTAGGGGTGAAAAGGGGAGGTGGGAGATGAAAAAACTACGGTGGGGGTGAAAATTAGGGCTTAGGGGGCCTTTCTTCTTATTTGCACTCAAAAGCTTAAAAAAATCTAGGGAGAAGAAAAAGACAAAGCAATGGCAAATAGAGTGGTGATTCCTTGATATAAACATTGTGGCAAGAGAGTGAGGAACTTCCAATGACTGGCAGGAGCTGGTAGACTGGTAAGTGAATAAACCTAGGGTCTCATGTGTAGGTTAGGGGGTTGGGTAGGTGTCATAAATGCTAGGGAAAGGGCAAAAAAGTGTGGGCACAACTTTGTAAAAGTGCGCCCTAGAGGTCAAATGATGCACCTGTGGGAAAAAATAGCACACCGGTGTGAAATCCATGCCCATGCAAGCTAAAGCACACCCACGCGGTCAGATGGAGCACCAGTGAGAAAAATTTTGACTTTATTGGTATGATTGGTATTGAAAGAGGAACTACCTTGACCATGTTGTTGAAATGGATCTTGATAAGCTCTCAATTTCTCATTAGATGACATTGGAGTGGGTTCATCTATAGTAATTTCTCCTTAATCTATAAGATCTTGGATATAGTTCTTAAGTCTCATGCAATTATTTGTTTTATGACCCTTGATCCTATGATATTCACAATACTCATTGTCATTGTACCGATGGGGTTTGATGGTATTCTCCTATAAGGTTTGATCTCGGGGAGCTTAATAATGTCATGGTTTAAAAGTTTTCAAAAAATAGATTCCACGGGTTCTCCCAAGTTTGTGAACTTACATCTAGGTCTTAACCTTTGTATAGGATTATTCATGGGAAGGGTAGCTTTTGTGTTTGATTATGACGATATTTGAAGTGCCAATGGAGGATTTTGGACATTTTGTACAAGCTTAGAATCGATGACACCATCATTGACAATTTCTTATTCTTGGCCCAAAATCGTGGTTTTTCATTGGATTGATTGTTATTGGTGTCCTTGTTGTCTTTAAAGATTTTGACAAGTCCTTTTGCTATTCAGGTTTTCTCTATAGTTGTACCTTTATCAATGGTCTCCTCAAAAGTGTCAACACATTGGACTTGTAGGTGAAAGGTGGTTTCCTAGTTTAAGTTTTGCATGAAAAGATTGACAAGTTGTTTCTCAAGGATGGTCCAAGGGACCTTACTAGTGAGATTTCTCCAACATTGTAGAAAGGCAGTGAATGATTCCCCATTTCTTTGTTTAGTATTGCAAAGGTCAGTCATGGACATCTTATGTTCAATGTTGTATGAAAAGTGAGCTATGAACTTGTCAACAAGCTCTTGGAAAGTTTTAATGCCAAGATGGGAGAAACATTCAATGGCTTGACCTCCTAGGGTATGAGGAAAACGTCTCATAAAGTAAGTGTCATTATATGAAACATTCATACATTCAATGGCTTGACCTCCTAGGGTATGAGAAAAATGTCTCATAAAGTAAGTGTCATTATATGAAACATTCATACATGCTATAAATAACTCTCTTAGATGGTTCCTAGGATCACCCTTTCCTTTGTATTTATCAAATTTTGGAAATTCAAAGTTTTGAGGAAAAGGGTTCATAACTAGAGATTTGTCAAATAGGTATGGACAAATTTCTTCAAAGGTGTATTTCTTCTTTCAGTTCCCTTTTTGCATATCAGAAAACATTTGTTTCATAAGTTGTTGCATGTCAGTTGACTCATTGGATGATGTGGCAGATGTGTTGGAGGAGGATCATTGTTGTGGCTGTGGTTGTTGTGTTTGGGGTTGTTTTTGTTGTGTTTGGGGTTTTTATTGTTGTGTTTGGGCTTGTTGTGTGGTCATAAGTTGTTGTAAAATGGATTTTTGTTGTAGGATGATGTGATGGAGGTTAGATGTATTGGGGTCTTGAGCGTGTGATGATGAGGATTGAGTTTGGACTTGTAAGTGTTGGGGCATGAATACATTGGCTTGGGTATGAATACTAGATGTAGTGGATGATATGTAGATAGGATTGGATACTTGAGTAGTGAGTGGTGGAATGAATATACCACTAGTAGGTGGGATGATGACATTAACTCTAGGATTTGACATAGGTATAGATGTCATGAGTGGAGGTATGGACGTGTTAATATGAGGGATGTATGAGTTCATAGGGGTAGATGATATGGAGATGGTGGATGTCATAGAGATGTTTGATGTAGGGATGGTTGATGTCATAGAGATGTTTTGACCAGTAGATGGGGGTATGATTTTGGTGATGTTTTGAGAGGTGGATATGAACATGCTAGAGATAGGTTTTGACACACCTATAGAATAAATGGGTTGATTAGTGGATGTGTTGATGTTAATATTTGTCCTACTAATGGATTAGCAACTTGATGAGGATGAGCTTGAGGAATCAAAGTGGACACATAAAAATCTAGAGGTACCTGGAATCCTAGAAGGATTAGCATTTGGAAATAAACTTGAGGATTTTTGGCAATGATATGGTCCACTAATACTTGATTGTTGAGATCCTCGATAAAGTCTTGAATTCTATCTGCATACTCAAGGGACCCATGGGTGGAACCATTTAGGCTTTGGGGCTCTTGCATAGGATTATCAAGTTCATATGTATATAGTGGCTTGAGAATATCCTTATAAGCATCAGGTATGAACATGTTGGTGGGCAATCCAAATTTAGGATGAAATCTGGGAGTAATATTGGATGGCACAATAGCCCCTCTACCATAGGAAGTAGACTCTTGATGAGATTGTTGTGGAAACTCTTGATAATTTTGTTGATGGGGTTCTTGTTGGGATGGTTGTTGAATTTCTTGATGAGGTTGTTGATGCTCTTGATGAGGTTGTTGGATTTGATGATGAGACTCTTGTAGAGGTTCTTGATGGGATTCTTGATGGGACTCTTAATGTGACTCCATGATTTTCTTATCTTGTAACCTTGTGATGGGCATAAATAGTATGACCTTGGAATGAAAAGATGATGGGTGATGAATCAATTTTTCACTTTGAGGTTGGCTATGTCTTGAATAAGGCCTTAATTGACAAGATTTTGGACCAAAAGAAATGTCAAGGGTATGGTGATATCAGGGTGGTATTGATGTGGGTATAATGATATGATGATAATGAAATGGAAAGCAAGGTAAAATGATAACAAGGACAAGATGATGACTAAGATGTGACCAAAATGACAACAAGATGATGAGAAATATATGGATATGATATGAAAATGACAACCAAGATAATGATATGGTGTTATTGATATGATATGACAGGCGTGACAACCAAGATAATGACAAGGATGACACCAAGATAAAATGATGATATGACAAAGATATGATATGATGTGGCAAAGATGTGATAGGATAAAACCAAAATAGTTCAATATTCACCTAGATCTTTTGTTATGGATATTGGATGGGATTCCATTCACTACTTAGGGTTGACAAATGCCTAAGCAAGAAGAGGAATAATGATAACCTTTCTACTTGGGGTAGACAAGATCCCAAGCAAAAAAGCAAGATAGGATAAAGACCCACTAACTCAACAATAGTCAAATCTCCTAAGTTAATAGAGCTTCAAAGATAAAATGATAAAAGAATATAGGTTAGGCTTATGCAAATTTTGGATTTGATTGATTGATTTGATTGATGGATGTAAAGGAATGATTGATAGATAGATAACTTGGTTGCCAAATAGATGAAAAAGCAAGATGGAATGTGTGGATAGATAGATCTAAAGATAGATGGATTGGTGAGTGGATAGACTAATGAATTTAGTTGATAAATGGATATATGGATAAGTTGGCAAATGGATGATTGGGGTTGAAAAAATTCAAGTCCAAAAGCTAGATGATTGGCCAAGAGATGGATAGGTACTCACAAGTCCAAAATCAATGTGATGGGCAAGGTAATGATAAATGATTATGGATGGAAATAGAAAATATGGAATAATTGAATGGTTATATGGACTAGTTGGGCTAAAAAAGAGTTTGTTTCAAGTCACTATTATAGCCTACAGTCTGGTCTAAAAGCCTAAGTTTTAGATTTCAATGAGCAAAACTAAGTTCTAGCACAGGTGTTGAGCTGCTAGTCACAGGTGCACCAATAATAAACTTGGCGTGTCGACAGGCAACAAAGGCATGGTGATAGAGAGAAAGAGTGCAGAACTGCAATCATAGGCATGGTTCTATTCTAATTTGTTGTTTTGTGACTAGTTTTTGGATTTTTATCAAGAAATACAAACACAAAAACAAAATGGTTGACTTGTGACTTATCAAGGTAATTGGTGTGAATTACTTCATAGTTGAAAATGGCTTATACTAGTTTTGCACAAAGAAACCATGACAAAAACATTAACAAACCTAGAATTATTCAAGTAGGAGTGATTTCATAGTGTGGACCCACACAATAAAATACCTATCCATGTTCTTATCCAACTAGGAACACTTCACCCTGAGTGGATAGCTAGGGATAAGTGTGTTTCACCCAATACTCCTTTCCTTGGAGGCTTTTATGCATTACCCAAAGAAGACTTCTATCTCCACTTCAAGGAGGTACATGGTGAGTAATTTCAAGTTAGATTTTGTCACCTTGCACCACACTAGAAAATGGTAGATGCTCTTATCTAGGCTTTACAAGCTTCTAGGGGAGTCCTCCAAATACACAAGGTACAATGAGGCTCAAGTCTGTGAACACTAGTCCATTGAAGGGATGTGGCATAAGTGATCAAGAAAACACCACTTCACCTTGTGTCCAGAATCACCTGAAGCCCCAAGGTTGTCCCAATAACTACGTGACTAGATTGAGATACAACTTTCGTTCTCCCTCCTTTGATATATCCCACCAGAAAATGTGGTTGATGTTGTCCCCTTTAGAGTGGGTGTCTCTCTAAAGTTAGGCCTCCTAAGGGAAATATTTTACTTGGTTTTTTTGATCTCCAAGATCACATGAAGCGTGAGGAGAGAGCATACACACAAACAAGAAAATATTGAGATAACAAAGAGAATAAATGTGTGGTTTTTGATCTCCAAGATCACATGAAGTGCAAGGAGAGAGCATACACCAACACACAACTTCAAAGACATGACAAACAAATGTTCATTAACCCACTATTCTATTTTAGTGCCTACTTTAGTGGAAAATCAAAATATTCGACAAGTGGTGCTCCAAGAAAATGTGTTAGTAGTTTGAGATATGATCTTTGACAAGCGTAAACAAGCTACACAAATATGTTAGTCTCCAAATCAAGCCAAAAATGTTAGTTGCAAACTAAAAATCAGACAAAGGCATAGAAATACAACCAAAAGCATGGAAACAAAGATAAACCAAATCAGAAAACTAAACTATTATATTTGATTTACCTTTTCAGCATACATGCACCGACAACAAGCACAAGTGCTCAGAAATGATGCATAGGCATGGATCTGCACTACACAAGTGTGACACAGGAACTCAAAGGCACAAGTTTACACAACACATGTGCTAGAATATAACTATGAGATGAAAACCTACCAAAATAGCTAGTTAGATCTGACAGAAAATAGAAAATAGTTGACTGAGGTAGATCCAAAGGTCCCAGTTGACAGATCTGATGAAACTTTAGCTGCACAAAATCATACACAGCAAAGGCACGGCTTTGGAAAGCGTAGGCATGGATCTAGGAAAAGTGACCAAAACCTACAATAAAAACTTGATAAAACCCTGTAAAACTAGATGTTAACTAATAAATAGGTCAAATATGAGGGTTAGCAACATAGATAGGCCAAAATCTAATAGAAAAACTTGAAAATTGTAGCTATTATGGATCAAATACTGAAACAAGGTCAAAATTAAAACACAAGCTCTAAAACAGAGAGCATAGGCGAACTGACAGGGTGTACAAGTGCACCGCCTGCAAGTGCAGGCATGTCAAATAGAAACACCAATGCTCTTTAATAGTCAAGGGTGTGGATTTGTAGCCTGCAACCAAAAAAGATGGAATTTCTTTTGAAAAAAGATAATTAAAGGGGCATGGGTTCCATCGAGCATGCCAAAAATGTATGTAGAATTATGATTCAAGTTAAATAATGAAGATAAATGCAATACAACTCAATATCTTCACCTCAAACCAAGTCCTCACACTTAGATAGAAAAGAGTAGAGTGCACCCTAATTCTACTAGATTTGTTCTATGGATATATTATGCATTGTGGACTGCTCACAAAACTAACATAATATAGGTATGAGATGGCTATAATGGAGGCAAATGATAATGATAATGATATGGAATTTTGATAGCATGTACTTGCATATGAAATATGTGTTGTGATAATGATGTGAGAGGCTCAATTTATAGAGGGTTAAATGATGAATAGAGGGCTAGGATTAAAATATTAGATCAATGGCTAGAATTGGTTGAGAGGATTATAAGTCAATGATAAGAATCTTCTAGATCATTCTTCCATGTGAATGGTTGAGATTAAAAAGATGTGATATGAGGTAGATGGTGGAGATTAAAAATAAATTTAATTTTTGATCCATTATTTAATAATTGTGACCAATTATTTAATAATGGTGGGGAGTGTTTCAAAATAAAGATGGGAATGGGTAAATTAATTAAATAATGGGTTTATTTAATTAGTTTATGGAGAGGAAATTGTTAGGAATGATAAATTAATTAAATAAATGGTCTTTATAAAATAAATTAAGAAGAAATGAGAAATTAAATAAATAAATAAAATTTACTTATTTAATATGGGAAAAGTGAATTAATGAAAGATGGATTAATTAAAGATGGGTTAATTAATTAAATAATAGAATTAATTAATTAATTTGGAAGACATGTTAGGATGTAAAGTGTTGTTAGAAGTGTGTCGAAAATGAAGGTGAATACATGGTCATTTTCAGGTGTCTAGAGTATTGTAGACACCCAAAAATGACCAAGTCATCATAGCACTTGCATTTCGTCATCTGTCTAATCACCTGCATTACAACATTAATTAAATAATCTAATTATTTAATTAATTTCATTAAATTCTTCCAAACCTTTTAAAAATTGAAATTAATTGAATAAATCCTCGTTATTTAATTAATTAAATCAAATTCCTCTATATTATTCTAAAATTAAATAATTTTAATTATTTAATTAGATCATTATCCTCTTTCCAAATTTCAAGTCTCTATTAAATAAATCTCAATCACAAAATAGTAAAAACAAAGGATGTATCCAAAGGTGAAAACCCAACTGTGGCACCTGAGGATGGAGGATTTGACCTTCCCCTACCATCTAAGTATCAAGAGAAGTCAGCTCTCCTAGTAGAAGATTCTACAGAGATAAACCTTGGCATAGAGCAAAATTCAAATACCACATTCCTAGCAGCATCATTATCCGAAACAGAGCACAGGAATCTTAATACATTCTTATTACAAAGAACCATCAACTTTGCATGACCTATGCTGATATGCCAGGGCTAGACCCTAAGCTAGTTGTTCACTATCTCACAGTTGATCCAAAAGTCAAGCCAGTCAAGCAAAAGCTGAGAAAGATGCACCCACAGATAGCTCTCTTAGTAAAAGTGGAAATACAAAAGCTGTTAGATGCAAAGTTCATACGACCTATTAACTATTCAAAATAGGTATCAAACATTGTACCTGTGTCTAAACCTAATGGGTGCATCCACATGTGCAATGATTTTAGAGATCTTAACAAGGCATGTTCCAAAGATGACTTTCCACTACCGAACATTGACATTATAGTAGACTTGATAGCAGGTCATGAAATGTTTTCTCTCATGGATGGATTCTCAGGCTACAATCAGATAAGGATAGCAGAAGAAGATCAACATAAAACAACTTTTACTTGTCCATGGGATAACTATTATTGGTGTGTCATGCCTTTTGGTCTAAAGAATGCAGGAACAACCTATCAGAGAGCAATGATAGTGATATTCCACGACCTCTTTCATCATATCATGGAGGACTATGTTGATGACATACTAGCTAAATCTTCTAGGGCAGATCACATACAAGTTCTAGGACAGATCTTTGACAAGCTCGAGAAGTACCAAGTAAGACTCAATCCAAAGAAGTGTGTCTTCGGTGTAACATCAGGAAAGCTATTGAGATACATTGTATCTCGTAGAGGCATCGAAGTAGACCCTGCAAAAGTCAAGGCTATAGTGGAGATGCCTCCACCAAAGAACCTCAAAGCATTAAGGAGCCTTCAGGGAAGGTTGCGATCCATTAGGCATTTCATCTCACAGCTACCAGATAAATGTCAACCATTTCAACACTTACTCCGCAAGGATGTCTCATTTCGATGGGACGATAAGTGTCAAGCAGCATTTGATCAGCTTAAAGAGTATCTAGCTACACCTCCGGTATTGGTTCCACCAATTGCAGATAAACCATTGATATTATACATCTCAACTACAACTTTGGCCCTAGGGGCCTTGCTAGCACAACATGATGAAACAGGAAAAGAGCATGCAATCTATTATATCAGTAGAACCTTGGTGGGATATGAACTCAATTATTCACCAATGGAAAGGGCTTGTGTAGTAGTTGTGTTCGCTTCCCAAAAGATGCGGCATTACATGTTGAACCAACACACAAATCTTATAGCCAAAATTGATCCCTTGAAGTATCTACTTGCAAAAGCAGCTCTTACAGGAAGACTAGCTAAATGGGTCATGATCCTTAGTGAGTTTGACATTGAGTATACAGATCGTAAAGCAATCAAAGGACAAGCACTAGTAGATCAACTAGAAGAAGCACCCATGACGATACACACCCTATGGTAGCAGACTTTCCAGATGAGAATCTATTCACTCTTTCTAACTCAAAAATGTGGAAGTTATACTTTGATGGTTCCTACACACAGCATGGATCAGGGGCTGGCATCTTATTCATCACACCTCAAAATGACTATATTCCTAAGTCATATCGGCTTGCATTTCCTTGCACCAACAACATAGCCGAGTATGAAGCACTCCTCATAGGTCTCAATACAGCAGTTCAATGGGACATCACAGAATTACAAGTATATGGAGACTCACATCTAGTCATTCACCAAGTCACAGATGAGTACCAAACAAAAGATGAAAAGTTAGTCCCCTACAAGCAACTAGTGGATGCCTACAAACCACACTTTTCTAGCATCACATTTGAGCAAATTCCAAGAGAGCATAACAAGGCCGCAGATTCCATGGCTTATGTAGGGTCACTAATCGACATGCCTGCAAATACACAGAAATGTGAATTCTTGATCGAGTAATTGTTGATACCCACCATCGATGTTCCTATTACTGAAATCATCTACGAACTTGTTGGTCCCAATTCCCCATGGTACGAAGATATCTATGAATACCTCAAGAACAAAACCTTTCCCCCTGACCTATCATCCACCCAACGCAAAACCTTTATCTGTCGATCCTCCCATTATATCATTTTGGGTGATACACTATATCACCGGAGTCTTGATGGTATCACCAGTCCTAATCTCGCTAAGAAGATACTGAGAATAGGTTACTACTGGCCTACAATAGAGCAAGATGTTGCACAGTTTGCTAAGAAGTGTCTACAATGCTAGCAGCAAGGAGATTTGATTCATGCACCAGCTCATGAATTACAACTTGTGACAACACCATGGCCTTTTTCTCAATGGGGTCTCGACCTTGTAGGACAAATCTACCCAACCTCATCCAATGGCCATAAGTTCATCATTACTGCCACTGAGTACTTCACAAAGTGGGTTGAAGCCATTCCCATGACCTATATCACCGGTAAGCAAATAGCCAAGTTCATCCTTAACAACCTCATATGCCGGTATGGTATTCCCCAAGCCATTATTACTGATAATGGGAGACCATTCAAGATAAGAGATGTCTGTGCCTTGTGCACACAATACAATATCCAACATCACTTTTCAACTCCCTACTATCCGCAAAGTAATGTCCAAGCTGAGGCTTCCAATAAAACCATTCTCAAAATCCTCAAGAAAATAGTCAATGAAGTTGGTCGTGATTGGCACTTGCAACTCAATCCCGCCCTATGGGCCTACTGCACTAGTATCAGAACACCAACTGGTGCCACACCCTATGCCTTGGTCTATGGCTCTGAAGCCATCCTACCTATAGAGGTCAAGATCCCATCCCTCAGAGTATCCACGCAGGACCCGATCGGTGGAGAAGAGTATCACACTACCAGATTAGCTGAGCTTGAACTCCTAGATGAGAGGCGCCTTACCGCGCTGAATCATCTCCATGTCTATCAAAACCGCCTCCGGCGTAATTACAACAAAAAGATCAAAGAAAGATAGTTTCAAGTTGGTGATCTTGTACTCAAAGAGAATTAGAGAAATCAAGCAGAACGAGAAAACAAGGGCAAGTTTGAGCCTAATTGGTTAGGTCCTTTTATTGTCACCACAGCATATGGATCAGGAGCTTATACTTTAGCTACACCTGACGGCATTCCTCTAGATGAGCCACTTAACAATGTTCATCTCAAGAAGTTTTATGCTTGATCCTCAGAGTATTCCTAAAAAAACAAAAAAACAAAAAAAAAATCCAAAAAAATTCTGTCCTATGGTGAAAACCTAGTAAACAGGTGCCTTGGATAAGTACCATAGTGAAATCCTGGCAAACAGGCGCTATGTGTAGAGTCAGCATCCATCGTCTATCAAATCCTATTCATTCCATGTCCATTTTGCAACAAGTTTCATCCATCCATCCATAATAAAACCATTGACCTTGTTTGCATTTCCATCTCCCTATCTAGTATAGCTTGGAAATTTGTCAATGTCCCTTGTCGTCATCCCACATCTTGATCTGTGTCAATAGTTTGCACTGTCTAGTCCTAGGTCACAAATTTCTAGGTCTTCTTCGTTAGTCATCCATACAAATTCCTCTATCAGAATGGGGGAAACTCTTTCCTTAACTTGGGTCTAGGATTGGTGCCTTGTTCGTGGTTCGTAACGCGCTCTTCAATCTTTTCTCTTTTCCGCTAATAGCACCCTTTAACGGACACATCGCTCCTACGATAAGGTTGTTATCTCTTCAGCACACTCTTTCTTGCATCATCACAACCACCAAAACTACATATTACCTCTTCTCAATCTTAAAGTACCTTGATCCCATGGATATGGGTATGTAGGCAGTCTGGAATACGAAGGAAGTTTCCAGTACTCAGGTACATAAGATCCTGCCTTTCATCTTGACCCATCTCATCACTCTATCTAGAACTACATATTTATCATTTTCATCTTTCATCGTAATGTGCCTTGATCCCGTGGATAGATGGTATGTAGGCAGTATGGAATACGAAGGATGTATCCAATACTCAGGCACATATGATTCATCATTCTCCACCTGTTTCAATCCATTGGCAAGTCACCTTTCTGGTCTTCTATTTTTCAAAATCCATTCGCCTCGACTTGACTAACTCAAGCAGCAAGCTAGCGCATCCTTTCAAAGCAAATGTCCTTAACAAACCTTAAGCAAAGCGGCTTCCTTCTAGAGTCATCTACTGTCCTGCATACCGATTGCCAACATCAGCTAAGTCCTGCTTAACCAAATCCCTAGATCAACAAGCTTGTCTTCTATGAAGTGTTCCATTGTTGATACCAACACACGCGTCTCCTGCGACATGTGGCATTTCCTGCAATGAGACATTGTCTTTTTAGGTAGATAGCACCCTTTAACGGACACAGAGTTCCTACGATAAGGCTGTTATCTTTCCTATCCAATCTATCCTGAGCAACCTCTTTGGCAAGAGAATGTGTTGGCTGTATGTTTACTTTGTAAGTTAGTCAATTTACTTTTTGTTTTATCTTTTGTTCCTTTATCCATTCCCTATTCAAGGCTACCTTGATTTATCTATAATCTTGGTATGTTGCGATGTAGTATGGATTGGGGGCATAGTCATTATTTTTTTTGTGTGCCGTGTTTGAGGAATGATCTTTAGCATCTTTCTTAGCATTCTATTTATCTTGTGTGTGTTACAACCTAGCATCTTACATATTAATAATTCTTCTTGCATTTGCATGTATTGAAGTTTATTTTATGTTCAAGACTATGGCTTATTCACATGTTCCAACACGGTCATATTATGTCTAAAGGATCTAAGTTCAAACTGCTTGCTTACAGAGTCAACATCCACACACTCGAATATTACTGCACCTTGCTCTTTTATACCTTGGTGGCGAACTATCCACGTGCTATATCAAAAATAAGGATTGCTCTTTATAAACAAATGTGAAACCATTGCAACAAGCTCATCCATTTACACCATCCATTTTTCCATGGCCTTATATAGTTTTCTAGCAAAGATCAATCAACAGTCTTTCTCTTATGTTCTTTTCTATCTCCACTTTCTTCTATTCAACCTTGCCTATCTCCAACAAATCTTCTAGTGAGCATCAACATAGTTCTTCTATCGCTTCCCTATCTTTCCTCTCGAAGGGGCACCCTACGCCAACTACGTTGGGGCAGCTAGCTACACTGGGGCATCAAAAATTGTATCGTGTCTTCAACAATCATTTTCTTTGACGCAACACTGTAAACGGCATTGCACCAGGGGCAAAATGTAGACACCCAAAAATGACCAAGTCATCACAGCACTTGCATTTCATCATCTGTCTAATCACCTGCCTTACAACGTTAATTAAATAATCTAATTATTTAATTAATTTCATTAAGTTCTTCCAAACCTTCTAAAAATTGACATTAATTGAATAAATCCTTGTTATTTAATTAATTAAAACAAATTCCTCTATATTCTTCCAAAATTAAATAATTTTAATTATTTAATTAGATCATTATCCTCTTTCCAAATTTTGAGTCTCCATTAATTAAATAAATCCCATTATTTAATTAATTCATCACAAATTCCCTCTTATCTACAATTAAATAATTCCTAATTATTTAATTAAATCAAATTCTTCTACTATTCTTCCACAATTAAATAATTCCCAATTATTTAATTAAATCAAATTCATTCTTCCAAATTTGAATAAATTAAATCAAATTTATTTAAATTCTCTCAATCTCCAAAAATAAGATAAATCAAATATTTTATTTATTCTTCCAAATCATGCACAACAATTAAATAAATTTATTTATTTAATTTGCTTTCTTATCTACAAATATCTTTCAAATCTTCTAAAAATAAGTCTTCTTCTCCATGCACACAAAATTAAATAATTTATTATTTAATTTCTCTCAAATCATGCAAAAGCAAATCTTAAGTTGAGTTATCTATTCAATCAACCTTGTTTTTATCAATTTCTCTTAAATTAGGAAAAATCTTTCTAATTTATGAAAAGCATGTCTTATCTTTAAAAAAGAAAGTGTTTAACTCAAATAAAATAGCTTTTGTGTGACACTTGTCTTTTTCTTATTCATTGCACGTTCCTCAACTGTTCTCCTCCGTTGATTCTTCTGAATTATCTGGACCGTTGATCGATCTATGTTGAAACCTATATAAACCCCCCTCATCTCCTTCACAAAGCCTCTTCGATCACTTATTCTCAGGCATACTTAACAGCGCTTTGAGCATACATCGCATCGATTGAGCAACTTCATGATCTTTTGACATTGATCTTTGAGCACTACACTTGCTTGTTACAACTATGGTTTCGCAGCAATATTGAGCAATCCACATTCAATCCAAAGGGAACAATACAAATCTCGGTAAAAGCTTTCATATTTCATTGATTATTATTAATGGCTTTTATTTAGATCGGTTCTCTTTATGTTATTGGGTTTTTGATTTGTTTAAGTTTATCATAGTCAATTTTCCTCATACACAAGTATAATAATTAAACTTGATATCAGCAAGGCTTATGATCGGGTCAGTTGCATATTTTTGATAAAAATTATGGAGAAAATAGGGTTCAATCGGAAATGAATTGAATTGACTTTCTCCTGCATCTCAACTACAAGGCATTCTATAGTGGTCAATGGCTCTCCTTGTGGCTTCTTTGAGGTTGGTTGAGGTATTAGATAGAGGGACCCTTTATTTCCCTTCCTATTTGTGATTATGGCAAAAGTGCTAGGGAGAAGTATCTCTAACAAAGTGGCGGATGGCAAATGGAAGAGCATCACTATAACTAGAAACATTCCTCCTATCACTCACCAACTATTTGTTGATGCTACCCTCCTTTATAGAATGCCACTCTTGATAAAGCCTTGGTGATCAAATCAACTTTGGAGGACTACATTAATTGCTCAAGGAAATTAATCAACAATGAAAAATCCAAGATTTTTTTCTTTAACACAAAGAAATCCGCTCAAAGAAGGATTGCAGCTTTACTCAATTTTAACTTTGATCACCTCCCAAGAAAATAGTTGGAAATTCCTTTGTTTCAAGGTGTAATTTGTACAGGGCTATGGTTGGAATTTACAAATAAAATTTTGAATCTTGGAAGGGGCAATGGTTAACACTTACAAGAAGAATAACAATGATCAAAGGAGTACTAGCAGCTATCCCTATTTACATGCTTTCATGCCTTGATCTTACTAAGAAAGCCTCAAAATATTTCAGTAAGATCCAACACAAATTTCTATGGGAAGGATCCAATGAGATAAAACGTATACCTCTTATAGCCTAGGACAAGGTAAAAACAAGATAAGGAGCAAGGAAGAATGGGGATTAGAGACATTCAAACTCAGAATTTTGCATTGGGGGAAAAACTATCTTGGAGAATGTTTGAGAACCCAAATGCTCTATGGTGTAAGATTCTCTAAAGTAAATACCTAGATGAGATGGAGTCAAAGTGAACCCTTAGCATTGCTAACCCTCCTGGTGGGTCTCACTTGTGGAACTTCATGATTAAATGCAAATCAATTATAACTAATCACCTCACATGAAAAATTAATAATGGTAAGACAACCCTCTTTTGGTTTGCTTCATGGAATGGGTGCACTCCCTTGATGGATATTGTTGGGCTTGAGGAGTGCAAAGATATATTGGAGAATATATATATGGTGATACAGTCTTAGATTATTACAAGGTTAAAATTGTTGACTTTGGAAAGGAATATGAATGGATGAACTTTGACAATTCACCAATCACACATCAAGTAAGAACATTACTAAAGGAGGATTTGTAAATAATGTCAACCAATGTGGATGATGAGAGTATTTGGTGTGGGGCAAAATTGGGAAGGTACTCTACAAAACTCAGTTATGAAATTTAGAATCAAGGAAACAACCAAGGGGAATGGCCAAAAGAGCTATGGTAGGGCGCAAATGTACTTTCAAAGCCAAGAGTGTTCACGTGGTCTGCCATGCATGGTTGGATTTTGACCGGTGAAAGACTACAATAAATTAGATTTATTGAGTCATCCTGATGCCCCTTTTGTTCGAATGCTGATGAAACTACAAATCATTTCTTATTGCACTGCTCCTTCGCACAATCTTGAATGATGGGCATGGTTATTACAGAAATTGGGATGCAGTGGTGTCTTTCCATACAACATCCTTGACCTTTTCCTTAGCTCATCGCACCTCTTCAAAGGATTGGTATGGGAAATTTTGTGGGATGTTGGGCTAGCTATGGTCATTTGGTAGCTCTAGAGAGAAAGAAATAGTAGAATCTTCAAATAAATTGCATCCCCCTGCAATACAGTAATCAAGAGGATCAAAGTTGTTATATGTGAACATCAGAATAGGAGGGTCAAAAAGATAGGGAAATGTTGCTTCACTGTGTGGGATAATATAATGGCTAAGGAGTGGACATTGCTGAAAACTCACACCTTTGTGTACAATACCAACAAATTGTTGGACACAAAAATGAAGAGAAGGAATGCTAAGTGGTTGGCTCCACCGAGTGGAAAATTAAAGCTTAGCTTTGATAGGGCCTCTAGAGGTAATCCCGGGGACTCAAGTGCTAGATGCATCTTGAGAAATGGTAAGGGAATCCTCGTTTGGGCTTGCTTGATTAAAATACTAGAGGGAACTAATAATGAAGTGGAATTTGTTGTTCTTTATGAAGGCCTAAAGATTTGTGTATTGAAGAAGTTGAGATTGATTGACATTGAAGGTGAAGTTCTCAAGTAGTTATAAAAGCTATATCTTCATGAAAAGTGATCAGCTGGAAATTAAATAAGTGGCTAAACTAGATTCTCCCATACTTGGACATCATAGAAGAATTCTCTATCAGGTATACTTATGGGGAAGAAAATATGGTTGCAGACCTCTTGTCCAATAATGGAGTTGATCAAGATAGAAGAATGATTTTTTCAGAGGAAGTAGAGATTCGGCAAGGGTTGGTAAATATTATCAGTACTGATAAATCTCATATTTCTAGTCAAGAGGATGGTGATGGGGCAAATGGATTTCCGTCATATCTCCAGGTATGGGAAACTTGAGGACATTTTGGTATTTTCTCTTAACACACTTTCACATGGTGTAGAATAGCGAGCTATAAAGTAAGACTTGAGCTCCATGAATGACAATGATGGCAGAGCAAATCCTTATTCCTAACTTTGTATGCAAGTGTAAGCAAGAGGAGCTATTTGTGCAACTGCACAAAGTGTTCCATATCTAATCTGTAAAACTGGAGAAAGTGATTCATGAGGTTATAGGGGAGAATAAACTGAAGGCAGATCATGTTACGATGGGTATTTAATGGAGATTTTATTGACTAACTTTGTGCTAGCTCTAGGAAGGAAACACTAGGGGAAGATGGTGGCAAAGGGATTTGTCAAGTAGAAGTATAGAGTGGAAGCGGTCAAGGCCATATTGGCATTCAACAAATGTCCCTCAGTGGACTTGTAAGTGATGCGATCAGCATAGAAGTTTCCCATGGCAATGAGAACCTGAAGAAAGCAATCACACTATTCAAGGAAGGAATTGAGAGAGACAATATGGAAGTTTATGCATTTTTTCAGGTTGAAAGTGGATCTCCTAAACTTTGCTCATATTGAGAGGCTATAGGAGATGGCTTCTAGGATCATATTCCTCTTGCATTATAGGCCATAATCAGCCACCTTCTTTAGTCTATAATGAATTGTGCCTTGATGAGGTTGTTTATTTGATTTTTTCTTATTAATATAATGGGAGCTACCCCCAAGGTAGCATCTTGCTTTATATATATATAGCATTTTAATTTGTGATTGTGTTGAATGGCATGATTAATGATTATTTTTTGATTGTGTTCAATAATTGCTATTGATCTTATACAACTATTGGCATATCTTCCTTATTCTCTATCACAGGAGTGTCCCTATGTATATATGACCACACTGATATCATTTGATTATCAAATATAAACTACAAACATGAAGACTGTTTGCTAGAAATTGTTATACATATGTACATTTCTAGATATATTACATGTACCTTACATCTACCAAAATACTTCCAAGTTCTTCATGTTGGATCCATTTCACTTTATGACCAAATATAAACTACAAAGATGATGATTGTTTACTAGAAATTAGTGCATACATGTACATTTTTTACTACCTTAGATTTACCATATATCTTCCAAGAGACTTTCATGTTCTTCATGTTTGACCCATTGCCCTTGTAGCTCTTCATAAGTGAAATAATCTTACTCTATACCATATCAACATACTTCAAACCCATTTTAAGAGGAGTTATTTTTGTAATGTGCAAGCTATGAGTTTGTTACATTATCTAAGGACCTACTTTCAAATTCTTTTGATTTTATTATTTTTTATGTGTGGCTCTTGAAAGGAAGCTAGGTGTGCGGAAATCATTTTCTACACTAATCTAATGAGGAGAGATGTGTGCAAATTCTTTTTAACCTTTACAATTACAGTGTTATTAACCCAACAATAGAGATATTGCAGCAATGCACAACACAAGAATGTAAGACAGAAGAGAGAGAGAGAGAGAGAAGATATAACATGGGGAAAACCCTTACGGGTGTAAAAACCCACACTCCAAAACCTACACAATGTATTATCTAAACAATGAAGTTTACAACACACTTGCAATGCAAGTCTTTATAAGAGTCTTTAACAATCATATTTGGAGACAATCCGGCAGCATAACAGTACCTGTCAATCACATAATACATCTCCTCTCCAAGCACCTGCTTAAATAGAAGTTTACAAGGCAAAAATGTACTTTCCTTGAGATGGGCATCCAACTTGGCCTCATGGCCCAAAACCCATGCCTAGGGACACTTGTCCAACACTACAACATGTCATGACACTTGTCACATCACCCCACCCCAATATGGGCACCTAATCCCAAGATAGGCAATGATAGATGCTCTTACACATCTTACGGCTGTCATAGAATCTATCATACTGACAGTACTTACAGTTGTAAGAGAATCTATCATACACTGACTAAAAATAGCATATTCCTCTTACAACATGTCATAACCCACCTTAGGTGCCCAAAGATGCCTTCCTCAAAGATGCTCTTCGACACTTGTCTTCACCTATCATAGGATCTTCTATTTCTGACTCTTACACATCATAGATTTTGTCATAGGAATCTATCATAACCGTTTCGGTCAAGATTCACTTACACACTAGTCAAGATGCCGACACATGGTAGAAAATGTCTACCACACAAAGGGGACACCTATCTCCACATGGAGTGAGTTGACCATCCTAGTCATCTTACAAGTGGAGTCATAACTCATCATGCCACTTCACACTAAATGACAAAATAGGATGTGCAACAAAATTACAACATAGGCTAAATAAATAAATATATTACAATAAATAAATGCAAGGAATTACCAAGGTTGAGACACCTTAATAGAAGTAATGAGATTTAACTTGTATAGGCCGAGAGGCCCATAGACTTTAAACACCATCTGAACTTCTTTGTGCCCACTGGTTTCGTTAATGCATCTGCAACATTCTTCAAAGTGTCTACCTTCTCCAAAATCACCTTCCCATCCTCTACCATGTCTCGCACAAAGTGAAACTGTACATCAATATGCTTTGTTCTGGCATGGAAAGTTGGATTCTTTGCTAGGCAAATTACACTCTGAGTATCACAACAGATACTAATCTATCTTGCATCAACACCAATATCTGAACACAATCTCTTAAGCCAAATGGCCTCCTTACAAGCATGAGTTGATACCATATACTTAGCTTATATCATGGACAAAGTGATCATAGGTTTCCGCTTACTCATCCAACTAATTGCACCACTGAACATAGTAAACACGCAAGCACTGGTGGATCTCCTGCTGTCAATGTTACCTACCCAATCAGAATCCACAAATCCATGATTACAAACAAAATGCAGAGGTCCTGTAGAATTACCATGATAGCATATGGAATACTTAGAAGTACCCCTCAAATATTTAAACACTCTCTTTAATGCATCCCAATGTACCCATCCAGGATTAGCCATAAATTGACTAAGGACTCCCACTACTTAGGCAATGTCTAGTCTTGTGCAGACCATGGCATACATCAAACTGCCAACAACACTAGCATAAGGTACTCTTCTCATGTCCTCCACCTCAGAAGGACAATCATTAATAGATAAATTTTTCCCCAATGAAATAGGAACACACAATGGTCTACAATCTGCCATGCTGAACCTATCCAACATGGTCTTCACATACTCTAGTTTAACCAAAGTTTTCTGTTAGATCTGTCTCTTCTGATTTCCATTCCTAGAATGTACCTGGCTTCCCCTAGATTTTTCATCTCAAACTATGCTGACAATTGAGACTTTAAATTAGAAATCATATTCTTACCATTCCCAATTAATAGCATATCATCAACATACAATGCAATAATGAGAATACGATCATTGTCAAATTTGTAATACACACAATGATCTGATTTTGATCTCAGAAATCCAATTGACAACACAAAGGCATCAAATTTCATATACCACATCCTAGGAGACTACTTCAAACCATACAAAGACTTCTTCAATTTGCAAACCAAATTTTCTTTACCTTTCTCTATGTAATGCTCTGGCTGTGACATGTAAATCTCTTCCTCCAAATCACCATGAGAGAAAGTTGTTTTCACATCCATCTGCTCCACCTCTAAGTCATAAGCTGCTGCAAGAGATAACAAGAACTAAATAGATGTCAACTTTGTAATGGGAGAGAAAATTTCACCATAATCAATTCCCTCCACTTGTGAGTACCCCTTCGCAACCAGTCTGGCCTTGTACTTTTCAACACTGCCATCTACACCACATTTCTTCTTGAATACCTATTTGCATCCAACAGGTGTCTATCCTTCAGGCAAAGGCACCAAGTCCCAAGTTTTATTCTTCTCCAAGGAAACCATATCATCTTCCATGGCCTCCTTCCAGGAACCTGCATCTTTAATGCTCATAGCCTCTATCACAGTTCTAGGCTCATTAGTGTTAGTAAGCAAGGCAAAAACACAACTAGAATCAAGCAATGAATAACCAAACCTATCAAGTTGCTTCCTTGTTCATGTAGATCTCCTCAAAGGCTGAGGTTGAGGTTCTGCTTCTTCTTTTAAGCTTTCAAATCTGCTAGAGCTCTCCTCATCATTAGGTCTCACAGGGTCTGTCGATTCAGTCTTCTCAAGGGTAGAAGGAAACTGAACCACATCCTCTTTCTTTTCTATTTCTTCTAGCTGTAGAACAACGAAAGAAGGTGTTAGCTCTCTAAAAATAATAATTCTTCTATACAACATTTTTTTAGCCATAGGATCCCAAAACTTGTATCCTTTCACACCGACACTATAGCCAATGAAAATACACTTAACATCCTTGTTCTCCAATTTTGACCTTTTCTCCCTAGGCACATGTGCATATGTCTCACAACCAAAAACACGAAGATGTCTAATTGAAGGCTTCTTACTAGACCACACCTCCATAGGTGTCTTATGAACAAGAGCTAATGTAGGAGACCTGTTTACTAGGTAGCAAGTAGTGGCTACAGCTTCAGCCCAAAACTTTTGTTCGAGGCTTGCTCCACTAAGCATAATCCTAGCCTTCTCCATCAGTGTCCTGTTCATCCTCTCTGCAACTCCATTTTGTTGCAGGGTGTATGGAGTTGTCTTATGTCTTTCAATCCCTTGCTCTTTACAGAACTTATCAAACTCTACCAAACAAAACTCACCATTGTTATCATTCCTCAAACACTTAATCTTTTTACTAGTCTAATTCTCAACAAAAGCTTTAAACTCTTTGAACCGACTAAAGACTTCAAACATGATTCTGAGAAAATAAATCCATGTCCTTCTACTGTAATCATCTATAAAAGATACAAAATATACAGATTTGGAAATCGAAGGAACACTAACAGGACCAAACACATCAGAATGAATAAGGTCCAACACACCAAAAGACTTGTAAGAACTAGAGTAAAACTGAACATAGTTTTTCTTTCCATATATACAATGTTCATAAAAGTCAAACTCAAGATTACAATCATTTAACCCCTCGATGAGATTTTTATTTTTCAAGGTTCTAAGACCCTTCTCACCAATGTGGCCAAATCTCATATGCCATAACATTGTCTTTCAGCAGGAATCTTAACTTCCAAAGCATGAGCACCCATTGGGTACCCAAAATGCACTACCATCAGAATTTGTTACTATAGACTTTTTCACTGCTGATTCCAATGGTGGGGATGAAGTGACTGCAACTCTTTTCTTCAAGTTAGAAGAACTATTGCACTGTGAAGTGCATGTTTCCAGCTGAAATAGAGTACCTCTCCAAGTACCCTTTGTAATCACCATAGATCCTTTAGTCATCTTGCATCTGTCCTTTGAAAAGACAACATGCACACCTGCATCATTCAACTTACTTACAAAAAGTAGGTTCCATGCCAAGCCTAGGATGTGCATGACCCCAGTGATCCCCTTCACTTGTCCATCAGGGAATCAGATTGAGACTCTTCCATGACCAACAATCTTTAGATGAGAATCATCACCCAAGTACACTCTTCCACCATCAAACTCTTCATACTTTATAAACCAGCTTCGATACAAGGTCATGTGGAATGATGCACTAGAATCAATCAACCACACATCATTAGATGCATGGTTGGCTAGGGCTACGATGAAGGCATCACCATCATCTTGTGACTTGTCAGAATCTAAGTCTGGGACATTCTTCTTCTTCTTTTTCTTTTCTTCTTTGCATTCCTTTTAGAAATGCCTAATTTTTCCACAGTTCCAATAGAGAGCCTTGGACTTTCTAAGAGATTTGGATCTCCCACGAGATTTGGATCTACCTTTCTTAGCTTTCTTGTCCTTTTTTCCTTCTCCTTGGGTCTTCCACGAACCACAAGAGCTTCTTTGGCTACCTCAGAGGACTTTCTCTGCATCTCTTTAGATAATAGCAAAGATACCATTTCATCCATTTTGAAAGTGGATGTGGTGCTCCCAATAGCCATAACAAGATGATCACACGAGTCCGGCAAAGAACAAAGCAAGGTCATACAATGATCCTCCTCCTCCATCTTCACACCAACGGAATTCAACTATGCAACTAACATGTTGAAGGCACTCAGGTGATCTGCAATAGATCCTCCATCCTCCATCCTTAGAGAATACAACTTCTTTCTCAAAAAAATCTTTTTCACTAGGGATTTGCCCTGATAAACATCTCCTAGCTTCTTCCAAAGATCTTTCGTGGTCTTCTCCTCGTGGACATTTAATAGTATAGAGTTAGCTAGACTGAGTCTTATAAGACCCTTAGCCTTCTGATCTTTGAGATTCCAATAAGCTTATGCCATTGTAGTTGGTTTTACACTGGAAACAGTTTCCCATAGGTCTCGATCAACAAGCATGTCTTCCATCTTAAGTTTCCATAACTCAAAATTTGTGCCGTTAAACTTCTCCACCTTTAATCTTCCAGATGTGCCTACAATAAGATTATAGAATACTTTGCACAAACTCCCACTCAATCTAAGATCAGCTCAAAAAACCCCTACCCAACAATTAGGACCAAAGTTGATCAAGCTCTAATACCAACTGAAAGGAAGCTAGGTGTGCAAAAATCACTTCCTACACTAATCTAATGAGGAGAGATGTGTGCAGATTCTTTTTAACCTTTACAATTATAGTGTTATTAACCCAACAATAGAGATATTGTAGAAATACACAACATAAGAATGTAAGACAAAAGAGAGAGACAAGATATAATGTGGGGAAAACCCTTACGAGTGAAAAACCCCACACTCCAAAACCTACAGAATGCATTATCTAAATAATGAAGTTTACAACACACTTGCAATGTAAGTCTTTACAAGAGTCCTCGACACTCGTATCTGGAGATAATCTAGTAGCATAATAGTACATGTTAATCACATAATACATCTCCTCTACAAGCACCTTAAATAGAAGTTTACAAGGCAAAAATGTACTTTCCTTGAGATGGGCATCCAACTTGGCCTCATGGCCCAAAACCCATGCTCAGGGACACTTGTCCAACACTACAGCATGGTCATGATACTTGTCACATCACCCCATTCCAATATGGGTTCCTAATCCCAAGATAGATAATGATAGATACTCTTACGCATCTTACGGCTGTCATAGAATCTGTCATACTGACAGTACTTACAATTGTAAGAGAATCTATCATACACTAACTAAAAATAGCATATTCCTCTTACAACATATCAGAACCCACCTTGGGCACCTAAAGATGCCTTCCTCAAAGATGCTTTTCGACACTTGTCTTCACATGTCATAGGATCTTCTATTTCTAACTCTTACATGTCATAGATTTTGTCATAGGAATCTATCATAACCATTTCGGTCAAGATTCACTTACACACTAGTCAAGATGCCGACACATGGTAGAAAACCTCTACCACACAAAGGGGATGCCTATCTCCACATGGAGTGAGTTGACCATCCTAGTCATCTTATAAGTGGAGTGACAACTCATCGTGCCACCTCACACTAAATGACAAAATAGGATGTGCAACAAAATTATAACATAGGCTAAATAAATAAATACATTACAATAAATAAATGCAAGGAATTATCAAGGTTGTGACACCTTAATTCACAACAGCTCTATTGGGAGATTAAGGATGTTTTAAGCCAACAAATATCAATATAGTATATACACCTACAAATTAACCATCCATCAATACCTGGAGAGCTTGAGCATGTTCATAAGATAAAGATGTCAATTTCTTTGGCCCAAGCTTATTTTTCCTCAATAATTGGATTTAAATAATGATCATGTTCATTTACTTGGCCATGATATTTATTATAAATTTCTTTAGTTGATATGTTTTTAAAGGAGTGAGACTAATACCCTATTGCACTATCTACAATTTCTTGGCTCATCAATAAAGATACCCCTTGCATATAATCATGAATAGTATAATCCTTCTTTTCTATTTCATTTGTGAAAGGAAATAATAATAATGCTTGATAAACTACTACTATTTCTTAACAAACTTTTACAGAGAATATATGATAATAAAATCTAAAATGCAATACAAAGTAAACAATGGCACACTTAAATATGGCACAAGATTTATCCTAGGAAATACTTTTGGAAAAAAATCCAACAAAAAAACACTATTCAAATTATATTAACAAATAATGATCACAATACAATGAGATTTCTCATGTGCTAGTCCTCTAGTGCTAGCATGTGCTCCTTGACTAACTAATTTATCTAGAACTTCCTTGATATCAATACTCTATATATTATTGTGTATTTTTACAATTTCACAAGCTTATATTTATAGGTGCAAATCTCAGAACAAACCAGCAAGTGGTTTGCAAAACAATGGGTGTCAAACCATGGGTCATGAACCTTCATATTCCACACATGTCTCCTCAATCCATCACACCCTTGTTAGATTAGGATAGACAACTAAGAGGGGGGGTGAATCAGTTGTCCAAAACTTTCTTCCATTTAAACACTTAAATCCACTTTGTAATTCAACAGCATATCAATAAATCAATCATTGAAACATAATGCATTTAAGTCAAGAGCAGGAACACATTAACACATAAGACACCAAGATTTTGACGTGGAAAACCTAGTTAAGGGAAATACCACGAGGTGACTAACCCAAGATTGTATTTTCTGTTAGAAGAATAGAAAGAACAAAATGGCACATGCCAATTAGGGCTCATTGCCCGAGCACACTGCTCACAAGAGGCTCATTGCCTACAGGAGACACACTGTCTATAGAATAATAAGTATTGCATACTTGAACTGAAGAATAGCATCTTCACCATGCTTGAGTTAGTTCCATTTAAGCCCAATACTTCTACTCTACCTTTCGCTCCTCTCCTCTCTACCACACTCTCATCTTTACAAGATACATTTGAAATGACTTTACAATCCCTTATTTATACAAGACATCGACTTAGGAATAATCATCTAAGTCAGCAAACATTACAGAGAAAATACATAAATACATCATGACTAATTACAAAAGACTTCACATAGATCAACACATTGTCAGCCACACAGATCTGAGACTTCAATATTCTTCTAGGAACATGCCAATCTTTACATAACGTCTTCAAGATCATCCACAGGATGTGTAACTCATTCAGTCGGCTTAACTTGAGAAGAACATTATCATCTAGAAGTAATTCTTCATTTACTATCTCAATCTTTAATGCAGACCACCAACATGAACTGGACATAATCCAAAGACCTCTACAAGCTTTCCTGAATCACCAAGAACATCCACACTACTACTGTCTACTGAAATCATTCTTTCCTTCATCTGGAACCTCAAGAACACAGTCTGTCATCACTTGTCATATTGGGATAGATGCTTGCGGACCTCCAGATCATGAACCAATTGAGTTGTCAATTCACATGGACTTCCTGAACACTCCATCAAATCCACAGAACAAGATATTGCATTTTTGAATCTCACCAGACCTATCTGTATCACTCTGTCACCTCTGATCACCTGCCAGAACCAGTTTTACTTAAGTGGTCATAACTTCTTTAGATCTTCATGTGGACCTCTGAAATCTTTTTTGGATCATCTCAAGACACATATCTACAAACCCTTTGAAGCACATCCTCTGATCTTCATCTTATCTTGGATCTTTACCTTACTGTCTTCACTGTTCTTCTCTGTTCCTGATATGACTAATTTTCTCAATATCCTCAGCAAACAGTTCATCCAATCCTTATCATTAATGCAACAGGAGTATGTTGACATCAATGATAATACCAGTTAGGCCCATACTTGCAACAATCTCCCCCTTTGTCATTGATGGCAGCATATGATGTGAAAAAATAGTTTTAACCATCAAGACAAGAACTTTTCTTTACTGACACAACAACCCTTATCAATCAACAAGCATTCACATGTCTTCTCTTCCTTTACTGCTCCCCCTTTGATCAGAAACAACTTTTTTTTCACATGTCTTCTCTCCCCCTTTGACATCAATGGAAAAGGGCACATACTTGCAACTCCAACACTTCAGAATCATACCAGCTGCTCCCCCTAAGTAGCAACTCCCCATCATCAATCCAGACCACAAGATATGACTATGATATCCACCGGACTGATAAACATCAGTGCATCTTAGTTCATCACCGGAGGGGTAATAACCCCTAACTTCTCCTTGAGATAATCAAAAGAGTCCTTAGGTAGAGGTTTAGTAAAGATATCTGCAATCTGATCCTTGGAAGGTACGAACTCCAATCTGACTTCATTCTTGTTCACTTGCTCTCTCAAAAAGTGAAACTTGATGGATATATGTTTAGTCTTTGAATGCAACACCAGATTCTTAGATATATTTATTGCACTTGAATTATCACAGAAGATTGTGATAGCCTCCTCATACTCAAATCCCATGTCTCTTAGCATTTGCTTCATCCATAAAACTTGAGTGCAACTACTTGTTGCTACAATATATTCTACTTTTGCAGTGGACAGAGATATTGCCTCTTCTTTCTTGCTCAGCCAAGAAACCAATCTCTTTCCCAAAAAGAATGCTCCACCACTGGTGCTCTTTCGATCATCCACATTTCCTGCCCAATCCGCATCTATATATGCATGAAGAGAGAAATTATGATCTCTAGGATACCACAAACCATACTCAACTGTCCCTTTTAGATACCTAAAAATCCTCTTGATTGCCATGACATGAGATTCTCTAGGATCAACTTGGAATCTAGCAACAAGACCAACAACATTCATAATATCAGGTCTAGTTTGAGTGAGATACAACAATCCTCCAATCATTGACCTGTACTTTTTCTGATCAGCCTTAGGAGAGTCATCATCTTTGCTCAATTTACATCCGGTTGCCATGGGAGTACTCATTGGTTTTGATTCTTCCATCCCAAATTTCTTCAACAATTCTTTCACATATTTGGTCTGAGAAATGAAGATTCCTTTCTTAGTTTGAATGATTTGCAGACCCAAGAAGAAATTCATTTCCCCAAGCATGGACATCTCAAATTCACTTTTCATTTGATTTGCAAAAGTTTTGCACATACTATATCTTCCTCTAAAAATGATATCATCAACAAATACTTCAACAATTAAGATATTTTCATGATCAATTTTGAAGTACAAATTACTGTCAGTAGTACCTTTGTTGAAACCAATCTTCAAAAGATGCTTATCCAATCTTTCATACCAGGCTCTTGGGGCTTGCTTGAGTCCATACAGTGCTTTCTTCAACTTGCAGACCATATCACCATGATCAGACAATTGAAATCCATCTGGTTGCTTAATGTATACTTCTTCTTCCAAGTCACCATTCAGGAAGGTAGACTTGACATCCATCTGATATACTTTGAAATCCTTGAAGGTAGCAAAAGAAAGAAATAATCTAACTACTTCAATTCTTGCCACTGGAGCAAAAGTTTTTTCAAAAATCAACTCCTTCTATTTGAGAGTAACCCTTGCAGACCAATATGGCTTTATTTCTGATTACTTCACCAACTTCATTCAGTTTGTTCTGGAAGACCCATTTCGTTCCAATCACATTCTTGTTTCTAGGTCTGGGAACAAGATCCCAAGTGTGATTTTTCTCAATTTGCATCAGCTCTTCCTCCATTGCTTTAGTCCAGTTTTCATCATTGCAAGCTTCATTCACTATCTTAGGTTTAATCTTTGAAATCAGACAATACTCTTCTAAATCTTCAGTAATCCTTCTACTTGTTTGTACACCTTTGCTTTTATCACCTATGATCTGATCTTCAGAGTGGTTGAGTCTTACATACCTAGGAACTTTGGGAGTTTCTTGCACTTCTAATTCTTGAACAAGTTCAATCACACTTATCTCTTCTTCCTAATTTATCAGATCAGTTTGAATCTGAGTTTCAGAGGGAGCTTGGATTTCTTTAACAGAAACATCATTTTGATCATCTTCATCAAATTCATAAAACCTTGAGGGTTTTTCAATACCTTCATCAACTTTCACATTTGTACTTTCTATAATCTTCCTCTCTCCAATCATTCCATTTATCTACAGATCAAGATATTTCAATTTTTGAATCATACCGGATCTAACTGTGAAAATCCTGCTTTTACTGGATGACTGTTAAACCGGATCAATCTTGGATGATTAACCTCTTCAAAACTCCTTGCGGATCTTTTATATTTTTACCAAGGGTTATATAGATGGGTAAGTGGAAGAAGATGGGGGGCCAAAAAGGGGTCTTAAGTGGCCACTTTTTTTCTAAAATTAAGAAATACTGGCCTTGGATGAGAAATTGAGCATAGTTACACTCAAAATTTGGAGATGCAACCAAAACAATGTTCGTAGTGCTCTGAGTCTACTTTCTAAACTTCTATTTTTTTTTAAAATAGCATAGATTAAGGGGTTCAAAAGAGGGAGCCACAGAAATTGGTATTGTTTTTGTCAAAAAAACATAACATAGCATGTTTTGTGGCTCCCTCAAAAGGTCAACTTTTTTTTTGGTATTTTTAAAATTGCTTCAATGAGAAATTAGATAATAGCATGTAGTTTATGCCTGATTTTTCTGATAATTTTTTGATGAATATTTGATTTTTTACTAATTTTCAAAGTGGACACATCTTTAAAAAAAAGAATTTTGGCCGTGCTACCCCTATAAATTTTGAAAACTAATTGAAAATCATTTTTTTCACTTTTTAATATTTGTAGAATGGAGTCTAGTTTCTAAATATGTAATTTTTTTGAAATTTCAATGAATAGTTAATTTACAATAAAAAAAAAGACCAAACAGTGATTTTTACCCAAAAATGGACACACAAACAAAAGAAATTAAAGATGAAAGGCTTAACATTGTTAAAATGTGAAAAAAATCACATCGTCAAATAGCTAAGAGAAAGCCTACATTACCCAGGTGTTCGATTTGTTCGACCTTGAAACATGTGCAAATCTGAGGGTTAGCACAAACGAAATTATGTGAAATCTTGAAGAATATGAAAAAACACGTCTGTGACTGTTCAAAAGGCACTCCAAGCCTTTGGGTTGGAAATCCAAAGCAAATCCCAAGCCCAAGGCTTGGGATTCCCAAAGCAAGACATAACGCAAGCGCGTTATAATGTGCTCGCGTTATGTTTTGCTTTGCATTTTTCCATTTCCACCAAAGTCTGTTGTTTGTCATGTTTGACATAACGCGAGCGCGTTATAACGCACTCGCGTTATGTTCCCCTTAAATTTTTTTATGTTTAAGGCTATTAATCATGTATGTATGTATGTATGTATGCCTATATGTATGTATGTATGTATGTATGCCTATATGTATGTATGTATGTATCTATGTATGCCTATATGTATGTATGTATGTATGTATCTATGTATGCCTATATGTATGTATGTATAGTGTCGAGGGCAGAGGAGGGTAGAGATGGGAGTGAGCCAGATAGGGGAGGAGAGGGGTGGATAAGGATTGAGTGATTAAGGTTTAAGGTTGAGGGTTGAGCGTTTAGGGATAGGATTTAGAGTTTAGGACCTTGAGGGATTAGGGTTTAGGGTTGAGGCTTTAGGGATAGCATTTAGGGTTAAGGGTCGAGGGATTAGGTTTAAGGTAGAGTGGAGGGTAGAGGGATTAGGGATAAGGTTTAGGGTTAAAAGTTTAGGGTTGAGGGATTAGGGTCTATGGTATAGTTTAGTAGTTCTTGTGGATAGAGCCAGTAAACAATGGGAGATTATTTGCCTATTTCATAACAATATACCTTCCCTAAGTGCAGGGTGGACAACAAGAAACATAGATGTACCCCAATGCAAATCTTTTCTCATAATGATCATCCTTCTAATTTCAACTATTAATTACTCATTGTGGATGTACCATACGCAAAGCTTTTCTCATATGGTTTAAGGTATAGTGTCGAGGGTTGAGGGTTTATTGATAGTGTTTAGGGTTGAGGGTTGACGGATTAGGTTTTAGGGTTGATGGATTAGGGTCTAAGGTATAGTGTTGAGGGCTGAGGGTTTAGGGATAGGTTTTAGGGTTGACGGATTAGGGTTTAGGGTTGACAGATTAGCGTTTAATGTCAAGGTTAGGGTTAGAGTGTCAAGGGTAGAGGGATTAGGGATAGGGTTTAGGGTTGAAGGTTTAAGGATTGAGGGTTGAAGCTTTAGGGATGAGCGTTTAAGGCTTAAGATATAGTGTCAAGTGTTGAGGGTGTAGGGATAGGGTTTAAGTTTTAAGGGTTAAGGGTTGACGGATAGGGATCAGGGTTTAAGGTATAGTGTTGAGGGTTGATGGTTTAGGGATAGTGTTTAGGTTTGAGGGATTAGGGTTTAGGGTTGATGAATTAGGGTTTAATGTTGAGGGTTGAGGGTTGAGGGTTGAGGGTTGAGGGTTGAGGTTGAGGGATAGGGTTAATGGTCAAGGGATTAGGGTTAAATAGGAGTGTCAAGGGTAGAGGGATTAGGGATAGGGTTTAGGGTTGAAGGTTTAATGATTTAGGGTTGACGCTTTAGGGATGAAGGTTAAGGGATTAAGGTTTAAGATATAGTGTCGAGTATCGAGCATGTAGGGATAGGTTTTAGGGTTCAAGTTTTAAGGGTTAAGGGTCAAGGGATCAGAGTTAAGGGTTGAGGGATTAGGGTTTGACATTGAGGGTTGAGTACATTGAGGTTCAAGGGTTAAGGGTTTCGGGATAGGGTTGAGGGTCGAGGGATTAGGGTTAAGGGATAGGGTTGGAGGGTTTAGGGATAAGGGACTAGGGTTTAAGGTATAGTATTGAGCCCGTTGAGGGTCCAGGAATAGGGATAGTATTTAGGGTTTAAGGATGAGGGATTAGAGTTGAGGGATGACGGATTAGGGTTGAGGGTTGAGGGATTAGGGTTTAGGGATAAGGTTTAGGGTTGAGGGTTGAGGGATTAGGGTTTAAGGTATTGTGTTGAGGGTTTAGGGATAGGGTTTAGGGTTGAGGGATTATAGTGAAGGGTTGAGGGATTAGGATTTGACTTTGAGGGTTGAGGCTTTAGGGTTTAGGGTTTAGGGATAGGGTTGAGGGTCAAGGGATCAGAGTTAAGGGTTGAGGGATTAGGGTTTGACGTTGAGGGTTGAGGGTTGAGGTTCGAGGGTCAAGAGTTTAGGGATAGGGTCGAGGGTCGAGGGATTAGGGTTAAAGTAGAGTATTAAGGGTATAAGGATTAGGGATAGGGTTGGAGGGTTTAGGGATAAGGGATTAGGGTTTAAGGTATAGTATCAAGTTTGTTGAGGGTTTAGGGATGAGGGATTAGAGTTGAGGGATGACGAATTAGGGTTGAGGGTTGAGGGATAAGGTTTAGGGTTGAGGGTTGAGGGATTAGGGTTTAAGGTATAGTGTTGAGGGTTTAGGGATAGGGTTTAGGGTTGAGGGATTAGAGTGAAGGGTTGAGGGATTAGGATTTGATGTTGAGGGTTGAGGCTTTAGGGTTTAGGGTTTAGGGATAGGGTTGAGGGTCGAGGGATTAGAGTTAAGGGTTGATGGATTAGGGTTTGACGATGAGGGTTGAGGGTTGAGGTTCGAGGGTTAAGGGTTTAGGGAAAGGGTTGAGGGTCGAGGGATTAGGATTAAAGTAGAGTGTGGAGCGTATAAGGATTAGGGAT
Organism: Cunninghamia lanceolata; assembly: GCA_027924645.1. Taxonomy (NCBI): domain Eukaryota; kingdom Viridiplantae; phylum Streptophyta; class Pinopsida; order Cupressales; family Cupressaceae; genus Cunninghamia; species Cunninghamia lanceolata. The sequence continues at coordinate 954,347 of BSBN01000841.1, forward strand.
AGGGTTGGAGGGTTTAGGGATAAGGGATTAGGGTTTAAGGTATAGTATCGAGTCTGTTAAGGGTTTAGGAATAGGGATAGCATTTAGAGTTTAGGGATGAGGGATTAGAATTGAGGGATGACAGATTAGGGTTAAGGGTTGAGGGATTAGGGTTTAGGGATAAGGTTTACGGTTGAGGGTTGAGGGATTAGGGTTTAAGGTATAGTGTTGAGGGTTTAGGGATAGGGTTTAGGGTTGAGGGATTAGAGTGAAGGGTTGAGGGATTAGGATTTGACGTTGAGGGTTGAGGGTTGAGGCTTTAGGGTTTAAGGTTTAGGGATAGGGTTGAGGTTCGAGGGATTATAGTTAAGGGTTGAGGGATTAGGATTTGACGTTAAGGGTTGAGGGTTGAGGTGTGAGGGTCAAGGGTTTAGGGATAAGGTTGAGGGTCGAGGGATTAGGGTTAAAGTAGAGTGTGGAGGGTATAAGGATTAGGGATAGGGTTGGAGGGTTTAGGGATAAGGGATTAGGGTTTAAGGTATAGTATCGAGTTTGCTGAGGGTTTAGGAATAGGGATAGCATTTAGGGTTTAGGGATGAGGGATTAGAGTTGAGGGATGACGGATTAGGGTTGAGGGTTGAGGGATTAGGGTTTAGGAATAAGGTTTAGTGTTGAGGGTTGAGGGATTAGGGTTTAAGGTATAGTGTTGAGGGTTTAGGGATAGGGTTTAGGGTTGAGGGATTAGAGTGAAGGGTTGAGGGATTAGGATTTGACGTTGAGGGTTGAGGGTTGAGGCTTTAGGGTTTAGGGTTTAGGGATAGGGTTGACGGTCGAGGGATCATAGTTAAGGGTTGAGGGATTAGGGTTTGACTTTGAGGGTTGAGGGTTGAGGGATTAGGGTTAAAGTAGAGTGTGGAGGGTATAAGGATTAGGGATAGGGTTGGAGGGTTTAGGGATAAGGGATTAGGGGTTAAGGTATAATATCGAGTCTGTTGAGGGTATAGGAATAGGGATAGCATTTAGGGTTTAGGGATGAGGGATTAGAGTTGAGGGATGACAGATTAGGGTTGAGGGTTGAGGGATTAGGGTTTAGGGATAAGGTTTAGGGTTGAGGGTTGAGGGAGTGAGGGTTTAGGGATAGGGTTTAGGGTTGAGGGATTAGAGTGAAGGGTTGAGGGATTAGGATTTGACGTTGAGGGTTGAGGGTTGAGGCTTTAGGGTTTAGGGTTTAGGGATAGGGTTGAGGGTCGAGGGATCATAGTTAAGGGTTGAGGGATTAGGGTTTGACATTGAGGGTTGAGGGTTGAGGTTCGAGGGTCAAGGGTTTAGGGATAGGGTTGAGGGTCAAGGGATTATGGTTAAAGTAGTGTGTGGAGGGTATAAGGATTAGGGATAGGGTTGGAGGGTTTAGGGATAAGGAATTAGGGTTTAAGGTATAGTATCGAGTCTGTTGAGGGTTGAGGAATAGCAATAGCATTTAGGGTTTAGGGATGAGGGATTAGAGTTGAGGGATGACAAATTAGGGTTAAGGGTTGAGGGATTAGGGTTTAGGGATAAGGTTGAGCGTTGAGGGTTGAGGGATTAGGGTTTAAGGTACAGTGTTGAGGGTTTAGGGATAGGGTTTAGGGTTGAGGGATTAGAGTGAAGGGTTGAGGGATTAGGATTTGATGTTGAGGGTTGAGGCTTGAGGCTTGAGGGTTTAGGGTTTAGGGATAGGGTTGAGGGTCGAGGGATCATAGTTAAGGGTTGAGGGATTAGGATTTGATGTTGAGGGTTGAGTTCTAAAGATAGGCAAATAGAGATTTTGTATTCAGGTTATTTAGATGTTGATGGGTTTAGACTTGAGCTAAAATGTTAGACTCTTAATCTAGCATTTTCTATCAAGAACTTAATTATGAGGGCTTGCCCCTTCATTGTTATGCCCCTTCATTGTTATGCCTATCATATGGCTGAGCATCTAGCAAGCTCTTATAGGAAACAAGAAAAGTTCTCCCTCAAAAACCTTGTGGTCATTCAAGTCTGAAGGGGAAGGTTTGGAAAGAGAAATGGATCACCAAACAAGATAATGCACAGGATGTGATCAATCTATAGCAGGACAAAACGCGAGCCCTTTATAACATGCTCACATTTTGTCCTGCTATAGAAACGGTAAAAAGTGTTGACCCCCGTGATCTAGGCCCACATGCTCTATTTTCATACTGATTCTGTGCGTACTCCAACAAAAAAGAAGTGCTTTCATGTTGTTGGGAAGTTCACATGCACATTTGACACATTGTACCACCTTTGCATGATCTTTCCACCACCTTTTCTGCTTTGCCAACTTGAGAAGGAGGAAATAACATAGTTTTCACACCAAGTTTGATATATATCTATTCAAGTTTCAATTTTTTTAGTGTTTCAATGTTAATTGTGATTCAATTTTAGGAATTTAACATTATAGATTGGTTAATAGTATTGTTGTTAGTAATTATATTTGAGTGTTATTCAATTTAACATTGAAAAGGAAGCTAGTGTTGAAAAACTCAAATTGTTGAGGAGTTTGATGCAAGAAGAAAAAAAAACTACATAATTGGGTACTCTGTCCATTTGAATCTTCATTTTTTAGGTATGTCAAGTCTTTACATGCATGTTCTTTACATTTTCCTTAATTTAGATTGAATTACTTTATCATGCTTTATCATACATGTTTAAAATAGACATTCCCAATCAAGAAAGAAGCCTACAATCTCACATGATGCCATGTATATTTTCTACACTTGGGCTCTTTAATAATTATGTGTAATAAACAGACCTTAACATACCATGATGTCAAACTATACAAGAATAAATCCTTACAACATAATAAAAAATACAATCCCACTATTATCTTATATTCATTTCTTAGGAAGTAATATTGGTCTCTTTATCATGCTATAGACAAATTCTTCGTCATGTCGAGGAAACGATCAAGAATTAAACCAACACAGGAAGATATAGAAGCTAAGAATGCAAAGAAAGCAGTCACTATGAGGGAACTTCATGAGAAGAGGAAATTGGACACGATAAATGAAGACATGTCAATTGAAGAGGAACCACAACCATCACAAAGAGATATGGTATTGGCGGAACAAAGAGAACGAATGCAAAAACTTTGTGCTACAAGAGATTTGAATACCATAGTTGGAGACACGTCCTCTACCACAAGTCAACATGTAGGGACACCATCTACCACATCTCAAGTTGAGAGTACATCATCACTCACATGTGATGAAGGAGGTAGGTCATCGTTCCCACCTCAACCTCAAGGTATGTCATCTATTCCATCTTCGATCGAAGGTACGCCATCTAGCCCATCTCATTTAAATATTGATGAAATTCCTAATGTTGAGATGAATTTACTTAGCTTAACACCACCTAGAATTCTGCATAGAAATCCAAAGTTTTTGATTTATATTGATGAGAATATTTTGCAACCAATGGAAGGTAAGATTCCAAAACGCACTTGTAGAAGATATGCTCATAAGATTTGGAGATTGTTCTTTGAAAAGTTAAATGAGACTATAAGATGTCAACTATTCATTGAAATGATGCGAAGTATAAAGTATAGGTCCATCATGAAGATTCTTGGGTTGAGAACATCAGAGGCTTCAAGTGAAAAATCTATTGTCAAGAATCTAATGAGTGCATATGAATGAGTGCGTATGAGAGAGTGGGTAACACCTCACGCACAAAAGATAGTAATGTAACACAGTGTGTGATTACATCAACTATAGTAAGTAGTCAAACGAGGAAAGCTCGTTTCACTAGAAACATGAGTCAACAATTGAGAATTAATAGGAAAACTTTATCAAGAGCCGTTGGAAGACGCCAAAGAATTGAGGACACTAATGCCAATGAATTATGGGCATTCTCGAGGAGACTACCACGAAAAGATAAACCAATTGTTGAAGCATTGAGATCACTAATTGAAGACTTTTGGAAGAATTACACAAGGGTATCTCTGAATCAAAGGGATTTGGTAAGAAGGAGAATCAGTAGTCAGAACCATGAGCCACATTTGAAGCATTTTTTGGATGAGACTCAAACACAGTTTTATGGTAAATTTCTAGAGAAGTATCCTCAAATTAAAATTTGTCAAAAATATTTTGAAATGTTAAAACCTTTCTATGTCAAGATAAATCACACACACACTACTTGTTGTTGTAGATTACATATTGAATTTTCTAACCATTTTGATGCTTATAGGTCTATATGTTTAGATATGCATACTAACAATGTTTTGTAGGGTTGTGCCATATGTGCCCCACCAACATCTTCAAGAGACTTCATATCAAGAATTTTATGTGAAAGAGAGGAAGGTCAAATATTCTACAAGAAATTATGCTTAGATGGCACATGTCATCATTGTGGTGGCTTGCAACATTTGCCAATATGTGAACATATGGAAAGAACACATGCGGTTGGAAATGAACTAGTAGAGTATGGCAAGTATAAAATAGTGGCATACAATACAAAAGATGGTAAAGAAGTAAAGAGGTGTGAATTGGTTATTGAAAAGATTCCAGTGTATCAGTTTATGCCTATATTTCATGACAGCATAGTGTATGAGTATGCAAGACATGCCCATAGAGCTCGATGGTTGGACTTGCAATTCAAGTTATGCAAGGACACATTTCCAGTTGGTAGCATTATTTCAGTCATCGACTTTGCAGAGACCTACAGTCTACAGCCACAGCGTGAGGTGCAATCACAATATTACAACTCCACACAGGCTTCTATATTTGTGCACATCGCATTCATTCATGCGAATGATAGTATAGAGGATGACAGAAAGATCATAAGGGAGTATAATTTCTATATTAGTGATGATCACATGCATTCTACGGAGTTCGTGCAAGGTTGGTTTCAGGTGTTCTACAATGATTTGGCTAGAAGGGGCATATCTTTCAGTCAGCATATCATATGGTTGGATAACTGTGCGTCACAATTCAAAACTTGTGGAATTTCTATTGGCTAAGTAGGAGGCATAATTTTACAAGTATTCAGCATATGTGGAACTTTTGTGAGGCTGAGCATGGAAAGGGGGACCATGATGGTGCAGGAGAATGTATCAAAAGAGCCATAGCATGAGAAGAGTTAAAGTATAAAGATAATGCAAAGTTGATAGATGAAAAATCGATTGTCGAGTGGTGTAATGCTTCCATGGGTCCAGGTAATGAAGGTAACTCTTTAGTTCATAGATTTTTTTGGTTGATAGATGATCTAACATTGCACCATATGAGGACTGTTGTACACTGACAAGATCAAATGAGATGCACTCTTTCAAAAGCTTAATTGCAGGTTCATGGAGTATCCATATGCGAAAGATGTCATGCTTTTGTTCTTCATGTACAATTCAAGTCTGGGATGAGTGCAAGTTAAAGGAGTGGGTTGACGAATGGCAGTTAAGTTATCTTAGCCCACTTGACACGTATCGACCCCCGACGGCACTGGAACTAACACAGATGGAATCATCAATTGACTTTGACCACATATCAGATTTAGTTCAACCAGGTAATATAAGGCACATATATGCATCTAATTTCATCTAGTTGAACCAGGTAATGTCATCTTACTTTGTAGTGTTTTTGTAATGTTGATTAATTTCATCTAATTTGCTACACATATCAATGTAGGGCACGTATATGCAGTTATTGTAGATGAAGATAATGAAGAGGGAATAGATTATTACTTATGTCATTATGTTGAGGCCAAAAAGAAATTGGAGGCCCCTGTTACAGATGGAGAAAACATCGAATACCCTACAGGCTCAGTGGTTATTATTGGAACATGGCTTAGAAGGTACCCACATAAGAGTGTTAATGTTTGGCTATTTCAGGACTTTGACATGCATCGAAAGATTCTTCATTACTCGAACCTTGTCGTGGCATCCAATGTTCATTTGATAAAGTATCGGGGTAGACCTTTGAACAAAATCTTGTGGAAGGTGTGTGAGTCTAACCATGAAGCAATACTTGACACAATAAAGAGTAGAGCAGACCCGAATGGTTCATTGGATTAATTTGTAAGTATTCACATTGATTTTGTAAAGTCATGTTACATTGAGTTGTAAGTATGTACATTAATTTGTAAGGTTTGTCTTTTTTTATTTCCTCCTACATTTTTACACATATACACATTTATACATCATCATGTTATGCATTTTTGGTGTCCTTCTCCTAATGCGACCAAACTCATAACTCACCCTACTTCCTCTAGACACCATTTGATGATCTCTCCAACACTCTAGATCTAGGGTGCCCAATCATGATGATGACCTATATACCATTCTCCCAAGGCACTCATAATGAATGAAAAGAAGACCAAGGGCACCCAAGCTTAATAGACTTATTTCTTTCAATTTTGATGATCCAAACTATTGCAAAATGACATCCACTTTCATGCCTTTAGATCTTCCTTCACATACAGGGCACCAAATCAAGTTAAAAAATCTACATAAGGGCGCAAAAATGGATGAAAGGAGACATGAAATGCGCCTTAGGACTCCATGCTAAGGTTTGAGCCATTAAAGTATCTTGATATTAGGTGTCTAGACCTCTATAATGTACATTGCGTGCCAAAATCAAGGTGATTTTAAGTCACTTTGAGTCATTTGGGGTCAGTTTGAGTCCTTGAGTCATGTTGCAAAAAAGTGTCAATGTTGTCAAGTTACACAAAGCAACTTTTGAATTTTTGGTGTCATGCTCCTCATGCGACCAAATTGACAGTTCCAACGCATCCGGATGGGTACGTTTAGGCTAGGCATGGTTTTGTTTTTCACCCAAACATGTCAAAGCAGTCCGAGCTACATTCTACCGACGATATCCCTGAAGAGTCCAAAGTGCAAAAAGGCAGCAATCTTTGACGAGATGTTACTCGAAAACTGTGTCAGTTAGAAACATTCTGTCTAAGGAAACGTAATCATGTAGAGTGCCTCTACAGTAACCTCTCTCATTTTTTATATCTCTAAGGCATTTGCCCATGGTGAAAAGTTTTCTGCTGCCCCAAAAATCATCAGAAGGAGGCAGTGTAAAGTTGCAAAGGGGTGTAACTTCCGTCCTACTAATGATGTGACCAAACTGACTATTCCAATGTGTCCGGATGGGTACATTTACACTAGGCATGGTCCTTTTTTTCACCCAAACATGTCGAAACAGTCCGAGCTACATTGTACCGACGATATCCCTGAAGAGTCCAAAGTGCAAAAAAGCAGCAATCTTTGACGAGATGTTACTTTTAAACTGTGTCACTTAGAAACATTCCATCTAAGGAAATGTGATCATGTAGAGTTCCTCTACAATAACCTCTCTTGGTTTTTTATATCTCTGAGGCATTTTCCCGTGGTGAAAGGTTTTCTGCTGCCCCAAAATTCATCAAAAGGAGAAAGTGTAAAGTTGCAAAGGGGTGTAACTTTTGTCCTGCTCCTGATGTGACCAAACTGAATGTTCCAACGCATCCTGATGGGTACATTTACACTAGGCATGGTCCTTTTTTTCACCCAAACATGTCGAAATAGTCCGAGCTACATTGTACCGACGATATCCCTGAAGAGTCCAAAGTGCAAAAAGGCAGCAATCTTTGACGAGATGTTACTTGAAAATTGTGTCACTTAGAAACATTTCATCTAAGGCAACGCGATCATGTAGAGTGCCTCTACAATAACCTCTCTCAATTTTTTATATCGCTGAGGCATTTGCCCGTGGTGAAAGGTTTTCTGCTGCCCCAAAAATTGTCAGAAGGAGGCAGTGTAGAGTTGTAAAGGGGTGTAACTTTCGTCCTGCTCCTGATGCTACCAAACTGACTATTCCAACACATCCAGATGGGTACATTTATGCTATTCATGGTCCTTTTTTTACCTAAACACATCGAAATAGTCCGAGCTACATTGTATCGACGATATTCCTGAAGAGTCCAAAGTGCAAAAAGGCATCAATCTTTGACGAGATGTTACTCAAAAACCATGTCACTTAGAAACATTTCATCTAAGGTAATGTGATCATGTAGAGTGCCTCTACAATAACCTATCTCAGTTTTTTATATCTCTGAGGTGTTTGCCCGTGGTGAAAGGTTTTCTGTTGCCTCAAAAATTGTTAGAAGGAGACAGTGTAAAGTTGCAAAGCATTGCTAAGAAATCCTCATTACTCAAACACTCCAATGAACTGAAGCAACTTCTTCTTAGGCACAAATGTAAGGGTACACAAGGGGAAAATGGTGCCTAGATGACTTAGTGCATTTCTATGACTTCATTCACATGTTTAAATGTTTGAGAAACTCTCCTTTACTAAGCGCTTGTCCTCATGTCAATGTTAAGGTTTATACCTCCTAGGTGCTCAATTAGGTGATGTCATTAGATACAACTTACCCTTAGGTGCCAATGTAGCTTCTTCAATCCATCACACTTCTAGGTGCTCAAATTTGAGGTCTTGGACTTGTATCTTATTCCTAGGCGCAATTGGATGATCTTCTTAGATCTAGGCACTCATGATGGTGGGAAATTACATGAAGGGGTGCCTAAGTCCAATTTGACTTTGTATTTGATATTTTATGACTCTAATTGACTAGGAATGGCTCAATTTCTAAAGTGCTGACTCAATAATGTAAGTTTAAGGTCTTTCCTCCTAGGCGCCAATTAATGAGTTCACTAGATGCAATTTCTCTTGGACTTGAAGATTGTGAAAGAACTTGAAGCTTGGATGGATGTCTTAGAATGTTTGATGAAGAAGTGTTCCAACTTGAAAGGACCTTTTAAGTGTAGATATTGATGATAACACTTTCCCTTATATGTGAAGTAGATGACTTCTCAAGGAGGCTTGAATGTATCAGAGGGACTTGAAATTGAATGGATGTCTTTGGAATGCTTGATGATGATAAGAAGTTCCTTTGGAGCAGCTACATGTTGATCTTGAAGCGATGATTGATGAAGAATCTAGTTGATACTTGAAGATGATTGGAACTTGAAGTGATAGATGGAAGTCTTCGAATATGATGCAACTGGTGATGTCATTGATGAAGAAGACTTGAAATATATCTTGTTGTGACCTCTTGGAGCAGCTACCTTTTGAAGTGGTGTTTCCTTGGCAGTGATTACTTCCATCTTAACTCTCTAGCATGAATGAATGTGAAAGGCTCCTTTGGAGCAGCTACATGATGACTCTAAGCGACTCCAAGCTCTTGCTCCTACCTTTTCCTTCAATCTTCCTACAATACAAACTAAGAAACATATCAATCCTCATGATAAACATTTTATAACACAAAGGAATCCTCTTTAAACATGGAATAATCTTACTACAAATCTAGGCACATATATAGGTAAAAAGAAGAGCAAAGGGAGCCTAACACAAGTTGGTCCATATTTATCACTTTAAATGATTTCAAACAATTGTAATGGCTTAAAGAGGTCAATCTCCCTTAAGAGATTCATTCAAAAGGTGTCTTTCAATGCAATTTCTCCCTTAGGCACCAGAATGGGTTTGTACTGATGGAAAGTACGCCTAGATTTAAATGTCTTTATACTTGCAATTTTTCAATTCTAAATGATGAGACATGTCTTAGAATGAATTCTATCTTTCAAGCGCTCACTCCAAAAGGTCATCTCATGCAATTTCACCCAAGGCACTCATTGAGGTGTCCTCAGAGGCTAAAGTGCGCCTAACTCAATTGCCTTTATCTTTATCATTTTTGTGCTTTCAACAATTGAAAATGACCTAGAGTGATCCTTTCTCTCAAGGCACTCACCTATTGATATGAAATTTAAAATAGTGTTCTGATTCCTGACATCTGCCATAGGGTAGAAGTTTTTATAGACAACTTCAAGGATCCATTGTAGACATTGGGGAATCACAAACCTTGCTGTGGTAGAGAGTTTCAAAGTAGCTTTTGGCACCCTTTTCTATTAGGCATTGTTGTTGTTACTCTTCTTTCTTGCTATGGAGGAAGTCTGAAATGGTTCTTATCAGGTGTTACAACATTGACAGATGAGGCTGTTCAAATATTGCTCTTTGCATAAAGTTTAGAGAAGGAACTAGTCCATATTGTTGTTGAGGAGTCAATTGATTGTGAAGATGGTGGAAAGAGGATCATACGAGAAATGTCTCCTTATGAGGCTAATTCTACCATAGCAGACTTGACTAAAATATGGATCAAAGAAAGACTAGACAGACTCTAGGAATGTGTGGACAGGAGTATACAATAAGAGATCCCTGGTTTAAGTTTGGATCTTAAGCTTGTGCATATAGTAAAGAATCTCAAACTACCAACTTTGAGATGCAATTGTCATGAAAGTTTAGTTTGGCATATGGCAGTGTGATTGTTGGTCGAGAGGATACCTCTTCTACAATGTCCAACCTAGAACCAAAATGGGACATTGAGAATAACCTTTGATGTGAAAGGATCTACACATGAGATTCTGACAGGGTCAAATCATGAGATGCAAAAGATAGAGGAAGAAAAGTGGGTTGTTAGACAAGGTCCTTTTCTTGGTGTACTAATATGCAACCATCAGTGCAAGACAGTGCAGAATCTGAAATCACAGGTGCTTGCACCTAGGGCTAAGCATGATGATAATACTTTAGACTTCTTGTTGATTTGAGGCATGGGAAATGTTGCAAATTGGAAGCAGTGTTAGAGCATTTGGATCCACCAATGCTGATGAGCATAGCATTCGACCTCATTGCATACTATGTTGATGGATATGGCAATCTCTGGTGATGAACAAGAATCATCCCCACTTTTGGATTGTTCAATAGAAGTGATTAATGATGGTAACTTTGATAGATTAGATGTATCAAACTATCAAAGCTTGCTCTCATTGTTAGTGTTGTTGCTACAGAAGCATGAGGATGGGAGTCAGCAAGGAGTTGTGCGCCTAAGGTTCAAGATAGGTTCTTTCCACTCATCTTAACTTTCAATCATTGTAGTTAATCTCAAAAGACATCATCCAAAATGAGAAACCTCCAAGACTTGTCATTGTAAGTTGATTTCCTCCAATGTGCCAATACAAGGTTCTTTTGAAGGCAAAGGGCGCCTAGGCTTATGGGGCTCAATTTGATGTATTAATTGAAAGCTCAAGGTAAATTGATGCTTATTGAAAATGCCACTTAGTCCTTCATTTGCATTCTAGGTGCCATTTCCTACTGAATTATATACTCCTCCTCATGCTAGGGAGCCATAATGAAGTGGTTTAGACAATAGGTGCGCTTCACTTACTAGAGGCTTGTTCTCCATCCACCTTAGGCACACTTTTATGGTGGAACAAGTGTCAATGGGCGCCTTGTCTTAAATGAATGCTCTCTCCAAGTTGGGCACCCTTTTGAGGTTTTATGAGTTACAAATTGCGCCTTAACCCTTCATGCTTGTTGCTCAATGTTTGAATGTTTAAGAAAGTCTCCTTTAGGTGCTCATCTTAATGACGTTTTCTCAAGGTGTAATCATCCTAATGACTTGGATATTCATCCTAGTGTTTTAGGATATCAGTCTACCAGACTTAGTCATTTTTAGGATCTCAAACATAAAGAATAACATGATGATTCATTTTTTTGTATTGCATATAGTTGACATTGTATGCTACTCATAAAGAATATTAATATTTTTTGTTCAACATGATGATTCATTTTTTTTTTTTAATACAACTTTTATCTTTTAGTTCCAAACTGAGGTTTAGGTGATACTTGAATAACAATAGCTAGCTTATTGGATCAACAAACATCCTTGTAATACAATTGGACTTAAAATATTTAAAGTAGTCATCTACAAATATCCATTCAAATGTGGATTTATAATGCAAGTATGGACGCCATCAATAAAAAAGATTTGTATTAACCAAATATACATATAGGCATACATCAATATATGTCGATATAAGTATAACATATGTACAAAATAGCCATATAGGCTTATAAGAATGCCATATAGGCATACAAAGTCAACTATATACAATACAAAATATATGTCCACAAATGCCATATAGGCATACAACAAAGGAACACAATAAAAAGTCATTCCCCTGTGGCTGGTGAAGAGAATAGATCACGGGCAGCCTTTGATCTTCTAGGGGATGGAGATGCACATGTGGGTGGTCTACTACAAACCGGATGGCTGCTCCTTCTATTTAGTTCTTCCTGCATCTTTAGTTGTTACAATAAAAAGTATAGACATTAATATATAGAAATTACATGTTATAAAAAATGAAACATTTAACAAAATAATCACTTACCGCTACCATATAATCTGTCTCCTCACTTGCCTCAGTAGCAGGAATAGGCCGTGGTGATGTCATGTCCTATAGAAACCATCCAGATAGAAATTAAACTTCAAATCAATAATCTTTAGATTTTTCAAAAATAGACAACTATAACAATGAATGTAAATTGAAATTTACTAATCTACCTCATACCCCTGTCAATGCCATGGAGCTATGAATCGCAGAGGCCACACCCTGCTCCATTGCCAGGTGTCTCCATAGCCTGCATCATCTGGAAATAAAACAACATTATTCAATTACAAAAACTATAATAGTGATGCAAATCATGGATCCTAACATACACACACGTTCATCTAAACATGGAAGTACACACAATAAAGCACACAAGTCATATAAAAATCTAGTAAGTACAATTCATTCATTAAACTATTTATTTTATTACATCCATAAAGCTTTGAAGTCCACCACCGCTGGCAGGTGTTGTCGTGAAATCTACAATATTAACCTATTCAACATCCAAAATCAGATATTAGAATACCATTCATATAACGATGCTATTCACATGTAATATTTATAATTGTTTACTAGTTACATACCCCGACAGTAGATGATCTAGTGTAAAATGCAGGTGGAGAACCACTGAAAACTGCATCGACGCTATGACCCTGAAATTTCATTAAAATCATCAATTTTAATTAGTTAATCTTGCATTTCAAAAATAAAATTTAATAAATTAAATTCAATAAACTTGCTAATATTTACCTGAGTATCAAGGCCGAAAGTCTCACTTAGGAGGGTATCTGTCATCACCATCTGCTCAGCTACAGATGTAGCCTGTGCACCTGCATCCTGACTATCCATGGGGTCATAACCATAGGCTGACCCGCAAGCTTGACAAGCATGGGGTGGGACCCTACTCCTCGCACTATCTCCCAACCCACTATGTGCTGCAGGACCAGCATGCTCTATGATGCTCTGGGTCAGGGCACTAATGGGCTGAAGTGTATTGACCTCAACACTCTCCTTCACAATGGAAGGGATAGAAACATGCTCATGGGCTGGTCTGTTGATTACTCGTCTCACTACCCGCTGTGGGTCAAGACGTTTCCTTGGTCTATCTTGTGTTGACCCCCCACCTCTACCCTAGAAATCCCACATATCAAAATAGTTTAGCACTTTATTAAGGACAAACTCGAAGTAGAGTTTCCTCAAAAAGTATTGTGGGACCTCATTATTATTGCATGGAGAATGGTCAAAAACCATCCACCACCTTTGCCCAAAATTGTCCCTTATCACTTGGTTGTTGCACCAATGGATAGGGAACCTCTTACATGTAATGGGTGGATGTTGATTTGTTTGTGGGTTTGTGAAAATCAAACACAAGTCTAATTTTGTGATTTGTAATTTTTTCACATCTTGGTATGACAGCTTGTCTGCATAATAATCTCTAAACTCTCTCCTCTTATCCATCCAACTAGTTATTTGATTGCTAATCGTGGCGGATGATGAATATGAATTCATCAATGATTATCCCTCAGACTCAGAGGACATCATCTTAAGTACAGAATCTGAAGAATCTGAGTCAGAAGAATATGAATCCGCTCAAGAGCAAGTTCAAGGTCAGGTTAACTCCATGATCAAAGTTGAACAATCCTCTGATGAGGATTCAGAAGTCTCCTTCTATTGCAGAATGCTAAGAAGGGACACCCGTGCTGAATTGGACAAGGTTATTGAAGAAATTGTCCAAATAGAATCTCAGCTCTAGACCATGAATATGGGTCAGGAAACATGGAAGAAGCTATTAGGAAAGTTGGATCAGCTCAAGTCCAGAAAATACTTTTTGCTCCAACCAAATATTGAAGGTGGACCAACGCCAAGAGGAAAATCTACACCTATCAGACCTCCCAGATTTTCTGGTACCACTTCACATGGTTATAGATCATCGCCATGGTTTCCCAGACCTCCAGTTCAAAGGCCTCCGCCTCCATCTCTGGAACAAAGGACTATTACAGATGCTCCTTCCCCTGGGAGCATGGCTCGGCGTATCTGGCGAAGAAATCGCAAAACCTTCCTTGAAAAGGTTATCAGTCAAGCACAGGCAGAAATCTTAGAAATTGATGATGAGGAGAATTTCTATCTCACTGAAGAAATGGAAAAAGCACCTGAATTGGATAAATTCGTCAGTCAATTTAATTCTACTGGCTCTATTCAGTTACCTGCTCAGGCTACTATTTCTGAAGAACAGCTTTTTTGCGAAGAACGGCCTTATAGCCCTCTTCTCACCCAGCATATTAAAGAAGAGGTGGAAGAACCACCTATCTTTGAAGAAGGATCAAGCAGTCGATAGATGAAAGCATATCAGCGAACAGCCAAGCCAATCACTACATGTCCTGGTATCATTCTCACTATTCATTTTCCAGGTATAATGGCTTATCCTCTTGCTTTTCTAATCGATACAGGAGCAGATCTCAACCTAGCCAGGCACAATGCTTTTCCTAAAGATGCTTGGATGCAAGGTACCACTGGTATTACGTTTGGTAATAATGAAAAAGAAGATAGTTCTTCTTTTTGTGTTGCTCCGATTCAAATTGGTTTTGATGGCTTTACTAATAATCTTATATTCGTTAAGTATGAAATAGATGGATATGATGGAGTTATTGGAAGCAATGCTCTGAAACAATGGGAGCCTTTTACTATTGACTCTGATTTCATCATTATCAGAGGCATATATCAGCTTCCTCGGCTCTATCAGCCACTCGCTTATGCAACAAAGCGAGAAAAAGAAAAGAAAAAGAAAGCAGTAAATTTAGTTTGGCTAAGCAAGCAGATTGATGCAGGACAAGCAGCTCTTACTGAGATTCAAACTGCTTTTGCAGACACAGTCATGACAAAAGACCTCAAGAAGCAAAAAAGGAATCTCTACTGCGATCTCCCGCTAAAACGAGATCCAGATGGTAATGAACTCATCCCTAAAGCTAAAGCTAATTATTTTCTTATGAGTTCAACAGAAGTTCAAACCTGTAGAACAGAGGTTACAGAACTGGAAAGACTTAAGCTTATCCAGTCATCTGATTCCCCCTTTTCATGTCATGCCATGTATGTTCCTAAAGTAGATGAAAATGGGAATGAACTTCCTGAAAAACGGCTTGTTGTGAACTATAAACCATTAAATGAATGTCTTGTCGACCATAGGCATCCCCTGCCAAGTAAAGACCATATCTGGCAAATCATCCAAGGGAGTCATATCTATTCCAAGTTTGATTTAACAAAGGGTTTCTGGCAAATTGGCCTCAAAAGTGCTGATTACTATAAAACTACCTTTTCTGTACCTCAAGGCCTCTACGAATGGACTGTCCTTCCTTTTGGCATTAAAATAGCTCCTTCTATTTTTTAGCAAAAAATGGATGTCATCTTTCACCCTTATGCCAAGTTCATCCAACCCTATATCGATGACATTCTTGTGTTTAGTCAGGACATGCCTCACCATCTTGACCATTTGCGTCAATTCCTCTCCATTTGCCAACATCATGGCCTTGCTGTCAACCCTGCCAAATCTCTTTTTGCTCAATCTGCCATTGTCTTTATTGGCATCAAGCTTCTTCCCGGGGGGAGGATGGAGGCCCAACCACATATTTTGTGTCGTATTGCGCAATTGCCTGTCACCACTGTTAAAGAACTCCAGCAGTTTTTGGGCCTTGTAAATTATATTGCAGGATTTTATTGTAAGCTTGCTGAAGACAGACTGGAACTCAACAAGCTTCTTGGCAAGAAGCCACCACCCTGGACCGCCAAACATGATGCACTCATTGCATGAATTAAACAAAAGTGCTCTCAACTTCCACCTCTCAAGCTACCAGGTAATGGATTCAAAATTGTTGAGACAGATGCTAGTGAAGGAGCCTGGGGCAGAGTTCTTCGTGAACAGAAAACAATCTCTTTTAATCCAAAAGACAAAGGTGAGATTGTTCGTTATTGTTCTGGTAGCTTCAAAAATTATGAGATAGACTACCACAGCACGCACAAGGAAATCTTGTCAGTTGTAAATACCTTCCAAACATTTCAAATGTTTATAGCTGATAAAAGGTTTCTTCTGAAAAGTGACTTGCAGAACCTACGTGGGTTCTTCCGAAAAGAATCTAAGAACAAGGTGGTAAGAGGTCGGCTTCTCTGATGGGCTCAATGGTGCAGGAGCACCTACCTGACAGCTGGTCTGGATAAGGCAGTTAGTAGTTTAGGTCTTGGTTGTGTTTCCAAGAAGGTCTGTTAGACCAAATGCATGTAATAAGGTCATGCTGATCAGGATAAGATCATGCTGACCAGGCTTTTGCTATTTTTTAGCTAGTTAGTTATAACAGCTGTCATGATGTATGTTCGGTGGGATCTCCCAGCCGCCTGGAGAGTTCCCAGCCGCTTGGAGTTGGGTCAGTAGTACTCATAGGGAAATCTTTATAAGCATGAGATCGGTTGATTGTAGAGATCATCGATCGGCAGTCTAGTATTGTATTGCGCAGAGGAGGTTGAGTGTTCTGGGTGAGGAACATCATATTGTATTGCATCTTTGAATCAATAAAGATCCTGTTTTCATTTTCTGTTGATCTCCTTTGTATAATCGATCTGCTGGTTTGCGTGGCTGCATGGATTTCCTGATCCATTCCACCGGTTGATCTGTCTGATCGGTGGAATGGCAATGTACAGTAGGTTAGATTGTAGGTTATTTTCCGTTTGCATGCAGGTGTGCAGGATCGCGGTCAAGAGATGTTGAAGACCCTAGCATCCTCATGTGCTAGGTCAAGTTGAGAAGTTTGAGTTGGAAGATCACCCTGAGTTGGATCGGGTCATCCCTGGTGGATCGGCGAAGGGAAATTTCGCTAAGTGAAGAAGTCTGTTAAAACGGCATCATCAGGATATTTCTGCAAATATCCTGCAGACAGTTCGGACATCATCATCCGGATAAGTGAAGATGAACATGATGCAGTTGAGTGCATGAAGTGCGGGTTCGTCGGGGTGATCATCAGCAGGAGGAGCCGAGGAGCGTATCGGCATCAGGGTCATCATATCGGGAGTGCCAAACATCCGCATATCGTGAGTTGATGCGGGAGCGGAAGTTGAGTTTTTTTTGACTAAGTGTTGAGAAGGTCATCAGGATATTGGGGTGACGTCATCGTCATCAGGATATGACGTCATCGTCATCAGGATATTGAGATATCCCCCCCTTGTGCGAGTTCATCCTGCTGTCGTTAAGTATCGGCATCGGCAGAAAGTGTATTAGCGTCATCAGGAGGTTTCGAAGAGAACCGGATAAAGTAGATCATGATGCTGTTGCTTGTGTCGTCGGGTAGTGGAGCATCGAAGGTAAGCTGCTGAAGGTGAATGTCATCAGGATATTTGGAACAACCGGATGTTGAATATCCTGCTGACGAAGGAAGTGTTGCATATGATGATGACGATGGAGTCCGGCACCCGATGAATAGTGCAACCGGAGGATGTGTGCGCCCGCTGAACATCATGATGATGATGTTAGGAGGAAAGCGGAGGAGGTGAATAGTAGTCGGCAGGAGGATGATTGCGAGTGTCCGCAATATGATGATGCTGTTAGTTTTAGGAAACATGATGCTGACAGAGTAAAGCCGAAACATGATGATGTCGTTGGTAGTTGGAGGGAATATGATGATGATGGCGAAGATGATGATGATGAGGTTGGTCTGCAGACATTCATGCTATATGCGAATGTTATAGTGTGGATGCCTCTGCATCATAGTGGTATCAGAGCTCAGCAAAAGGTCTGGGCTGTTGTGTGTTGATTCTGTCACCGAAAGGGCAGAGGTAAGAGATAGAGTTGATTGTGTTGTGATTGAGAGGTTGACAAAATGCCTCCTAAAGGTAGTGGTACTGCAAGGGAATTGCAGGAGATGAAGGAGAAACATGCTAGAGAGATGAGGAAGATGAAGGAGCTTGCTGAAGCACTTCAAGCCAGGCTGACAGCCCTAGAAAAGAACAAAAAGAGGGAAGTGGAAGACAGTGAGTCTGAAGAAGATGCAGATACTGTTGAAGAGTATGAAGAGGTAGCTGAAGATCTGGATGCTGAAGACCAGAGATTGGCAAAGCTGTTAAAGGCAGTGCAGAGTGAAAAACCTAAGGTAAAGGTTGATGTTTCCAAGTATACTGGAAGCTTGAATGAAGATGAGTTGTTAGATTGGATTGCTGCACTGGATAATCACTTTGAATGTGAAGATGTTGCTGAGGATCAGAAAGTCAAGATTGCAAAGACCAAGTTAGGAGGTCATGCTTTGGTATGGTGGGATTATGTACAATCTGCGAGAAGGAAACAAGGGAAGTCTAAGATCACTTCATGGGATAAGATGGTAGCAAGGATAAAGGGTAAATTCTTGCCAAGGGATTATGAAATCCAGATGTTTAAGAAGCTGCAATTTTTAAAGCAGAAAGACAGGGATGTGAAAGCATATACTGAGGAATTTTATCTGTTGAGTATGAGATCTGGTCATCATGAGAATGAGGTAGAAAAGGTGGCTAGGTACTTGGCTGGCTTGAGGTTTAACATACAGGATGAGTTAGTGTTAGCTAACCCTAAGAATGTGGAGGATTGTTATCAAATGGCAATCAGGATTGAAGAAAAGATGAATAGAGGACATGATAAGTCCATGAGAGGAAGAGGAAACAATAGGGGAAGAGGAGCAGCCCCTGCACAAAAGCAAACCAATGAGGGTCAAGAAGACACTGGTAAAGGACAAGGACAGTCTGATTTCAGAGGTGGATGGAAAGGTAATAGAGGAAGATTTGGAGGTGGTAGAGGTTCTACTACATTTTCAGGAAAGTGTTACACCTGTGGAGAGTTTGGTCATCCATCTTTCAAATGTCCAGAAAACAAAGGTTCATCATCTAGAAATGATAGAACAAGTGATAAGAGAGTACAACTTGTACAAGAAGAGAAAGAAGAAGAAAGTGCACAGAGTTCAAACAGAGGTCCTGAGAATTTTGGCTATCCAGAGAGTGGAGAATCACTGCTGTTAAGGAAAACAAGTTTGCAGGCATCAAAGGATCTGATGCAAAGAAGAGCTCTTTTCAAAACCACATGTAAGAGCAAAGGTAAGGTATGTAAGGTTGTCATTGATACTGGTTCAACAGACAACATGGTATCTCAGGAGATGGTTGATAAACTGAAGCTGGAAAGGATTCCACATCCACACCCTTACAAGGCATCTTGGGTGAGTGATAGGCAATCACTTTTTGTCTCTGAACAGGCATATGTGGATTTCCAGATTGGACCATATCATGATAGAATTTTGTGTGATATATTGCCTATGGAATGTTGTCACCTACTGCTAGGTAGACCATGGCAATTTGACAGAAGGGTACTGTATGATGGGTATGCTAATACCTACACCATCAAGAAGGATGGGAAGACTATTAAGTTGATGCCATTGCAGGCAAAAGCTGCAGTACAGAAGGCAGCTCAAATCATTTTAATGGGAAAGAAGGAGTATGTGCAGATGCCTAGAGGAACAGGCATGAAGGCAGTTCAGGACACTGCAGAGAAAGGAGTTGTTACAGACAACAAGCTGAAGAAAGTTTCAGTTGTGACTGACAGAGGTCAGCAGCAGGTGCAGAAACAGGTTTGTACACAGCAACCAGTTCAGAAGAATGACAAGGATGTTGTCATAGTTGGGACTATTGCTTGTCCTATCAAGGTTGAAAGGAAGATAGACTTGAACACTTCAGAAGTTCAAGAGGTAGTTCAGACAGAGGTTCTGGTTAGGCAACCTGACAAACACAGGGTATGTGAGAAGAAGGCCTACATCAACAGGCATGATGATTTACTTGCCAGAAAGCAAGTTACAGTTCAGAAGTCTTGGAGCAACCAAGAGACAGCAGCAGATGAAGCTGGAGCAGGTCAGAAGACTGACAAGGCAAAGTGTAACGGTGGAGGACTTCCACATGCTAAACTCATGGGACATGAGTTCTTTTCTGTTGGGGAGTATGGTGCAGGAGCACCTACCTGACAGCTGGTCTGGATAAGGCAGTTAGTAGTTTAGGTCTTGGTTGTGTTTCCAAGAAGGTCTGTTAGACCAAATGCATGTAATAAGGTCATGCTGATCAGGATAAGATCATGCTGACCAGGCTTTTGCTATTTTTTAGCTAGTTAGTTATAACAGCTGTCATGATGTATGTTCGGTGGGATCTCCCAGCCGCCTGGAGAGTTCCCAGCCGCTTGGAGTTGGGTCAGTAGTACTCATAGGAAAATCTTTATAAGCATGAGATCGGTTGATTGTAGAGATCATCGATCGGCAGTCTAGTATTGTATTGCGCAGAGGAGGTTGAGTGTTCTGGGTGAGGAACATCATATTGTATTGCATCTTTGAATCAATAAAGATCCTGTTTTCGTTTTCTGTTGATCTCCTTTGTATAATCGATCTGCTGGTTTGCGTGGCTGCATGGATTTCCTGATCCATTCCACCGATTGATCTGTCTGATCGGTGGAATGGCAATGTACAGTAGGTTAGATTGTAGGTTATTTTCCGTTTGCATGCAGGTGTGCAGGATCGCGGTCAAGAGATGTTGAAGACCCTAGCATCCTCGTGTGCTAGGTCAAGTTGAGAAGTTTGAGTTGGAAGATCACCCTGAGTTGGATCGAGTCATCCCTGGTGGATCGGTGAAGGGAAATTTCGCTAAGTGAAGAAGTCTGTTAAAACGGCATCATCAGGATATTTCTGCAAATATCCTGCAGACAGTTCGGACATCATCATCCGGATAAGTGAAGATGAACATGATGCAGTTGAGCGCATGAAGTGCGGGTTCGTCGGGGTGATCATTAGCAGGAGGAGCCGAGGAGCGTATCGGCATCAGGGTCATCATATCGGGAGTGCCAAACATCCGCATATCATGAGTTGATGCGGGAGTGGAAGTTGAGTTTTTTTTGACTAAGTGTTGAGAAGGTCATCAGGATATTGGGGTGACGTCATCGTCATCAGGATATTGAGATATCCCCCCCTTGTGCGAGTTCATCCTGCTGTCGTTAAGTATCGGCATCGGCAGAAAGTGTATTAGCGTCATCAGGAGGTTTCGAAGAGAACCGGATAAAGTAGATCATGATGCTGTTGCTTGTGTCGTCGGGTAGCGGAGCATCGAAGGTAAGCTGCTGAAGGTGAACGTCATCAGGATATTTGGAACAACCGGATGTTGAATATCCTGCTGACGAAGGAAGTGTTGCATATGATGATGACGATGGAGTCCGGCACCCGATGAACAGTGCAACCGGAGGATGTGTGCGCCCGCTGAACATCATGATGATGATGTTAGGAGGAAAGCGGAGGAGGTGAATAGTAGTCAGCAGGAGGATGATTGCGAGTGTCCGCAATATGATGATGCTGTTAGTTTTAGGAAACATGATGCTGACAGAGTAAAGCCGAAACATGATGATGTCGTTGGTAGTTGGAGGGAATATGATGATGATGGCGAAGATGATGATGATGAGGTTGGTCTGCAAACATTCATGCTATATGCGAATGTTATAGTGTGGATGCCTCTGCATCACTCAACTCCTTAGTACTTATGAATTTGATTTTATTCATCTTCCAGGATTTGAAAATATCTTTGCAGATTTTATGTCCCGAGAAGGTAATACTGATGAAATCCCAGTATCAGTATCAAAGGTTGTTCGTCAAGTTACAGGTAATGTTTGGGTTGTGCGAATCCGAGAACAGCGTTGGTATGAAGCCAGTCACAACGAATGGAGCACAAATCCCTTCCAAAGAAGGGAACTGCATAATTATCAAATGGCTAATGATTTTCTATTTGACAGGTTTAGGATGCTCACTGCCAAGCAACAGTTGACTTCTCCTAGTTTATGGACAGAGCAACCTTTCTTTCAGTTCTCTGCTGAAGCAGAACCCATCGATCCTGAGGTCGGACATGTTCTTCAAAATTGGTGCGGGGATTTCATCCTCCCAGTACAATTTCTCAATCCCCCTGTTGCACGACCACATCAATGGCTCAATGATGAAGATGGAAAGACACTGATACGAAATCTATTTCAAGGGCCGTATCCCCCAACAGCCAAACTTCAATTTGAAGGAACAACAGCCTACACCGGATGTATTTTTAAGCTTATCTTTGCATCTCCTGAAGAGAATCCTATTAGTCGGCATCTTTGCCAAATTTATGGACCGGCTGGATATGCTTCAATCTTTGAACATTGGACTGTCAAAAATAGGCTTCGGTACTTCCATCTGCACTAAACACCTATCTGGATCCATACAAAGACATACCGCATGAATGGAGCCACGCCTCAAGCTATGACTCGCGGTCTCTATGGACCCCATAAACTCAAAACAATGAGCATTATTTGGAAAGAGCAAGAAGGTAGTCGACCCCCTGGATGTGTTCCACATTCATCCACACAAACCTGTGCCAACTGTGTCGACTTGTCACATGATGACCCAAGGGTTCCCACATATGGCGCAAGTGGAAACTACCGCTCACCAGATTGTACGCATCCTGATGGCGAATTCTGTGAAGGGTGCATCTTCAACCAACCAAGACCTGACACCTCCAGCTCATCTCACAGTACTGGGTCCTAGGCTAATGGATGGGCTTGTCATCCATTGAGAACATCTATCATCTCAAGAAAAATCTGATAGACGTGGCCCACACCACGATAAAAGGGGACAGCTTACATCCTTATCGTAAGGATGAGTTATCTCTCTCGTGATAAAAGAGAATCTTGTAAATTCAAAAGATTTAGAAAGCATGGACCTATGCAAGGTTGAAGTGGAAGGATCTTTCAACCTTGCAATTATATCTTCAATTTCTTTTTTGTTGTTTTCAATTTTCCCCAATTTATTTTCTTGTGTTCCAGGGGCATGTCAAGGAATGGATGGAGGAGGCTGTTGTTCTGCAGGTATTTCCTCCTCATGATTTTGTGGATTTTGAGGAGGAGGAGGAGGAGGTGCATTAACATTTCCTAACAATTAACGAAATATACCTCAAAAATCAACTCAAACCTACCTATTTAGAAACAAATTCAAACAAAAAAACAAATATAACTCACTCCTTTGGCGTGCTCGACGTCATGGCGGTATTTTGGCGATGAATCGATAAGGTTTTTGTGTTGAATTAAGTTTTGCAAAATGCGAGTGCACTTTCTAGGGTTTGCAGGCAGCGGGCATAGAGGAGAAGAAAGAAATGAAATGAAAAAGCAAGTCAAAATGTGCTCGCATTATAACACGCTCGCATTATAATGCGAGCGCTTTTTTTTTTTTGAAAATAATTTGGTCAATTTTTGGCCCCCCATCTTTTTGCACTTACCCAGATATCTCTTTGAGAACTCTTCAATCCGCAACACTCCATGTGCCAATTTTAGACACCAATTGACTGGCTAGGGGAAATTGTTTTCTTTTGTGACTCCCCCTGAGCCAGAGCTCATCTATTTAGTTTTCGGAAGGATTATCAGCACCAGATTCTAGTGCGGATCCATCCCCAACATTTTATGTACTTCTCTTTACCCAAATCTTGTTCATTTCCCTTTGAACTTCATCCGCATTCACTTTTCCTTTTCCTTTGTCTTGATTTTGATTATGATGCACTGGACCCCTTTTATCCTGATTCTTACTTCTACTAAATTTGGCAATATGACCGGATCTATTGCAATTGTAGCAAGCTATATTTCTTTGTATATTTGACTAATGTCCTCTTGATCTGCATTGATTAGCCATATGTCCCATTCTATTGCATGCAAAGCATCTACCATTGAATCAATTGTTTATTTGCATATTTCTACATTCATGAGATTTGTGACCATACCTTTTGTAGTTAAAACACTGTCCAAAGAAGGATGAATTAGTCTGATTCATTCTTCTTCTTCACTAATTTTCTCTATGACCAAAGTTATTGCAATTGTAGCAATATCCATTGAAGGATGGGTATTTTGAGCATTTGGTTGCCTTACCAAAGGTCTTCTAGGCCTGTACCTTGGATTTCCTGATCCAGAGTTCTTTTGACCAGATTAGGAGCTTTCACCTTTCTCATATCCCAAGCCATGCTTGTCATCTACCCTCTTTTGGCTTTTAAGAACTTCAAGTTGAGCAAAGCTTATCTTGAATTTCTCTTTGTATTTATTTGATGTTTGAAGATCCCTTTTAAGAGTGTCTATCTGATTTTCAAGTTGTTCTTCATTATCTCTAGCTTCTTTAAGATCAGATTCTAGATGCTTGATTATTCTATCCATTTTGTGGCAGTCTTCTGACTTCTCCTTCAGAGATTGCTTTAGATTATCTTCAATTTTTCTTTTCTCCTCAATTTCTTGGGTGAATTCCATAACCCCTGATTCCATTTCATGTCTCACCATAATGACCTCTTTTGATAGCTTCTCACATAACTTGTTTTTCTCATTCAGATCTTCATTAGTATCATTGGCTTCACTTTGACTTGCTAATTGTTGAAGAAGTTCCTTTCTCTTTTTCACAGAGATACTCATTTTTTCTTTTAGTTCATTTATGAAGTCATCAACTTGTTTGAGTCTTTCCCTCAGGTTATTGACTTTAGAGTGAGATTGCTCAAGATCATCTAGGGTAGACTGAAGTTGTTCCCTCATACCATACATATCCATTGAGATTCCCAGATCTTCCTCAAGCTGTTAGGCTCTGTTTGGAGGAACTTGGCTCTGATACCAATTGTTAGATTAGGATAGACAACTGAGAGGGAGGGTGAATTAGTTGTCCAAAACTTTCTTCCAATTAAACACTTAAACCCACTTTGTAATTCAACAGCATATCAATAAATCAATCATTGAAACATAATGCATTTAAGTCAAGAGCAGGAACACATTAACACATAAGACACCAAGATTTTGACGTGGAAAACCCGGTTAAGGGAAAAACCACATGGTGACTAACCCAAGATTGTATTCTCTGTTAGAAGAATAGAAAGAACAAAATGGCACATGCCAATTAGGGCTCACTACCTGAGCACACTACTCACAAGAGGTTCACTGCCTATAGGAGACACACTGTCTACAGAATAATAAGTATTACATACTTGAACTGAAGAATAGCATCTTCACCATGCTTGAGTCAGTTCCATTTAAGCCCAATACTTCTACTCTGCCTTTCGCTCCTCTCCTCTCTACCACACTCTCATCTTTACAAGATACCTTTGAAATGACTTTACAATCCCTTATTTATACAAGACATCGACTTAGGAATAATCATCTAAGTTAGAAAATATTACAGAGCAAATACATAAATACATCATGACTAATTACAAAAGACTTCACGCGGATCAACACATTGTCAGCCACACAAATCTGAGACTTTAATATTCTTCTAGGAACATGCCAATCTTTACATAACATCTTCAAGATCATCCACAGGATGTGTAACTCATCCAATCATCCTGACTTGAGAAGAACATTATCATCTGGAAGTAATTCTTCATTTACTAGATCAATCTTTAATGTGGACCACCAACATGAACTGGACACAATCCAAAGACCTCTACAAGCTTTCCTGAATCACCAAGAACAT
The DNA here is from genome assembly GCA_027924645.1 of Cunninghamia lanceolata. Taxonomy (NCBI): domain Eukaryota; kingdom Viridiplantae; phylum Streptophyta; class Pinopsida; order Cupressales; family Cupressaceae; genus Cunninghamia; species Cunninghamia lanceolata. The sequence continues at coordinate 980,081 of BSBN01000841.1, forward strand.
CCACACTACTACTGTCTACTGAAATCATTCTTTCCTTCATCTGAAACCTCAAGAACACAATCTGTCATCACTTGTCATATTGGGATAGATGCTTGTGGACCTCCAGATCATGAACCAATTGAGTGTTCACTTCACATGGACTTCCTAAACACTCCACCAAATCCATAAAATAGGATATTGCATTTCTGGATCTCACCGAACCTATCTGTATCAATCTGTCACCTCTAAACACCTGCCAGAACCGGTTTTACTTAAGTGGCCATAACTTCTTCAGATCTTCATGTGGACCTCTAAAATCTTTTCTGGACCATCTCAAGACACATATCTACAAACCCTTTGAAGCGCATATTATGATCTTCATCTTATCTTGGATCTTTGCCTTACTGTCTTCACTGTTCTTCTCTATTCCTGATATGACTAATTTTCTCAATATCCTAAACAAACAATTCATCCAATCCTTATCATTGATGCAACAGGAGTATGTTGACATCAATGACAACACCGGTTAGGCCCATACTTGCAATAACCCTCACACATGACCTCACATGAGTCCACATGCCCCATAAATGGATTCTCATGCTCTACAAATAGGGCATCACTAGGAACAATGGGGTGCAACACACACCCAAAATGAAGTACATGTAAAGTATACAACATAAACCTAACATTCCCCACTTGTTCAATACTTTACATAGAGTTTGTACATACATAGATCCACTCCTAAGGGAAGCTAAGCCCATAGATTTCTTGTACCAAGGTATATTCACCAATCTTCCCATCTCAAGTATTCCTTGGTAGAAAATTGCATAATCTAAGGTGCCACACAAATATATGATGACCATCTTAATAACTACACCTGAATGCTCATTTCATGGGTGTGACAAGTATCTTCTTGAAACTCCCACAACATGGGCAATGAATGGCCTCTTTGAATTGAGTGCCCATTTGCAACCAGCATGTTTTCATCTAGTAGGTAGCTTTACCAAAACCTGTCTTGTTTTTGTCCAAGGCCTCCATTTCTTCATCCATGGAATTCTTGTAGGACTTACTTTCCTTTGAAGTGCTTGTCATTTCCTATGCACAACTCATATTCATCTACATAGAGTTCCCACTCAAACAAAAGGTTATCACAAGGCCAAAATGCCCCCTCTCTCATGGATCTTAGTAAAACCAATCCCTAATAGGAAATGAAAGGCAATGATAATGCTTGATAAACTATTACTATTTCCTTAATAAATTTTACAAGATAAGTGATGTTAACACAATCTAAAATATAACAAAAAAGTAAAAAATGACACACTTAAAAGATGACATAACATTAACCTTGGGAAACTCCTTTGAGAAAAACTACCAAAGCAACACCACTCATTGCATTAACAAATAATGATCATACTAGAATGATATTTCTCATGTGATAGTCCTTTAGTAACATCATGTGCTTCCTCACTAACCCATTGATCTAGGACTTGGACCTTGATATCACTAATTGATTTCTCTTCTTGTGTATTTTACAAATAAATGAGCTTGTTATTATAGGAAAAATCTCATAAGAAACCACCAAGCTGTTTTACAATACAATGGGTACAAAACTAGGGGCTATGACCCTTTATACTCCACACATGTCTCCTTGTGTACTACACATGACCCCTCACATCCCATACACGATTCTTCATGTTCTAGACATGAGTCCACACATGTGACATCTCATTTTCCATAGCTAGGGTGCCACTAGGAATGATGAAGTGCAACACATATTAACATGAAGTACATGCAAAGTATACAATAAAAAACTAGAAGTTCCTATTTGGGAAATTCTTGCATAGCATTGATTTCATCATCTTGTAGCATGATTACCCTTAATGTTCATGTGTCTTCCATGCACCTTTTCTTTATGGTCCTAATTTTATTCTAGTAGGTTTTTACTCTCTTTTCTATTATTTTTAACTTACTATATATACTCATCTTCTTAGTATAATTAACCTTTGGGGCTTTGTTGAATGTCAAAATTTCTTGCCAAAAATTTGTAGACCCCCATAATTATACTTGGCTAATACATCATTGTGTATTGAGTTGTTATGAGCAATGGATGTGTTATGAGGAATTGCAAAAATCTTGTTACTCTCCATGTGTATATAATGTGCATTCCCTCACCCCATTAAATTGTCTATAAAATCCCTATAATTCATTTATTTTTATAGTTATAATGTGAACTACTAAATACACCTCTTCTAATATGTTGTGTATATCTATAATGGCAAGTTATGTTAATGTTTACATGTCTAGAGAAATGAATCATTTCTACATTATTGCATCATTGCAAGATTGATTACAAGGTGCTTGAGTGATGTTATGGGGTGAGAAATATTTGAGGGAAAAGAGGCATATGTACTAGTAAACAATTAAGCTAAGGGAAATGTTTGATAAATGAGGTGAGTAATGTAGGAAATAATATTAATCTTAACAAAAGGATACTTACATAGTAAAAAATAGAATCCAAATAATTTAACAAAAAAAAAAGCACATAACACAAGATTTACCTTAGGAAACCCTTTTTAAAAAAACCCAGCAAATAATAACACTACTCCTTATTGTTAGAAATGAAAGCAACACTACTCAACAGAAATCTGATTCAAATTTATATTTGACAATCTTTAACAGAGTATTAAAGATGAAGATTACAACACAGAATATAAACCCACAATATAGAAATATACCAGAAGTAGAATGAAGCACACAACATAGTGTTTAAAGTGGAGAAAACCCTTGCGGGTAAAAATTCCACCAAGAAAAGAGGCCAAGTTGTATTATCTTCACAAAAGGAGATTACAAATACATTCACTTCCTCTATCCTTCAACCTTCACTCTGGCAGAACCTGGGTACCTCTAAACTGTTATGCATCTCATCTACTATGCCATGGTTTATATATAATTAACACAACCTCAAGATGGGTGTCCACCTTGGAATCTTCACCCATGCAGCATTCAATGACTTCTTACAAGCTCATAACACTTGTCAAGAGTCAACAATACAACCTTGGGCATCCATGGACAAAATTAGGCTCTTATAGGGTCATAAAAGATGTCATACATGCATCCTACACTTGGCAAAAGATACCCATGCAAGATTGAACACCTAGGGGCCAAAAATAGTCACTTACAACATCTTATGACATGTCATATGTTGTCATAAATGTCATAGATTCTTATGACAACTTACAGTTGTCATAGAATCTCTTACACCTTCTTACAACATCTATGATGCACGTCATAACGCTAAAAATAGGTGATTCCTCCACATGTACAACCCACTTTGATCAATTACTATTTACCATAGTAAATGACACTCCATAACTACCACCAGTAGCTCTAGAACTTACCAATGTAGTAACTCCATAATTACTAGGGACAGTAAATAATTTTTACCATTGTCGATGAAACTAGTACATCCCTTATGGGTAATTACAAAAAATAAATGGAATAATACAATAATGGGATTTACAAGGTTAATGGCACCTTATCCCAATATTCTCCCACTTGACATTATACATTGTAAATCAACCCATAGGAAAAACAACTGTAAATAATTAGACACTAGAAACAAGGCCAATGGCCTCTCTGCACCACATGAACTTCTCTATGCTCACAGGCTTGGTCAATGAATCTACAACATTCTCCTGAATGTCTATCTTCTTTAGCTCAATCTGTCCATTTGCAACCAACTCTCAAACAAAGTGATATTGAACATCAACATGCTTAATCTGAGCATGATACATGGGATTCTTGGCCAAACAGATAGCACTCTAGCTATCACAACCAATCTGAATGATCTTGCAATCAAATCCAATACATGTACATAGTCTCCTCAAACAAACTGCCTCCTTAGAGACATGGGTAGCAGTCATATACTCTTCTTCTGTGGTGGACATAGAAACTATGGGTTGCCTCTTACTCATCCAACTCATTGCTCCTCCAAATAGAGTAAACACATAGCCACTAGTGGACCTTCGACTATCCAAGTCACCTGCCCAATCTGCATGAACAAAACCTTGTATGTCCAAAGATTTATCAGCACTATCAGTACCAAAATAAACCAAACAATAATTAGGAGTACCTACAAGATATTTAATCACCCTCTTTGTATAATTCCAATGTTGTTACCAGGGTTAGACATAAATCTGCTCAAAACTCCCACTGCTTGGGCAATATCTACCCTAGTGCAAACCATTGCATACATCAAACTCCCTACAACACTAGCATATGGCACATTAGACATATCCTCAAGATCATCCTCAGTCTTTGGACACATATCTAATGAAATCTTAGTACCAATGGGTAAAGGAACTCTAACTAGATTAAACAATCCTGCATACTGAATCTCTGCAAAATGGTATTCACATACTTACTTTGTGACAACCAAAGCTTTTATTACCCCTATCCCTCCTGATCTCCATTCCCAGAATATACCTAGCAACTCTAAGATCCTTCATATCAAATGCATCTAAAAGTTGGGCTTTAAGCTCACTGATCATACCCTTAATATTGCTGAAAAATAACATGTCATCAACATACAAAGCAATAACCAGCATAGAATCATAAACACAATAAATGTAAACATAGTGATCCTCCTCACTTCTAACAAAACCCAATTTTAACACAAATGAATCAAACTTTTGATACCACATTCTAGGAGACTGTTTCAAACAATAAAGAGACCTCTTTAACCTATAAACCCATTTGCCTTTCCCTTTTACCTCAAAATCTATAGGCTGTTGCATATAAATTTCTTCCTCAAGATCTCCATGCAAGAATGCAATCTTAACATCCATTTGCTCAATCTCCCAATCATAAGTTGCAGCAATGGATGAAAGAAATCTAATAGAAGTCAATTTAGCAACAAGAGAGAATATCTCACCAATATCAACTCCCTCTCTCTGGGAGTAGCCCTTGGCTACCAGTCTAGCCTTGTACTTCTCCAATTACTCGTCTGCTCCAAACTTCTTCTTGAAGACCCACTTACAACCTATGGCCTTTCTTCCTTTGGACAAATGAACAAGATCCCAGGTGTTACAAGAGTCTAAATCCATCATCTCCTCCTACATGGCTAACTACCAAGACTCATTGTCATCTGAAAGAATAGCTTCCCTATAGGATCTAGGCTCATCATCAACACTCAATAAAGCAAATACACAATGAAAATCTAGTGGGTTATACCTGTCAATTGGATTCTATTGTCTTGTAGATCTCCTCAAGGGTGCAGTAAGAGTCTCAACTTGTTCTTCTACATGATCATATGTACCAACTTCTTCTATAACAATAGACTCATCTTCATCAGAACTACTCGAATCTTCTTCACCCCCCAATCCATCATCCTATTCTTCCTGAGGTGCATCTTGCTTCTCTAACTCAAAGTACACTCTTTTTACCTTTTCTTCTTTTTCTTTTGGCTGCTTAGGTTCAAAAATAGCTCTAAGTTCCATGAAAATAACATCTCTAGAGTAGATAATCTTACAAGTTAGTGGATTCCAAAGCTTATAACCATTGAAATTATCACCATATCCAATGAATGTACACTTTTCCACTTTTGGATCCAACTTAGATCACTTTTCCTTAGGCACATGAACAAAAGCCCCAACCAAAAACCCTTAAATGTGAAACAAAAGGTTTCTTACCTATCCACACTTCATAAGGTGTCAAATCAAGAGCCTTACAAGGAGATCTATTTATCAAGTAGCAAGCAGTACACACAGCCTCTTCCCAAAAACATTTACCCAACTATACATCACTTACCATACTTCTGGCCCTTTCCATGATTGTTTGGTTCATCCTTTCTGCAACACTATTCTGTTGTAGTGTATACGAAGTTGTCTTTTGTTTGATAATACCTGCATGCTTGCAAAACTCATCAAATTCCTTAGAGCAATATTCCCCTCCATTGTCAGATCTTAATATTTTTATCTTCAACCTTGATTAGTTCTCTACTAAGACTTTAATTTCCTTAAACTTAGTAAAAACTTCAGATTTGTGCTTCATAAAATAAATCCATGTAAATCTGGACACATCATCAATGAAGGTGACAAAATAATGAGCTTTTCTGATAGAATCATTATCCACAGGTCCAAACACATCCGTATGAATAATTTCTAACTTCTCTTTTGCTCTATTGCTTCCTAAAGGAGATGACTTTCTATTTTGTTTACCAAACACACAATGCTCACAGAAATAAAAGTGCTTATCAGAATAAGAGAAACTCTCCAATAAATATTTATTCTTAATAGTTTTCAAAACATTATTGTTAGTGTGGCCCAATCTACGGTACGACAACATATATGTATTTTTAGTACTAGCCTCAAATACATAAGAGGCATTACAAACTGTAGTGGCTTCAAGCTTGAACAATTTTCCCAATCTCTTCCCCTCACTACCACCAAGTTCCCTCTCACCAATCTGTAGCCATGCTTGTCAAAAGTCACATGCATTCCCAAATCATTTAGCTTTGAAATAGAAATCAAATTTCTAGCTAATCTAGGAACATGATAAACATCAAGGAGGGTTTTAATCCTCCCATCATTGAAACACAACAGTACCTTGGCTTTCCCAACTATCAGATATGTAGAGTTGTCTCCAAGGTAGATATTACCTCCATCATATTCCTCATATGTGGAGAACCATTCCTTATGTGGGGTCATATGAAATGAGCATCCTGAGTCAACCAACCAGTTGTCATTATAAACAACATTACATGCAAAAAGTAAAACTTCTTCACCTACATTAGAGGACTTATTTGAAGCACTCTCCCACTATTTGTTTGGGTTCATGCACTCCTTCTTCACATGTCCCCTTTTACCGCAGTTTCAACACTTAACTCTGTTCTTCTTTCTAGGAGTCTTAGACCAGCCCTTGGACATGTCCTTAGCCCCTTTCTAATCTCCTTTTGGTCCTCTTTCCCTAGACCTTTCCTTGACACTAAGAGCATCCCCTGAACTATCTGAACTCTTCTTCCTCAATTCTTGTGATAGTAGCATTGAAACAAGAACATCCAACTTTGGATCCGTGAGGTTAGCAATGATAGCAAGGATAACATTCTCCTAAGACTCAGGTAAAGAACAAAGAACTAAGATACACTTATCTTCCTCACTAACATCAACATCTACTGAAGCAAGTTGACTCAACAACAAATTAAAAGAATTTAAATGCTCTGCAACTAAATCACCCTCTCTCATTTTCATGGAAAACAATTTTCTTTTTAAATAGAGTTTATTTACCATATTTTTGGCTTATAGATCTCACCCAACCGAGTCCACAACTTGTGTGCGGTCTCTTCCTTTGTGACATTCAACAGGATAGAATTTGATAGACACAAACAGATGGTTCCTCGTGCCTTCTTATCCAACCTTTCCCATTCATCTGGAGAGACTTCATCAGGTTTCTTCTCTTTTTGAACAGCCAGCCACTGGTTTCTTTCTTCCAACAAATCCTCCATTTTCAGATTCCACAACTCATACCCCATTCTGTTGAACTTCTTAATGTCTAAACAAGAGGTTGATGCAATAGTGGATCCAGCCATAATATCAACACAAGTTCTGCAAGACAAACACAACCAAATCTCCCACTACAACTACAGCTTCCACACTACCACCCAAGAGTCAAAGTTGGCCAGGCTCTAATACCAAATGTTAGAAATGAAAGCAACACTACTCAATGGAAATCTGATTCAAATGTATATTTAACAATCTTTAACAAAGTATTAAAGATGGAGATTGCAACACAGAATATAAACCCACAATACAGAAATGTACCAAAAGCAAAATGAAGCACACAACACAGTGTTTAATGTGGAGAAAACCCTTGTGGGTAAAAGCTCCACCAAGAAAAGAGGCCAAGTTGTATTATCTTCACAAAAGGAGATTACAAATACATTCACTTCCTCTGTCCTTCAACCTTCACTCTGGTATAACCTGGGTACCTTTAAACTATTATGCATCTCATCTACTATGCCATGGTTTATATATAATTTACACAACCTCAAGATGGGTGTCCACCTTGGAATCTTTACCCATACAGCATTCAATGACTTCTTACAAGCTCATAACACTTGTCAAGAGTCAACAATACAACCTTGGGCGTCCATGGAAAATAATAGGCTCTTACAGGGTCATAAAAGTTGTCATACATGCATCTGACACTTGGAAAAAGATGCCCATGCAAGCTTGAATGCCTAGGGGCCAAAAATAGCCACTTATAGCATCTTATGACTCATATGCTATTATAAATGTCATATATTCTTATGACAACTTACAGTTGTCATAGAATCTCTTCCACCTTCTTACAACATCTATTACGCACGTCATAACACTAAAAATAGGTGATTCCTCCACATGTGCACCCCACTTTGACCAATTACCATTTACCATAGTAAATGACATCCACCAGTAACTCTGGAACTTGCCGGTGTAGTAACTTCATAATTACCGTGGACAGTAAATAATTTTTACCACTGTCAGTGAAACTAGTACATCCCTTATGGGTAATTACAAAAAATAAATGGAATAATACAATAATGGGATTTACAAGTTTAGTGGCACCTTATCCCAACACTTATGTATTCAAAGTAAAAATATTACAATACAATGGGAAAATTTGCCCATGCTATCAAGGAGATCTTCAACTCATTTCTCATAGTTATTATATAATCATGCATCTATCTTTCTACTTTTTTCCTTCCTCATCCCAAGAACTTCTATTTATAGGTATGAGAACAACAAGAAAACTAAGTTTTTTTTCTCAAGGTACGCACCCATGTTGGACTCTACACTCAAGAGTCATTACAACCTCCAAGGCAAAGCTAAAATGCTCTCTTAATCCTAGCACTCAAAATAACTTGTCTTCATGTGACTCCACACTAAATGTATTTATATGACCTCCAAAATTAAATGCATTTCCAATGTTACAGACATCAAGTACCTAGGAAAATATTGCACTACCCAAAGTGTGGCATCCCACTTCAAGGTGGACCACAACTTTAAAAATTTTAATATTTTATGCAAGGTGTACAACACCTTTACCAATAAGTAGTACTCTAGGGAAGATATGGCACCAAGTAGAGAGACAGCGTTGGCACATGTGCATCCAAGTTTTTGGAGCATAGTATAGTGACAAGGAATGACCATTTTAGGATTGCTCTACTACAAGCCTACCAATGGTATCAAAGGAGAAATAAAAATCTAGGATGGATCATTCCAATCAGGGAAGGGAAAATCACCTTAAGAGATAAATTAATGATATAACAATAAAGGAGTGCATCATGATAAAGGAAGCCATTGGAAACAAAATACCAAGAGGACTCACCATGGAGGAGGTTAGTTAATACGTTAGGAAATATTTTTTAAATTGTTTGTAGATATGCTAGTGAAGTTTTGTTTTCCCTCATGAGAACAATATATGAGTGTTAAAAATGAGTAGAATGTAAGAACAATGTGTTGTCACTTTTTCTCATAAGGATGTTATCTAATTTTTAATATCATCAACCAAAAACATTTGTATTTCAGTTTGTTTCTTTTCATTTTCCAGTTTAATACAGTCAGTTTAGTCAGTAGCAGTTTCTGTATTTTGGTCTGCATTCTATCGCAGTTTCATTTTAAACCTTGCAGAGCTGGACTTAGCATCTAGACACATTCATGCACATCATATCCAAACCTCAGACAATTTGGATTAGTTATCGAAAAGAAATCACTATCAAAAGATTGACTGTTTTCTCATAATAGAGCATCTTGACTGTCTCAGACAATCAGCTGAAGGAAAAGACTTGCAGAGCATTTCACAACTTGTGGAGCTAAATGACACATCATTCAATGTTGTCTGATTTGTGGTCAACCTTCCCTGAGATCAGTACACCATTCCATTCATTTGCGGAGGAGTTCTACATGATTAGGTCTGACCTATCCGTGTACACACATTACAGCTCTTCATTGGAGTTTGTGATCTTCCTTGGCTGACGTGGAGGGATCTTATATTCTAGAGATGATTTATATTGATGTAATAGATGCCTAGAAAAGTAGTTGATCATTAGTTCATAGTTTATAGTTTGAATTCTTTGCGAAGGAGGTTCAAAGCTATATCTTGTGCATGTTTTGTAACTGTGAAATCAGGCATGTGAGCCCTAATTGTAAGCCCGCATTTTGCCAGCCAATTTGTATTTGAATTATGTGATATACTAAATGACTGAATCTACATTTTCTTTATATCTTTGAGTTGTTTCCGTTGTGTTTACTCTAGCTACACGGCCTAGATAGTTTACTTTGTGGACCCTCCTAACTGTGACTAAACCAAGTGTTATCAAAGGGAAAGTTCAAATCTTTGGTAGAGAATTGAGAAAAGTTGGTGAAGGAATTCCATAAGATCTTGTTGTGAATAGATCACCAAATCTAAGGTAGGTTTCTTGTGTTGCAATTGATCACCGATTGTGAGGCAGTTGTCACCTAGTAGCCTGATCACCGAATTTGAGGCAGTTACACTTGATCCGAGGAAGAATGCCACTGAGGAGAATCCTTGCTATTGGTACAATGCCTGGAAGAATGGATGAGATGATGGAAATGATGAAAACAATTTGAGTTCACCTAGATGTTGTTGAAGAAGATCAGAGAAGAGGACTTACACCTCGACCTAATGTTGAAAGTGATTGATAATTCTGAGTTCGATAGTTTGAATTTCTTGCGAAGGAACTTCAAAGCTATATCTTGTGCATATTCAGTAACTATGAAATTAGACCTGTGAACCCTAATTGTAATCCCGCATGTTGTTGGTCCATATGTATTTGAATTCTATGATATACTGAATGACTGGATCTGCATTTGCTTTATATATTTGAGTTGTTTTCATTGTGTTTACTCTATCTGCACGGCCTAGATAGTTCACTTTGTCGACCCTCCTAACTGTGATTGCACCAAGTGGTTACAATTCAAAGATATGAAGAAAATGTAGATTCAGTCATTCAGTATATCATAGAATTCAAATACAAAATTGGCTGGCAACATGCGGGCTTACAATTAGGGCTCACAAGCCTGATTTTTAGTTACAAAATATGCACAAGATATAGCTTTGAAGCTCCTTCGCAAGAAATTCAAACTATTATACTCTAAATTATCAATCACTTCTTTTATAGGCATCTATTACATCAATATATATCATCTCCGGAACATAAGATCTCTCCACGTTGACCAAGGAAGATCACAAAATCCTAATCAGACCTAATCATGTAAAACTCCTTCGCAAATGAATGGAATGGTGTGTGGATCTCAGGGAAGGTTGGCCATGAATCAAACAACATTAAATGATGTGTCATTTAGCTCCACAAGTCTTTTCCTTTAGCTGATTGTCTGAGACTGTCAGGATGCTCTGTTCTGAGAAAACTATCGATCTTTTGGTAGCGATATCTTTCCAGTAATTGATCCAAATGCTCTGAGATTCAGATATGATGTGCATGAATGTGCCTATATTCTAAGTCCAACTACACAAGGTCTGAAATGAAACTACCGTAGAGTACGGACCAAAATACAGAAATTGCTACTGACTGTACTGAACTAGAAAATGAAAAGAAACAAATTGAAATGCAAATATTTTTGGTTGATGCAAGATTTCTCTTGAACCAGGGATGCTCTTGCATCAGACATCCATAGTTATTGAAAAAGTGAATCCCTCACTTTGTTGGGGCTAGAGGAAAACCCAGACAATCCACCTCAGCCTGAGAAATCCATGATGAATCCTCTTCTAGTCTGCCTTTCCACTTCACAAGGTATTCTTTCTACTATCTTCCTCTGGTGTTGCATCCAACTCCGCTATCCAAGATTTCTTCAATTTGCTATGGTGCTTGTTGTGGTAACTACTTCTTCAAGTCTTCTTCCATTCTGTCACTAAACTCTGCTTCATGATACTGATATAGGTCTGCAATGTTGAAAATAGGTGATATACCCAATGTCTTTGGTAAATCTACTTCATATGCATTTCCTAAATCAAACTTCCTAAGTATCCTACATGGTCCAAACTTCTTCATCTTCAACTTCTTATATGTCCCAACTGGAAATCTTTCTTTTTTCAAATATACCATCACTTCATCTCCCACTAAAAATTTTGTGTCTTCTCTTCTCATCTACTTGCTCCTTATACTTACTATTCATCTCTTCCAAATGATTTTTAACCTGATTATGCACTGACTCCATGTGTCCTACAAATTATTCTTCTACACTTCTCTTCTCTTCCTTACTGATATCTCTCAATTCTGTAACTCCTCTAGGGTTATATCATGTCATAATCTCAAATGGTGTTCTTCTGGTACTCCTATTCACTAAGTTATTATATGCAAACTCTACTTGTGATAGAATCAAATACCAATTTCCTGCCTTTTCTCCAACCAAACATCTCAAAAAATTTCCCAAACTCTTATTCACTACCTCTGTCTGTCCATCAGTCTGTGGATGAAATGCTAAACTGAACTTCAAATCTATCTTCATCTTCTTCCAAAGTGTCTTCCAAAAGTATCCAAGAAATCTTGTATCTCTATCTCAAATTATGCCTCTTAGGTAATCCATGCAATCTCACAATCTCCTTAAAAATAGGTCAGCCACATGAACTGCATCAATTGTCTTCTTACAAGGTATGAAATGTGCCATCTTTGAAAATTTGTCCACCACTACAAATATTGAATCATGTCCTCTCTGTGTCTTTGGCAATCCCATTATGAAATCCATACTTATGTCTTCCCAAGGTCTCTCTGGTACAGTCAAAGATTTATACAATCTAGTATTCTGACTACTTCCATTTGCAACTTGACAAACTCCACAACTGTGCACAAATTTTCTAACATCCTTATGTATCTAAGGCCAAAAGTAATTTTCACTTACCAAAGCCACTGTCTTATCAATGCCAAAATGTTCTTCTAATCCACCACTATGTTTCTCCTTGATCAAATTGTCTCTCATTGAACTCCTAGGTATGCATAACTAGTTTCCTTTGAACAACATATCCTCTTGAATGAAATAATCCAACCACTTACTCCTATCTGTCACAACATGTTCTTTACATGCTTTCCAAGGTTCTAAAAAATCAAGATCTTCCTCATACATGTTCTTCAATTCTTCAAATCCTAACACTTCAACTCTCATCTCTATCAGCAAGTTCCTTCTCCTACTCAATGCATATGCAACTTTGTTTGATTTTCCACTCCTATGCTTCAATACAAAAGTATAACTTTGCATGAACTCTAACCACCTCATCTGTCTTTGATACAACTTTCTTTGACTATTCAAATATTACAAAGCTTGATGATCTGTATACAACACAAACTCCTTAGGCAACAAGTAATGTATCCACTTCTTTTAAGGCTTGAACTATGGCATAGAACTCTTGATCATAAACTGAATATCTTCTACTTGTTGTTAGGAACCCGTGTTTAACCCTTCTCTTTACTTTGTTAGTATATTGTTGTTGCATGCATATGCTTAGTAATTCGTCCCATGAGTATATTGTATTATCCCACATTCATGGGAAGTAATAGTTGTTTAGATTAGACTTAGTATATAAGTACGTGTTGAGGCCAATGGAGGCATCCACAAATTTATTGTATTGAGCTTGCTAAAAGGAGGTTGCCCCCTCGAAGTGGCCTGTGATCAATGAATTCCTTCTGTGTTTCTGCTATTTCTGTTATTTCATGCATTTTTTATTATATTGTTGCAGGAGGTTCCTCTCATCTAGTATCAAAGCTAGGCTAGGAGCCCCAAGCACCTGCAGTGTGGCTTAAGGGGGGATGTTGGAAGTAAACCACACCTAGACTGACGATGGGCTAGCCACAAGGGGCCAGTAGCTCATTTGGTAGAGCACTCCAGTAGCAAATGGAAGGTCCTAGGTTCAAGTCCTAGCTGGTCCATATGAGCTATAGCACAACATTTGGTATCATAACGCTTTCTTAGACTCACTGGGTGGAATTTTTGCCAAATTTTTTTTGCAGTGGCCTCTAGGCACTGTGATTATTACAGTAGTTCTTTTTTTTTGCATATGTATTGTTCATTTCAATTGCAAGTTCGGATCAGGGAATAATCCCTATCCGCTTAACTGTGGGAAGTGCCTAGGCATAGCCCTAAAACTCATTGTGAGGAGTACCATAGGAACCTCGAAGTAGCTGGCCCATTGAGATGACCTGCCAGCAAAAAGGGCAATGGCCCCTACCTGATTGACTAGTTCCCATCCGTGAGGTAAACCAAGAGCTGTCATTTGTGGCAAAGTGGTTATCAATTTTACCTAAGTCATGGAGCGAGGGGTACTGCCCCAATATGCAAGTCATGAGACAGCATTGGTAACTGAGTGAATCCCCTGAACCTTTAGGAAGCCGAACATACCTGGGGCCCATATCTATTGCTAGTTGACAAATCACAGATTGAATTTGTCTAGAGCCATTTGTAAATCCCGTTGCAGAATGTTTCTAAAAAAAAATCCATTTTTTTGCCATATCTTCCTTGCTTTAGCTCTGTTTCCTCTCAAAATTCACTGGAACCCCTGGAATTTCATTCTGCATATTTCCTTCCTTTAGGACCCTATCCCAAATTCCACTTATCGAAGCTAGAAATCCCACATTTGTCTATTTTTAGGGTTTGCCATAACTTCTTTGATTCTCACCCAATAGCCTTCAAATATTGCCATAGTGTTCATTTCCTATTTCTGCTCCTTTGTCCCTCTTGGACAAATTTTCCCATTCTTTCACCCCGCTTCTGAAATCCCCATTTTCTGCTTCCCTGTCCCTCAGAAAGTGTCCAAAACCTAGTCAAAGCCCAATTACCCATCAAAATTTTTCCCAAATCTAAATTTTCATTTACTAAAAAAGTTTCCATTTTTGTTTTTCTACCCATTCCCAAAAAACTAAAAAAAAAAATCTCCTGGCTATGGTTGTCACCTGCACAGGAGCAAAAAACATGGAAGATGAACTTGCAACCCTCAAGACCAAAATCCAAGATCTAGATGAAAAAGTTCTCAACCTCAATCTTCAGCATTCAGCCATGAATAATAGACGGCAGCCAGAGTCTTCTGCAGACACTAGTTTCTCTTCTTCCGACAATTTTCATGGGCCGAAACTTGATTTTCCTCACTTCAATGGTGATGATCCAACTGGATGGATATATCGAGCAAAATAATATTTCAGTCTGCATAATATTTTTTATGTCAACAAAGTCCCACTTGCATCCTTTCATTTGGAACATGAAGCCCTTCAATGGTTCCGTTGGTACATCAAGGCTCATGCAGAGCTAAAATGGACAGATTTTTTCAAACTCATTTTGTAATGATTTGGCCCTAGTGCTTTTGATGACTTCATAGGAGCACTCACTAAACTTCCCCAAACTAGCACTGTGAGAGAATATCAGACAGAATTTGAGAAACTAGCCAATCACACAGAGGGATTGTCTGATGAATTCTTCAGGAGTTGTTTTGTCAGTGGTCTAAAGGATGCAATCCGATCTAAGGTTAAAATGTTTCATCCCAGCACAATGATGGAATCCCTAGGGTTGGCTAAGTTGGTAAAGGACAAGATCACAACTCAACAGTGCTCCAAATCCACTTTTGTTCCGTTCAAAAATATGGTTTCCCAAAGACCTCCAATCATGCCAGCTCCTAGAACAACTCCTATCAAGAATTTGTCTGAAGTAGAGATGCGAGCACGTAGAGAAAAAGGGCTTTGTTATAATTGTGATGAGAAATTCACTCAGGGATATAGATGTGTTGAGAAAAAGCTCTGTCTCTTGGATGTGGATTCTCTGCCTGCAACTGATGTTTATGAAGATGCTCAGGATACAGTAGATGATTAGGTTGAAACTCAACAGCCACCTGTTGACCCTACTTCTTAGGAAGACCACCCAGAGATCTCTCTCCATGCTTTAGTAGGAGTCACCACCCCACAAACCATGTGGGTCAAGGGTTACTTCAAGAAGCTCCCTCTTACAATACTCATTGATTCTGGTAGCGCTCATAACTTCATTAACCCTCAGATAGCCAAACAGGTTGATTGTTTTGTCCATCCTTGCTCCAACTTTGAAGTCATGATTGCCAATGGGGGCACATTACCTTGCAAAGGGAAGTGTCATAATGTACGTATCTCTATTGGAGATTATAACCTATGCTCTGACATGTTTGTCTTGCCCTTAGGCGGATGTGATGTGGTTTTGGGCACTCAATGGTTACGCACACTTGGACCCATCTTATGGGATTTTGCTGAACTTTGGATGCAGTTTTCAGACAATGGAAAAAAACACACATTGAAGGGATTACAACCAAGGTCTCTTAGCATCATTAGTTCACATCACATGGAAAAGCTCCTTAATAAGAATTCACATGGTATCATCACTCAGCTCCATTCCATTCAAATACAACCATCAACGGTCTCCACTACTCCTTCGGATCTACATTGAATTTTGGATAGATATGCACGTGTCTTTGTCAAACCAATGGGATTGCCACCTTCACGACCAGAGAACCATCGTATTCAGCTCCTTCCTACAAGCATTCCTCCCAACATCAGGCCCTACTGCTACAAATTTCACCAAAAGAGAAAGATTGAGATGCTCGTTTGGGACTTACTGAAGCAAGGTATTATTCACCCTAGTACCAGTTCTTGCTCTTCACCAATTCTTCTTGTCTAGAAAAAAGATGGGTCATGGCACCTCTGCATTGATTTCCAAGCACTTAATCACATCACAATCAAGGATAAGTTTCTGATTCCTATTGTTGATGAGCTTCATGGCACTCATTTTTTCTCCAAGTTGGATCTTCGTTCTGGGTATCACCAAATTCGATTCATGAGGATGATATCCCTAAAATGGCTTTCCACATGCATGATAGCCATTATGAATTTTTTGTCATGCCCTTTGGCCTCACTAATGGTCCTTCCACATTCCAGGTATTGATGAATAAAATATTCTGGCCCTACTTGCGGAAATTCATTTTGGTCTTCTTTAATGATATCCTCATCTATAGTAAAACATGGGCTAAGCATCTCCAACATCTAGATCTTTTACTGCAACTTCTGGATCTTGTACTACAACTTCTCTCTGATCATCATCTCCATGCAAAATAGTCTAAATGTGTCTTTGGGCAGGAGGAAGTGGAGTATCTCGAGCATGTTGTTTCAGCCCAAGGGGTTCGAGTGGATCCTGCCAAAATAGATGCTATGAAAAATTAGCCACATCCTCAGACACTCAAGAGCCTCCGTGGTTTTTTGGGACTGACTGGCTACTATCACAAGTTTGTCAAGGATTATGGGAAGATTATAGCTCCATTAAGAGCTATGTTGAAAAAGGATGCTCTTACATGGACACATGCTTCTGAGTGTGCATTTGAAAAAATGAAAAAAGCTATGTGTACTACACCTGTTCTAGCTATGCTAGATTTTTCCAAGACCTTCCCTATTGAGAGTGATGCTTACGGAAATGGACTTGGTGTTGTTCTCCTTCAAGATGAACATCCCATTGCCTTCACCAGCAAAGCCCCTTCTGGTAAGCATTTAGTTCTCTATACATATGAGAAGGAATTGATGGCTATTTTGCATGCAGTATTGAAGTGGCGGCCATACCTGCTAGGGAATTATTTCTACATCAAGACTGATCACTAGAGTCTGAAATATTTCTTGGAACAATAGGTCTCCTCCCCAACACAATAGAAATGGGTTAGAAAACTCATAGGTTATGACTATGAGATCAATTACAAGAAGGGTAAGGACAATATTGTGGTGGATGCTCTTTCTTGTACATTTGATGACCAAGCTTCTCTTTCAACTATTTCTATGCCTGTTCCAAATTGGTTAGAATCTGTCCAGCAAGGCTATGTCAATGACTCTTCATTATCTCAAATCATCCAACAGTTGGTCAATAACCCTTCTGTTGTACCGTATTACTCTTGGGATGGTGCTTCTGTAAGATACAAGGGTCATCTGGTGCTTCCCCAGAGCAGAGATCTTCAACAAGTTGTCTTCTATGAACTCCATGCTTCTCCATTGGCAGGGCACTCTAGGTTCCTCAAAACTTATGAGCGGGCACGGTGTAACTTCTTTTGAAAGGGAATAAAAAGGGAAATTCAATAGATGGTGGCTAAATGTGATACCTACCAACACAACAAGGGTGAAACGACACTCCTTCCTAGATTGCTCGAACCCTTGCCCATCCGTACACGAATTTGGACAGATATTTCTATGGATTTCATTGAGGGGCTCCCTAAATCTGGAGGGAAGATAGTGATCTTGTTTGTAGTTGATCACTTCTCCAAATATAGTCATTTTTGTGCCCTCAGCCATCCCTATACTGCCACCTCAATCTCACAAATTTCATGGACCAAATCTTCCATCTTCATGGCATCCCTTCTTCCATTGTCTCAGATCGTGATGCAACTTTCACCAGTCATTTTTGGATAGAACTATTTTGACACACTAGCACCAAACTAAAGATGAGTTTAGGGTATCACCCACAAACAGATGGTCAGACTAAAATTATCAATAAATGTTTGGAAATTTATCTTCATTTCTTCACCTCAAAAGCATCAGTGGGCAAAGTGGCTCCCTCTCGCTGAATGGTGGTACAATACCTCTTACCACACTGCATCTAAAATGACTCCATATGAAGCAGTCTATGGTCAAGCACCGCTAGTGCTCCTTCCATGTACCCCCAACAGTTCACTAGTGTAGGCAATCGACATGGTTCTCCAGACCCGAGATCAGATTCTTCACATTTTACAGGACAATCTTCACATGGCAAGAAATCGAATGAAACAACAAGCTAATCAGCACCGTTCTGAGCACACTTTTCAAGTAGGTGATATGGTTTTTCTTCATCTACAGCCATACAAGCAATCATCCCTGAAACTCAAAGGGCGTCATAAGCTAGCTCCAAAGTTCTATGGGCCATATAAGGTTCTTTAGAAGATTGGGTTAGTTGCTTATAAATTGGAGCTTCCTCCTTCCCGTGTTCATCTAATATTTCATGTCTCTTGTCTAAATAAAGTTCTTGGCACCAAAATCATAGTACAAACTATTTTACCAGAACTGGATAACGAAGGATCCATCATTTTGGAGCTGGAGGCAATCCTTGACAGGTTCACTCGTCAGCTTCGTTCTCAATCCATCACAGAGGTATTAATTTAGTGGCACAGAATGCAACTAAAGGATGCTACATGGGAACCACTCCTTCAGATTCAGCAACAATTTCCACATCTTAAGCTTTGAGGACAAAGATTTTCTAAGAAGGAGGGGATGTTAGTAACCCGTGTTTAACCCTTCTCTTTACTTTGTTAGTATATTGTTGTTGGACATATATGCTTTGTAAGTCGTCCCGTGAGTATATTGTATTATCCCACATTCATGGGAAGTAATAGTTGTTTAGATTAGACTTAGTATATAAGTACGTGTTGAGGCCAATGAAGCCATTCGAGAATTTATTGTATTGAGCTTGCTCAAAGGAGGTTACCCCCTCGAAGTGGCCTATGATCAATAAATTCCTTCTATGTTTCTGCTATTTTTATTATTTCATGCATTTTTTATTATATTGTTGCAGGAGGTTCCTCTCACTTGCATCATTCTGTTGGATCTAGGGCATACAACTGAGAGGGGGGGGTGAATCAGTTGTATAGAACTTGTTCACTTTCAAACACTTAATTCTCTGTTGTTAGTTAGCAGCATATCAAATAATCATTCATGGAAGCACAATACATAAACATAAGAGCAGATAAGCATCAACACATTGAACACCAAGATTTTGACGTGGAAAACCCGGTTAAGGGAAAAACCACGGGGTGATTAACCCAAGAATTATTCTCTGTTAGAAGAATAAGGAAAAATGAATGGCACATGCCAATAAGGGCTCACTGCCCGAGCACACTGCTCACAAAGAGGCCCACTGCCTACAAGGAGACACACTGTCTACAGAGTGATAAAAATCACAGTCTTGAACTGGAGAATGACATCTCTACCATGTCCGAATCAGTTCCAATTAAGCCCAACAATCTCTGCTCTGCCTTTCGCACCTTTCTTTGCTACACCATACTCATCCACCTGCTACTACACTGAAATGAATTCACAAATCATTATTTATACAAGACATCGACTTAGGAACAAGCATCTAAGTCGGCAAACAACCATAGGAGTATCCGCAAGATGAATAACACATCCGGTCGGCTAAACAGAGCAATAACTTCATCCGGAAGAATAACTTCAATTCCGGGCTCTACCATCAATGCGGACCAACAACACAACCTAAACATGATTCAAGAACCCTCACAAGTCTGTCTGAATGTCCGGATACATCCGCACTTTCTCTGCTTACTGGGATCTCTTGTCTTCCTCATCCGGAACTTCAAGAACACAGTCTGTCGCCACTGTCATAATGCAGGAGGTACATCCGGACCTCCAAATTACACACAAATCAGGATGAAACATCACAAGGACATATAAAACACTCCTTCCAATCCGCAGATTATGATAATACAATTCCGGACCTCACCGGACCTTTTTGTGATCCTCTGTCACCTCCGGATACTTGCCGGACCCGGTTCTATACCGGCAGCCATAACTCCTTCAGATCTTCATGCGGACCTCTGAAATCTTAACTGTAGCATCTTAAGACTCATATCTACTAACCCTTTAATCCGCATCCTCCGGTTCTCATCCTATACAGTATATTTACCTTCTTCTCATCACTGTTCTTCACTGTTCCTGACTGAGGCTAATTTTCTCAATATCCTCAGCACAAAGCTCATCAAATCCTTCTTGTCAATGCAGTGTGAGTATGTTGACATCAATGACAACAATGGCTCACCTCATACTTGCAACAATCTCCCCCTTTGTCATTGATGGCAACATATGATGTGAAAAACCATCAAGACAAGAACTTCTCTTTTCTGTCACAGCTCCCCCTATCAACAACAACTCCTCACATGTCTTCCTTTGCTGCTCCCCCTTTGATCATCAACCACTTGTTTTTCACATGTCTTCTCTCCCCCTTTGACATCAATGGCAAAGGGCTCATACTTGCAACTCTCATGCATCAGAATAATACCAGCTGCTCCCCCTTAGTTGCAGCTCCCCATTAGTCCGGATCACAAGATATGACTGTGATAGCCACCGGACTGATGCACATCAGTGCATCTTAGTTCATCACCGGAGGGGCCATGACCCCTAACTTCTCCCGGAGATATTCAAAAGAGTCCTTGGGAAGAGGTTTTGTAAAGATATCTGCAATCTGATCCTTGGAGGGAACATACTCCAATCTGACTTCTTCCTTGTTTACTTGTTCTCTCAAAAAGTGAAATTTGATAGATATGTGCTTAGTCTTAGAATGCAATACCGGATTCTTGGAAATATTAATTGCACTTGAATTATCACAGAAAATTGTGATAGGCTCCTCATATTCAACTTTGATGTCTCTTAGCATCTGCTTCATCCACAAGATTTGAGTGCAACTACCTGCTGCTGCAATGTATTCTGCTTCAGTTGTAGACAGAGATATTGCATCTTGTTTCTTGCTTAGCCAAGAAACCAATCTCTTCCCCAAAAAGAATGCTCCACCACTAGTGCTCTTCCGGTCATCCACATCTCCTGCCCAATCTGCATCTGTGTAAGCATGAAGAGAAAAATCCGGATCTCTAGGATACCATAGACCATACTCAACTGTCCCTTTCAAGTATCTAAAAATTCTTTTGATTGCCATAACATGAGATTCTCTAGGATCAGCCTGGAATCTTGCCACAAGACCAACAGCTTGCATTATATCTGGTCTAGTTTGAGTGAGATACAACAATCCACCAATCATTGATCTATACTTTGTCTGATCTGCCTTTGGAGAATCATCATCTTTGCTTAACTTACATCCGGTTGCCATAGGAGTGTTCATAGGCTTTGAGTCTTCCATACCAAATTTCTTTAACAATTCTTTCACATATTTGGTCTGAGAAATGAAGATCCCTTCTTTTGTTTGAGTAATTTGCAGACCCAAGAAGAAATTCATTTCACCAAGCATAGACATTTCAAACTCACTTTTCATCTGATTTGCAAAAGTTTTACACATACTATCTCTTCCTCCAAAAATGATATCATCCACAAACACTTCAACAATCAGAATGTTTTCATGATCAATTTTGAAATATAAGTTGCTGTCAGCAGTACCTTTGTTGAATCCAATCTGCACAAGATGCTTATCCAACCTTTCATACCATGCTCTTGGGGCTTGCTTCAATCCATACAAAGCTTTCTTCAACTTGCAGACCATATCATTATTATCAGACAATTGAAATCCATCCGGTTGTTCAATGTAGACTTCTTCTTCCAGATCACCATTTAGGAAGGCAGACTTGACATCCATCTGATATACCTTGAAATCTTTGAAGGCAGCAAATGCAAGAAGTAATCTGACTGCTTCAATTCTTGCTACCGGAGCAAAAGTCTCTTCAAAGTCAATTCCTTCTATTTGAGAGTAGCCTTTGCAGACCAATCTAGCTTTGTTTCTGATTACTTCACCAGCTTCATTTAGTTTGTTCCGGAAGACCCACTTGGTTCCAATTACATTCCTGTCTCTAGGTCTGGGAACAAGATCCCAAGTATGATTTTTCTCAATTTGCATCAGTTCATCTTCCATTGCTTTGGTCCAATTTTCATCATTGCAGGCTTCATTTATTGTTTTAGGTTCAATCCTTGAAATCAGACAACATTCATTCTGATCTTGAGCAATATTCCTTCTAGTTTGTACACCTTTGCTTCTGTCACCTATGATCTGATCTTCAGAGTGATTTAGTTTTACATACCTTGGAATTTTGGGAGTATCCAGTACTACTGTTTCTTGATCAGGCTCATTTAAACCTAACTCTTCTTCCTGATTTACCGGATCAGGCTGACTCTGTTTCACCGGAGAGGATTGAGTTCCTTGAACACTATCTTGGTCATCTTCATCAAATTCATAAAATCTTGAAGGTTTCTCAATTCCTTCATCAACCTTTACATTGGTACTTTCTATCATCTTCCTCAATCTCTTATTGTAACACCGATATGCTTTGCTTTGAGTGGAGTAGCCCAAGAAAATTCCTTCATCACTTCTAGCATCAAACTTTCCTAGATCTTCATCTCTTTTAATATAACACTTGCTACCAAATACCCTGAAATATTTCACAGTAGGAGTGATGCCAAACCAAAGTTCATAGGGGGTCTTACCGGTGTTGTTTCTGATTTGAACTCGATTGAGAGTGTAGACTGCAGTGCTGATAGCTTCTTTCCAAAACATTTGAGGAACATTTGCTTCCAACATCATTGTCCTAGCAGCTTCCTGGATGGTCCGGTTCTTTCTCTCAACTACTCCATTCTGCTGTGGAGTCTTAGGAGCAGACAACTGTCTCCTTATACCCTGTTTCTCACAAAAGTCAATGAATTCACCAGATGTAAATTCACCACCTCTATCAGACCTTAGACACTTTAGTTTCAATCCGGTTTGATTCTCCACCATAGCTTTGAAGATTTTGAACTTCTCAAAAGCTTCTGATTTTTCTTTTAGAAAGGTAACCCACATCATCCGGGAATGATCATCAATTAACAACATGAAATATCTATCACCTTGCAGACTCTTGATTCTTGTCGGACCACATAGATCAGTATGTACTAATTCCAACAATCCGGTAGAAGACTGATCTTTGCTTTTAAAAGAGACTCTGCTTTGTTTGCCTAACTGACATTCTTTACACACACTGTTTGTAGGTTTTATTAACTTTGGAAGATCTCTCACAGCCTGAGTATTGCTTATTTTGATGATGTTATCAAAATTTACATGACACATTCTTCTATGCCATAACCAACTCTGATCAATTTGAACAAACAAACAACTTTTATTTGAACCAACCAGATGAAAGATGTTACCTCTTGTCTGAGTACCGGATGCAATTTCAGTTCCGGAGCTTGTAAAGATTCTGCATTTTCCATTCTTGAACCGGAGATCATAGCCTTTGTCCACTAACTGACCAACACTGAGAAGATTGTGCTTCAATCCTTCAACATATAGTACATTACCTGTTTTGCTCTTACCATCAAAGGAAATAGTTCCCCTACCTCTGATTCTGCCAGCAGAATTGTCACCAAACTTTACCATTCCTCCTTCATATCTTTCCAAGTCTAAGAACTTATTCTTGTCACCAGTCATATGGTGAGAGCATCCACTGTCAATAACCCAATCATCCTTTTCTTCCACTTGAGCAGCCAAGGCTTTTTCAACAACTTTGTGATTGACAGATTCAGAGAGCAAGGAATCTTCTTCCTTGATGGCTATAAACACCCACTCATTTCCGGATTTGCTTCCTGGATCTGATTCATCATCTGTTACTCCTTCATTGTCATCTTCTTCATGAACATAATAGCAATTCTTTTGAAACCTTTGTCTGTGAGTGTTAGATCTTGCAGATCTCTCCGGACATCTTGAGGCAAAATGACCAATCTTATTGCAGTTAAAACACTTAAAGGGTAGTTTTCCTTCATACTTACCGGATCCTCTTGGCAGTCTCTTTGCAATGAGGGCTTCAAGTTGAGCTGTTTCTGCTTCTTCTTCTTCCATGTCTCTTCTTGCTTGATCATACCATGACATTTTCCTTGATGAGTTTTCACCCGGATCAAATCTCTGTTTGCCTTTCACATAGGCACTGGCTTTGAAAGCAGATTCAGTCTTGGGAGGATCATCTCCAAACTCGGTCATTTCAAATGCAGCTAGTTTGCCAGCTAGTTGTTCTCTTGTGACTGTTGTGTGGGCTCTGAATTCATCAATGGCAGCAACTTTGATTTTGTAGGCAGCAGGAAGGGATCTTAGGATTTTGCAGACAATCTCATTTTCATCTAGAGTTCCACCAGCATTTCTGATTCCACATACCAGCTCATTTACTCTTGGCATAAAGGTAGTAATGTTTTCATCATCTCTCATTTTCAATCTTTCAAATTTCCCTTTCAGACTTTGCAACCTTGCACTTTTGACAAACTCATCTCCTTCATACAGAAGTTCCAGTTTAGTTAGGATCTCATATGCAGTTGGTAGGTCAATGACATTCGAGAGATCTGAGTCATTCAATGCGCTTAGAAGAGCTTCCTTGGTCCGCAGATTATTTTCAGCTTCTGTGGTTTCATCAGGAGTTGTCGGACCACCTTGTGGGGGTATATATGGTTTTGAAATCATAGCCAAGTATGCTTTTCCCATACATTCCAGATGACACTTCATGCGACCTTTCCAGAGAGTGAAGTTGGTTCCATCGAACTTCGGACTATCCTTCTTGTATGACGACATCCTGGATCACCTCAAGCGGTTAAGCTCCTATCAGAGGAACTTGGCTCTGATACCAATTGTTGGATCTAGGGCATACAACTGAGAGGGGGGGGTGAATCAGTTGTATAGAACTTGTTCACTTTCAAACACTTAATTCTCTGTTGTTAGTTAGCAGCATATCAAATAATCATTCATGGAAGCACAATACATAAACATAAGAGCAGATAAGCATCAACACATTGAACACCAAGATTTTGACGTGGAAAACCCGGTTAAGGGAAAAACCACGGGGTGATTAACCCAAGAATTATTCTCTGTTAGAAGAATAAGGAAAAATGAATGGCACATGCCAATAAGGGCTCACTGCCCGAGCACACTGCTCACAAAGAGGCCCACTGCCTACAAGGAGACACACTGTCTACAGAGTGATAAAAATCACAGTCTTGAACTGGAGAATGACATCTCTACCATGTCCGAATCAGTTCCAATTAAGCCCAACAATCTCTGCTCTGCCTTTCGCACCTTTCTTTGCTACACCATACTCATCCACCTGCTACTACACTGAAATGAATTCACAAATCATTATTTATACAAGACATCGACTTAGGAACAAGCATCTAAGTCGGCAAACAACCATAGGAGTATCCGCAAGATGAATAACACATCCGGTCGGCTAAACAGAGCAATAACTTCATCCGGAAGAATAACTTCAATTCCGGGCTCTACCATCAATGCGGACCAACAACACAACCTAAACATGATTCAAGAACCCTCACAAGTCTGTCTGAATGTCCGGATACATCCGCACTTTCTCTGCTTACTGGGATCTCTTGTCTTCCTCATCCGGAACTTCAAGAACACAGTCTGTCGCCACTGTCATAATGCAGGAGGTACATCCGGACCTCCAAATTACACACAAATCAGGATGAAACATCACAAGGACATATAAAACACTCCTTCCAATCCGCAGATTATGATAATACAATTCCGGACCTCACCGGACCTTTTTGTGATCCTCTGTCACCTCCGGATACTTGCCGGACCCGGTTCTATACCGGCAGCCATAACTCCTTCAGATCTTCATGCGGACCTCTGAAATCTTAACTGTAGCATCTTAAGACTCATATCTACTAACCCTTTAATCCGCATCCTCCGGTTCTCATCCTATACAGTATATTTACCTTCTTCTCATCACTGTTCTTCACTGTTCCTGACTGAGGCTAATTTTCTCAATATCCTCAGCACAAAGCTCATCAAATCCTTCTTGTCAATGCAGTGTGAGTATGTTGACATCAATGACAACAATGGCTCACCTCATACTTGCAACAATCTCCCCCTTTGTCATTGATGGCAACATATGATGTGAAAAACCATCAAGACAAGAACTTCTCTTTTCTGTCACAGCTCCCCCTATCAACAACAACTCCTCACATGTCTTCCTTTGCTGCTCCCCCTTTGATCATCAACCACTTGTTTTTCACATGTCTTCTCTCCCCCTTTGACATCAATGGCAAAGGGCTCATACTTGCAACTCTCATGCATCAGAATAATACCAGCTGCTCCCCCTTAGTTGCAGCTCCCCATTAGTCCGGATCACAAGATATGACTGTGATAGCCACCGGACTGATGCACATCAGTGCATCTTAGTTCATCACCGGAGGGGCCATGACCCCTAACTTCTCCCGGAGATATTCAAAAGAGTCCTTGGGAAGAGGTTTTGTAAAGATATCTGCAATCTGATCCTTGGAGGGAACATACTCCAATCTGACTTCTTCCTTGTTTACTTGTTCTCTCAAAAAGTGAAATTTGATAGATATGTGCTTAGTCTTAGAATGCAATACCGGATTCTTGGAAATATTAATTGCACTTGAATTATCACAGAAAATTGTGATAGGCTCCTCATATTCAACTTTGATGTCTCTTAGCATCTGCTTCATCCACAAGATTTGAGTGCAACTACCTGCTGCTGCAATGTATTCTGCTTCAGTTGTAGACAGAGATATTGCATCTTGTTTCTTGCTTAGCCAAGAAACCAATCTCTTCCCCAAAAAGAATGCTCCACCACTAGTGCTCTTCCGGTCATCCACATCTCCTGCCCAATCTGCATCTGTGTAAGCATGAAGAGAAAAATCCGGATCTCTAGGATACCATAGACCATACTCAACTGTCCCTTTCAAGTATCTAAAAATTCTTTTGATTGCCATAACATGAGATTCTCTAGGATCAGCCTGGAATCTTGCCACAAGACCAACAGCTTGCATTATATCTGGTCTAGTTTGAGTGAGATACAACAATCCACCAATCATTGATCTATACTTTGTCTGATCTGCCTTTGGAGAATCATCATCTTTGCTTAACTTACATCCGGTTGCCATAGGAGTGTTCATAGGCTTTGAGTCTTCCATACCAAATTTCTTTAACAATTCTTTCACATATTTGGTCTGAGAAATGAAGATCCCTTCTTTTGTTTGAGTAATTTGCAGACCCAAGAAGAAATTCATTTCACCAAGCATAGACATTTCAAACTCACTTTTCATCTGATTTGCAAAAGTTTTACACATACTATCTCTTCCTCCAAAAATGATATCATCCACAAACACTTCAACAATCAGAATGTTTTCATGATCAATTTTGAAATATAAGTTGCTGTCAGCAGTACCTTTGTTGAATCCAATCTGCACAAGATGCTTATCCAACCTTTCATACCATGCTCTTGGGGCTTGCTTCAATCCATACAAAGCTTTCTTCAACTTGCAGACCATATCATTATTATCAGACAATTGAAATCCATCCGGTTGTTCAATGTAGACTTCTTCTTCCAGATCACCATTTAGGAAGGCAGACTTGACATCCATCTGATATACCTTGAAATCTTTGAAGGCAGCAAATGCAAGAAGTAATCTGACTGCTTCAATTCTTGCTACCGGAGCAAAAGTCTCTTCAAAGTCAATTCCTTCTATTTGAGAGTAGCCTTTGCAGACCAATCTAGCTTTGTTTCTGATTACTTCACCAGCTTCATTTAGTTTGTTCCGGAAGACCCACTTGGTTCCAATTACATTCCTGTCTCTAGGTCTGGGAACAAGATCCCAAGTATGATTTTTCTCAATTTGCATCAGTTCATCTTCCATTGCTTTGGTCCAATTTTCATCATTGCAGGCTTCATTTATTGTTTTAGGTTCAATCCTTGAAATCAGACAACATTCATTCTGATCTTGAGCAATATTCCTTCTAGTTTGTACACCTTTGCTTCTGTCACCTATGATCTGATCTTCAGAGTGATTTAGTTTTACATACCTTGGAATTTTGGGAGTATCCAGTACTACTGTTTCTTGATCAGGCTCATTTAAACCTAACTCTTCTTCCTGATTTACCGGATCAGGCTGACTCTGTTTCACCGGAGAGGATTGAGTTCCTTGAACACTATCTTGGTCATCTTCATCAAATTCATAAAATCTTGAAGGTTTCTCAATTCCTTCATCAACCTTTACATTGGTACTTTCTATCATCTTCCTCAATCTCTTATTGTAACACCGATATGCTTTGCTTTGAGTGGAGTAGCCCAAGAAAATTCCTTCATCACTTCTAGCATCAAACTTTCCTAGATCTTCATCTCTTTTAATATAACACTTGCTACCAAATACCCTGAAATATTTCACAGTAGGAGTGATGCCAAACCAAAGTTCATAGGGGGTCTTACCGGTGTTGTTTCTGATTTGAACTCGATTGAGAGTGTAGACTGCAGTGCTGATAGCTTCTTTCCAAAACATTTGAGGAACATTTGCTTCCAACATCATTGTCCTAGCAGCTTCCTGGATGGTCCGGTTCTTTCTCTCAACTACTCCATTCTGCTGTGGAGTCTTAGGAGCAGACAACTGTCTCCTTATACCCTGTTTCTCACAAAAGTCAATGAATTCACCAGATGTAAATTCACCACCTCTATCAGACCTTAGACACTTTAGTTTCAATCCGGTTTGATTCTCCACCATAGCTTTGAAGATTTTGAACTTCTCAAAAGCTTCTGATTTTTCTTTTAGAAAGGTAACCCACATCATCCGGGAATGATCATCAATTAACAACATGAAATATCTATCACCTTGCAGACTCTTGATTCTTGTCGGACCACATAGATCAGTATGTACTAATTCCAACAATCCGGTAGAAGACTGATCTTTGCTTTTAAAAGAGACTCTGCTTTGTTTGCCTAACTGACATTCTTTACACACACTGTTTGTAGGTTTTATTAACTTTGGAAGATCTCTCACAGCCTGAGTATTGCTTATTTTGATGATGTTATCAAAATTTACATGACACATTCTTCTATGCCATAACCAACTCTGATCAATTTGAACAAACAAACAACTTTTATTTGAACCAACCAGATGAAAGATGTTACCTCTTGTCTGAGTACCGGATGCAATTTCAGTTCCGGAGCTTGTAAAGATTCTGCATTTTCCATTCTTGAACCGGAGATCATAGCCTTTGTCCACTAACTGACCAACACTGAGAAGATTGTGCTTCAATCCTTCAACATATAGTACATTACCTGTTTTGCTCTTACCATCAAAGGAAATAGTTCCCCTACCTCTGATTCTGCCAGCAGAATTGTCACCAAACTTTACCATTCCTCCTTCATATCTTTCCAAGTCTAAGAACTTATTCTTGTCACCAGTCATATGGTGAGAGCATCCACTGTCAATAACCCAATCATCCTTTTCTTCCACTTGAGCAGCCAAGGCTTTTTCAACAACTTTGTGATTGACAGATTCAGAGAGCAAGGAATCTTCTTCCTTGATGGCTATAAACACCCACTCATTTCCGGATTTGCTTCCTGGATCTGATTCATCATCTGTTACTCCTTCATTGTCATCTTCTTCATGAACATAATAGCAATTCTTTTGAAACCTTTGTCTGTGAGTGTTAGATCTTGCAGATCTCTCCGGACATCTTGAGGCAAAATGACCAATCTTATTGCAGTTAAAACACTTAAAGGGTAGTTTTCCTTCATACTTACCGGATCCTCTTGGCAGTCTCTTTGCAATGAGGGCTTCAAGTTGAGCTGTTTCTGCTTCTTCTTCTTCCATGTCTCTTCTTGCTTGATCATACCATGACATTTTCCTTGATGAGTTTTCACCCGGATCAAATCTCTGTTTGCCTTTCACATAGGCACTGGCTTTGAAAGCAGATTCAGTCTTGGGAGGATCATCTCCAAACTCGGTCATTTCA
This sequence comes from Cunninghamia lanceolata, assembly GCA_027924645.1. NCBI lineage: Eukaryota > Viridiplantae > Streptophyta > Pinopsida > Cupressales > Cupressaceae > Cunninghamia > Cunninghamia lanceolata. The sequence continues at coordinate 1,010,599 of BSBN01000841.1, forward strand.
AATGCAGCTAGTTTGCCAGCTAGTTGTTCTCTTGTGACTGTTGTGTGGGCTCTGAATTCATCAATGGCAGCAACTTTGATTTTGTAGGCAGCAGGAAGGGATCTTAGGATTTTGCAGACAATCTCATTTTCATCTAGAGTTCCACCAGCATTTCTGATTCCACATACCAGCTCATTTACTCTTGGCATAAAGGTAGTAATGTTTTCATCATCTCTCATTTTCAATCTTTCAAATTTCCCTTTCAGACTTTGCAACCTTGCACTTTTGACAAACTCATCTCCTTCATACAGAAGTTCCAGTTTAGTTAGGATCTCATATGCAGTTGGTAGGTCAATGACATTCGAGAGATCTGAGTCATTCAATGCGCTTAGAAGAGCTTCCTTGGTCCGCAGATTATTTTCAGCTTCTGTGGTTTCATCAGGAGTTGTCGGACCACCTTGTGGGGGTATATATGGTTTTGAAATCATAGCCAAGTATGCTTTTCCCATACATTCCAGATGACACTTCATGCGACCTTTCCAGAGAGTGAAGTTGGTTCCATCGAACTTCGGACTATCCTTCTTGTATGACGACATCCTGGATCACCTCAAGCGGTTAAGCTCCTATCAGAGGAACTTGGCTCTGATACCAATTGTTGGATCTAGGGCATACAACTGAGAGGGGGGGGTGAATCAGTTGTATAGAACTTGTTCACTTTCAAACACTTAATTCTCTGTTGTTAGTTAGCAGCATATCAAATAATCATTCATGGAAGCACAATACATAAACATAAGAGCAGATAAGCATCAACACATTGAACACCAAGATTTTGACGTGGAAAACCCGGTTAAGGGAAAAACCACGGGGTGATTAACCCAAGAATTATTCTCTGTTAGAAGAATAAGGAAAAATGAATGGCACATGCCAATAAGGGCTCACTGCCCGAGCACACTGCTCACAAAGAGGCCCACTGCCTACAAGGAGACACACTGTCTACAGAGTGATAAAAATCACAGTCTTGAACTGGAGAATGACATCTCTACCATGTCCGAATCAGTTCCAATTAAGCCCAACAATCTCTGCTCTGCCTTTCGCACCTTTCTTTGCTACACCATACTCATCCACCTGCTACTACACTGAAATGAATTCACAAATCATTATTTATACAAGACATCGACTTAGGAACAAGCATCTAAGTCGGCAAACAACCATAGGAGTATCCGCAAGATGAATAACACATCCGGTCGGCTAAACAGAGCAATAACTTCATCCGGAAGAATAACTTCAATTCCGGGCTCTACCATCAATGCGGACCAACAACACAACCTAAACATGATTCAAGAACCCTCACAAGTCTGTCTGAATGTCCGGATACATCCGCACTTTCTCTGCTTACTGGGATCTCTTGTCTTCCTCATCCGGAACTTCAAGAACACAGTCTGTCGCCACTGTCATAATGCAGGAGGTACATCCGGACCTCCAAATTACACACAAATCAGGATGAAACATCACAAGGACATATAAAACACTCCTTCCAATCCGCAGATTATGATAATACAATTCCGGACCTCACCGGACCTTTTTGTGATCCTCTGTCACCTCCGGATACTTGCCGGACCCGGTTCTATACCGGCAGCCATAACTCCTTCAGATCTTCATGCGGACCTCTGAGATCTTAACTGTAGCATCTTAAGACTCATATCTACTAACCCTTTAATCCGCATCCTCCGGTTCTCATCCTATACAGTATATTTACCTTCTTCTCATCACTGTTCTTCACTGTTCCTGACTGAGGCTAATTTTCTCAATATCCTCAGCACAAAGCTCATCAAATCCTTCTTGTCAATGCAGTGTGAGTATGTTGACATCAATGACAACAATGGCTCACCTCATACTTGCAACAATCTCCCCCTTTGTCATTGATGGCAACATATGATGTGAAAAACCATCAAGACAAGAACTTCTCTTTTCTGTCACAGCTCCCCCTATCAACAACAACTCCTCACATGTCTTCCTTTGCTGCTCCCCCTTTGATCATCAACCACTTGTTTTTCACATGTCTTCTCTCCCCCTTTGACATCAATGGCAAAGGGCTCATACTTGCAACTCTCATGCATCAGAATAATACCAGCTGCTCCCCCTTAGTTGCAGCTCCCCATTAGTCCGGATCACAAGATATGACTGTGATAGCCACCGGACTGATGCACATCAGTGCATCTTAGTTCATCACCGGAGGGGCCATGACCCCTAACTTCTCCCGGAGATATTCAAAAGAGTCCTTGGGAAGAGGTTTTGTAAAGATATCTGCAATCTGATCCTTGGAGGGAACATACTCCAATCTGACTTCTTCCTTGTTTACTTGTTCTCTCAAAAAGTGAAATTTGATAGATATGTGCTTAGTCTTAGAATGCAATACCGGATTCTTGGAAATATTAATTGCACTTGAATTATCACAGAAAATTGTGATAGGCTCCTCATATTCAACTTTGATGTCTCTTAGCATCTGCTTCATCCACAAGATTTGAGTGCAACTACCTGCTGCTGCAATGTATTCTGCTTCAGTTGTAGACAGAGATATTGCATCTTGTTTCTTGCTTAGCCAAGAAACCAATCTCTTCCCCAAAAAGAATGCTCCACCACTAGTGCTCTTCCGGTCATCCACATCTCCTGCCCAATCTGCATCTGTGTAAGCATGAAGAGAAAAATCCGGATCTCTAGGATACCATAGACCATACTCAACTGTCCCTTTCAAGTATCTAAAAATTCTTTTGATTGCCATAACATGAGATTCTCTAGGATCAGCCTGGAATCTTGCCACAAGACCAACAGCTTGCATTATATCTGGTCTAGTTTGAGTGAGATACAACAATCCACCAATCATTGATCTATACTTTGTCTGATCTGCCTTTGGAGAATCATCATCTTTGCTTAACTTACATCCGGTTGCCATAGGAGTGTTCATAGGCTTTGAGTCTTCCATACCAAATTTCTTTAACAATTCTTTCACATATTTGGTCTGAGAAATGAAGATCCCTTCTTTTGTTTGAGTAATTTGCAGACCCAAGAAGAAATTCATTTCACCAAGCATAGACATTTCAAACTCACTTTTCATCTGATTTGCAAAAGTTTTACACATACTATCTCTTCCTCCAAAAATGATATCATCCACAAACACTTCAACAATCAGAATGTTTTCATGATCAATTTTGAAATATAAGTTGCTGTCAGCAGTACCTTTGTTGAATCCAATCTGCACAAGATGCTTATCCAACCTTTCATACCATGCTCTTGGGGCTTGCTTCAATCCATACAAAGCTTTCTTCAACTTGCAGACCATATCATTATTATCAGACAATTGAAATCCATCCGGTTGTTCAATGTAGACTTCTTCTTCCAGATCACCATTTAGGAAGGCAGACTTGACATCCATCTGATATACCTTGAAATCTTTGAAGGCAGCAAATGCAAGAAGTAATCTGACTGCTTCAATTCTTGCTACCGGAGCAAAAGTCTCTTCAAAGTCAATTCCTTCTATTTGAGAGTAGCCTTTGCAGACCAATCTAGCTTTGTTTCTGATTACTTCACCAGCTTCATTTAGTTTGTTCCGGAAGACCCACTTGGTTCCAATTACATTCCTGTCTCTAGGTCTGGGAACAAGATCCCAAGTATGATTTTTCTCAATTTGCATCAGTTCATCTTCCATTGCTTTGGTCCAATTTTCATCATTGCAGGCTTCATTTATTGTTTTAGGTTCAATCCTTGAAATCAGACAACATTCATTCTGATCTTGAGCAATATTCCTTCTAGTTTGTACACCTTTGCTTCTGTCACCTATGATCTGATCTTCAGAGTGATTTAGTTTTACATACCTTGGAATTTTGGGAGTATCCAGTACTACTGTTTCTTGATCAGGCTCATTTAAACCTAACTCTTCTTCCTGATTTACCGGATCAGGCTGACTCTGTTTCACCGGAGAGGATTGAGTTCCTTGAACACTATCTTGGTCATCTTCATCAAATTCATAAAATCTTGAAGGTTTCTCAATTCCTTCATCAACCTTTACATTGGTACTTTCTATCATCTTCCTCAATCTCTTATTGTAACACCGATATGCTTTGCTTTGAGTGGAGTAGCCCAAGAAAATTCCTTCATCACTTCTAGCATCAAACTTTCCTAGATCTTCATCTCTTTTAATATAACACTTGCTACCAAATACCCTGAAATATTTCACAGTAGGAGTGATGCCAAACCAAAGTTCATAGGGGGTCTTACCGGTGTTGTTTCTGATTTGAACTCGATTGAGAGTGTAGACTGCAGTGCTGATAGCTTCTTTCCAAAACATTTGAGGAACATTTGCTTCCAACATCATTGTCCTAGCAGCTTCCTGGATGGTCCGGTTCTTTCTCTCAACTACTCCATTCTGCTGTGGAGTCTTAGGAGCAGACAACTGTCTCCTTATACCCTGTTTCTCACAAAAGTCAATGAATTCACCAGATGTAAATTCACCACCTCTATCAGACCTTAGACACTTTAGTTTCAATCCGGTTTGATTCTCCACCATAGCTTTGAAGATTTTGAACTTCTCAAAAGCTTCTGATTTTTCTTTTAGAAAGGTAACCCACATCATCCGGGAATGATCATCAATTAACAACATGAAATATCTATCACCTTGCAGACTCTTGATTCTTGTCGGACCACATAGATCAGTATGTACTAATTCCAACAATCCGGTAGAAGACTGATCTTTGCTTTTAAAAGAGACTCTGCTTTGTTTGCCTAACTGACATTCTTTACACACACTGTTTGTAGGTTTTATTAACTTTGGAAGATCTCTCACAGCCTGAGTATTGCTTATTTTGATGATGTTATCAAAATTTACATGACACATTCTTCTATGCCATAACCAACTCTGATCAATTTGAACAAACAAACAACTTTTATTTGAACCAACCAGATGAAAGATGTTACCTCTTGTCTGAGTACCGGATGCAATTTCAGTTCCGGAGCTTGTAAAGATTCTGCATTTTCCATTCTTGAACCGGAGATCATAGCCTTTGTCCACTAACTGACCAACACTGAGAAGATTGTGCTTCAATCCTTCAACATATAGTACATTACCTGTTTTGCTCTTACCATCAAAGGAAATAGTTCCCCTACCTCTGATTCTGCCAGCAGAATTGTCACCAAACTTTACCATTCCTCCTTCATATCTTTCCAAGTCTAAGAACTTATTCTTGTCACCAGTCATATGGTGAGAGCATCCACTGTCAATAACCCAATCATCCTTTTCTTCCACTTGAGCAGCCAAGGCTTTTTCAACAACTTTGTGATTGACAGATTCAGAGAGCAAGGAATCTTCTTCCTTGATGGCTATAAACACCCACTCATTTCCGGATTTGCTTCCTGGATCTGATTCATCATCTGTTACTCCTTCATTGTCATCTTCTTCATGAACATAATAGCAATTCTTTTGAAACCTTTGTCTGTGAGTGTTAGATCTTGCAGATCTCTCCGGACATCTTGAGGCAAAATGACCAATCTTATTGCAGTTAAAACACTTAAAGGGTAGTTTTCCTTCATACTTACCGGATCCTCTTGGCAGTCTCTTTGCAATGAGGGCTTCAAGTTGAGCTGTTTCTGCTTCTTCTTCTTCCATGTCTCTTCTTGCTTGATCATACCATGACATTTTCCTTGATGAGTTTTCACCCGGATCAAATCTCTGTTTGCCTTTCACATAGGCACTGGCTTTGAAAGCAGATTCAGTCTTGGGAGGATCATCTCCAAACTCGGTCATTTCAAATGCAGCTAGTTTGCCAGCTAGTTGTTCTCTTGTGACTGTTGTGTGGGCTCTGAATTCATCAATGGCAGCAACTTTGATTTTGTAGGCAGCAGGAAGGGATCTTAGGATTTTGCAGACAATCTCATTTTCATCTAGAGTTCCACCAGCATTTCTGATTCCACATACCAGCTCATTTACTCTTGGCATAAAGGTAGTAATGTTTTCATCATCTCTCATTTTCAATCTTTCAAATTTCCCTTTCAGACTTTGCAACCTTGCACTTTTGACAAACTCATCTCCTTCATACAGAAGTTCCAGTTTAGTTAGGATCTCATATGCAGTTGGTAGGTCAATGACATTCGAGAGATCTGAGTCATTCAATGCGCTTAGAAGAGCTTCCTTGGTCCGCAGATTATTTTCAGCTTCTGTGGTTTCATCAGGAGTTGTCGGACCACCTTGTGGGGGTATATATGGTTTTGAAATCATAGCCAAGTATGCTTTTCCCATACATTCCAGATGACACTTCATGCGACCTTTCCAGAGAGTGAAGTTGGTTCCATCGAACTTCGGACTATCCTTCTTGTATGACGACATCCTGGATCACCTCAAGCGGTTAAGCTCCTATCAGAGGAACTTGGCTCTGATACCAATTGTTGGATCTAGGGCATACAACTGAGAGGGGGGGGTGAATCAGTTGTATAGAACTTGTTCACTTTCAAACACTTAATTCTCTGTTGTTAGTTAGCAGCATATCAAATAATCATTCATGGAAGCACAATACATAAACATAAGAGCAGATAAGCATCAACACATTGAACACCAAGATTTTGACGTGGAAAACCCGGTTAAGGGAAAAACCACGGGGTGATTAACCCAAGAATTATTCTCTGTTAGAAGAATAAGGAAAAATGAATGGCACATGCCAATAAGGGCTCACTGCCCGAGCACACTGCTCACAAAGAGGCCCACTGCCTACAAGGAGACACACTGTCTACAGAGTGATAAAAATCACAGTCTTGAACTGGAGAATGACATCTCTACCATGTCCGAATCAGTTCCAATTAAGCCCAACAATCTCTGCTCTGCCTTTCGCACCTTTCTTTGCTACACCATACTCATCCACCTGCTACTACACTGAAATGAATTCACAAATCATTATTTATACAAGACATCGACTTAGGAACAAGCATCTAAGTCGGCAAACAACCATAGGAGTATCCGCAAGATGAATAACACATCCGGTCGGCTAAACAGAGCAATAACTTCATCCGGAAGAATAACTTCAATTCCGGGCTCTACCATCAATGCGGACCAACAACACAACCTAAACATGATTCAAGAACCCTCACAAGTCTGTCTGAATGTCCGGATACATCCGCACTTTCTCTGCTTACTGGGATCTCTTGTCTTCCTCATCCGGAACTTCAAGAACACAGTCTGTCGCCACTGTCATAATGCAGGAGGTACATCCGGACCTCCAAATTACACACAAATTAGGATGAAACATCACAAGGACATATAAAACACTCCTTCCAATCCGCAGATTATGATAATACAATTCCGGACCTCACCGGACCTTTTTGTGATCCTCTGTCACCTCCGGATACTTGCCGGACCCGGTTCTATACCGGCAGCCATAACTCCTTCAGATCTTCATGCGGACCTCTGAAATCTTAACTGTAGCATCTTAAGACTCATATCTACTAACCCTTTAATCCGCATCCTCCGGTTCTCATCCTATACAGTATATTTACCTTCTTCTCATCACTGTTCTTCACTGTTCCTGACTGAGGCTAATTTTCTCAATATCCTCAGCACAAAGCTCATCAAATCCTTCTTGTCAATGCAGTGTGAGTATGTTGACATCAATGACAACAATGGCTCACCTCATACTTGCAACAATCTCCCCCTTTGTCATTGATGGCAACATATGATGTGAAAAACCATCAAGACAAGAACTTCTCTTTTCTGTCACAGCTCCCCCTATCAACAACAACTCCTCACATGTCTTCCTTTGCTGCTCCCCCTTTGATCATCAACCACTTGTTTTTCACATGTCTTCTCTCCCCCTTTGACATCAATGGCAAAGGGCTCATACTTGCAACTCTCATGCATCAGAATAATACCAGCTGCTCCCCCTTAGTTGCAGCTCCCCATTAGTCCGGATCACAAGATATGACTGTGATAGCCACCGGACTGATGCACATCAGTGCATCTTAGTTCATCACCGGAGGGGCCATGACCCCTAACTTCTCCCGGAGATATTCAAAAGAGTCCTTGGGAAGAGGTTTTGTAAAGATATCTGCAATCTGATCCTTGGAGGGAACATACTCCAATCTGACTTCTTCCTTGTTTACTTGTTCTCTCAAAAAGTGAAATTTGATAGATATGTGCTTAGTCTTAGAATGCAATACCGGATTCTTGGAAATATTAATTGCACTTGAATTATCACAGAAAATTGTGATAGGCTCCTCATATTCAACTTTGATGTCTCTTAGCATCTGCTTCATCCACAAGATTTGAGTGCAACTACCTGCTGCTGCAATGTATTCTGCTTCAGTTGTAGACAGAGATATTGCATCTTGTTTCTTGCTTAGCCAAGAAACCAATCTCTTCCCCAAAAAGAATGCTCCACCACTAGTGCTCTTCCGGTCATCCACATCTCCTGCCCAATCTGCATCTGTGTAAGCATGAAGAGAAAAATCCGGATCTCTAGGATACCATAGACCATACTCAACTGTCCCTTTCAAGTATCTAAAAATTCTTTTGATTGCCATAACATGAGATTCTCTAGGATCAGCCTGGAATCTTGCCACAAGACCAACAGCTTGCATTATATCTGGTCTAGTTTGAGTGAGATACAACAATCCACCAATCATTGATCTATACTTTGTCTGATCTGCCTTTGGAGAATCATCATCTTTGCTTAACTTACATCCGGTTGCCATAGGAGTGTTCATAGGCTTTGAGTCTTCCATACCAAATTTCTTTAACAATTCTTTCACATATTTGGTCTGAGAAATGAAGATCCCTTCTTTTGTTTGAGTAATTTGCAGACCCAAGAAGAAATTCATTTCACCAAGCATAGACATTTCAAACTCACTTTTCATCTGATTTGCAAAAGTTTTACACATACTATCTCTTCCTCCAAAAATGATATCATCCACAAACACTTCAACAATCAGAATGTTTTCATGATCAATTTTGAAATATAAGTTGCTGTCAGCAGTACCTTTGTTGAATCCAATCTGCACAAGATGCTTATCCAACCTTTCATACCATGCTCTTGGGGCTTGCTTCAATCCATACAAAGCTTTCTTCAACTTGCAGACCATATCATTATTATCAGACAATTGAAATCCATCCGGTTGTTCAATGTAGACTTCTTCTTCCAGATCACCATTTAGGAAGGCAGACTTGACATCCATCTGATATACCTTGAAATCTTTGAAGGCAGCAAATGCAAGAAGTAATCTGACTGCTTCAATTCTTGCTACCGGAGCAAAAGTCTCTTCAAAGTCAATTCCTTCTATTTGAGAGTAGCCTTTGCAGACCAATCTAGCTTTGTTTCTGATTACTTCACCAGCTTCATTTAGTTTGTTCCGGAAGACCCACTTGGTTCCAATTACATTCCTGTCTCTAGGTCTGGGAACAAGATCCCAAGTATGATTTTTCTCAATTTGCATCAGTTCATCTTCCATTGCTTTGGTCCAATTTTCATCATTGCAGGCTTCATTTATTGTTTTAGGTTCAATCCTTGAAATCAGACAACATTCATTCTGATCTTGAGCAATATTCCTTCTAGTTTGTACACCTTTGCTTCTGTCACCTATGATCTGATCTTCAGAGTGATTTAGTTTTACATACCTTGGAATTTTGGGAGTATCCAGTACTACTGTTTCTTGATCAGGCTCATTTAAACCTAACTCTTCTTCCTGATTTACCGGATCAGGCTGACTCTGTTTCACCGGAGAGGATTGAGTTCCTTGAACACTATCTTGGTCATCTTCATCAAATTCATAAAATCTTGAAGGTTTCTCAATTCCTTCATCAACCTTTACATTGGTACTTTCTATCATCTTCCTCAATCTCTTATTGTAACACCGATATGCTTTGCTTTGAGTGGAGTAGCCCAAGAAAATTCCTTCATCACTTCTAGCATCAAACTTTCCTAGATCTTCATCTCTTTTAATATAACACTTGCTACCAAATACCCTGAAATATTTCACAGTAGGAGTGATGCCAAACCAAAGTTCATAGGGGGTCTTACCGGTGTTGTTTCTGATTTGAACTCGATTGAGAGTGTAGACTGCAGTGCTGATAGCTTCTTTCCAAAACATTTGAGGAACATTTGCTTCCAACATCATTGTCCTAGCAGCTTCCTGGATGGTCCGGTTCTTTCTCTCAACTACTCCATTCTGCTGTGGAGTCTTAGGAGCAGACAACTGTCTCCTTATACCCTGTTTCTCACAAAAGTCAATGAATTCACCAGATGTAAATTCACCACCTCTATCAGACCTTAGACACTTTAGTTTCAATCCGGTTTGATTCTCCACCATAGCTTTGAAGATTTTGAACTTCTCAAAAGCTTCTGATTTTTCTTTTAGAAAGGTAACCCACATCATCCGGGAATGATCATCAATTAACAACATGAAATATCTATCACCTTGCAGACTCTTGATTCTTGTCGGACCACATAGATCAGTATGTACTAATTCCAACAATCCGGTAGAAGACTGATCTTTGCTTTTAAAAGAGACTCTGCTTTGTTTGCCTAACTGACATTCTTTACACACACTGTTTGTAGGTTTTATTAACTTTGGAAGATCTCTCACAGCCTGAGTATTGCTTATTTTGATGATGTTATCAAAATTTACATGACACATTCTTCTATGCCATAACCAACTCTGATCAATTTGAACAAACAAACAACTTTTATTTGAACCAACCAGATGAAAGATGTTACCTCTTGTCTGAGTACCGGATGCAATTTCAGTTCCGGAGCTTGTAAAGATTCTGCATTTTCCATTCTTGAACCGGAGATCATAGCCTTTGTCCACTAACTGACCAACACTGAGAAGATTGTGCTTCAATCCTTCAACATATAGTACATTACCTGTTTTGCTCTTACCATCAAAGGAAATAGTTCCCCTACCTCTGATTCTGCCAGCAGAATTGTCACCAAACTTTACCATTCCTCCTTCATATCTTTCCAAGTCTAAGAACTTATTCTTGTCACCAGTCATATGGTGAGAGCATCCACTGTCAATAACCCAATCATCCTTTTCTTCCACTTGAGCAGCCAAGGCTTTTTCAACAACTTTGTGATTGACAGATTCAGAGAGCAAGGAATCTTCTTCCTTGATGGCTATAAACACCCACTCATTTCCGGATTTGCTTCCTGGATCTGATTCATCATCTGTTACTCCTTCATTGTCATCTTCTTCATGAACATAATAGCAATTCTTTTGAAACCTTTGTCTGTGAGTGTTAGATCTTGCAGATCTCTCCGGACATCTTGAGGCAAAATGACCAATCTTATTGCAGTTAAAACACTTAAAGGGTAGTTTTCCTTCATACTTACCGGATCCTCTTGGCAGTCTCTTTGCAATGAGGGCTTCAAGTTGAGCTATTTCTGCTTCTTCTTCTTCCATGTCTCTTCTTGCTTGATCATACCATGACATTTTCCTTGATGAGTTTTCACCCGGATCAAATCTCTGTTTGCCTTTCACATAGGCACTGGCTTTGAAAGCAGATTCAGTCTTGGGAGGATCATCTCCAAACTCGGTCATTTCAAATGCAGCTAGTTTGCCAGCTAGTTGTTCTCTTGTGACTGTTGTGTGGGCTCTGAATTCATCAATGGCAGCAACTTTGATTTTGTAGGCAGCAGGAAGGGATCTTAGGATTTTGCAGACAATCTCATTTTCATCTAGAGTTCCACCAGCATTTCTGATTCCACATACCAGCTCATTTACTCTTGGCATAAAGGTAGTAATGTTTTCATCATCTCTCATTTTCAATCTTTCAAATTTCCCTTTCAGACTTTGCAACCTTGCACTTTTGACAAACTCATCTCCTTCATACAGAAGTTCCAGTTTAGTTAGGATCTCATATGCAGTTGGTAGGTCAATGACATTCGAGAGATCTGAGTCATTCAATGCGCTTAGAAGAGCTTCCTTGGTCCGCAGATTATTTTCAGCTTCTGTGGTTTCATCAGGAGTTGTCGGACCACCTTGTGGGGGTATATATGGTTTTGAAATCATAGCCAAGTATGCTTTTCCCATACATTCCAGATGACACTTCATGCGACCTTTCCAGAGAGTGAAGTTGGTTCCATCGAACTTCGGACTATCCTTCTTGTATGACGACATCCTGGATCACCTCAAGCGGTTAAGCTCCTATCAGAGGAACTTGGCTCTGATACCAATTGTTGGATCTAGGGCATACAACTGAGAGGGGGGGGTGAATCAGTTGTATAGAACTTGTTCACTTTCAAACACTTAATTCTCTGTTGTTAGTTAGCAGCATATCAAATAATCATTCATGGAAGCACAATACATAAACATAAGAGCAGATAAGCATCAACACATTGAACACCAAGATTTTGACGTGGAAAACCCGGTTAAGGGAAAAACCACGGGGTGATTAACCCAAGAATTATTCTCTGTTAGAAGAATAAGGAAAAATGAATGGCACATGCCAATAAGGGCTCACTGCCCGAGCACACTGCTCACAAAGAGGCCCACTGCCTACAAGGAGACACACTGTCTACAGAGTGATAAAAATCACAGTCTTGAACTGGAGAATGACATCTCTACCATGTCCGAATCAGTTCCAATTAAGCCCAACAATCTCTGCTCTGCCTTTCGCACCTTTCTTTGCTACACCATACTCATCCACCTGCTACTACACTGAAATGAATTCACAAATCATTATTTATACAAGACATCGACTTAGGAACAAGCATCTAAGTCGGCAAACAACCATAGGAGTATCCGCAAGATGAATAACACATCCGGTCGGCTAAACAGAGCAATAACTTCATCCGGAAGAATAACTTCAATTCCGGGCTCTACCATCAATGCGGACCAACAACACAACCTAAACATGATTCAAGAACCCTCACAAGTCTGTCTGAATGTCCGGATACATCCGCACTTTCTCTGCTTACTGGGATCTCTTGTCTTCCTCATCCGGAACTTCAAGAACACAGTCTGTCGCCACTGTCATAATGCAGGAGGTACATCCGGACCTCCAAATTACACACAAATCAGGATGAAACATCACAAGGACATATAAAACACTCCTTCCAATCCGCAGATTATGATAATACAATTCCGGACCTCACCGGACCTTTTTGTGATCCTCTGTCACCTCCGGATACTTGCCGGACCCGGTTCTATACCGGCAGCCATAACTCCTTCAGATCTTCATGCGGACCTCTGAAATCTTAACTGTAGCATCTTAAGACTCATATCTACTAACCCTTTAATCCGCATCCTCCGGTTCTCATCCTATACAGTATATTTACCTTCTTCTCATCACTGTTCTTCACTGTTCCTGACTGAGGCTAATTTTCTCAATATCCTCAGCACAAAGCTCATCAAATCCTTCTTGTCAATGCAGTGTGAGTATGTTGACATCAATGACAACAATGGCTCACCTCATACTTGCAACACATTCAACTTCTCACTAAAATATGCTACAGGTCTACCTTCTTGACTTAACACTACTCCAATTGCATTCCCACATGCATCACAATATACTTCAAATACCTTATTGAAATCTGGTAATGCCAATACAGGTTGCTCTATCACTTTTTGCTTCAATAATTCAAAACTCTTATCTGCTCCTGATGTCTACTTAAAGTCTTTTTTGTCACCTCTCATTGTCTCTATCATAGGGTTACAAACTGAACTAAAATTTCTGACGAACTTCTTGTAGAAACTAGCCAATCCATGAAATGATCTGACTTCTCCAATTCTCTCAAGTGTAGGCCACTCAACAATTGCTCTCACTTTCTCAGGGTCCATCTTCAATCCTTCCACAGAAATCACAAATCCCAAGTATACCAATTATTCCTTCATAAAACTACATTTCTTGATGTTTATCAGCAATTTCTCTTCTCTCAGTCTCTACAATACTTGTCTCAAGTGCCACAAATGTTCTTCTTTTGTCTTACTAAAAATTAGAATGTCATCCAAATATACAATAAAAAATTTACCCAAGAATTTCTTCAAGACTTCATTCTTCAACCTCATGAAAGTACTCAGTACATTTGTCAATCCAAAAGGCATCACTAACCACTCATACAATCCTTCATTTGTCTTAAAAGTAGTCTTCCATTCATTTCCTTCTTTAATTATGATTTGATGGTATCCACTCGTCAAATCTATCTTTGTGAAATATCTTGCTCCACTCAAACAATCCATAATATCATCCATCCTAGGTAAAGGAAATCTATACTTAACTATGATCTTGTTTATTGCTCTAGAGTATGTACACATTCTCGATTCTCCATCTTTCTTTGGTGCTAACACTGCAAGTACTACACAAGGACTCAAACTTTCTCTGATTAAACCCTTCCTCAACAATTCATGTATCTGACTATTCAATTCTTCATTCTCTACTGGTGTCATTCTTTGTGTTTCTTTGTTACGCAAACTAGCTCCAAGTATAAGATCCATGTGATGACTGATACTCTTGATTGATGGCAATTCTTTAGGTACATTGTCTAATATGATGTCTTCATACTCTGTCAAAAACTCCGTTATCTCCTCTGGTTGTGATTCTTCGATCTTTAGATTTTCAGGTTTCTTAGGAATCAAAGCATAACACATATTCTTATGTCTCAAACCATCCAAAAATTTCCTTCCATCTACCAAATAGATTCTAGCATTCCCACATACTTCACTCTTAAGATCATCTTCCAAAGGAATTAATGATGAAGGGGGTAAATCATAAAACACACAATAATAGAAATTACACACAGAAAATAGAAGTTCTTTTATTGATTTGGACAACTTATTACATTACATAAGCTTAAATACAATTAGAGGAATCAACCCTCCACATGCTGCAACACATTACACCTTCCTCTCGCAAGACTCTGGAATCATCTGCCTTCTGTAACCCTAAATTAGCTACGGTTTCTATTTTCCCACCTATTCTTGACTCTATGCTTCCCCCCTTAACTCTACTACTTCCCAGGGTTCCCAAAAATGGTTATTAATAGCCTTTTTGGTGGCCAACAACCTAATTTCAAAATTTGCATCTCCCTCCAAAAATAAGTCAACTTCCGAGAGCCATAACTTTTGATCCGAGTGTCCAATTGATGAACCATTTTATGCATTAGAAATCTCGCAGAGTGCTCTACGTGCTAAGAACCCACTTTGTTATTTCTAGCCATTTTCAAGTTGTACATGGCTATTTAGTGCCTCAAACCTGAGTTTGAATAATTTTCAGGCATTTTTAGGAAACAGAAACTTTAATATCTTTCAGCTCGCAAATGATCTTTGCGTGATTCCTTCACCAAAGGTCTTATTTTTAAATTACAAAGCTTCCTGTAAATTTTCACTTCAATCCGTGCTCAAATGCAAACATTCTAAAAATAGCAAGTTGCTATTTTTAGCAGTTTGGAAAAACTAAAAGTTCTATATCATTATTCAAGCAATTATGGAACCAGAACCAAAAATTTTAAAAATAAATGGAAAGAATATCAACAATTTTGAAACACATCTTTTTTGGGTGATGCAAGATTGCCTTTACACCACTAGATGCTCCTACATCAGACACCCAGAGTAATTTGAGAAGTGACCCTATCACGTCTCAGGTGTTTGTGCAACGAAAACCCAAATGATCAACCTCTGCCTTAGACAACCAAGAAGAATCTTCAATAGGCCTTCCTTTCCATTTCACCAGATATTCTTCATATTGCCTGTTCCGAGTACTTCTTCCAACACGGCTATCCAAGATCTCTTATATCTCCTCTATTGAAGTAGATGTCAGAATACTCCATTATTCTTCTGTTGGTCCCTCCTCTGTTCTACCTTCATGATATTCTAATAAATCAGCGATGTTGAAAATAAGGAAAATATTGATCCCACTCGGCTGCTCTACCTCATATGCATTTCCTGAATCATGTTTCTTCAAAATTCTGCATGGTCCAAATTTCTTCATTTTCAGCTTATTGAATGTTCCAATTGGGAACCTTTCTTTTCTCAAGCGAACCATGGCTTCATCTCCTACTTGGAATTCCTTATATCTCCTCTTCTGATCTACCTTAACCTTGTACTGAATATTCATCTTATTAATGTGCTTTCTTACCTCTTCATGCAAATAATTCATATGTTCTGCAAAGTCTTCAGCTTCAGCACTTGTCTTTTCTCCTTTGTCCATCTTTATTAACTCAGAAGCATTTCTTGGGCTATTGCCATATACAATCTGGAATGGTGATTTACCATTACTTGTATTGACAGAATTATTGTAAGTAAATTCAGCCTATGGTAAAATCAAATCCCATCCCTTGGGCTTATCTCCTACTAAGCATCGTAGCAGGTTACCTAAACTCCTATTCACCACTTCGGTCTGTCCATCAGTCTATGGATTGTGTACAGAACTAAAATTCAAATATGTCTTCAACTTCTTCCATAATGTCCTCCAGAAATAACCAACAAACTTAGTATCTTGATCTAAAACTATGCTCTTTGGTAGACAGTGTAATCTCACCACCTCCCTAAAAAATAATTCAAAAATATAAATAGCATCATTAGTCTTCTTGCAAGGAATAAAATGTGCCATCTTTGAGAATTTCTCCACCACCACAAAAATTGAATCATCTCCTCTCTATGTCCTTGGTAAACTAAGAACAAAATCCATACTAATATCATCCCATGGCTTCTCTGGTACAGGTAGTAGCTGATATAGACCTATATTCTAACTTGTTCCTTTCGCCATCTAACATACTCTGCACAAATTTCCTCACGTCCTGTTGCAACTATGGCCAATAATGATTTTCACCAACAATAGCAATGTTCTTATTTTAACCAAAGTGTCCGGCCAATCCTCCACTATGCTTCTCCTTAATCAGGTTCTCTCTCATGGAACTCCTCAAAATACACAACTGGCTTCCTTTAAACAACATGCCATCTTGGATTATGAAATCCAACCATTTAGTCCTCTCCAAAGTAACAGGTTCCAGACAAGCTTTCCAAGCCTCTACAAAATCTGGATATTTAGGATACAAACTTTTGAGCTCATCAAACCCAACAACCTCTATCTTCATTTTTGTCAACAAATTGTGCCTTTTGATCAAGGCATCTGCAACTCTGTTGGACTTCCCACTCCTGTGCTTCAAAAAAAAAGTATAGCTCTGCAAAAACTCAACCCATTTTAAGTGCCTTTGGTTCAACTTCGCTTGACTATTAAGATACTGCAAAGCCTGATGATCAGTATATAAAACAAACTCTTTTAGCAACAAATAATGTCTCCATTTCTTCAAAGCCTGAACTATTGCATAAAATTCTTGATCAGAAACATAATACTTTTTCTTGGCATCATTAAACTTCTCACTAAAATAGGCAATGGGCTTACCTTCTTAACTCAAAACAGTTCCTATAGCACTACCACTACTATTAATGTGTCAAAAATTTTGTCTGCTCCTTTAGTCCATCTGAACTCTTTTCTATCCCCTCTCATTGTCTCAGTCAGGGGTGCACAAATGCTACTAAAACTTCTAATAAACTTTCTGTAATAACTTGCCAAACCATGAAAAGATCGTATCTCTGTGGCACTCCTTGGTGTAGGTCATTCAATGATAGCCCTTACTTTTTTATGGGTCCATCTTAAGACCTTCCTCTGAGACAACAAATCCCAGGTATACCAACTCCTTTGTAAACCTACATTTCTTCAGATTAATTAGCAACTTCTCCTCCCTCAGCTTCTCTAAAACTCTTCTTATATGCATGAGATGCTCATCCCAAGTTTTACTGAAAATCAAAATATCATATAAATAGACAATAACAAAACTTCCAAAAAATTCTTTCAGCACCTCGTTCATGAGCTGCATGAATGTGCTCAGTGCATTGGTTAGCCCAAATGGCATGACCAAACACTCATACAAACCCTCCTTTGTCTTGAAGGTTGTCTTCCATTCATCTCTTTCTCTAATTCAGATCTGGTGATACCCACTCTTTAGATCAATCTTCATGAAGTACTTGGCTCCACTCAAATAATCTATTATGTCATCTATTCTGGGTAATGGAAATCTGTGCTTGATTGTGATCTTGTTGATGGCTCAAGAATCTGTACACATTCTCCACTCTCCATCTTTCTTCAGTGCTAGTATTATAGGTACGCACATGGACTTAGGCTCTCTCTTATCAACCCCTTCCTTAACAGCTCTTGAGCTTGTTTATTTAACTCTTCACTCTCTGCAGGGGTTATTCTATGGGCTGCCTTATTCGGCAAACTAACTCCTGGTATCAAGTCCATTTGATGACTTATCTTCCTCACTAGTGGTAAACCTTCTGGTACATTATCAGAGACAATGTCCTGAAATTCTTCCAACATATCTGAAACTTTTACATCTTCACATTTCTCTTGACTGATCTTAGCAATCAATGCAAAATAATGACACTCATGTTTCATACCTTCCAAAAATTTCCTACCATCTACCAAGCAAATTCTGGTAGTGCTACATACCTTTTCTTCCACCTCCTTCATGGGCTTCAACTTATGACGAACTCCATCCTTTGATAGGGAATATGTGTTTGCACGGCCATCATGGACAACGCTCCTATCATATTTCCATGGCCTCCCTAATAGCATATGACATGCATCCATCGGTATGATATCACACAGCACCTCATCATTGTAGTCCACAATCTTGAACTTCACTAAACACTACTCATTGACCAAAGCTCTATGGTCCTTCTGCAACCATGCAATCCAATATGGATGTGGATGCTTTCTTCTTGTCAACTTCAACTTATCAACCATCTCCTCTGAAACAAGATTGTCAGTGCTTTCATTGTCGATAATAATATCACAATACTTACCTTCACATTTGCACCTTGTGCGGAATAGACTCTTCCTCTAATTGGGTTATTTCTCCTCATTCAACAAAGTTCTTCTGACAACTAAGGTTTCTCCCCTTTCAGCATCTTCAAAATGCTCAGACTGCACATCTTCATCTGCATGTGCAACTCGTGCATTACCTTTAGGTCTTCTATTTGTCCTTCCTTGATGTTGCAGACACTCGTATGCTCAATGCCCTTCTCCACATTGGAAACAGGTTCCTTTAAAACCTCCTCTTCCAGGTCCTTTCCCAGTTCAGCCTCTTCCTCTTTTATATCCATTGTTCTGGTCACAAGAGCGGTGAGTATTATTTCCTCTCTGATTCCGACTGGTGCTGGCTTCTTTACTTTTCTTTGAATCTTCATTTCAGCCCCCATAGGGTCTTCCACCAGTCCTTCTTCCTTGACCTTTTCCCCTTTGCTTGTTGTCAAATATTTTATTCAGCTTCTCTTCCACCTTCAGGGAAAACTGGTATGCATCTTCTATGGTGGTCATTCTGACCAGGCTCAGTTCCTCTTGAATACTTGGTCTCAACCCATTAATGTAATGGGCTACCTTCTCCTTATTGGCCTCTACATGACTAGTTCTGATAGTAATCTTATAAACTCTTCTGTATACTCCTTAACAGACTTGTTCCCTTGCTTCAATCCTTGCATCTTCTTCAATAACTCCATCTCATAGTCCACGGGAATGAACTGCTTCTTCAATTTCTCCACCATTCAATCCCATCTGGTGATCTTTCCTTTTCCTCTTTTCTTCCTCTCTAACTGGACCTCCTTCCACCAAATACTGGCATGGCCCTTCAATTTTGTTTTTGCAAACTTGACCCAATCTGGGTCTTCCACATCTTCATACTCAAAATATTCCTCCATGTCATTGATCCAATCAATAAGCTGTTCTGGATTCAAATCTCCAGAATATCTAGAAACTTCAATCCTGGGCCTCTTTCCAATCTTAGAAATGGCCCTTAACAACCTAACTTCTACAGGATCTCCTGCAACTTCTTGTTCTTCCTCAGATAGCTCTTCTTCAAATTCATCTTCGCTTTCATCTCTTGTTCTCGGATCAAACCCTCTTCGCAACTCCTCTTGCAATGCATTGATTTGCTTTTGCAGGGCTCTAAAACCCTCGTCTGTCAAAGCATTCCTCCCACTATGATTTCTTTGTGGAGGCATCTTGATCTCTGCAGAAACCCCACAACCTCAGGTCCTAGTGCAAACTACCTCACGGTCGACGATCTGTCTACACACTCAGGAACCCTTTCTTTGATACCACTTGATGAAGGGGATAAATCATAAAACACACAACAATATAAATTGCACATAGAAAATAGAACTTTCTTTTATTGATTTGGACAACTTATTACATTACAAAAGCTCAAATACAATCAGACGAATCAACCCTCCACATGTTGCAACACATTATAGCTTCCTCTCGCAAAACTATGCAATCATCTGCCTTCTGTAACCCCAAATCAGCTAGGGTTTCTATTTTCCTACCTATTCTTGACTTTGCACTTCCCCCCTTAACTCTACTACTGTCCAAGGTTCCCAAAAATGGTTATTAATAGCCTTTTTGGTGGCCAACAACCTAATTTCGAAATTTGCATCTCCCTCCAAAAATAGGTCAACTTCCGAGAGCCATAACTTTTGATCCGGGTGTCCAATTAATGAACTATTTTATGTGTTAGAAAGCTCGTAGAGTGCTCTACACGTTACGAATCTGCTCTGCTAATTTTATCCATTTTTGGGCCTATACGTGGTCGTTTAGTGCCTCAAACCTGAGTTTGAATAATTTTCAGGTGTTTTTCCAGAAACTAAAACTTTAATATCTTTCAGCTCGCAAATGATCTTTGTGTGATTCCTTTGCCAAAGGTCTTATTTTTCAATTATGAAGCTTCTTGTAAATTTTCACTTCAATCCATGCCCAAATGCAGACTTTCTAAAAATAGTAGGTTGGTATTTTTAGCAATTTAGAAAAACTAAAAGTTCTACATCATTATTCAAGCGCTTATGGAGTCAAAACCACAAATTTTAAAAAGAAATGGAAAGAACATAAACAATTTGGAAACATATCTTTTTTTTTTAGTGATGCAAGATTGCCCTTACACCACTGGATGCTCATGCATCAGACACCGAGGGTAATTTGAGAAGTGACTCTGTCACGTCTCAGGTGTTGTGTGAGGAAAACCCAAATGGTCAACCTCTGCCTTAGGCAACCAAGAACAATCTTCAACAGGCCTTCCTTTCCATTTCACCAGATATGTTTCATATTTCCTATTCCAAGTACTTCTTCCCACATGGCTATCCAAGATCTCTTCTATCTCCTCTGTTGAAGTAGATAACCAGAATACTTCACTGTTCTTCTGTTGGTCCATCCTCTATTCCACCTTCATGATATTTTGATAAATCAGTAATGTTGAAAAAAGGGGAAATGTTGATCCCACTCGGCAGCTCTACCTCATATACATTTCCTAAATCATGTTTCTTCAATATTTTGCATGGTCCAAATTTCTTCATTTTCAGCTTATTGTATGTTCCAATTGGGAACCTTTCTTTTCTCAAGTGAACCATGGCTTCATCTCCTACCTGGAATTCCTTATATCTCCTCTTCTAATCTACCTTAGCCTTGTACCGAATATTCATCTTATTAATGTGCTTTCTCGCCTCTTCATGCAAATTCTTTAGATGTTCTGCAAAGTCTTCACCTACAGTACTTGTCTTTTCTCCTTTGTCCATCTTTCTTAACTTAGAAGCATTTTTTGGGCTATTGCCATATACAATCTGGAATGGTGATTTACCAGTACTCCTATTGACAGAATTATTGTAAGCAAATTGAGCCTGTGGTAAAATCAAATCCCATCCCTTGGGCTTATCTCTTACTAAGCATCATAGCAGGTTACCCAAACTCCTATTCACCACTTCGGTCTATCCATCAGTCTGTGGATGGTGTACAGAACTAAACTTCAAATCTATCTTCAACTTCTTCCACAATGTCCTCCAGAAATAACCAACAAATTTGGTATCTTGATCTGAAACTATGCTCTTTGGTAGACCGTGTAATCTCACCACCTCCCTGAAAAATAATTCAGTAATATGAATAGCATCATTAGTCTTCTTGCAAGGAATAAAATGTGTCATCTTTGAGAATCTGTCCACCACCACAAAAATGGAATCATGTCCTCTCTGTGTCCTTGGTAAACCAAGAAAAAAATCCATACTAATATCATCCCATGGCTTCTCTGTATAGGTAGTGGTTGATATAGACCTGTATTCTGACATGCTCCTTTCACCATTTTACATACTCTACAACTCTGCACAAATTTCCTCACATCCTACTGCAACTGTGGCCAATAATAATTTTCACTAACAATAGCAATGGTCTTATCTCGACCAAAGTGTCTAGCCAATCCTCCACTATGCTTCTCCTTAATTAGGTTCTCTCTCATTGAACTCCTCAAAATGCACAACTGGCTTCCTTTAAACAACATGCCATCGTGGATTATGTAATCCAACCATTTTGTCATGTCCAAAGTAACGAGTTCCAGACAAGCTTCCCAAGCCTCTGCAAAATCTGTATCTTCAGGGTACAAACTTTTGAGCTCATCGGATCCAACAACCTCTATCTTTATTTCTATCAACAAATTTTGCCTTTTGCTCAAGGCATCTACAACTCTGTTGGACTTCCAACTCCTATACTTCAAAACAAAAGTATAGCTCTGCAAAAACTCAACCAATTTTAAGTGCCTTTGGTTCAACTTCCCTTGACTATTAAGATATTGTAAAGCATGATGATCAGTATATAAAACAAATTCTTTTGGCAACAAATAATGTCTCCATTTCTTCAAAGCCTGAACTATTGCATAAAATTCTTGATCATAAACAGAATACTTTTTCTTGGCATCATTAAGCTTCTCACTAAAATAGGCAATGGGCTTACCTTCTTGACTCAAAACAGCTCCTATAGCACTACCACTAGCATCACAATCTACCTAAAATACTTTATTGAAATCTAGAAGTGTCAAAACAGGTTGCTCTGTAACTTTCTGCTTTAATGTCTCAAAAATTTTGTCTGTTCCTTTAGTCCATCTAAACTCTTTTCTATCCCCTCTCATTGTCTCAATTAGGGATTCACAAATGCTACTAAAATTTCAAATAAACTTTCTGTAAAAACTTGCCATACCATTAAAAGATCGTACCTCTGTGGCACTCCTGGGTGTAGGTCATTCAATGATAGCCCTTACTTTTTATGGGTCCATCTTAAGACCTTCCTCTGAGACAACAAATCCCAGGTATACCAACTCCTTCGTTGCAAAACTACATTTCTTCATATTAATTAGCAACTTCTCCTCCCTCAGCTTCTCTAAAACTCTACTAATATGCATCAGATGCTCATCCCAAGTTTTATTGAAAATCAAAATATCATCTAAATAGACAATAACAAAACTTCTAAAAAATTCTTTCAGTACCTCGTTCATTAGCCGCATGAATGTGCTCGGTCCATTGGTTAGCCCAAATGGCGTGACTAACCACCCATACAAACCCTCCTTTGTCTTGAAGGCTATCTTCCATTCATCTCCTTCTCTAATTCAGATATGGTGATATGCACTCTTCAGATCAATCTTCATGAATTACTTGGCTCCACTCAAACAATCCATTATCTCATCCATTCTGGGTAATGGAAATCTATACTTGATCATGATCTTGTTGATGGTTCGAGAATCTGTACACATTCTCCACTCTCAATATTTCTTCGGCCCTAGTACTGCAGGTACCGCATATGGACTTAGGCTCTCTCTTATCAGCCCCTTTACAGCTCTTGAACTTGTCTGTTTAGCTCTTCACTCTCTATAGGGGTCATTCTATGGGCTTCCTTATTCGGCAAACTAGCTCCTGGTATCAAGTATATTTTATGACTTATCTTCCTCACCAGTGGTAAACCTTCTGGTACATTATCAGAGACAATGTCCTAAAATTCTTCCAACATATCTAAAACTTTTGCTGGTACATCTTCACATTTCTCTTGGCTGATCTTAGGAATCAATGCAAAGCAATGACACTCATGCTTCATAATTTCCAAAAATTTCCTACCATCTACCAAGAAAATTATGGCAGTACTACATACCTTTTCTTCCACCTCCTTCAAGGGCTTCAACTTATGGCAAACTCCATCCTTTGTTAGGAAATATGTGTTTGCGCAGCCATCATGGACAATGCTTCTATCATACTACCACAGCCTCCCCAATAGCATATGACATACATCTATCAGTATGATATCACACAACACCTCATCATGGTAGTCCCCAATCTTGAACTTCACTATACGTTGCTCATTGACCAAAGCTCTATGGTCCTACAACCATGCAGTCAGATATGGATGTGGATGCTTTCTTCTTGTCAACTTCAACTTATCATCCATCTACTCTGAAACAAGATTGTCAGTGCTTCCACTGTCGATAATAATATTGCAACACTTACCTTCACATTTACACCTTGTGCAAAATAGACTCTTCCTCTGATTGGGTTCTTTCTCCTCATTCAACAAAGTTCTTCTGACAACTAGGGTTTTTCCCTTTTTAGCATCTTCAGAATGCTCAGACTACACATCTTCATCTACATGTGCAACTCATGCATTACCTTCAGGTCTTCTATTTGTCCTTCCTTGATGCTGCAGACAATTGTATGCTCAATGCCCTTCTTTTCCACATTAGAAACATGTTCCTCTGAAACCTCCTCTTCCAGGTCCTTGCCCAGGTCGGCCTCTTCCTCTTCCTCTTTGCTCTCCATTGTTCTAGTCACAAGGACGGTAAGTATTATCTCCTCTCTGATTTTGACTGGTGTCGGCTTCTTCCCTTTTCTTTGAATCTTCATTTCGGCCCCCATAGGGGCTTCCACCAGTCCTTCCGCCTTGACCTTTTCCCCTTTGCTTTCTGTCAAATCTTTTATTCAGCTTCTCTTCCACCTTTAGAGAAAACTGGTATGCATCTTCTATGGTGGTCATTATGACTAGGTTCAGCTCCTCTTGAATACATGATCTCAACCCATTAATTTAATGGGCTACCTTCTCCTTATTGGCCTTTGCATGACCGGTTCTGATAGTAATCTTATAAAACTCTTCTGTATACTCTTTAACAGACTTGTTGCCTTGCTTCAATCCTTGCAACTTCTTCAATAACTCCATCTCATAGTTCACTGGAATGAACTGCTTCTTTAGTTTCTCCACCATCCAATCCCATCTGGTAATCTTTCCTTCTCCTATTCTATTCCTCTCTAACTAGACCTCCTTCCACCAAATACTGGCATGGCCCTTCAATTTGATTTTTGTAAACTTGACCCGATCTAGGTCTTCCACATCTTCATACTCAAAATATTCCTCCATGTCATTTATCCAATCAATAAGCCATTCTGGACTCAAATATCTAGAATATGTAGAAACTTCAATCCTAGGCCTCTTTCCAATCTTAGACATGGCCCTTAACAACCTAACTTCTGCAGCTTCTTGTTCTTCCTTAAATAGCTCTTCTTTAGCTTCATCTTCGCTTCCTTCTCTTGTTCTAGGATCAAACCCTCTTCGCAGCTCCTCTTGCAATGCATCAATTTGCCTTTGCAGTGCTCTAAACCCTCTTCCATCAAAGCATTCCTCTCAATACGATTTCTTCAAGGAGGCATCTTGTTCTCCGCAGAAAACCCACAACCTCAAGTCCTAGTGCAAACTGCCTCACGGTCGACGATCTGTCTACACACTCAGGAACCCTTGCTCTGATACCACTTCATGAAGGGGGTAAATTATAAAATACACAACAATAGAAATCGCACACAAAAAATAGAACTTTCTATTGTTGATTTGGACAACTTATTACATTACAGAAGCTCAAATACAATCAGAGGAATCAACCCTCCACATGCTGCAACACATTACAGCTTCCTCTCGCAAGACTCTAGAATCATCTGCCTTCTGTAACCCCAAATCAGCTAGGGTTTCTATTTTCCTGCCTATTCTTGACTCTACGCTTCCCCCCTTAACTCTATTACTACCCAGGGTTTCCAAAAATGGTTATTAATAGCCTTTTTGGTGGCCAACAACCTAATTTTAAAATTTACATCTCCCTCCAAAAATAGGTCAACTTCCGGGAGCCATAACTTTTGATCTGTGTGTCTGATTGACAAACTATTTTATGCGTCGGAAAGGTCACAGAGTGCTCTATGCGCTATGAACCCACTCTATCAGTTCTAGCTATTTTCGAGCTCGTACATAGCCTTTTAGTGCCTCAAACCTGAGTTTGAATAATTTTTGGGCATTTTTAAGGAAACAAAAACTTTAATATCTTTCAGCTCACAAATAATCTTTACGTGATTCTTTCGCCAAAGGTCTTATTTTTCAGTTATGAAGCTTCATGTAAATTTTCACTTCAATTTGTGCCTAAATGCAAACTTTCTAAAAGTAGCAAGTTGCTATTTTTAGCAGTTTGAAAAATCTGAAAGTTCTACATCATTATTCAAGCGATTATGGAAGCAGAACCATAAATTTTGAAAAGAAATAGAAAGAACATCAATAATTTTGAAACACATCTTTTTTAGGGTGATGCATGATTGTTCTTACACCACTCAATGCTCTTACATCAAACACCCAAGGTAATTTGAGAAGTGACCCTATCACGTCTCAGGTGTTTGTGTGAGGAAAACCCAAACGATCAACCTCTGTCTTAGACAACCAAAAAGAATCTTCAACAGGCCTTCCTTTCCATTTCACCAGATATTTTTCATATTGCATGTTTCATGTACTTCTTCCCACACAGCTATACAAGATCTCTTCTATCTCCTCTATTGAAGTAGATGCCAGGATACTCCACTATTCTTCTATTGGTCCATCCTCTGTTCCACCTTCATGATATTCTGATAAATCAGCAATGTTAAAAATAAGGGAAATGTTGATCCCACTCAGTAGCTCTGCCTCATATGCATTTCTTGAATTATATTTCTTCAAAATTCTGCATGGTCCAAATTTCTTCATTTTCAACTTATTGTATGTTCCAATTGTGAACCTTTATTTTCTCGAGTGAACTATGGATTCATCTCCTTCCTAGAATTCTTTATATCTCCTCTTCCAATCTACCTTAGCCTTGTACTGAATATTCATCTTATTAATGTGCTTTCTCACCTCTTCATGCAAATTCTTCAACTTCAGCACTTGTCTTTTCTACTTTGTCCATCTTTCTTAACTCAAAAGTATTTCTTGGGCATTGCCATATACAATCTGGAATGGTGATTTACCAGTACTCCTATTGATAGAATTGTTGTAAGCAAATTTAGCCTATGGTAAAATCAAATCCCATCCCTTAGGCTTATCTCCTACTAAGCATCGTAGCAGGTTACCCAAACTCCTATTCACCACTTCAGTCTGTCCATCGGTCTGTGGATGGTGTACAGAACTAAACTTCAAATCTATCTCCAACTTCTTCCACAATGTCCTCCAGAAATAACCAACAAACTTGGTATCTCGATCTGAAACTATGCTCTTTGGTAGACCGTACAATCTCACCACCTCCATGAAAAATAATTCAGCAATATGAATAATATCATTAGTTTTCTTGCAAGGAATAAAATGTGCCATCTTTGAGAATCTGTCCACCACCACAAAAATGGAATCATGTCCTCTCTGTGTCCTTAGTAAACCAAGAACAAAATCCATACTAATATCATCCCATGGCTTTTCTGGTACAGGTAGTGATTGATATAGACCTGTATTCTGACTTGCTCCTTTCGCCATCTAACATACTCTGCACAAATTTCCTCACATCCTATTGTAACTATGGCAAATAATAAGTTTCACCAACAATAGCAATGGTCTTATCTCGACCAAAGTGTCTGGCTAATCCTCCACTATGCTTCTCCTTAATCAGGTTCTCTCTCATGGAACTCCTCAGAATGCACAACTGGCTTCCTTTAAACAACTTGCTATCTTGGATTATGAAATCCAATCATTTTGTCCTATCAAAAGTAACAGGTTCCAGACAAGCTTTTCAAGCCTCTGCAAAATCTAGATCTTCAGGATACAAACTTTTGAGCTTATCAAACCCAACAACCTCTATCTTCATTTCTGTCAACAAATTTTGCTTTCTGCTCAAGGCATCTACAACTCTGTTGGACTTCCCACTCTTGTGCTTCAAAACAAAAGTATAGCTCTAAAAAAACTCAACCCATTTTAAGTGCCTTTAGTTCAACTTCCCTTGACTATTAAGATACTGCAAAGGCTGATGATCAGTATATAAAACAAACTCTTTTGGCAACAAATAATGTCTCCATTTCTTCAAAGCTTAAACTATTGCATAAAATTCCTGATCATAAACAGAATACTTTTTTTTGGAATCATTAAGCTTCTCACTAAAATAGGCAATGGGCTTACCTTCTTGACTAAAAATAGCTCATATAGCATTACCACTAGCATCACAATCTACCTAAAATACCTTATTGAAATCTGGAAGTGCCAAAACAGGTTGCTCTGTAACTTTATGCTTCGATGTGTCAAAACTTTTGTCTGCTCCTTTAATCCATCTAAACTCTTTTCTATCCCCTCTCATTGTCTCAGTCAGGGGTGCACAAATTCTATTAAAATTTTTGATAAACTTTCTGTAAAAACTTGCCAAACCATTAAAAGATCGTACCTCTGTGGCACTCCTTTGTGTAGGCCATTTAATGATAGCCCTTACTTTTTCTGGGCCCATCTTAAGACCTTCCTCTAAGACATCAAATCCCAAGTATAAAAAATCCTTCTTTGCAAAACTACATTTCTTCAGATTAATTAGCAACTTCTCCTCCCTTAGCTTCTCTAAAACTCTTCTGATATGCATTAGATGCTCATCCCAAGTTTTACTGAAAATCAAAATATCATAAAAATAGACAATAACAAACTTTCAAAAAATTCTTTCAGTACCTTGTTCATGAGCCACATGAATGTGCTCGGTGCATTGGTTAGCCTAAATGGCATGACTAACCACTCATACAAACCCTCCTTTGTCTTGAAGGTTGTCTTCCATTCATCTCCTTCTCTGATTTAGATCTGGTGATACCCACTTTTCAGATCAATCTTCATGAAGTACTTGGCTCCACTTAAACAATCCATTATGTCATCCATTGTAGGTAATGGAATTTGTACTTGATCGTGATCTTGTTAATGGCTCGAGAACCTGTACATATTCTCAACTCTCCATCTTTCTTCGGTGCTAGTACTATAGGTACCGCACATGGACTTAGGCTCTCTCTTACCAGCCCCTTCCTTAACAGCTCTTGAACTTGTCTGTTTAGCTCTTCACTCTTTGTAGGGGTCATTCTATGGGCTACCTTATTCGGCAAACTGGCTCCTGGTATCAAGTCCATTTGATGACTTATCTTCCTCACCGGTGGTAAACCTTCTGGTACATTATCAGAGACAATGTCCTGAAATTCTTCCAACACATCTAAAACTTTTGCTGGTACATCTTCACATTTCTCTTGACTGATCTTAGGAATCAATGCAAAGCAATGACGCTCATGCTTCATACCTTCAAAAAATTTCCTACCATCTACCAAGCAAATTGTGGCAGTACTACATACCTTTTCTTCCACCTCCTTCAAGGGCTTCAACTTATGACGAACTCCATCCTTTGTTAGAGAATATGTGTTTGCACGGCCATCATGGACAGGGCTCTTATCATACTTCTACGGCATCCCCAATAGCATATGACATGTATCCATCGGTATGATATCACACAGCACCTCATCATGGTAGTCCACAATCTTGAACTTCACTAAACACTACTCATTGACTAAAGCTCTATGGTCCTTCTGTAACCATGCAATCCGATATGGATGTGGATGCTTTCTTCTTGTCAACTTCAACTTATCATCCATCTCCTCTGAAACAAGATTGTCAGTGCTTCCACTGTCAATAATAATATCGCAACACTTACCTTCACATTTGCACCTTGTGTGAAATAGACTCTTCCTCTAATTGGGTTCTTTCTCCTCATTCAACAAAGTTCTTCTGACAACTAGGGTTTCTCCCCTTTCAGCATCTTCAGAATGCTTAGACTGCGCATCTTCATCTACATGTGCAACTCGTGCATTACCTTCAAGTCTTCTATTTGTCCTTCCTTGATGTTGCGGACACTCGTATGCTCGATGCCCTCCTTCTCCACATTAGAAATAAGTTCCTCTGAAACCTCCTCTTCCAGGTCCTTGCCCAGGTCGGCCTCTTCCTCTTCCTCTTTTCTCTCCATTGTTCTGGTCACGAGGGCAGTAGGTATTATCTCCTCTTTGATTTCGACTGGTGCCGACTTCTTCACTTTTCTTTGAATCTTCATGTCGGCCCCCATAGGGTCTTCCACTAGTCCTTCCGCCTTGACCTTTTCCCCTTTGCTTGCTGGCAAACCTTTTATTCAGCTTCGCTTCCACCTTCAGGGAAAACTGGTATGCATCTTCTATGGTGGTCATTCTGACCAAGCTCAGCTCCTCTTGAATACTTGGTCTCAACCCATTAATGTAATGAGCTACCTTCTCCTTATTGGCCTCTGCATGATCAATTTTGATAGTAATCTTATAAAACTCTTATGTATACTCCTTAACAAACTTGTTGCCTTGCTTCAATCCTTGCCGCTTCTTCAATAACTCCATCTCATAGTCCACAAGAATGAACTTCTTTTTCAATTTCTCCACCATCCGATCCCATCTGGTGATCTTTCCTTTTCCTCTTATGTGCCTCTCTAACTGGACCTCCTTCCACCAAATACTGGCATGGCCCTTCAATTTTATTTTTGCAAACTTGACCCGATCTGGGTCTTCCACATCTTCATACTCAAAATATTTCTCCATGTCATTGATCCAATCAATAAGCTATTCTAGATTCAAATCTTCAGAATATGTAGAAACTTTGATTCTGGGGCTCTTTCCAATCTTATAAATGGCCCTTAACAACCTAACTTATGTAGGATCTCCTGCATCTTCTTGTTCTTCCTCAGATAGCTCTTCTTCAGCTTCATCTTCGCTTTCTTCTCTTGTTCTCGGATCAAACCCTCTTCATAGCTCCTCTTGCAATGCATTAATTTACCTTTGCAGGGCTCTAAATCCCTCTTCCGTTAAAGCATTCCTCCCAATACGATTTCTTCATGGAGGCATCTTGATCTCCACATAAAACCCACAACCTTAGGTCCTGGTGCAAACTACCTCATGGTCAGCGATCTGTCTACACACTCAGGAACCCTTGCTCTGATACCACTTGATGAAGGGGGTAAATCATAAAACACAAAACAATAGAAATTGCATATAGAAAATAGAACTTTCTTTTATTTATTTGGACAACTTATTACATTACAGAAGCTCAAATACAATCAGAGGAATCAACCCTCCACATGCTGCAACACATTACAGCTTCCTCTCACAAAATTCTAGAATCATCTGCCTTTTGTAACCCCAAATCAGCTAGGGTTTCTATTTTTCTGCCTATTCTTGACTCTACGCTTCCCCCCTTAACTCTACCACTACCTAGGGTTCCCAAAAATGGTTATTAATAGCGTTTTTGGTGGCCAACAACCTAATTTCAAAATTTGCATCTCCCTCCAAAAATAGGTCAACTTCCGAGAGCCATAACTTTTGATCTGGCTATCTGATTGACAAACTGTTTTATGCGTCGGAAAGCTCCCAGAGTTCTCTACGTGCTAAGAACTTAATTTTCTGGTTCTAGCCATGTTCAGGCCTGTACAGAGCCATTTAGTGCCTCAAACCTAAGTTTGAATAATTTTCAGGCATTTTTTAGGAAACGGAAACTTTAATATCTTCCAGCGCACAAATGATCTTTGCATGATTCCTTTGCCAAAGGTCTTATTTTTTAGTTATGAAGTTTGTTGTAAATTTTCACTTCAATCCATGCCCAAATGTAAACTTTCTAAAAATAGCAGGTTGTTATTTTTAGCAGTTTGGAAGAACTGAAAGTTCTACATCATTATTCAAGCGATTATGGAACTAGAACCATAAATTTTGAAAAGAAATGGAAAGAACATCAACAATTTTGAAACACATCTTTTTTTTGGGTGATGCAAGATTGCCCTTACACCACTGCATGCTCCTGCATCAATCAAAGTAATTATCTTCCCATTTGATGTTATAGTATATGTATTCTTCTTTACATCATGTATAGCTTTTCTATCATACTACCAAGGTCTACCCAACAAAATATGGCATACATCCATAGGAATAATATCACACAATACTTCATCATGATGAGATCTAATATGAAATTTCACCAGACATTGTTCATTCACCAATACCTTATGATTATCCTGAATCCATGCTATCTGAAAGGGCTTAGGGTGTTTCATCTTTCCAACTTCAACTTAGTCACAATCTCCTCTGAAACCAAATTATCTGAACTACCACTATCATTTACAACTTTACAACATTTACCTCCTGATTTCTATTTGGTTTTGAACAAACGTTTCCTCTACGGTGGTTCCTTATTTGTCTCTACTTGAAATATTGCTCTCCTCATGACAAGTGACTCCTTTCTTAGGTTTACCCACTGAACTAGGTGATCTAATAGGTTCTTCTTCCACATAGGCTTCTCTTCCACTGTTCTCTATCCTCTTGCTTGTACTCCCCTAATTACATTCAAATGCTCTATGTCCTTCACCTCCACACTTAAAACAAGTTGCTCTAAATGTTCTCCTATCATGTCCTCTTCCTTCTCTTCTATTGGCTTCACTTTAGTATGGACTAGGGTTTCCTCTGCGGTAGAAAGTTTTGTCATCTCTCTGGTATGCATTGTTATCTATGTCCTCCTTATTGTATGTGTTTTCTTGTCTGTTCTACTCCGCATATGATCTCTCTTCTAGAAAATGTTCTACCTCTCTAAAATTTACCTCATCTATCTCTATGTCTCTAATCATGCCTCTTATTCAACTTTTCTTCAACTTTCAGGGCAAACTGATATGCTTCTTCCAATGTTGTCATCCTCACCAAACTCAGTTCTTCTTGAATGTTCAATCTCAATCCATTGATGTATCTAGCCACTTTCTCCTTGCTTGCTTTGGTATGTCATGTCCTTATTATCATCTTATGAAATCCTTCAATGTACTCCTTCACAGATTTCTCCTTTTGTCTCAGGTTCTACAATCTCTTCAACAATTCCAACTCATTGTCAGTAGGTATAAATTGATTCTTCAATTTTGTCACCATTTTATCCCACTTTGTAATCTTCTCTTTTCCTCTTCTGTTTCTATCCAACTGAACTTCTTTCCACCATATAGCAACATGTCCTTTTAACTTTGTCTTTACAAATTTCACCTTCTCCAGATCTTCAATTTCTTCATACTCAAAGTATTCTTCCATGTCATTTATCCAATCAATCAGTTCTTCAGGATTCAAATTGCCAATATAGTTCAATACATCCACTCTAGGTCTTTTCCCAATCTTTGAAATAGCTCACAACATCTTGACTTGATCTGATTCTTCTTCTTCATCTCCTAGGGTTACTTCATTTTGATCAGTGGATTGAAATTCTTCATCATCATCACTTTCAACATTAGGTCGAGGTGGCAATCCTCTTCGCTTGTCTTCTTCAACAGCATCCAAGCGAACTCACATGGTCTTCATCATTTCCATCATCTCATCCATCCATCCAGCCATTGTACCAACAACGGGGATTCTCCTTGGCAGCATTCTTCCTCAGATCAAGTGTAACTGCCTCAAATTCGGCAATCAGGCTACAAGGTCACAACTGCCTCACAATTGGTGATTAGTTACAACACAAGTAACCTACCTCAAATTCGGTGATCTGTTCATAGCAAGATCTTACAGAATTCCTTCACTGAATTTGCTCCCAAAGATTCAAACTTTCGCTCTGATACCACTTGGTGAGTCATGGTTAGGAGGGTCCACAAAGTGAACTGTCCAGGGCATGCAGCTAGAGTAAACACAATGGAAACAACTCAAAGATATAAAGTAAATGCAGATACAGTCATTCAGTATATCACAGAATTCAAATACAAATTGGTCGGCAACATGCGGACTCACAATTAGGGCTCACATGCCTAATTTCACAGTTACAAAATATGCACAAGATATAGCTTTGAAGCTCCTTCGCAAAGAATTCAAACTATCAACTATGAACTAATGATCAACTACTTTTCTAGGCATCTATTACATCAATATATATCATCTTCAGAACATAAGATCCCTTCGCGTCGGCCAAGGAAGATCATAAACTCCAATGAAGAGATGTAATGTGTGTACACGGATAGGTCAGACCTAATCATGTAGAACTCCTCTACAAATAAAATGGAATGGTGTGCGGATCTTAGGGAAGGTCGGCCACAAATCAAACAACATTGAATGATGTGTCATTTAGCTCCACAAGTTGTGAAATGCTCCGTAAGTCTTTTCCTTTAGCTAATTGTTTGAGACTGTCAGGATGCTCTGTTCTGATAAAACAGTTGATCTCCTAATAGCGATATCTTTCTGGTAACTGATCCAAATGCTCTAAGATTTGGATATGATGTGCATGAATGTGTCTAGATGCTAAGTCCAGCTCTGCAAGGTTTGAAATGAAATTGCAATAGAATGCGGACCAAAATACAGAAACTGCTACTAACTGAATTGACTGTACTAAATTGGAAAATGAAAAGAAACAAACTAAAATGCAAATGTTTCTGGTTGATGCAAGATTGCTCTTGAACCATGGATGCTCCTACATCACAATGTGACAAGGCAAACATAATAAGTAAGGATTTGACTGTGTGTCCAGAGGATGACTATACCAATAATGAATCATCAATGAAGAGGGCCATTAAGCAGTTGATATCTATACTAACAAATTTAGTTGATGCACTACAAAAAAGAAATTTATGAATCTCAAGGTATAGTTGGTAAAAATCTAAAAAGACCTTTAAGTGTCAGTAAAGTTTATCGAGGGAAGGCATCATAACAACAAATGTGATGATAAGAAAGAAGTCAACCAAGGGCTTACCATTGTGGTGGCACAAAAAAGAGCTCAATGAAGACAAGTTAAAATTTAAAATAATCAAATTTGAAATCCTAAAGAAGGGTTTATTGGAAAAAGGTTTACAAAAGACAAGTCCAAAAAAATTGCAAAGAAAATGAAGCTCTTTAAGGACTAAGTTAACTTGGAGAACTCAAAGAGAGCAATATAAAATCAAAGGATATTATAATTGAAATTTATATTTTGACATCCATGGGGTTGAAGTTTAGTTAGTGAGAACATAGTGCTTAAAAGAAGCTACACAATTTAATTTTTTATGGTTATAAATTGACACCCATAAAATTGAAGTTTAGTTAGTAAGAAAATAGTGCTCACAAAAAACTACATAGGATGTAGTTGGAACCATGGCTTAAATTTGATGGTTGTACAGTTGTATAGGATTTTTTTTAATAAAATACAATAAAAATTTTAAGAAGATTATATCACATGAAAGGAAAGATTTTGGACATATTGTTAAAAATTATATATAGTTAAATATTTATGATATAATTTTTTCAATAAACTATGTCTTAACATTTAAAGGGTAACTTTGAATAGATAATCATCACAAAAATCTTGCTACCAAAATATCTACAACAATGTATTGATTTGTATGATCGCCTTTAAAGGCTTAGGCCTGGAGTTGTATTGTAACCTTTGGTACTATTGGGAATACAATTGGTTCAAGTTTGGAGGTTGTATAAGTTGAATGCCTTTATATGTCACTTGCATGTTAGTGCATGTCATTTTTTATTGAAATTGTTAAATCTCTCTCTACATTATGTCTCCTCATATATTAGTGTAGGAAGCATTTCTACCATCTTAGCATCCTTTCACGAAGGAGCACATCATAATGAAGGAAGTCATTGAAAACAAAGTAAGTGCCAAGAGGACTCACCATAGAGGAGTTTAGTTAAGATGTTAGGAAATATTTTTTAAATTTTTAGTAGATATGCTAGTGAAGTTCCATGTGCCCTCATGGGAACAACATATGAGCACTAAAAATGAGTAGAATGTAAGGATAATGTATTGTCACTTTTTCTCATATGTATGTCATCTAATTTTTAACATAATTTTATGGGCAATATGACAAGACAAACACAATAAGGATGAGTACTAATAATGAATCATTAGTGTAAAGAACCACTAAAAAGTTGATATCTACAATATTAGCTAAAGTTGTTGCACTACAAAGAAGAAATTTATGAATCCTAAGGTCAAGTTGGTAAAACTCTAGAAAGATCCAAGTGTCCATAAAGTCTTTCAAGGGAAGGCACCATCGACTATTCTCCATACATAATGCATCTATGGCCATCAAATACTCGTCTATGGTCATCCCGTCACTTAAAAATACTTAGAATATATTTTAAGTGTGTTTTTCAACACTATTATGCAAATAAGCTACGATTCGAACTCGTGAACTATGTTTTATTTGTGCATGTATTAACCAACTCTGTTGTATGGGCAACAATGCTACTCAATTCAGTGGCTCACATTTATTTGAAAGTAAACAATATTTTAACTTTTTTTTACCAACCATACATGATATAGATGTATGCATGATGAACATACATTTATATTTGATGACTATTAATACATTATGTATGGAGAATAGCTTGGGCCACAACAAATGTGATGATAAGAAAGAAATTCACCAAGGACCCATCATTATAGAAAAAAAAAGAGCTCAATTAAAAGGTTAAAATTTTATATAATTAAATTTAAAAAGACAAAAATTACATAAAGGAAGTCCAAAAAAATTGTAAACAAAATGGAGGCCCTTACGGATTGAGTTGACTTAACTCAAAGAGGGCAATGTAAAATCAAAGGTGTATATATATAAGGTTGATTGTCAAATCGATCATCAAATTTAGACCTTGATTTGTAACTGGTTCAATCAAAAGAAATTTTTATTTTTAGTTGGAGGGTTTTATATCAAACCCATAGAATAATTTAGCTACCCAATACAAGAGCACAAACCTTAGGCTAAAACCTAAAACCTCTTCAACTGAGAGCCTAAGGACTGAGGGGTATCCATTCCGCCAAAGTTACCCAAGGCACAAGTGGAACCTCATCCCTTATGGTGTCAAGTCCTTACATTCAACACGACTTGATCCCTAGTGGGCTCATTAGAACCATTCAACTTCACCAATAAACCAAGGGCCCATTAACAACGAAAGAATTTTTTACTTTAAATAGATTCTCCAAATCACAAATGGAACAGGTAAAAACATTCTACCCAAAAATAAACTAGCACTTGCACCCATAGGAGGATCAAGAAATACGCCGAAAGGAGACTTTAGAAAATTTTCCGGCGAGAATTTTTTTTTTTTTAACCGCATGAGACAATTCCGAGCACTATAATGCTCACATATAAAAGCCTCTATATATATATATATATATATTAAAGGAATAATAAGAGGACGCCGGAGAAAAATTGAAGACCGCCATAAAGGCAAATATTCCTTGAAGACCGCCGGCTGAATAAAGGTTGGCCTATTAAATGGGCTAAAATACATTTTTTCCTGTAATTTTATGACAGGAGGGAATCGAACTTTTGGGCTGATTCGGCGTAATCTGTTCACAGCCGAAAATGCTAGCGTAGAAAACCATATGCATTATATAATATATGTCCAGGCAATTACGGTAACACAACTGAACAGAATAAGAAAATGAGAAAAAAAAAATGTTGATGAGTAATTTGTAACGGATTTAAATGCATTTGGTATAAGTTTACATACATGCTTGTTCATCTCAGAAGTAAGTGTGATAATGTTATCTGCATTTCTGTGTTAAAAGTTGTATAATGGTGTGGAAAGATTAAAATGAATTCATTATAAAATAAAAGAAATTACATATTTCTAAGTTTCCAAATCTATAAAAACAAAGATAAGGCAGAATTCAAAAAAAAAGGAATAATATGTATCCATTATTGCTAGTCTACCTAAGTTCCAAAAAGAAATAAACTAAATTTACCAAGATAAACGGAATAAACTAAGTAAACTTAATATAAGTTGCAATAATTAATAACACCAACACCCTCCATAAAGTGCAACTTAGGATAAATATGAAATGGGCCCTCACAAAAGAAGTCATGTTAGGTACTCATGTATAATAATAAATCCTCCAAGAGAGAGAATGAAGAGAGAGACTCGATAACCCCCCAAAAGTGATGCCTCATGCACAAGAGATGGAAGGATGATATGACAAGTTAAAGAAGATTCATGTGCACCAAACCACGTTACTTCCCTTGAAGAAGTAAACTTAATGGTGCATGTCAAAGCTCTTCCCAATCTAGAAAAAGAGGGAAGAAATGCAAGATGAATGTCTTTGGCAATTGTGCCTCGATCTCCAATTCGATGATGAGAGGTACCAAGATTAGATTAAGTGTCCCAAGCCTAACTGAAGATGGTGGCAACTCAAAGCACTATGGAAACAAATGTAGAACACGAATTAGAGATTAACGGATAATGACTATAATCGAACTATCATCAAGGAAGAAATTCAAATACTCAAAGGCATCCTCTAGATTTGTAAGGTAGGACTCATAAAACAAACATCAAAGGTCTATCAAGTACTTGTCTCAATAAATTACCTCTGGAAGATAATGAAGATCTTGCTAAACTAAATCACAGGAAGCCTCGTCGAAGGCAACACTAAGCTCAATAGGAGATGATGGTGAAGTCCCAATACATGTCATCAGACTACTCTCCTTATCCCATGTAGTGTCCACACCAGATGCCTAAGTATAAACAACAAATAAATTTGCAAGTGTTAGTATAGAGGATGAAAGGAAGCAAGGTAAGCAGAAACAACTTTCTACACCAATCTAATGAGGGATAGTAGTGCAAATTTTTCTTAGATCTTTACAGTTACAATTATGTTTCACATTAGCAGAGAGATTAACACACATTCACAAGCAAGTATAAATGCAATGACACAAGATATACGTGGGGATAACCCTTTCGGGTGAAAAACCCCACACTCCAAATCCTGCACAATTTATTATCAAATCTAAAGAAGATTACAACACAGTTGCAATGCAAGTTCTTCCAGGAGTTGTCACAATGTCAAATCTGGAGTAATTCTGGCAGCATAACGATACCTACAAATGAACCATACAACTCCAATTCCAAGCACCTATATATAGAAAAGTAGTACGAATGGAGGTAGCTTCTAGAGCAAGTCACATAAGGAACTCATCCAAATCCATGTGGTTCAATTTCCAAGGCCATAAGACATGTGTATGACACTTGTAAGAGATTCTCTTTCATCCCTTACAACCCCCAACTTGGGCGCCCCAAATTTTCCCAATTAAGGTATGACAGATGCTCTTACAATGTCATAAAATCTGTCATTTATGACAACTCTTACAGTTGTAAGAGAATCTGTCATAACTGACTATTAATAGCAGATTCTCTTACAACCTGTCATAGTCAAACTTGGGCACCTACTTCCTCCATGCAAGATGCTTTCTAACACTTGTCTTCACTTGTCATAGGATCTTTTATTTTTGGTTCTTACATATCATAGGTTCTATCATAGGAATCTATCATAACTCTTACGTGTCATAAAAATTCTTACAACACCCAAAAGATGTCGACACATGGCAAAAGTCTTCTACCACAAAGTGGGATGCCTATCTCCTCATATGAGGACAAAAGTACATCTAGTCACCTTCCATGTAGGATGACACATAACCGTGCCAACTCCCACAAAGTGACAAAATAAGATTTGCATACAAATTACAATAATAGGCAAAAAATAAATATAATTAAATAATAATTGCTAGGAACTTGCAAAGGTTGAGACACCTTAATTCCCAACATTCTCCCACTTGTCAAACACCTTTCAAAATCCAATAGAATGACAGGGTTTAACTGCTAGGGGCCAAGAGGCCCATAGACTCCGAACACCATCCAAACTTCTTTGTGCCCATGGGCTTCGTCAAGGAATCTGCAACATTCGACAAAGTATCAACCTTCTCCAAATTCACCTTCTCATTCTCTACCATATCACGTACAAAGTGGTACTGCACATCAATGTGCTTGGTCCTTGCATGGAAAGTAGGATTCTTCGCCAAACAAATGGTACTCTGGCTATCACAAGAAATGGTAATCTTTCCTACATCAAACCCAATGTTAGAACACAATCTCTTAAGCCAAATGGCTTCCTTACGAGCATGAGTAGCTGCCATGTACTCTACTTTAGTTGTGGACAAAGAAACCACAGGTTGTCGCTTACTCATCCAACTAATAGCACCATCGAACATAGTGAACACATAAGCACTGGTGGATCTCTTGTTTCCAATGTCACCAACCCAATCTGAATCCATAAATCCATGAATACTCACAGAATGCTGAGAACCAGTAGGATAACCATGATAGCACAAGGCATACTCAAAAGTACCCCATAGATATCTAAAAACTCTCTTTACTGCATCCCAATGTATCCGTCCAGGATTAGCCATGAATCAGCTAAGGACTCCCACTACTTGGGCAATGTCTAGTCTTGTATAGACATCGCATACATCAAAATGCCAACTACACTAGCATAAGGTACTCTACTCATATCTTTCATCTCATAAGGAAACTTCAAACAATCTACAAAAGATAACTTTGTCCCCATTGTAATAGGAAAGATAACTTTGTCCCCATTGTAATAGGAACACTCAAAGGTCTACAATCTGCCATGTTGAATCTCTCCAACACAGTCTTCACATACTTACTCTGGCTCAACCAAAGTTTTATGTTTGCTCTATCTCTTCTGATCTCCATCCCTAGAATGTCCCTGGCTGCCCTTAAATTTTTTATTTCAAACTATGCTGACAACTGAGACTTCAAATCAGAAATCAAACCTTTACCATTCCCAATTAGCAACATATCATCAACATACAACGCTATAATGAGAATGCGATCATTATCAAACTTGAAGTAAACACAATGATCTGATTTCAATCTCAGAAATCCAATACTCAACACAAAGGCATCAAACTTTTGGTACCACATCCTAGGAGACTGCTTGAGACCATACAAAGACTTTTTCAACTTGCAAATTAGATTTTCTTTACCTTTCACAATGTAGTGCTCTAGTTGTGACATATAAATCTCTTCCTCTAAGTCACCATGAAGGATTGTTGTCTTCACATCCATCTGCTCCACCTCTAAATCATACATTGTTGCAAGAGATAATAGGAACTGAATAGATGTCAGCTTTGCAACTGGAGAGAAAATATCACCATAGCCAATTCCCTCCACCTGTGAATACCCCTTCGTGACCAACCTTGCCTTATATTTCTCAATGCTGCCATCTGAACCAAACTTTTTCTTAAACACCCATTTGCATCCAACAAGCTTTCTTCCTTCAGGCAAAGGAACCAAGTCCCAAGTATTATTCTTTTCCAAAGAAACCATCTCTTCTTCCATGGCCTCCTTCCAAGAACCTGCATCTTTCATACCCATAGCCTCCCTTACAATCCTAGGCTCATCAGCATTAGAAATCAAAGAAAAAATATAACTGGAATCATGTAATGAATAACCAAACCTTTCAAGTTGTCGCCTTATTCTTGTGGACCTCCTCACAAGTTGAGGTTGAGGTTCTGCATCTTCTTCTTCTGAACTTTCAAAGCTGCTAGAGCTCTCCTCATCATCAGATCTAACTAGTGTCTTCGGTTCAACTTTCTCAGGGGTGGGAGGAAGCTAGACCACATCATCTTTCTTTTTCTCTTTCTCTGGCTATAAAACAATAGAAGAAGGACTAAGCTCTTTGAAGATCACACTTCTGTTATATAGAACTCTTTCAGCCACTGGATCCCATAGCTTGTACCCTTTCACACCGATACCATAACCGATGAAGATACATTTAACTGCCTTGTTCTCCAACTTGGACCTCTTCTCCTTAGGCACATGTGCATATGCCTCACAAGAAAATACTCGAATGTGTCTTAACAAAGGCTTCTTACCAGACCATGCCTCCATAGGGGTCTTGTTAACGAGCACCAATGTAGGAGACCTATTAACCAGGTAACAAGTGATAGCAATAGCTTTAGCCCAAAACTTTTGTTCTAGGCCAGCCCCACTTAACATGCTCCTAGCCCTCTCCATCAACGTTCTATTCATTCTTTCTACAACTCCATTTTGCTAAGGAGTCTATGAAGTTGTCTTATGCCTCTCAATATCTTGTTCTTTATAGAACTTGTCAAAATCTACTGAGCAAAACTCACCACCATTATCAGTTCTCAAACATTTAATCTTTCTATCTTCTGGATTCTCAACAAGAGCCTTAAACTCTTTGAATCTTGCAAAAATGGTATATTTACTCCTAAGGAAATATACCCATGTCCTTCTACTATAGTCATCAATAAATGAAACAAAATACATAGATTTTGAAATTAAAGGAACATTAACAGGACCAAAAATATCAGAGTGAACTAGTTCCAACACCTCAAAAGATTTATGAAAACTATGGTAAAACTGAGCACAATTTTGTTTTCCATATATACAGTGTTTGCAGAAATTAAACTCAAGGTTATAATCATCCATTCCCTCAATGAGGTTTTTATTTTTCAGGGTCCTCAAACCCTTTTCACCAATATGGCCAAGTCTTTGGTGCCACAGCATTGTTTTCTCAGTAGGAAGTTTCATTTCCATAGAATGAGCACCCTTGGGTACCTAAAATGCACGACCATCAGAAGTAGATGCAACAATCTTCTTGGCTACTAGTTCCAATGGTAAGGATGAAGAATCTGAAGCTCTCTTCTTCAAAACAAAGGCATTATTGCACTGAACCACACATGCATCAAGCTGAAACGGAGTGCCAATCCAAACACCCTTAGCCAACACCATAGCTCCTCTCATCATCTTTCATCCTCCATTTGAGAAAACAACCTACACACCCACATCATTTAATTTGCTTACATATAACAGGTTTCATACCAAGCCAAGGATATGCAATACACCATTGATCCCCTTCACTCGACCATCAGGGAATCTGATCAGGACTCTTCCATAGCTAACTATTTCCAAGTGAGAGTCATCACCCAGGTACACCTTCCCACCATCAAACTCTTCATACTTTTAAAACTAGTTTCTGTGGGATGTCATATGAAACGATGCACCAGAATCAATTAACCACACATCCTCAAATGCATGTGTTGCCAAGGCAGCGACAAATGCTTCTCCATCATCTTGAGAGGCCTTGTCAGAGTCAAAATCATGGTTTTTCATCTTCTTCTTTTTCTCCTCCTTACAATCCTTGCGAAAATGACTAGGTTTGCCACAGTTCCAACATAAGAACTTGGACTTTCTAGGAGACTTTGATCTCCCACGGTATTTGGATCTTCCTTTGTATTCTTTCTTCTTGTCCTTCTTCTTTCCTTTTTCCTTGGACCTACCATGAACCGCAAGAGCCTCCTTAGCTGTTTCAAAAGACTTTCTCCACATTTCTTCAGATAACAGCGAAGAAACCACTTCATCCATCTTAAAGGTGGTAGTGCTACTCCCAATGGCCATCACAAGGTGGTCCCACGAATCTGGTAAAGAACACAACAATGTCATGCAACGATCCTCCTCCTCCATCTTCACACCAACAGAGGTCAATTGAGCAACAAGCATATTAAAAGAATTAAGATGATCTGCCACAGATCCTTCATCTTCCATCCTTAGAGAGTATAGTTTCTTTCTTAGGAATAGCTTGTTTACCAAGGACTTAGCCCAATAAACATCACCAAGCTTCTTCCACAACTCTTTTGCAGTTTTCTCCTCATGGACGTTCAGGAGCACAGAATCAGCCAAATAGAGCCTTATGAGACCCTTGGCCTTCTAATCCAT
The DNA here is from genome assembly GCA_027924645.1 of Cunninghamia lanceolata. Lineage (NCBI taxonomy): Eukaryota > Viridiplantae > Streptophyta > Pinopsida > Cupressales > Cupressaceae > Cunninghamia > Cunninghamia lanceolata. The sequence goes on from BSBN01000841.1 coordinate 1,054,267, forward strand.
CTAATCCCAATCTTCTTGTTCCATGCTCTAGGGTTTGGTGTCAGATATCACAAGCCATAAATCTCTATCCACCAGCATATCCTCCATCTTGAGTTTCCACAACTCAAAGTTGCCTGTGTTGAATTTTTCAATCTCGAATCTCCCAGATGTGCTTGCCATCTTCTCACTACAACAAGATCACAAAATTATATGCAAGACTCCCACTCAATCAAAGATTAGTACAAAAAACCCTCTACCTAGCAGCTAGGACCAAAACTAGTCAGGCTCTGATACCAACTGAAAGGAAGCAAGGTAAGCGGAAACAGCTTCCTACACCAATCTAATGAGGGAAAGTAGTGCAAATTTTTCTTAGATCTTTACAGTTACAGTTATGTTTCACATTAATAGAGAGATTAACACACATTCACAAGCAAGTATAAATGCAATGACACAAGATATACATGGGGAAACCCTTTCGGGTGAAAAACCCCACACTCTAAAATCTGCACAATGTATTGTCAAATCTAAAGGAGATTACAACACACTTTCAATGCAAGTTCTTTCAGGAGTTGTCACAATGTCAAATCTAGAGTAATTCTAGTAGCATAAAGGTACCTGCAAATGAACCATACAACTCCAACTCCAAGCACCTATATATAGAGAGAAGTAGTACGAATGGAGGTAGCTTCTAGAGCAAGTCACACAAGGAACTCATCCAAATCCATGTGGCCCAATTTCTAAGGCCATAAAACATGCATATGACACTTGTAAGAGATTCTCTTTCATCCATTACTACCCCCAACCTAGGGGCCCCAAATTTGCCCAATTAAGGTGTGACAAATGCTCTTACAATGTTGTAAAATCTATCATATATGACAACTCTTACAACTGTAAGAGAATCTGTCATAACTAACTATTAATAGCAAATTCTCTTACAACATGTCATAGTCAAACTTGGGCACCTAGTTCCTCCATGCAAGATGCTTTCTAACACTTGTCTTCACCTGTCATAGGATCTTCTATTTCTAGCTCTTACATGTCATAGATTCTATCATAGGAATCTGTCATAACTCTTACGCGTCATAAACCTCTTACAACACCCAAATCTGACACGTGGAAAAAGTCTTCTACCACAAAGTGGGATGCCTATCTCCTCATATGAGAACAAAAATACATCTAGTCACCTTCCATGTAGGATGACACATCACCATGCCAACTCCCACAAAGTGACAAAATAAGATTTGCATACAAATTACAATAATAGGCAAAAAATAAATATAATTAAATAATAAATGCTAGGAACTTGCAAAGGTTGAGACACCTTAATTCCCAATAGAGGCGTCCTCAGTCTTAGAATCAACTAAAGTTTTAGGAGCATCAGGAGAAGTCTCTATGTGATCTTTAAGAGCAATATTTACCCAATATTTAAACATTACAATTGTATCGTGATGATATGGATGAAATTCATTAAGAGTTAGAAGATTGCCCATTGCAAGATCATCTGGGAATGGAGATTCATAGATTCTCCATACATCTTCAAGATTCTAGTCCATAGGTCATGAGGGCACTCAATGTAAGTGGTGACCATCATGGTGTCAACATCAATGATCACATAATTAATCCTAAGACATATTCAGTCTAGTCCTTCCATACAAATCTCTACTAAAAAGAAGTGGGTTCAAGGACCAATCCATAGAGAATTAGTAGGAGTTTGACCCATCTAAAATGTTTTAGAAGTCCATCTTGACCAAGACTTGTAGTTCCATCTATCCAATTTGATTATTATAGGATGTGTTTTTGATACCCATGTTAACTACTCAAATTAGATTAAGAAATCAAATTGACAATGCAAATCAAGAGTACCCCCAAAATGAAACTTTATATCCATTCATAGAATATAAAATTCCCAACTCTTAAATCCCCTTTGACCGAATGTTACAAAGTTTTGGCACTTTATCTCAGTGCAATTACAATGCATAAATAAGAGAGAGTTTCAAATTGAAATCACAATCACCTTGATTAGAATTAGATAAACAAATATTATCAAACTATAGAGCATTGAGCAAGCTTTTTGACACCTATAAGAAGTCAAAAATCTAACAATCTAGGCAAAAGTTATGCCTGTGTTCCATGCAAAGTGATTACAAGGGTAAATGGAACCACAACCAAATTTAGAACACAACCAAAATTTGTACTAGAATAGAAAAATCTACCAAAATAGTGGGATTGCTAAAATTACTGCCAAATATAGTGGCTTCCAAAAACCTTGCTCAAATAGTGGATTCGTCAAAGTTAGTTGGCTATGTGAAATAGGTTTTGTTGGTTTTATGTTGATGCAGGCAAATATACAATGTAGGGTAGCTACTAATGAGTTGAGAGATCGCGTGCCAATGTGTAAAGGAGGGGCATGAGGTGGCCTCAAAGCCATGTAGACTCTCTAAAGGGAGGTGGTGGCCTTTAAATGTTGCATAACCCAATAGAGGTTGTGACTTAGCTTAGGAAGTCACACTAATGGTGTTGGCAATGCCTTTTGTGGCCACTACCTATGAAGAGGGGGCTTGTGCTTTAAAACACCCAAACAATTAAAATACCTACAAATTGTGTAGTATGGTATAGGACAAGAGTATAGGGAATATTTATTGTACCTCTTGTATTCCTAAAAAAATGTTTGAAACTTTTATAATTGGAAAACAAATCACCTTATAAAATATACATGTGTACTATGATGCCTATCAATGGGATTGTAAGGTATGCACACAAAGATTGTATCGAAAGTATAATATAAATTTTGTATGGTAAAACATCAATTTTTTTTGCCTCTAGTTACCTAGCTCCAAAATTGACAATTTGATAATAGATTTATGGGGTTTGATGCCTTATGGACGTGACGGTGCAATTTGTTTCAAGCTAGGAGACACTAAAATATTATATCCTCATTGAAGCTTCAATTGACCCCCCATTCCTTAGAGGACTAAACAAACTACAAACACCAACCTCACTCTGATACTGTGTAGGATTCAAGGAGAATCCAAACATAGCCTAGATCTAAGTGAATGAAGAAAGTTACAAAACTGCAAGCAAACAAATAGAAAGCACAAAATGCAAATAACAATAAATTCCAATATCAAGGATGTAGAAAGACAAATGAAATGATTGCAAAGCAAATAAAATTACATACAATATACAACCTCTAAGTTTCCAAATCCGAAGAGGATAAAGATAAGGCAGAATCCAAAAAATGAGGGAATAACATGTACCCATTATCCCTAGTCTATCTAAGTAATAAAAAGAAATAAATGAAAGTCGCCTAAGTAAATGAAATAAACTAAGTAAACTTAATATAAAGTGAAATAATTAATTACACCAACAAATTATATAAATAAATAAAATTATAGATAAATTAATAATTAATTTAAAATTATATAATTTTTTTGATAGAATAGTGTGGGATCTATAAGGACCCACATCCAAGAAGAAATTAATACAGTATTAAATACAAAAAGTATGGCCAAAACTATAAAATCCTAACACCAAGCATGCCAAATCATTAGATTAAAATCCTAAATGAATGACGGAGCCACTGAATCCCCTCATCCCTAACTACCAATTAGATTCTTAGAGCCAACTCTCCATGTGCAATTGAGATCTTGCAACCTCATCATAAGATAAAATAGGGGTGGTAAAGACACTACTAACATACAAAATGTTATTTCACAAAACTTTCTATAGTTTATCTATTGCAAGTACCATGTCATTGTAGAAATCCTCAACATTATCTATTCTTCTTTCTATATTTGACTCCACCCCCACTTCAATGTCACGCCATTGAGTGTCTTCGATATACATCATAGAGCATTTTGAAGGAAATTTTGGAGATAAATTCTATTGTAGATACTTCGTAATCCATGGGCATACCACCTCATCTACCATCTTTTTCTTTAAATTTATTTCAAAAACATTACCTAGAAAACTCTAAGTAACCTTAAAATGTTATAATTAATATATTATAATGATATATCTCAACTTTTTTTAAGAAATATATTTAAAGTATTTATGCTAGTAATTAAATATATGACTTGTCAAAATGTGAACTTAACTATTTTATGATATCATTCACTGCACTTGTATATAAGAATGCACTTGTATATAAGAATGTATACATTGTTTACTATTTTTTTTTTCACTTGTTCAAAATTAGTCATTTTGTGATTGTCATGTCGCAATTATTCCAGTACTATAAAAGCATCTCGAGAGGCTTCAATTGCATGCTGTCTACGGAGATGCTATGTTCGGTGGAATCATTTTAAGGAATATATTTAGTTTAAGTATTACTAAAATGTGGGTCTCACATGGACTTCATGGTCTTCTACAAACGGTCTACATTTTAATGATGAATAATTTGATTGCCTATCATTGATTCATTTGTTAAGTCAAATCCCTTCACGGGCTTAACAAAAGCAGTCAAGTGAAAAATGTCTTCCCTTAATCATGGCATGGAGTGTGAAACCCACCGGTTACACCAACAACATGTGACATGGGATTATACCTAGTTGTTACACTATCATGTCCAACTATCATGTAGTATTGTAAATGATTGAATTTTGGGTGAAATATATTTATATAATATTTAATAATTTATATGAAATGGTATCACATTCTTAAGTCTTGTACATTAGATTAAATTTAATAAATCAAAACGTCAAATAATTATATGGTTTCAAGAAGGAAATAATTATAAACACATTATATTGTTTTTAGAAGGAAATAATCGTACAAAGTATCAATTATCAAGTCTTCAACATAAAACAAGAGAATAAAACTTAAACAACAAGAGTTATAATCTCAATGGTTGGAGGGTCCTTGTCATCAATATTAGAATCCCAACCTATGTCTAACAAATCTTGACCATCATCCACAAGCTCCCAACCAATGAGAGGATTATTATCATCATTCTCATTATGGTCCTCCTATTTAGGAGGCTATCTATCCTCCATGTCTTGCTAAGAAGAAATAGTCAAGGCCAACTAAGGAAACTTATCCTGACTAACAAGAGCCGCCAATCCATGTTGTTGAGAATAAATAGAAGATGAGTGATGCCTACCCTATAGGGGAGGAGACCACCTAGTGTATTGCCTAGTCAAAGGAGGAGGTGACTGGTGACCCGACTTTGAGAGAGACACCTAGAAGTATCAATTGGACCATGTTTATGGCCTCAACATCACAACCTAGCAAGAGATGGAAATGAAGGGGGAACTCGCACCATTGTGCAGGGAACATTTCCCTAATTATCCAATAGGGTTTGAAGGTGGGTCACCTCTAGAGCCACCTTATTAGCTTGTACCTAAATATGCATAAATACATTGTTTACCACCAAAGATCTACAGTAGGTAGAAAAATGTGTGTTCATAGAATTATGAGAAAAAATAGTGCATTTCTATCTTTCCAAATAGTAAATAGAATCTTCGTTCTAAAAGTATGCCAAAGCTATGCAAATTTAGATGAAAGAAGTTATGGATCTAAGAGCAAACAACTTGAGCTCAAGCACAAAACACAAATAGGTGATTAATGGTCTAAAAATGCCCACAAAATGGGCAATTGGGGTTTGAAATACCCAAGTGGATAGACCACTTACCAGTAGGAAGGTCTTTGAATAATAGAAACCAAGCAAAATAAGCATGTTTTGGCTCCACAATAGCTTTCCAAAAGTATGCAACCTCTTATCCCAAACCTATGAGGGAGAGTGAAAAGATCACCTCTCATTCAACTCCTAAACCATAGATAAATGAGGAGAAACCCAATTGTAACCCCTACTAGGAGTGTATTTGTAGAAAGGAAAATCCACAAACCACTTCTAATCTCTCCACCATGGCCAATTTAACTACACAACAATCTTATGTTGGTGTTAAAAAGGCACAACCTCTCAAATCTCCTGGAAAGATTCTTTGTCTCGATTACTCAAGTTGAATTTAGCTTTTGCTAGGCTTTTTCTTGAGCCCCAAAAAGCCAAGGTGAGGTGACTTTGGAATATAAATCTTGAACAATCCTAATGCTTCTTCTAAAAAGCTTAAGTGAATCCAAGGAATCTTGGCTAGAGGAGATTCATGGATGGTGATAACAAGAGACCACCAAATAAACTACTAATGGATTGAAATCCCATCACAAAATCCTTTTCCATTCCAAGGAAGCCAAGGTTTCATGGCTTCCTAAGCCTTCCATTTTATTTTGAATAATCTAGACTTAGTACTAGTCCAAATTTTAAAAAACTATCTTGAATAGGTCCAAATTATTTGAAATATAGGAGTACTAATCTAAGTCTAGATTGTGGGGAATAAGTCCAAGTTATTTGAAATATCCATTCCCCTAGTTTAGTTTATTTGGAATAAAAATATCTCTTGTTCAATTTTTGGGCCAAAAGTCCAAATTTTTCAAAATAGCTCTTCCAAATGCTCTGAGCCACAAAACTCCTAGAAATTTAATGGGCATCAGAGATATGACAAGCGAATGAAACCTTAAGCCCTTCCAAGCTACACAACCGTAGGGAGGACCCAAGGAAATGCAATTCCCTAGAAGCATTTTCCAAGCTTCATTTCCTTTAATGGCTCTCATAGTATATTTCAATAAAAAGAGTCATCCCTTGGTGATGCACATCAATTAGGCCCAAGCCTAGAGTCTTTACAGAGCCAATAAAAATCTCAACCTACTATATAAAAACCCTTAGTCTAATTAGAAATGGCCCAAAGAAAAACTCTTAGTAATTTTTCCAACTTATGAAAGGAAGCCTTAAAAGGCACCGAAAAAGTTGAGTAAAACACTTGAGTGGCAACTGAAACATTAGATAAAACTTAGAACTTGCTATCCAAAGAGAGGCTTAGTGATCTAATATGACAACTTCTTTTCAACTCTGTCAATAGCTCATACTACCAAAGAGAAGATGAAAATACCTAAAAAGCAAAAGAAATACCAAAAAAATAAAAAATTTCTTGATGTCCAATCCATTTCCATCCAAGAAGGAGGAGAGAAGGATTGTCTATAACACAGGAGATTATACCATTCAGTACTATAACTAGGAGATAATAGAGTTGTTAGTTATCACCTAGAAGGGAGATAACAAAGACTAGTCTCTAGGAAATGACATTAGCAAGAAGATGACCAAACCCTTTAGCATCTAACACATAAAGCGACAGTTCTAGAGGATATACTTGCCTAATTAACTAAAATAGACCAAACTACTCATATTGAATACCATTGATGGTAGGAAATTTAGAGGCATATACAAATATCTTTCTCATAGATTGAAGGAATTTATTTTCAATGCTAATAGCATAGAGCATGGAAGGAATGAAAGGTCATTAAATCCTATCATAAGCCTTTTCAAAGTCAATTTAAGAAAAAATGCATGTTGGTTAGACTTCCTCGCCCATACCATAACTTCCCAAACAACAATTATATTCTCTAATATGAATTTGTTTTTTGATTAAATTAGTTTGCTCAAGATAAGCCACCATTGAGAGCAAGTGGAGAATATACAACACAAGGGATTTAATAATAATCTTTTAGGATACATTGAGCAAACTTATAGGTCTCCAATTCCAAATCAACTCTAGATAACCAACATTAGGTATAAATTTGATATTATTTTTGTTAATTATTGTAGACACCTATGTAAGAGTCAATAATGGACTCAAGCACTTCCAAGATCACCTGCAATCAATTCAATCTTCCACAACAAGAGAGAAAAGCAATATTGCCAAGATTAATGATGCATAACATTTACAAGATGCAAAGATTGACTTGATACAATTCTACATTGCATAAAATGTACAATGAGATGCCTTCCTTATATAGGCAAGGTGAGAGGTGAGGCACAAGGCTGACATAGTGGAAAAACTAACTAGATGACACAAATAATAAATGCACCTAGACACCACTAATAAATAAATGCATGTAAGACAACTTGTAAAATGACAAGTGTATTAATGCTATGGCATTAGACAACTAGTGCAAAAATATTAAATGCACCTAGAAGTACATTATTGAATGCACCTAATGACACCTAAGTAAGCTTAAGTAGACTAGTGTGAAGACCTAACTAGGTAATCTCTTTTTACACTAACACCCCCTTAAGTGCAACTTAGGGAGAAGCAAACTAGGCATGAATGCATGAATGAGTCCTGGCTACAAGGCCATGTTAGATACTCATGAACAACAGATCTCAAGTGGAGAAAAGGAGAAAACCACATGGGACAAAACTCCTCTCCAAAAGTGAGGATGCAATAACATGTACAAGTGATGAAATGATGAAAGAAGGACTCAATACCCCCCATGTACACCATCCATCACAAATATAAATCAATAGCTCCCCATAAGAGGGAAATAATGAGACAAGATGTCCCCCCAGAATGAAGTAGCTTGTGTGCCAATGGTGAATGCTCGAAGAAGAAGACCAAAGAAGATCCAAAACCGGAAAACAACATTTCTCCCCTTGGGAAGAAACCAATCCACTGGTGGATGTAGAAGAAACTCCAAGTCCAAAACACAAGAGATGAGGAAGGAAGTCTCATGAAGTATGATGTCTTTGAAAGATGCTCATGTGTCTGCATGTTGATGCTGAAAGATGCCACAATCAAATCAGAAGTCCCAGGCCTAGCTGATGAAGGTGACAAACTAGAACCAAGTGGAAACTAAAAATCATCAATCTCCAAAGACAAATATGGGGTGATAACAACTGTGCTATGACTTTCATCAAAGAGGAGATGAATATCCTCAATAGTGTCCTTCAAATATGAAAGATGAGACTCCATAAACAAGAATGATATGTTTGATAAATAGGAATACCAATCAAGAAGACTGATATGATCCTACTGCACTAAATCACTGAAAGCTCTTGAAGAAGCATCACTGGACTCAAATGTAGCAACACGTGGTGGAGATGTGTCTACACATGCTAGATTAGGAAAATTGGGCAAACTAATGCCATTAGCATTGCAAAGTTGTCTCAATTGATGAAGCTCAATTTGCAATCTTAAATCATCAATTTATTTTTATATGCATTCATCATCAGTATGCCTTTTTCTCCCACAATAATCACATTTTAATTTCCACAAACTAAGAGACATGATTACACCAGAAAACAAAAATCACCACAAGAGCATCCCCCCAAAATTCACTCAATCATGAGAAACCCCCAGAAATATATGATCATGGCACTTTATACTTAGTGCAATTACAATTGCCACAAGCCAAAATAGCAAAGTGGTCTTTAATCTTGGTACAATACAAAAGCTAAAAATGGGCTACAACTGAAAGTACAATTTCTAGGCAAAATTGGATCAAATAGATTATAGATCTGAGAAGTACTCAAAAAATTATACACTTTCAAAAAAACATCATGAAAAAATGGTACTGTAGGAGCTCAAACAGAGCCCTAGAAGTTCCAAAAATAGGAACTGCTCAGAAGGAGTGACGAAGATCTACAATTTCTAGAAAAACCAGTCATCAAAACCAAAATCCCATTGTACCACTACGCAGTATGTGAAATTCCATCCCAAATAAAAAAAAATCTTGAAAAAGGGAGCAAATATGAGCAATTTAGAGGCCTACAAAGATTGACTTCCAAAATCAAAATGCTAACAGAGAGGGAGCCTGCCACAATTTTTTGATTAGGTTTGTGCACGATCTATTTGCTACATGCAAAAACTAACATATACCTAGATAGTTTTTCAATGCGATGAACAAAACCCATAAAGTGTTTTTCTTTCTAACATGTAGAAGATGTGGATATAATGCAAAAAATGCCTCCAACAACAAAAAAAATGGCATGTAGAAGTTGAATCATCCACCTAAGTCAAGAAAAGGCACGCTAAAACCTGCAAGATTGCACCAGGAGGCACTAAAAAATATTTCTTGGCAAAAACTCTCAATAAAGAGGGAAGGAGATCACGGATCTGAAGCTTTGATACCATGTAAGAGTCAATAATGGACTCAAGCACTCCCAGGATCACTTGTAATCAATTCAATCTTCCACAATAAGAGAAAAAAGTAATATTGCCAAGAATTATGATGCATAACATTTACAAGATGCAAATCTTGACTTGATACAATTCTACATTGCATAAAATGTACAATGAGATACCTTCCTTTTATAGGCAAGGTGAGAGGTGAGGCACAAGGCAAACATAGTGAAAAAACTAACTAGATGACACAAATAATAAATGCACCTAGACACCACTAATAAATAAATGCATGTAAGACAACTTGTAATATGACAAGTGTCTTAATGCTATGACATGAGACAACTAGTGCAAAAATATTAAATGCACCTAATGACACCTAAGTAAGCTTAAGTAGACTAGTGTGAAGAGGACCTAACTAGGTAATATCTCTTTTTACACTAACAACCTAAAACTGACCATGTCTTTCGACGTCACTTTCAACAACTTTTTTGACACCTTGCGACACATTTTGTTCTAGGACCCTTCCATGACCCCTTCCATCATCCAATTAGACTAGTGTGAAGAGGACCTAACTAGGTAATATCTCATTTTACACTAACAAACTAAAATTGATCATGTCTTTTGACACCTCTTGTGACACATTTTGTTCTAGGACCCTTTCATGACCCTTTCGTCTAATCTTAGCCATCCATTCTATCTGTCTCCATCTATAAATTGAGCCTCTCTGTTACATCCCCAAATTTTTGTCTTGCTAATACTATTTACTTTTACTTGGACATAAGTAAATTTAATTTGATGTTTAGATTAATAACAAGGAAAGATGGATTTTATTGAATGTCAATTATGGAAATGAATATGTTATTGTCAATTTAATAATTGCATTATGAGAATTTGGTTTATTATTTGAATAATGATGCACTGATCGTAATCTATTGATTCCAAGTTCTATATAGGATTATAGGTTTTGGATGACTCTTAGAGAAAAGAGAGAGAGAGAGAGAGAGTATCTTTCGAGGAGAGAGATATAGACCTCAGGTTACGAGTGATTATTTTCCAAAACGAGTATAGTGTTTAACGAAAACGTAAACCAATATCCATAGAGGTAAGTCATGTTTGTCAGGATACTTTTGAATCTAGTCGACAAGTAGTTGATATCTTTCGATTCTTTTCTAGTCAAGTCATTTGTGTGTCGACATAGTCATTTGTAAAGTAAACGTCGTCTGAGTAGAACTGTGACCATTTACGACTAACGTAAATATTATGACGTCATTGTCGTAAAATGGTTGTGTTATTATCTTTGAGTCATTTAAGGTTTTATTGTCGACATTTAACATCAAATGATGATCTCGTCAAGACAAGTTGACGTGATTTAACGAAGGATTGTGAAGGGGAGACAAGCTCGACCCATTCACATTATCCGTAAGCCTTTGACTTATTATTATTATTATTATATTTATTGATCAAATCATAAACTATCAAATAGGATAAATGACATGATCAAACTATATTTAAATATATAAACAAATAAGTATATATATTCATTGATTTGAGGTTAACACCTCATAATAGTTATTAATGCATACTCACTAATGAGCAGTCGTAGGCATATGTGAAGGAATGCCTTCATTATAACAAGTGATGGATCAGATCACTTAGCGATCATTAATGATCAAGCTGTGTTTTAATTGTTATGTCGGCCTCCTTAGAAGAGGAGTAGTGGTAATAACTACCACATTCTATGAGCTCCCTGAGTCGTATGTCTTCCATCAACATATGGGAAACTTGGCATAATATTTGGTTTTGGTTGAAACCAAATCGGTTGTGGACTGCAACGTATTCAATTATGTTTCCAACTATGTAAGTGGGGAGAGCAAAGATAGGCAACTCATTAAAAGTTGAATGGAAATCTTTAAAGGCATGACTCATAAGAGTCGAGAAAGGATTGTTTTAAGCACAGGAAGGGATCGTTGTTAGCAGCAGAGAAGAAATAACCAATCTTGTAGGAGGATGCATCGTGCGTTTTCTAGGCATTGAATTGGAGTGTCCAATCTGCATCTCAACCTTAAACCTGAACACCGCCGCCACCAGGTATCATTCATGCTTTGTGTACAATGATAACATTGAAATATCAAATGTTCTTTATGTCCTCTGTATTCTTGTAGAGGATATTCAATTATGCCATTTAGGCTCTATTATTCTATTCAATGCATATTCGCCCAAAACCAGTGGAGTTGGATGTAATGATTCATTGTTAGCATCCATAGCAAACTGTTTAAAAACCTTCACGAATCTTGATAGCATCTATTAGCCTAGCTGCCGATACCTAAAAATAGTTGAAATATATTCATTAGTGTTTGAGCCGAATATAGTTTATTTGTTTGAAGACTGTTTAAACATGTCATATTACTGGTAATGATTAAATGATCATTGCATATTATATACTGAAGAAGGATATACTAATCATCGTTTGCCTTATAAACTAGTTGGTCTAATGAATGAGAATTATCTTGTAGCAAGTCGATGTTATAGTTATAAGTTGATCATACAATAGACTATCGATGAAATTAGTGCAAATAAAACTTGATAGGAATACTCATTAGCTATGAGTCATTTGGTTTGGTCATTAAGTTGTGTTAATATCATTTTAAAACCATTCTTGGATTAGACTATATATATATATATATATATATATATATATATATATATATATATATATATATATATATATATATATATATATATATATATATATATATATAAGTTGATCATACAATAGACTATCGATGAAATTAGTGCAAATAAAACTTGATAGGAATACTCATTAGCTATGAGTCATTTGGTTTGGTCATTAAGTTGTGTTAATATCATTTTAAAACCATTCTTGGATTAGACTCTATATATATATATATAGTCAAAAATAATTTCTTTTCAAAAAAAAAACTTAGATTCTTAGTAATCTGTTGAAAGCTGTCTTTTATCCAGTCAAATGATAGAACACTAGGAATATTATGATAGAAGAAGTAAGGTCCATAGGACCATCTTTATTAGCTATTCTATTAATCTTGATGAATATAACATTGTAGCAAACTATTATGATGGAATAGACTAAGTCTAACTAGAAATGACCTTGTATGGAAACATATATAAGTATATATATCGTGATTGTTAATGACATCACATTAAGGAAAGTAAAAGGTTCTCATAATCCTTATTAAAGGAGGAGATTACTATCTCAGAACCATATTATGCTTAATCACAATTTAGTTAAACCATAAGGTACTATGATACTATATTATTATGTTATTATTGGACCACAAGATTAATATACTCGTGTTGTGATATAGTTATCACATGACTTAATGTAAGCATATTGAGGATTAAAGTTATCAAGCTTGTAGAACTTCACTAAAGTCTTCTAGAGACTCAAGAAGAGTTGGATAAACATTGCTCAATGACATTATTAGATAATTTTTCTTAGAAGAAGTAACTTTTCGACTTTGAACTTAAGTGATCGCAACTTGAAATAAGTTTTTACATCTTTTGGAATTAAATTGGTCATAGTCGATGTTTAAACTTGATTGGAACCTTTTGGTTGAATATAACTAAGATTTTCTTATAAATGAGGAATGGTCTCGTTTAGAAAGTTTGAACCGACCTTTAAGTGGAAAGAAGACTAAAGGAAAATCATTTACTCAAACATTATTCTTTTAGAATTAATTGTTCGATATTCCATTATCATGGAAAAGGAAAAGCAAACCCTATATTGACCCAGTAGGGTTAAGTTTTTAAATGTATCTTTTCAGGTTACAACTCGCTTTAGCTATTTCTATATGGGTCGACAAAGAAGGTCGAGTACCCTAAATAATAATGTTCATTTTATTTACTTGTCAAAAGGATGGCGTGTCCTTATCGATAACATTTATCATTGGTTTGATAACCTATCGGATTGTTTATAAATTGACTTAAAGTTCTTTATGTGTCATTAAGTTTTGGGATCTCAGGTTTTGCAAAGATGCAATGAGTATCCTTGTATAAAGAGTTAATCCATAAGACCTATGGAACATTTACAGTGTTCGTAAACTTGTCTAAGTTGGGAAGACTAAAATATTGAAGTTGTCAGGACTTTATAATTAAACATAGTTGACCAAGTTAAACTGCAGGAATATGATAGTATCCAAGTCAAGTTGGGGTGGGTGAACATTACGACTACGTTCATTGTGAATGTCTATTCATATTGAATCTTTGGCCAAAGTAACGCATTCATTTTTTACATGCATTGTCGGTTCACTATATCTGGATTGCATAACCTATCAGAAATCATACGTAGCTAGAGGGTATCTAGGGTTGTATGGTTGATAGAGTTGTGTAGGATACAACACTATGTACTTGGGAAGGCAAATTACCACTGGTCACCTTTGGTCTATATTCCTCGTGAAGGGAAGGGCCACTTCCTATGTGGAAGATGTGTGGGAGACCGCCGGTCTGTGGATGGAGGTAAATCACTGGGAAGATACTCTCTCTCCAGCAAAAAACATGTCAGGGCTTGTGATAAAGATGTCAGATATTCAGAAGCAGTAATTATTCCAAATTTGTTTATGTAATTGATTTACTTTTACCGATATTGTAATTGAGAAAGACAATATGATATATTGTATTATGTTAAAGAATATTGCAATTTGTTGTTACTTGATTATATGTTAAGTAAAAGAAAAAATTTCTCTCATTTTTACCTTGTTGAATTACTCTATGGTAAATTTCTGGTTTTACTATGTTTTTAGAACGTGGATGTTACATATGGTATCAAAGCTACCAGGTTCGACACTAGGGCTTATGATTCCACTGTGCTAACATGTAATCAACATTATGTGGTTAGCTAATGTTTGAATTTCTTGTGCCAGAATGGCGTGGAGAAGAACTAAGAAAAATGCTAGAAAATCTATTCCCCAGCATTTTCTAGAATTAGTAGTTAAGAAAGAACCTATTGAGGAAGTGAAATTTAAAGAGCATATTAATTACATCGAGGATGCATGGCTGGAGGATTCAAAGACTTTTGTTGATGCACTTTGTTAAGGGAAAATTGGATTCAAATGAATAATCAATAATATCAAATATCAAGATACCTAAAACTCAATGAAATAGTGAACAAAAAAGATCAATCAAACAATGAACAATAACAAAGCAAACCTCCTTAATTCGAAGCTTCCATTGATCGCCTATCACAATCAATCTTGCATGTATGAAATAGGGCCCTCAGAGAGTGCACTTCTTTGCTATGCTTCAAGAATGTCAATTGGGAATGGCTATGATAATACCACCATGAAGAGGAGCTTCCCAATGATGAATAGTGTGTAGTAACGAGTGTGATCACAAGCAATGAAGGAATTGGTGCCAAAGGCGCACTGTAATTCCTGTAGAGTAACAATACTTAAAGCTTGGATGAATGAAATGGAAGAATGAGGTTCAATTTATAGACTTGAGAGAATGAAGATCAATGGTATAGAGAGAATGAGAAGATCAACGGTTGAGAATAGTTGAGGAACATGCAACGAATAAGAAAAAGACATGTGTCTTGCTTTCTTTTGCATGAGAGGATTTGCTAATAATAGAAGAATGAGTTAAAGCAATTAAAAGAATATAATAATCAGTTAAGTGATTTAAAACAAGAAGAATGGATTTGCATGAGGATAAGAAGATATTTTGCTTTATTAAATATTAGGAATATTTAAATGCATGTGCACAATGATTGAATTATATTTATAGATAACTCAATTTAGAAGAAAAAGACAACTTAAATAAATATTTGATTTATTTAAATTTAGAGAAGATATTATTGGAAGAAAACAATTAAATAATTGGAATTATTTAATTTGGAAGATTTTGGAAGAATTAGAAGATATGAAAGAATTTAAATAAATTTGATTTAATTAAATAATTAAGAATTATTTAATCGTTTGGGAAGAATTGAATTAAATAAAGGATTTTAATTAATTGTTTGGAAGAATATGAATCTAATAAATAAATTTGTTTATTTATTTATTGATAGAGGAATTAGAAGGGAATAAATATTAAGAATATTTATTTAGACCCAATCGTGTCATTTTTAGGCATATACATTTTGCCCCTCTTTGATGCAATGCAGTTTAAGGCGTTGCTTCAAAGAATAGATAGTCTGATAATGATACATGCCCTAGTTTGCCCCTGGTACAAGTTATGATGATAGGATGCCCCCTCGGGAGATTGGACGGGAAGAAGGCAGAAGGACATGAGACGGACAATCTCATGAAGACGAAGGGAAACTAGGTTAGGTTTGAAGAAAATAGGACGCGTTCTAGAGAAACAGGAAGAAAATAGGAAGAAACGGGTGCGGGAAGTAGTCGCAGTCACCACCTAGCCAGATTAGGGTTTGCATGCTATATATAAGAGCTGGGTCCACAAGACAATTCATTTGCACACTTGTCTTAGTTTGATTTACTTCTAAGAGCTTTGGAGAGCATAGAGCATAGAGCAGTCAGCACGAGGATGGACATTCCATGCGAGGAGCATTGATTCGAGCGAGTCCATCGATTCGACCGACCAGCAGAGGCAGGACCCCCGGTATGTATCTTGAAAAATTTCCCCTAGGGTCACGTTTGATAGCAATAAATACTAGGAGAAAATTAGGATAGACAGAAGCGTTGAAACACAGTGTGGCGCATATGCCACACAAAACTGCACATAGGTAGTTCTGTAGCGCATGTATGATATAAAGTGGTGCATATGCGAAAGATGCGCGTGTATAGGTTTAGGCAGTGCATGCATGATTCTGTAGCGCTTTTACAGTATAGAGTGGTGCATGTGACGGGGCAGCGCATTTACAACATAGAACAGTACATACATGGATTCTTGCAGTGCTTTTGCTAGAAGTGGCGCATGTGTCAAGAAATGGCATATTTGCTAGGAAATGGTGCATGTACCACCTGTTATGGCACATATGATATAGATAAGCATATTGCTTAGCAAAATTGATTTGATTGGCATCCTATTTGACGCGTCAATCAATAAGCTATCTCCGAGATTGCAGGAATCTAGTCAAGAGATGTAGTGTGCTGTTTTGATCAATTTGAAATGCTAAGTTAGTTGATATGTTTCTATAGATATGTTGAATATGGTACTTGCAGCTTTGGGTTGACGCCTTGCTTTGCGTGCTTGCAGGAGGATATACGAGATACGCTTCAGTCAAGGGAGTAGCTCCCTATGCCTATGTTGCAGAGATACATGCTGACTGAGATGGATAGAGAGGCGCTCGGCGCTATGGGACTTGACTACGTTTGCTTCATGCCTAAGGTTCGGGCGAACTGTGGGTTGTTGACTGCTGCAGTGGAGAGGTTCCACAGCGAGGACGGGACTTTCCACTTCCCCAATGGTGAGATGACTGTTACTTTGGAGGACGTGTACAAGATCCTCCATTTGCCTATTCAGGGAGAGCTTGTGGAGTATGATCCACAGAGGGATGCAGGTCTTGCTGAGTGCAGGAGAGTGTTTGATGACCCAGAGCTGGTCAGGCAGGTCATCCCTTGGTAGGATATCTATGATTGTTATGACTACTTCCCAGGGATTGTAGCAAGACTGATCGGAGGTGTTTGCCCCAATAGGAGATCACACGGGTTCCCCATTGGATGGAGTTGGATCATGGAGAGGATGGTGACAGAGGGCACCCGATATGCTTGGGGTGTCTGGGTATTAGCACACCTATACCACGACATGCATCAGGTGGTATATCACAGAAGTACGAGCCTATCTACAGGTGTGTCTTTGCTACAATTTTGGCTATGGGAGCACATAGCGATCACGAGGTCGATATGTGTTTTTGACAGACAGAGATGGGAGCCATATAGCTATGGCTATGCAGGAGTGATTTCCCAGCATAGGTTGGGGAAGCTTGAGTACTGGCGGCATGCTTTGGATGGAGTGGACATTGTTGTCTAGTGGCCATACCTAGATTGCAATCCATGGGAGGACGAGGCAAATGAGCTACCCTACTGCTATCAGACGCGGTGGCTGATAGGGCGTACATAGTTTATACTAGAGAGACAGATTATTGGTTGAGTACAGAGACAGTTTGGGAGGAGGTAGGGCATGCCACAAGGGCAGGCTCGATTTGCTAGGACGCATTCTGAGAGGCTCAAATGGGGACCGATGGCATCCTACGAGGAGGCACTAGTAGAGTTTTAGTAGACACCATATGTCACTTGGGATATGAGGAGGGAGATAGTAGACACTAGGATGACCCAAGATTACGAGAATTGGTTCACTGCCCACCCATTTCTGAGATACTCAGGGCCTGGGGTACTGGTGCCTCGGATAGATGAGGTGGACTCAGATGATGAGGGCTAGGTTGGCTGGAGGAGGAGGACGAGGGGGGAGGAGGACGAGGAGGTGGAAGAGATGGGGGAGACGATGGAGATGATGGAGGTTGACCCAGACAGAGGAGGAGAGGCAGGGAGGGACCTTCCCACGCCCAGCAGGTAGTGCCACCACAAGTCACACAATAGGCACCACAGTAGGCACCGCCGGTACAGATGCCGCCACCTCAGTAGGTGGCATAGCAGTAGGGATCCCAGCCACAGGGGCAGCGAAAGGCATAGGCAGCCCAGGGTCTAGCACTGTCAGACGTCCAGGAGAGGACTATAGCTACTTTGAGGGGAGAGGTTAGGCAGCTGCGGGCACAGCTCAGGAGGGCTGACACCCGGTGAGAGACAGATGCAGAGGTTATTGCAGGGCTCACTAGAGAGAGAGATATGGTGGATGCGTGGATATGAGTTATCCGAGTAGAGCAGGATACTGCAGTGGCAGCCCTGGGGACAGACACGACGAGTAGTTTTTTGGTTGGGCAGGTGCATCAGACACAGGCCCAGCTAGCATAGGCGCAGACACAACTAGCGCAGGTGCAGGGTGAGCTGGCCAAAGTGTAGGCTCAAGCATAGTATTATCAGGGTTTATACCATGGTGCCATGCCAGCTAGTCAGAGGGCTTTGAGCTACAGGATCTAGTCTATGGCTCCCCACAGAGCCGGTGGATCGAGGTTAGAAGCCTCTGTAATGGTCCCACAACAATCTGAGGCCAGCGGAGGAGGAGACACTACCAATAGCAGTGGTCCACAGTAGTAGGGATAGCAAAGACTGGCATATTTTTGGATCTTATGTACCTTTTTTTGCATTTTGAGATATGTATCACCATCATTGGGATGTATTTATTGTATATGACACCAACTTAGAGATGGACCACTTGATATTGTACATTTGGACACATTTTTATGATATTTATATGATGATGTAGCTATTTTGATGCTCTCTATATCTATGAGTTTATGATGCATTTCTATTGTCTGATGTGATGCATGTGTTTATCTAATGCAGACTTAGATGTTTACTCGATGCTATGTGATGTTATCTAATGCAAATTTTCATATGATGCTATGTGTTGCTATATGACCTAATGCAGATTTTAGATGTTGTTAACTTGATATGTCTCTAATGTGTGTGAGTGCAAATGGTATCTATATGATTATGCAACTTATGTGATGCACTTATCTATGTTTTTGATATTTTCTACTTTGACACTATGTGATGATTGTATATGGATGACCTGATGCAATTTCTATTTATGCAACTGATTTAATCATGTAAATGACTATCTCATGTGATATGATATGCACCTATATGCTATGTCTTTGTGATGTCCAAATGTACTCTATCGACACAGAAATGACAGGATGATAGACAAAAGATTGATTGGAAGAATGACTCGATAGAAAGATTCACAAGCTTTGACTTTGTATTGTTACTCTGCATTGTTTGGATCTTTTATTGCATGGGATATGGATGTATGGATGTATAAATGGGTGTATAATGGATGCTTTGATTTTGACATCTTGATGGTGCAAGTATTTTGAAGTGCTTATTTCATCATTGGGTGATTTTTTTTGGTACTTTTTCTGAATGTTGTAAGTTAATACAAGCATCTAGGTATAATTGAACCGAGATGACCTGAGCATTGCTTACATAGATTTTGATTTAGCAAGTTAATACAAGCATCTAGGTATAATTGAACTGAGATGACCTGAGTATTTCTTGCATATCAACAGTCAAGGATTGCGCCCTTTCATGTTAGACCTTTGACATCCTCGATGATCTTTTGTTGATCATGTCGTTAGACAAGGCATCACATTACTAGAGTTTAATCCACAAGCAGCAAACAAAGAAAATAATCATGCCCCCATCATAGCATCTCTAGCTTTTGGCATCCTCGAGTAGCATAGAAAGGCATGATAGCAAAAATCAAGACTCAGTATTTTAACCATGTTTCCAGTCCACAAACATTTTTATATTTAAATGTGTTTGTTTCTTGCCATAATTTGGGTAAAATCATTTAGAAGCCCTTAGGAGTTTGTTTGTTTTGCTTTGGATAGGTTAATGTCCTGCGTCAGGATTGCTTCTTGAAAGCGGGCGTTGCTTGTACTTGCTTGCCTGGTGAGAAGATTCCACAATCTTTATTGGCGAGATGGACCCTAAGGGACTGACCTAGTGCCTCGGGGGCTCATTGCTAAATGGCCTTGCCTACGTGATGACGCAGAGACAACGTAGTTCAGGGTAAACCCTAATGGACCATGGATGGACTAGAAGATAGACGACAAGAAATGGGATGAATGGGACCATGGGACCCTCGGGGGCGCATTTGAAAAAAATGGCCTTGCCTACGTGACAACGCAGAGGCAACGTAGTTCATGGACTTGGCCCATGGATACCAACGAGAGACACTATACTAGGCTGACACTATGGATAGGATATGGGATAAAACCTTGGTTGACAAGGTAACAAAGAGATAGAGTATCAAACCATGATAGGCTACTGTTAGTATTTTATTATGGAATAGATATGGATCGAATGGGACATGAGGAAGAATGGACACAAGGTGATTGGTTTCCTAAAGATGGAGGAAGCGATTTATCACAAGTAATGCATGTTTACCAGGTTTTCACCACTTGCTTTTATTTGCACGAAAGCTAGAAAGTAAACAAGACGCTTGTTTGCTAGGTTTTCATCATGATACCTATCCAAGGTGCCTGTTTGCCAGGTTTTCACCAAAGGATGATTTTTTTGTCTTTTTCTAATTTTTTTATTTTTTTTATTTATTTTTTTTTTTTTTGTATTTTATGCCCCCTTACATTGGGGTTCTCCTAGGTATAGAACTTTCGAAGATGCATGCTGTTGATTGAGTCATCTAACAGCTCACCCTCTGATGTTGCTAACTGATATGCCCCTGATCCATAAGTAGCTACGATCACATAAGGCCCAAGCCAGTTGGATTCAAACTTGCCTTTCTTTTCCCTATCCTATTGATTGCAGAGATTCTCCTTAAGTACTAGATCTCCAACTTTGAAGACTCTTGGGCGAACCCTGTGGTTATAGCTTCGTGAGATCATTTGTTGATAAGCTTTGAGATGGTCAAAGGTTTTCTATCTCCTTTCCTCTAGCAACTCTAGTTCTTGCAATCTAGAAACTCTGTACTCTTCATCTGATATGAGACCTTTCAACGACACCCTGAGAGATGGTAACTCAACCTCTATGGGGAGGATAGCTTCTGACCCATAGATAAGGGCGTAAGGGGTAGCACCTGTGGGAGTGCGTATACTAGTTCTGTAGGACCACAAAGCGGGGTTGAGTTGGATGTGCCAATCATGGCCAGCATCATTGACTATCTTCTTGAGGAGTTTCAAGATGGTCTTGTTGGATGCTTCAGCTTGACCGTTGCCTTGGGGGTAATAGGGTGTGGAGAAACGGTGATGGATTTTGAATCGGTCACAAAGTTCTTGGACATCCTAGTTTTTGAAGGGTCTTTTGTTATCCATGATAATGGATGAGGGAATTCTGTATCTGCAAATGAGGTAATTTAGGATGAATGAGGAGATTTGTTTACCTGTGACGGTGGTGAGGGAAACAGCTTCAATCCACTTGGTAAAGTACTCAGTGGCGGTTATGATGAATTTATGGCCGTTGGAAGAGGGTGGATGGATCTTTCCCACAAGGTCAAGTCCCCACTGGCAAAAGGGCCAAGGTGTCGTTAAAGGTCTCAACTCTTGAGCTGGTGCATGTATTAGGTTCCCATGTATTTGGCACCGCTTGCACTTCTTCACAAACTAATATGAATCTATTTCCATGTTCGGCCAGTAATAACCCAAACGTAGGAGTTTCTTGGCTAAGGAAGGACCACTAGAGTGTGTTCTACAGATCCCTTCATGTACATCTTGTAAGGCAGTTAGGGATTCTTCTCGTTCTAAACAACAGAGTAAAGTACCATCTAGACCACGTTGGTAATAATGGTATAGCGAGAGGTTTGGCGTATAAAGGTTCATCGTTGGTTTGAAGATAAGTCAGGTGGGAGGGTGTTGTCCTTGAGGTAAGTGTAAACCTTACCGTACCAAGGTGAATCAGATCCAACTAAAAGGCATATGAAATGGGTCTCAGGAAGATCATAAGTTGGTTGCTGAATTGTTTCCACTAAGAACTTGTACCGTGACTCATTCTCTGGGATCTCGAGAAGAGAGGCAATGGTTGCCATGGCATCTGTTGCTTTGTTCTCAATGCAAGGTATTTTCTCAAAAGAGATGATCACAAAGTATTCCTTAAAGTCCTTGACCATCCGCTTGTATGGGACAAGCTTCTCATCTTTGGTTTGGTAATCGTCATTGACCTGATTTATCACTAGTTGAGAATATCCATAGACAGTAGCTCTTTGATTTTCCATGTTGTTGCCATCTTGAGACCAATGACTAGGGCTTCATATTTTGCTATGTTATTGGTGCATGGGAATAACAAATAGTAAGACTTCAGTATGGTGTCACCATGAGGAGTTACAAACAAGATTCTTGCCCCTGATCCATGGTTTGTGTAGGACCCATCAAAGTAAAGTGTCTAGGAATGTGTTGATATATTGAATAAGGATTCATCTGGAAACTCAAATTGCATTGGTGTGGTGTCCTGTAGTGGTGCTTCCACTAACTGAACGGCAATGACTTGCCCTTTGATAGATTTTCTGTCTACATACTCAATGTCGTATTCACTTAGGAGCATTACCCATTTGGCTAGGTGACCTGTTAGAGCTCCTTTGCTTAGTAGGTACTTCAGTGGATCTATTTTTTCAATAAGTTTGACTGGATGTGCAAGCATATAATGTCAGAGTTTTTGGGAAGCAAAAACTACCGCAAGACATGATCTTTCTATCTGAGAGTATTGCAACTCATAGCCCATCAATGTGCGACTGATATAGTAGACGGCTCTTTCTTTATTCTCATAATCTTGTTGTGCCAGAAGAGCCCCAAGAGCTGTAGGTGTAGCATATATGTAGAGTATCAACGATTTTCCTTGGATAGGAGGCATGAGAATAGGTGGATTCATAAGATACTCTTTCAGCTTGTTGAATTCCTCTTCACATTTCTCATCCCATCTGAATGGAATGTTCTTGTGCAGGAGATGACTGAATGGTTGACACTTGTCTTCTAGTTGTGATATGAATCTATGGATTGCTTGTAGCTTGACTTGTAGAGATCTTAGTTGAGTGAGAGTCTTCGGTGGTGGCATGTCCATAATGGCCTTGACTTTGGTGGGGTCCACCTCTATTCCATTTTCTGATACAATAAAACCTAGGAGTTTGCCTGAGGTGACTCCAAACACACACTTCTTTGGGTTCAACCTGACTTTGAATTGTTCTAATCTTATAAAGACTTTCTCTAACACATCCAAGTGCGATTCTCTTGTGATTGACTTTGCTAGGATATCATCTACATAATCTTCCATGGTGACGTGCATCATATCGTGAAATATAGTGGTCATAGCATGTTGATATGTGGCTCCTGCGTTCTTTAGCCCAAATGGCATGACATTCCAACAAAAAGTGCCCCATGGACAAGTAAAAGTTGTCTTATGCTGGTCTTTCAGTGCTATCCTAATCTGATTATATCTTGAGAAGCCATCCATGAGAGATAACTTGGTATGCCCTGCTGTTAGGTCAACTATGATATCTATATTTGGCAATGGAAAATCATCCTTGTTGTAAGCTTTGTTTAGATCTCTAAAATCATTGCATAGTCTGACTTGGCCATCTAGTTTGGACACTAGTACTATGTTGGAGACCCATTCTGGATAGTCTATAGCTCTGATGAACCCTACATCCAATAATTTCTTGAGTTCTTCTTTTACAAGCAGTGCAATGTGCGGATGCATCTTTCTAAGCTTTTGTTTCACTGGTTTCACTTCTGGATCTAATGGAAGATGATGTAGAATCAAATCTGGATCTAACCCTGGCATATCTGCGTATGACCAAGCAAAATTGACTTGCTTTCTCTTGAAGAATGGTACAAACTTAGTCTTCTCTGGTGGGGTTAGAGACTTAGCAAAGTGAATGATCTTAGGTTGTTCCTCTGTTCCAATGTTAACAGGCTCTGTGGGTTCCACAACAATCTGAGACTTCTCCTGGTGCATGTCATCAGGGAGAGTGTCAAGCCTTCCATCGTCAGGTGCCACAGTTGGGTTTTCACCCTCGGATGCATCCTTTCTTTTTACTGTTTTGGGATTTGACACTGCCGCAGAGCGGTTTTCACTGTCAGATCTAGTTTTTATTTTGATATTTTTGCGACTGGAAGGCTTGGCACCCTCTCCAAAATAAGCCACGGTATTAAGTTTAATAGTGAAACCATCTTTATGATCCCCTTTGGGTAGGTGGTCCCTAAGTTCCATGTAGTCAATATAGGCATCATCGTTTTGGAACATATCTAGTTGTGGGGTTCCTCGTAGATCCCAGTCAATAAGCTCAGGATGCACAAGGGGGAGGGAGTTGGAGGATAGATCTGATTCGTTGATAGTTTGAATGGATATACTAGGAGTATTGGGAGGGAGAGTGTTCAGGATGGTACTTTCCTCCAAGTTGTTTATTGAGATAGAACTCAAACCTTCCTCGAAAGTCGTATTCTTAGAGATAGGTAGATCAAACTCTAATGGCCTATGCGGTAGCATTTGTCCCTCACAGTAGGGGCTATAAGTTTGTATGGTATCGACCTCTTTGTCATCATAGGAATGCTCTATCATCTCATCCCACTCATATTCATTGGAATCAGTGTCACTATCCACTTGAAGGGTATGGATCATTTCCACAAGACAAGCATTTTCCTTAGCTTTTCCCTTATCCTTATATCCCAGACCCTTTGTACTTCTAGCCAATGAGGATGAAGAAGGTTGAATGGGTTCTACAATTCCTTCTCTTCTTAGGCTGATGGGGCCTTGTCCTTCGTAACCCATTCTATGTAGGATAGATTCACCTCACCCATAGATTTTTGTTGGGAGCCTAGGTGGTTCTTGTTGTATGTTCTCTTCTTCTTCGATATAATGCCACTGTAGGATATCTCTTTCCTCTGTCTCATCTGATAAGGTCCCTCATTTTACAAAGGGAGCTGTGGGAGGTATAGGAGGAGCAGATGGCTTTGGAAAATGCTTGGGTCGACCAAAGGATCTAGGAGATAAAGGCAGCTTGGCTAGATTGAGGCTATGCTCTATGGAGTATTCCCCAACTCCTTTTTCTTTGATGGTAATTTTCTACTCTTTGGGCCTTGATGAGGAAGCTTCAGAGGTAGAATCATGCTATGGGGTAGGGGATGTAGATGCTCTATTGTTTGGTATGATGCAATCGGGTTTTGAAAGGACAAAGTTACAATGCTGGAAGGGATCAGGGTCGCCTTGGATGGTGACTTGCTTGCCATTATGCAAGGATTTTATGCATTGGTGATAAGTAGAGGGAATAGCTTTCATGGCATGAATCCATGGTCTACCTAGGAGAATATTATAGGAGAGCTCCCTATCTAGGACTTGGCACACAACATATTTTATCACCGGTCCCACTTGTA
Organism: Cunninghamia lanceolata; assembly: GCA_027924645.1. Lineage (NCBI taxonomy): Eukaryota > Viridiplantae > Streptophyta > Pinopsida > Cupressales > Cupressaceae > Cunninghamia > Cunninghamia lanceolata. The sequence goes on from BSBN01000841.1 coordinate 1,080,130, forward strand.
TGGGTAAGACCACTGTTCCTTTTGTAGTTCTCTCTTCTTCATCATAGGCTTTGATAGTTATCTTCTTTCTTGGATCAACTATGGTTTCAAAGAACCCCAATGTAAGGACTAACTTTAACGTGCAAATATTTAAACCGGCTCCCCCATGAATGAGAACCCTCTTGATACGATGCTTGTGGATGAAGGCTACAATGTGAAGAGGAGTATTATGGGGTTGAGACACTGAGAGGTCATCTTGTTCGGTAAATGATATGGTACTTGAGGAGGTCAGATTACCTACCATGGCTTGAAACTTCTGTTGGGCCAAGTTAGTGGGTATAGTGGTTTCTACTAGGGATTTATTGAGAATCTCCTTGTGGGAAGGAGATAGACGCAACAACTCTAAGATAGAAATGTGGGCTGGAGTCTTCCGAAGTTGGTCTATGACACTATACTGATGGAAGTTGGACTAAGAAGGTGACGACCTTGGAGGGACAGTATTCAACGTGACTTTAACATTGCGGGTAATGATACTGCAATCATTGTGGTTAGGCTCTGATTGTTGGTCGGGCATGACCACATTGATTTGTGGGACATGCTCTGATATGCAATTGATGGTATAGTCAAATGGCACACTTGCGTAGTTTGCATTACTATTCCCACTATTCTGATTTTGCCTGTTGCGGTTGTTGTTGTTGTTGTTGTTGTTGTTACCGTTGTTGTGGCTGTTGTTGTTGTTGCCATTGTTGTTGTTGCCGTTGTTGTTATTGTTGTTGTACGGCCTGTCATGATTGAGAAATGGATCATTGTAAGCCACATGTGTCTCATTGGAGGTATGTTGTTGGGTTCCTCCTTGATTTTGATCAAGCACATCTTGAATAACATGTTTGAGATGAATACAATTGTTGGTTGTATGTCCCCTTCCTCTATGATACTCACAATAGTCGGTGTCTTTCCAATAGTGAGGTATAATTTGAGGCTCATAATCACTTGTTGGCAGTAGAGAGATTTCATTATTGGCCAATAGCTTCCTCAATGTGGATTCGTGGGACTCACCCAGCGGTGTGAACTTTCACCTTGGATTTGAGTTGAACCATGGTCTTGGCTCCCGAGAGAATGTTTTATTGGGTGTAACATTGCTTGCCTCTCCTTTGAGAGTGAATATTGGCTGCTGTTTGGGAGCCGCCACCTTGGCATCAACTACTCCGTCATTGATGACATTTTTGTTTTTAGTCCAAAACTTTGATTTGTCAGTCATATAATTGGAGGTAGGTGTGTCCTTGTATAACTTGATTTGCCCCTTGGCGATCATAGCTTTTTCGATGAACAATCCCATTTCAATGAAAATGAAGTAGGGCATTGGATTTGTATTTGATAGCTAAGATTGGTGTTGAGGTTATGGACAAACATCTCCATTAATTATTTCTCTGGTACATCATATGAACATTTACTTGCTAGTTGTCTCCACCTTTGTAGGAAGGAGGCAAATGATTCGCCACTCTTTTGCTTGGTGTTGCATAGGTCGAGCATGGAAACTTCATGTTCAATATTGTAAGAGAAGTGCGTGATGAATTTGTTGACTAACTCATCAAAAGTTTTGATGACCGATGGAAGCTGTGAGAACCACTCCATGGCTTGACTACCTAGAGATCTAGGGAATAGTCTCATTAAGTAAGTCTCATTGTGAGCTACTTCCATGCATGCTGCATTGAATTCCCTAATGTGATCTCTAGGGTCCCCTTTCCCTTTGTATTTGTCAAACTTAGGAACTTTGAATCGATAGCGAAATGGTGTCATGTCCAAACTTTTATCAAAGGGGTACGGTGCAATATCTTCCAAGGAGTAGGTTTTGGTGTTTGTACCCGTCTTGAGATCCGACCTTTGTTGCTTTAGACCCTCAAGTTGTTTCCTCATTTATTCCATAGGAGCGCTTGGGTCTATGGCTTTCTTTCCTTTTTCATGATCGTCCTCCTTGGTTTCTTAGATTTTGCTTAGATCAAAATTAGCGGGGAGCTTAATTCCCAGATTTGCGAGATGATAAAAGTACTTGTGAGGGTCGTCATGTAGCACTTTCTCTAGCAAGCATTGAAACTTCTGATCTTGGAGGGTTCCCTAATACTTTTCGTGAGAGATTTCTTCATCACTATCATGAGGGGTGATGATGTGGTTGGATGATCCAGCCATTTCAAGTTGCTTTTTGTATTGAGATCTAGTAAGAACCATGCAAGGTGACGAGGGATGAGGTGAAATGAAACTAGAGATTTTGGCAAGATGCCGATGGAGACTGCTAAGAATAGGATACTTATGACAAGACTTGGACAAGGGACTTTCTCGATCAATGATTCCAAGTAAGATGGCTGATACAAGACGATAGTCACTAGTAAGGGTACTCGATACCTGTCTTACTGTATAGGGACTAGTCGTGCACCAAGACCACTAATGAAGTCCTGTGACCTACTAGGATTACTTGAATCCAAAATGATATGAAAAAGGGGCCTATGCTAACCTGATATTGGATAATTTTGACTTAGGACTAGGAAGACTCGATAGAAGGCGAATGGGATGACCAACGAATGAGGGATTTTGACATGAAATGGATGGAAAAAATGACTACAAGGTAAGACCTGATCTCAGATTTTGGAACTAGACTAAAATGGGTAAAATTTTTCTCTCAAAAATTGTGCAAGTGCTCACTATCACACATGCGCCGAAATAGATGCGCTATAGAAACTAATAAATGCGCTGTGGGTCAAAATAAATGCGCTACATTGGTAAAAAATATATCCGCTGTAATAGATAGTAAAAGTGTTGTAGGTCAGAACAGATGCGCCGCAAGTTGACACAAATGCACAACAACAAAGGACGAATGCGCCACTCTGGTTTTTCTTGGTATTTTTTGCAATTTTTTGGAATTATTTTTATGTTTTTGGCAATTTGGTTGCAAAAAAGGTCTTTTTGAACTGATTTTATGAAATTAAGGCAAGAAGACACAGCAAACACAAAGAATATTTTATGGTTTTTTATTTTTTTGTGATTTTTTTGACCCTTTTTGAACTAAAAGGAAAAATCAAGTACAAATCCTAGGCTTCAAATGGATTACAAGGGTTTTTGGCCACTAGAACAAAGGTGTTTAATGAAGGCAACCGTTCGAGTGGTTATACATGTGGCAACACTACTCTCCGTTATGGAGTCTCCCAACCTGCAAGGGTTGCGCCTTGGAGGGTTTTGCGAGAGGTTGGTTGTCGGTATAACACAAATTCACTTGTTGTTTGAAGCTTTCGCTCCAAACACAATTTATTTATAGTGGCTTGGAAGGGCTTGGCATCTAGCCTGTTACCACTTAGGGTCGTTCCTACTTGGATGAACGGTATCCAAGAGCAGGCCCCTCTAAAGGAAAAACACATGTGAAAATGATATGTCTGGCATTTTGGTCACCCAAGATAGGGGAGAGCATAGGCCTGGTATCATTCCCAAAACACAGAATACAGTGGTTCTTTTTCCTCAAGTTAAAAATGAGAAAAACTAGATGAGCTATCTACTTGGGCAAGTACAGAACTTTGAAGTGATAACAAGATAACAATGGTCCAATTTTAACCAAGATAGCAATGATGAGTCCAATTTTATCCACGTAGCACGAATTGTCAACTTTGAAGTGATGGTCGATTGAGATAGCAATGGTTCAATTTTACCCAGATAGAAATGATGAGTTCAATTTTATCCAGATAGCAATAACTTTTGAAAAGGTAGCAATATAGCAATGATTCAATGATATGCAAGATACCAATAATTTAATTACCACTTTCCTAGTGAAAACTGTGAGATTTACATGAGCATCCATTTTACTTTCCCATTTAGAAATCAAAGTGTGAGCTAACAAGTGCAACTATATGAATCTAAACTAGTACCTAGCCTGCAAAATGGATCAAGAGAGTTCCTGCAGAAAGATGTCAGCATTAGCGGAAACTTCAAGAAAACCCAAAAAATCACTACCTAAAACAGATGTGCCGCTTCAGAGGCTGAATACACAGAAACAAAGAATAGAAGCGTCGTAATACATATGCGCTAAAATAGAGGTCAAAAGTGCTAGAAAATAGAGTATATGCACTGATCTGATGTACGCATTGTCTCAGATGGTAAATGTGTTGGAACAGTGTATGTATGCGCTACAGGAATGTATGTGCCATGACAGGTAACAAATGCCTCAGAACAGAGACTATATGCGTTACAAAAATGTATGTGCCATAACAGGTAACAAATGCGTGTTAGGATGTATCAGATGTGTTGTTTCCTCCTATGTACGGCTTTCTAAAACACAAAAACTCAGTTTTTGGGTTAAATTTGGGGCAAGGCCCCACGGTGGGCGCCACAAATGTTAAGGGAAAATTGGATTCAAATGAATAATCAATAATATCAAATATTAAGATACCCAAAACTCAATGAAATAGTGAAAAAAAGAGATCAATCAAACAATGAACAATAACAAAGCAAACCTCCTTAATTCGAAGCTTCCATTGATCGCCTATCACAATCGATCTTGCATGCATGAAATAGGGCCCTCAGAGAGTGCACTTCTTTGCTATGCTTCAAGAATGTCAATTGGGAATGGCTATGATAATACTACCATGAAGAGGAGTTTCACAACGATGAATAGTGTGTAGTAACGAGTGTGATCACAAGCAATGAAGGAATTGGTGCCAAAGGCGCGCTATAATTCCTATAGAGTAACAATACTTAAAGCTTGGATGAATGAAATGGAAGATTGAGGTTTAATTTATAGACTTGAGAGAATTAAGATCAATGGTATAGAGAGAATGAGAAGATCAACGGTTGAGAATAGTTGAGGAACGTGTAACGAATAAGAAAAAGACATGTGTCTTGCTTTCTTTGCATGAGAGGATTTGCTAAGAATAGAAGAATGAGTTAAAGCAATTAAAAGAATATAATAATCAGTTAAGTGATTTAAAACAAGAAGGGATTTGCATAAGGATAAGAAGATATTTTGCTTTATTAAATATTAGGAATATTTAATTGCATGTGCACAAAGATTGAATTATATTTAGAGATAACTCAATTTAGAAGAAAAAGACAACTTAAATAAATATTTGATTTATTTAAATTTAGAGAAGATATTATTGGAAGAAAACAATTAAATAATTGGAATTATTTAATTTGGAAGATTTTGGAAGAATTAGAAGATATGAAAGAATTTAAGTAAATTTGATTTGATTTATTCAAATTTGGAAGAATGATTTGATTTAATTAAATAATTAAGAATTATTTAATCATTTGGGAAGAATTGAATTAAATAAAGGATTTTATTTAATTGTTTGGAAGAATATGAATTGAAAATAAATAAATTTGTTTATTTATTTATTGATAGAGGAATTAGAAGGGAATAAATATTAAGAATATTTATTTAGACCGAATTGTGTCATTTTTAGGCGTATACACACTTAAGCATATTCAGCTAGAAAGAAAACAACATTTTGAACTGGCCAAGAATCCTACTATTTCTACTTGTGTAGTTAAACCTAGTAAACTATAGCCAGTTATGATATGTCATTTGGAGGTAACTGTGATGCTTCTATTTTAGGAAAAGAGGTGTTGGAGGAGTACTTGTGTGTACATCCATCCTCTAAGTTTGTCTAATTGGAAGATCGTTAAATCGACAGTGACATGAAGTCTTGTTGTATCAACTATATAAATAAGGATGTAGTTACTCCTGAATAAATTATAATAAAGATGGGAATGTTTTGTACCAATCTATTGATTGTTATGAGTTAAAAATGTTTTGATGTTTTGAGTCGCATTAGATTAAGAAAACTATTAGATAACTTATTTTTCTGGCATGAGAAAAATGACATATTAACAAACCTGGGTGAGAGTCTAGAAGAGAATAAACCACCAGTTAATCTCTTGGACAATTGGAGCAATCTTAACCATGTTTGTAGAAACTAAAGAGAAAATTGGTAACTTGGAAAAGAAAGAAAAAGATTAAGGAAACCCTGAAGGGGTAAAATTTTCTCAAGGGATGAGCAATGATAATCACCAAGACCATAGTGTGAGTAATGCGAACCCTGAGAACTATAGACCCAAAAGGAAGCAAAGAATAGGCTTGACTTAGAACTTTCCTAGATATGAAGGAAGACATTCCACCAAAGTTTGATGGAATAAGTAGAGGAAGGGTTAGAAAGCCCTAGTTCATCTTTTGGAGAAAAGTAACCCTTTCTTTAGGATTTTCAGGATATGTTTACAGAAGAACTTCCAGGACTGCCTCCCAAGAGGGTTTTTGATTTTGCAATTGATATTAAACCAGGATCTAAGCCTATATCAAAAGCACCCTACCGTATGACAACTACAAAGTTAATGGAATTGAAAGCCTAATTACAAGAATCAATTTATCACCAGTTATTGCCAGGAGGCATAATGCTTTTTGTGATTTATATATATATATATAAAATACATGATTATTATATACTTAGAATGTTTTACAAGTACAAAACCTTGGAATGGTTATGATCGATCTTCTTAAATGCTTAAGGTTTGCAAATACTTCTTGTGTAACATAGAGGTTATGTAGTGCAAGGTCCAGTGGGACCAATATGCAGAGGATAGTTCTACATGGGGGAAATTATCATGAATTTTATCAAAAAATTTCTCATTTATTTAATGCTTTTAGCAGTTAAACAAAAAACTTGTTTTTTTAGTGATATTTTGGTACTTTTAATCATCGAGGACGATGAAGCTTTAGGGGAAGGATATGTTACATCCCCAATTTTTGTCTTGCTAATACTATTTACTTTTACTTAGACATAAGTAAATTTAATTTGATGTTTAGATTAATATCAAGGAAAGACATAGATTTTATTGAATGTCAATTATGGAATTATGGAAATGAATATGTTATTGTCAATTTAATAATTGCATTATGAGAATTTGGTTTATTATTTGAATAATGATGCACTGATCGTAATCGGTTGATTCCAAGTTTTATACAGGATTATATGTTTTGGATGACTCTCAGAGAAAAGAGAGAGAGAGATATAGACCTCAGGTTACGAGTGATTATTTGCCAAAATGAGTATGAGTGTTTAATGAAAACATGAACTAGTATCAATAGAGGTAAGTCATGTTTGTCAGGATACTTTTGAATCTAGTCGACAGGTAGTTGATATCTTTTGATTCTTTTCTAGTCAAGTTATTTGTGTGTCAACATAGTCGTTTGTAAAGTAAACGACGTCATCTGAGTAAAAATGTGACCATTTACGATTAACGTAAATATTACGTTGTCATTGTTGTAAAATGGTTGTGTTATTATCTGAGTCATTTAAGGTTTTATTGTCGACATTTAACATCAAATGATGATCTCATCAAGACAAGTCGACGTCATTTAATGAAGGATTGTGAAGGGGAGACAAGCTCGACCCATTCACATTATCCGTAAGCCTTTGACTTATTATTATTATATTTATTGGTCAAATCATAAACTATCAAATAAGATAAATGACATGATCAAACTATATTTAAATATATAAACAAATAAGTATATATATTCATTGATTTGAGGTTAACACCTCATAATAGTTATTAATGCTTACTCACTAATGAGCAGCCATAGGCATGTGTGAAGGAATGCCTTCATTATAACAAGTGATGGATTGGATCACTTAGCGATCATTAATGATCAAGCTATGTTTTAATTGTTATGTTGGCCTCCTTGGAAGAGGAGTAGTGGTAATAACTACCACATTCGATGAGCTCCCTGAGTCGTATGTCTTCCATCGACATGTGGGAAACTTAGCATAATATTTGGTTTCGGTTGTAACTAAATTAGTTGTGCACTGCAACGTATTCAATTGTGTTTCCAACTATGTAAGTGGGGAGAGCAAAGATAGGCGACTCATTAAGAGTTGAATGGAAGTCTTTAAAGGCACGACTCATTAAGAGTCGAGAGAGGATCATTTTAAGCACAGGAAGGGATTGTTGTTAGCAACATAGAAGTAATAACCAGCCTTGTAGGAGGATGCATCGTGGGTTTTCTGGGCATCAAATTGGAGTGGCCAATCTGCATCTCAACCTTAAACCTGAATACGACCACCACCACGTATCATTCATGCTTTGTGTGCAATGATAACATTGAAATATCAAATGTTCTTTATGTGCTCTGTATTCTTGTAGAGGATATTCGATTATGCCATTTAGGCTCTACTATTCTATTCAATGCATATTCACACAAAACTAGTGGAGTTGGATGTAATGATTCATTGTTAGCATCCATAGCAAATTGTTTAAAAACCTTCACGAATCTTGATAGCATCTATTAGCTTGGCTGGCTGATACCTAAAAATAGTTGAAATCTATTCATTAGTGTTTGAGCCGAATATAGTTTATTTGTTTGAAGACTGTTTAAACATGTCATATTACTGGTAATGATTGAACTATCATTGCATATTATATACCAAAGAAGGATAAACTTCTCATCATTTGCCTTATAAACCAGTCAGTCTAATGAATGAGAATTATCTTGTAGCAAGTCGATGTTATAGTTATAAGTTGATCATATAATAGACTATCGATGAAATTAGTGCAAATAAAACTTGATAGGAATACTCATTAGTTATGATTCATTCGGTTTGGTCATTAAGATGTGTTAATATAATTTTAAAACCACTCTTGGATTAGACTACATATATATATATATATATATATATATATATATATATATATATATATATATATATATATATATATATATATATATATATATATATATATATATATATATATATATATATATATATGTCAAAAATGATTTCTTTAAAAAAAAAAACTTACATTCTTAGTAATCTGTTGAAAGCTATCTTTTATCCAATCAAATGATAGAACACTAGGAATATTATGATAGAAGAAGTAAGGTCCATAGGACCATCTTTATTACCTATTCTATTAATCTTTATGAGTATAACATTGTAGTAAACTATTATGATGGAATAGACTAAGTCTAACTAGAAATGACGTTGTATGGAATCATATATAAGTATATATATCATGATTATTAATGACATCACATTAAGGAAAGTAAAATGTTCTCATAATCCTTATTGTAGGAGGAGCTTACTATCTCAAAACCATATTATGCTTAATCATGATTTAGTTAAACCATAGGGTATTATGATACTATGTTATTATGTTCTTATTGGACTGCGAGATTAATATACCCATGTTGTGATATAGTTATCACGTCACTTAATGTAAGCATATTGAGGATTAAAGTTATCAAGCTTGTAGAACTTCACTAAAGTCTTCTAGAGACTCAAGAAGAGTTGGATAAACATTGCTCAATGACGTTATTAGATATTTTTCTTAGAAGTAACTTTTCAACTTTGAACTTAAGTGATCGCAACTTGAAATAAGTATTTACATCTTTTGGAATTAAATTGGTCATAGTCAATGTTTAAACTTGATTAGAACCTTTTGGTTGACTCTAACTAAGGTTTTCTTATAAATGAGGAATGGACTCGTTTAGAAAGTTTGAACCGACCTTTAAGTCAAAAGAAGACTAAAGGAAAATCCTTTACTCAAACACTATTCTTTCTAGAATTGATTGTTCGATATTCCATATCATGGAAAAGGAAAAGCAAACCCTAGATTGACCCAATAGGGTTAAGTTATTAAATGTACCTTTTCAGGTTACAACTCGTTTTAGCTATTTCTATATGGGTCAACAAAGAAGGTCGAGTACCCTAAATAATAATGTTCATTTTATTTACTTGTCAAAAGGATGACGTGTCCTTATCGATAATATTTCTCATTGGTTTGATAACCTGTCAGATTGTTTATAAATTGACTTAAAGTTCTTTATGTGTCATTAAGTTTTGGGATCTCAGGTTTTGCAAAGATGCAATGAGTATCCTCGTATAAAGAGTTAATCCATAAGACCTATGGAACATTGACAGTGTTTGTAAACTTGTCTAAGTTGGGAAGACTAAAATATTGAAGTTGTCAGGACTTTATAGTTAAACATAGTTGACCAAGTTAAACTGCAGGAATATGATAGTATCCAAGTCAAGTTGGGGTGGGTGAACATTACGACTACGTTCATTGCGAATGTCTATTCATATTGAATCTTTGGCCAAAGTAATGCATTCATTTTCTGCATGCATTGTCGGTTCACTGTATCTAGATTGCATAACCTATCAGAAATCATACTTAGCTAGAGGGTATCTAGGGTTGTATGGTTGATAGATTTGTGTGGGATACAACACTATGTACTCAAGAAGGCAAATTACCACTGATCACCTTTGGTCTATGTTCCTTGTGAAGGGAAGGGCCACTTCCTATGTGGAAGATGTGTGGGAGACCACCGGTCTATGGATGGAGGTAAATCACTGGGAAGATACTCTCTCTCTCTCCAGCAGAAAACATGCCAGGGCTTGTGATAAAGATGTCAGATATTCAGAAGTAGTAATTATTCCAAATTTGTTTATGTAATTGATTTATTTTTGCCGATATTGTAATTGAGAAAGACAATATATCAGTAAAAGAATCTTGCAATTTGATGTTACTTGATTATATGTTAGATAAAAGAAAAAATTTCTCTCTCATTTTTACCGTGTTGAATTACTCTATGGTAAGTTTCTAGCTTTACTATGTTTTTAGAATGTGGATGTTACACTCTCAGTTTAGTATCGACCCCCAACAATTTTTCATATGCACGTATATCTATCATTTTCTATTTATCTCTATTATGGATATTTCATATCCAGGTTCTATTGGTTTTTGTGAGCAGTCCACAATGCATGATCCATAGAACAAAGTTGGTGGAGCTTGGGTGCACTCTACCCTATTCTATCAGAAGAATGAATTAGTGCAAGGTTGAAAGGGTATTGTTGTTATTGTTTATCTTTCATATTATTTCCTTGTTCTATTTTCATGTCTCCAATTATTTTTCTTAAGGAACTAGAATAAAAATCTTCTAAATAAATTATATGTGAATCAAGGCCAACAACATTCCAAAGAATTTTATATAATTCACAAGGTAAGTCATCATATCTAGGATCCTTTCCATTGACCATATAATTAATAACTTCATGGAGATCCTCTAAAGAGATAATTATATCACAAACCACCCTTTGAGGTAAAGAAAGGTGGATGGGAACCAAATCAAAACAATACTTAAGAGCTTCCTCATGATCTTGAAATGGATCAAGGGATTTTAAAATTTTCTTATAATGTGGAACAAAATAATTCAACACTTCAAAAAGGTTGGAGAGATGTTTATTTACTTCCCAAATGACCTTGATTATTTTAATAGCTTTGTGAGCTTGTAGGGCTAGAAAATTATTTGGACATCCAATAACCCACCCTCAACCAATGAAGTTTGACTTTGATTTGGCCTTCTATGGTGTTATGCACATAAGCAATTTGCACTTGGTGGAAAAAATTGGCCACTTGTGGTTGTAGACATAAGTTTTGCCTATAAAATCTACCTAAGACCATAAATGCCTTATCACTAATTACAATAATTGAATTGCTCAAAACAATTAAAAATTCAATTGAACAATCATGGGTATTCTATTCATTAATAATTTAAAGGAAAATAATATATATATAGCCTCTTAGATGGATGAGTCATGGCGGCATGTGTCTAAGAGGATTTGAGTTACTTTAATCAATAATAGAGATAAGTCAACAAGTAGAGACAACATGATGGCACCTAATGAGGTAGAAGTTGTATCTAATAGCTCCATCAATCAAAGAATGATGAGGTAGAGGTGGAAAATGATTGCCTTCAATCAAGGATGACACATGTCATTATTATCTTCCTAGGAATGAAATACATTTACCTACATAAAATTTAAAAAATAGGTGCATTAGAATATTTCACCAACATCCCCTTTAAGTGTAACTTAGGGAGGAAAAGGAATGGGTCCCAACAAGGAGTGTCATGTTAGGTACCCATATACAAAGAAATCCCCCACAAAGAATAAAGAGAATAAAGAGATAACCCCTAAGACAGAGAGAGAGAGAGAGAGTTAACCCCCTGAAGAATAGAGAAGATAAAAAGAGAAAGGATTAGGTAGCCCCCCACAAGGAACAACCTCTCAAACCTCTAGAAAAGCTCATAGATGAACATGCTTTTTGTGAAGGGTTTGGTGAAAATATATACATCTTGCTCCAAAGTAGGATTAAACTAAAGATTGATGAACTACTCCTAAATGAACTCTCAAATGTAGTTCTTGTGGACTCCAATGTTTTTGGTTTGATGATGGTGGACTAGATTCCTCAAGATTTGGATAGCACTCTTGTTGACATAGTAAATGATTAAATGTTGATGAAAATGAATGCCAAACTTAGTGAGGATATGTTAAGTCCAAATGGCTTATGTGGTGGCATTAGCAGCCTCATGATACTCAGCCTCTATGGATGGTAGAGCAATAGCATGATTCATCTTTCTCAACCAACATATGGGGCTAGAACCAAGATGAAACTTGTAGCCAGATGTGGATTTGAAATCATCAAAATTTCCTACCCAATATAAAGTAAAAAACCATGCCAATGACATAAGAAACATCTATCAAGATGAATGTGAGTTAGATTGATAAGGCTCCCAACATGTTGATGATATAAAGTGTCGTCAAATAATGGAGTAGAACACTTAGCCTCAAGTTTGACTCCATGAAGAAAGGAAGTCGGTGCAAGCTTATAATAATCTATGTGAAATTAGGTAAGAAGATCAGGATCATACTTGGTTGTGCAAGACTTATTTTGTTGTTGAACTTGTATAGGCCTAAAAATGACACGACTCTGTCTAAATAAAAATTCTTAATATTTATTTCATTCCAATTCTTCTATCAATAAATAAATAAACAAATTTATTTATTCAATTCATATTCCTCTAAATTAATTAAATATCAAATTATTTAATTACCTCTTCTAATGTCTTCCAATAATTAAATAAAATCCTTTATTTAATTTAATTCTTCCAAACAATTAAATAATTCTTAATTATTTAATTAAGTCAATTCTTCTTCCAAATTTAAATAAATCAATCAAATTTATTTAAATTATCTCAATATCTAAAAATAAAATACAATCAAATATTTTATTTATTCTTCTAAATCATGCACAAAAATTAAATAAATCTATTTATTTAATTTGCTTTCTTATCTTCAAATTCTTCAAAAATCTTCCAAATCTTCTAAAAATAAGTCTTCTTCTTCATGCACATAAAATTAAATAATTTATTATTTAATTTCTCTCAAAATCATGCAAAAGCAAATCACAAGTTGAGTTAATTGATTTAATCTATCTTGTTTTTATCAATAACTCTTAAATTAGAAAAAAGATTTCTAATTTATGAAATCAAATCTTATCGTTATAAAAGAAAGCAGTTAACTCAAACAAAATAGCTTTTGTGTGACACTTGTCTTCTTTCTATTTGCGCACATCCTCTCAAGTCTTCTATACCGTTGATCTTCACATTCTTTCTATACCGTTGATCTTCTCATTCTTTCTATACCGTTGATCTTCTCTCTTACAAGTCTATAAATTGAACCCTATTCCTCCATTTCATTCATCCAAGCTTTTAGTACCCTTACTCTGCAAGAATTACAGTGCGCCTTTGGCACCCAAGTCATTCCATTTGCTTGCGATCAACTTGTTACCATACCATTACCATTGTTGTGAAGCTCATCTTCATTGCAATAAACTATCATAGCCATTCCCACTTGGCATCTTGGAAATAGAAAGGAAGTGCACCTTCTGAGGGTCATATTCATACACAAGATCATTTGAGATAGGCAATCAATGGAAGCCACAAAGTGAAGGGGTTTGCAAGGTTTGAAGTCCTTTGTTTGTTTAATCTTCTTTATTTCTTATTTCATTGAGTTATTGGGTATTGTTGATATATTATTGATTATTCATTTACACCAATTTTCCCTTAACATTTTTGGCACCCACCGTGGGACCTTGCCCTGATTTAACCCAAAAATTGAGTTTTTTGTGCAAGGTTCCATACACAAGAGGATTTTGTGCATATGGTCAATTCTAACATGTGTCTGAGCTTTGTTTCCTCGCATCTAACAGATCAGTGCATCCATGCTCTGTTTCAGCATATTTGACCTCTGATACGGTGCATTTACTTTAACTGTGCATATGCTCTATGTTTCCACGCTTTTGACCTCTATCTCAGTGCTTTTGTAATTCTGCACATATGATCTCTGCACCCGCGCATCTGATTCTGACAATGACGTTTTGAGTTTTTCCTTGTGATTTTGCTAACGTTGACACTTTTCATAGGAATATTCTCTGATTTACTTGTAGGTTAGGGTCTAGTTTAGTCATATAGTTACATTTGTTAACTCGTCTCTATATCTAAAGGAAAGTAAATGGATGTTCATACAAATCTCATTTAGTCTAACTAGGAGGATTGTAATTTGATCTTGTTGCATCAACAAATTGAATATAGTCCCAATGCTAGGAGGATAAAATTGAACCATTGCTATCTTGCTTTCAAAGTTAACAACTCGCGTGTGTGCCCAAGTAGCTTAACACATTTAGTCTTTTTCATTTTAATTAGGGGAAAAGAACCAATGTCTTTCATGTTTTTGGAATGATACTAGGCCTATGCTCTCCCCTATCTTGGGTGACCAAAATGCCAAACATATCATTTCTCATGTGTTAAACCCTTAGAGAGGCCTGCCCTTGGATATCCTTCCATCCAAGTGGGAACGACCTTAAGTGGTAACAAGCTAAAGCCAAGCTCTACCAAGCCACTATAAATAAATTGTGTTTGGAGCGAAAGCTTCAAACAACAAGTGTTGTTATGTTATATCGATAGCCAACCTCCCCCAAAACCCTCCAAGGTGCAACCCTTGAAGGTTGGGACACTCCATAATGGAGAGTAGCACTACCGCATGTATAACCACTCGAACGGTTGCACTTACTAATCATCCTTTATTTTTAGTAGCCAAAAAACCTTGTAAGCCGATGCAAGGAAGGGCGATTATCACCTCCCGAAGATGCCTCATCTAGAAATAGTTAGAATTTGATTTATATTGTCCCATCTAGCCTAGGATTTGTACTTGCTTTTGAGTCAAAAAGAGTCCAAAAAATTACAAAAAAAAATCAAAAAAATCATGAAAACTTCTTTGTGTTTGATGTGTTTTACTTGTCATAATTGAGAAATCAGAGAAAAAAAAAAACCAACTTGCAACCAAGAAACCAAAAACACTAAAAAATGTGCCAAGAAAATTGCAAAGACAATCAGAAAACCAGACCTGCGCATATACCCTCTGAAGCTATGCATCCATTTTAACATGTTGTGCATTTGCTACAACTTACTGTGCATTTGTCATTTGTTACTACACTTTTTCTTCCTTCACCAAAGCTACGCATTTACCTTGACCTGTTGTGCATATACCTTCTATTTCAACGCATCTGTAGCTATGCATCCAAGACAGTGAGTATTTCCTAGTCTTTTGAGAAAAAAATCTTCAACCTTTTTGGGTACCCATTTCGGTCTTGTGTTAGTTTTTGTGGAGATGACAAACCAATTAGAAGTACTTGCTCAAGAACTCCAAGCCATACAACAGCAAGTGACAATCTTACAAGCTAAGCGTGTCAGTACTAGCTACACCTCGCACCAAGACCGTACATTCTTTTCACGTCTTAATGAGACTCTTGACAAGGGAAGCACCACCTTCAGTCAAAAATCTTATACTACGCCATCTACTAGTCCTCCTTCACCATCTCCTAGAATGCATAGCCCAAAGCATACTAATCCTACTCCAAGCTCAAGTCTACCCAAATAATCCTCGAATGATTTTTTCCAAAGAGTTTTTCCAAATTTATGCAGAAGAAAATATATGGAATAATCCAAACCCACCCATCCATTACTTCATTCATCTACCCATACACCTATGAAGGATGTGATCCAAGGGATACTAGCAGAGAGTCAACCATGTCCCCAAATTCTAGTCCTTGACCTTATCAAAGAGCCTTCCAACATGTCCATTGCTCCAACCTCGTCATATAATCTGTAACCCCTTGAGCATATTGAAGAACCTCCTACCATGCACCAAAGTCAAGGTCCATCACACCTTCATGTTGTTGACCAAGAGTCCTCTAACTCCACTTCCATTCAAGCACATCAAGAGTTATGTCAAGAGTACACTTTAGAGCATGTGGAAACATCAACCCTTTATCTAAATCAAGATCAAAGCACCCCCGTCCAATCCATCTATAACCTTTATCTTTTCCACGATTAAAATATCCCCTATGAAGAAGCTATCGATGAGAAACTTGATCCTATACATGAGAAAGAGATCCAATTCCAATCCATCCATAACCTATATCTTTTCTATGATCAAGATATTATCTCTGAAGAAGCTATCCATGAGCCACTTGATCCTATACATGAGAAAGAGATCCAATTCTGACCTATTCATAACCAATATATTTTCTATGATCAAGATATTATCGTTGATGGAGAACCTACACACAAGCACATTAATCCCATCACGCTTAATCCCATCTATGATCAAGATCCCATCTACAATCAAGAGCCTATCTATGATCAAGCAGACCATGATGATCCTCTTAGCCAACTTTATGTATTCCATGGTCACGAGTTTATCACCCCATCTATCCATCCTCCATCTAGTCCTATCATTGATCCAATAACTTTCACTTCCCTTGATGAGACATTTGCCTCCCAAGTGCACATAGATGATCAAACCAATAACTTGGATCCTAGTGAACATGATGATAATCAAGATCCTAATGATCCTTCACCATCTATTATCGACCATGTTGCAAATATGTTATCCTATTCCCTTGGTCTCACTACCTTCATCCATGAATGTTCTTCCTTAGAACACCAACAACCATAATCCTCTATCTCACCTTCCTCATCCAATAAGGAGATCGCTGCTAGTGTTCAAAGCACTCATAATCCCATTGTCCACCGCATACTCCAAAATATGAACTATCAAGGTAAAGGCTTAGGCCTTCATGAACAAGATACTTTAGAGCCTATCCGTGTCGAAGTTCCTCCACCCTCTTATGGCCTTGGTTATATCTCCCAAGAAAAGCAATGTCACGATGTTGGTACTTCCTCCATGCCTTCTAAATCCACCACTTTCCATCACAAACCCTATTATATTTTCAAAACATGTGTCTCCATTCCACCTCCTTTATCGTATACATCCCAAAAGCATGTGACCATACACCTTCCACCATCCAATCTACCTCCGCTACTTCCAACTCCTCACATCCCTCCATGCATTTTACCACCACTTCTTCTGATACCTTATCTATCCATCCATAAATCCTCTAAAAATCCCAATCAGGGCCAACAAATGCACATGTTGTCTAAACAAAGAGCTTCCACCAACTCCAATTCCACCTTCTCAAGGGAATTAAATAGCAAAATTTTGGATGCCTCTACCTATAAAGTCAAACATCCTAAAGGTCCTCATGCCTGCAGATACAAAAGCCAAGAATCAAAGAGTTACCCTCAAAAGAGAACCCCAAAAGCTACATACACCCACACACCTCAATGCGAAACTAAAAAAGGTGTGGGTCCCCAAGCAACAAGCAATTACCTCAGAAGCTGCACAAAAGCTTCATATACCCAAACCCATACCTTCACAGGTAACGTCTACAAACAAAATGGTCTGGGTACCTAAGCAAAAAGCCATCAAGTCAAATGAGGCATCCACCTCTCATGAATCCCAACCACCCACTTTCTCCTTTTCCATCCAAAAATCCCATTCCATCCAAAAGTTTCAAATCCTTCCACACCACATGACAAGCCAAAATCAGAAAAAAAACTAAGCTTATGTGGGTCTCTAAATGCCTAAATCACTCATCCACTACACAAAAATCTTCATTGCTTCCTACACCACTTTCCCATCATATGCTTCAATATTTATCATGGTATATGCAACCATTGGTCATGATTCCCTTCCATCCCACAACATTTCCATATACGTCTGTCTCCCATTCCTTCCACTATTATCCTACATATCTTCCCCATCCTACTCCCATGGTCCATGCTTTTGCATAAGCCTTCCCTCCATCCATACATAAGTCCTGCACAATCCGCATCTTAATCCACTATCGCACCTTCCATTATCTGCTATCTACCTACTCCATCTTCCTTTTATGCAATCCTTACCAACATTTATGAGAACACTTAACATAGTCCATGCAACAACATCCATCTAGCGGGACTATCACCTTTCATGGAGCCAGGCAATTGAGTCTCTCCCATCCATATCCACCTTCTCCTATCCCAAATGTTTCAAAAAAATCAAAAAAGTAAAGAGAAATCCCTTCATCCAACGGTGAAAATCTGGCAAACAGGTGCCTTGGATAGGTACCATGATGAAAACTTGGCAAACATGTGTCATACGTAAGTTGATCTTCTACATCACCTACACTTGGGGGCACCTTGTTTCATCAACGTATCACTTTTCTCCTATCATTTCCTTCCGTACTATTTCCTATCATATCTTGCTATCCTTACCCATTACTTACCTATCATTTTGAGTATGTCCGTCCTCCCTTCCTCTTTTGATCTTGACAAAGATTGGGGGAAAATATCGAAACATGCTTTGGAAAAACTCTTGATATACCTTGTCTTTTTCAAAACAATCCTTCATCCTCCTTTGTCGTAAATTATGTCATGAAAAAATCCTAAGTATCCTACCTACAATGGGGCATGTTATTCCTATGTGACTTAGTCCTTGGCGGTCACATCCTTGCCCTCTTCCATGTGCATTTTCCTCCACCCGCTGTAACTCATCCATCTGCCTATCCGTGGTGTTTCCTTGTCATCAGTGTCTAAAATTAAGGCTATCCAAAATTCTTCTCCAATGTCATCCCAGAGCATTTCAAAATCCCAACAGTATCAAAACCGCCTAGTGATAACCTATCATTGGCTTTGTGCTCTATCTTTTTTGTCACCTTATCAACTAAGGTCTTATCCAATATCCTATCCATAGTGTCAGCCTAGCATAGCATTTGTTGTCAGTATCTTATCCCCCGAACTACATTACCTCTATGTCGTCATGTAGGCAAGGCCGTTATCAAATGTGCCCCTGAGGCTCCACTTCCCATCCGTCCCATACCTTGTCATCTATCCTCTAGTCCATCCGCATGGTCCAAGTCCCTAAACTACGTTGCCTTTGTGTCATCACGTAGGCAAGGCCATTTAGAAATGCACCCCTGAGGCACTAGGTCAGTCCCTTAGGGTCCATTTCACCAGTAAGGATTGACATTCCTTTTCACTAGGCATGCAAGTGCAAAGCAAAGCCCACTTCCAAAGAAGAAATTTTGACACAAGACATCAACCTATCCAAAGAAAATCAAACAAGTATCTAAAGCACTCTAAATGATCCTATCTAAATTATGGCAAGAAAACACATCAAAATGCAAGAATGTTTTGTGTTTGTGATTTGGTTAGGTTACAACGTCTTGATTTTTATTATCATGTCTTTCTATACTACTTAAGGATGCCAAAAGCTAGAGATGCTATGATGGGGGCATGATTATTTTCTTTGTTTGTTGTTTGTGGATAAAACTTTAGTAATGTGAAGCCTTGTCTAAAGACATGATTAGCAAAAGATCATCGAGGACTTCAAGAGGTCTAAACATGAAAGGGGGCAATCCATGTCTGTTGATATGCAAGCAATACTTAGGTCATCTCAGTACAATTATACCTAGATGATTGTACTAACTTGCTAAATCAAAATCCATGTAAGTAATACTCAAGTCATCCTGGTTCAATTATACCTGGATGCTTGTATTTTCTTACAACATTTTAAAAGCGCCCAATGATGAAACAAAGCACTTCAAATTACTTGCGGTATTAAGATGACAAATATCCATATCCATATCCATAACGTACCCAATTGCATTCTGTATCCATGTCCATAACGTATCTAATTGCATTTCATAGCCATATCCCTGTCCATATCAAATTGCATTCCATTTACATTTCGCGTACCATCCATGCAATAAAGATTCTATGCAGAGTATCAAAAAAAGCTTGTGAGTCCTTCTGTAGAGTCATTCTTCTATCAATCAAATTTCTATCTATTATTGTATCTTTCATCTTTTCCCAATCAAATCCTAGTCGTGATCCAAATGCAAGTCTATTCTTAATCCATACCAATTGAGTCAAGTCAATCTTGTCATATGATCCAATCGCAATCAGTGGTCTTGATCCTTGTCTAGTTGTAAACCAACTCAAATCAATCATAATTATCAGTGGGAGATACATTTCCCATTCCTATTGTGTTTCTCTAGGGACCTATCATTCCCTGCCATGACAACACTATCCTTTGTGTTGCTCTAGGGATCTATCGTTCCCCACCATGACAACACTGTCGTATATCGTTATTAGTTAATCATTGGTTTACCTCTTGACAGGGGCAATCCCTCATTTGTTCCTGTGTCATTTGTGCATACTTTCTTACTTGCTTGTGTATGTTATCATTCTATCTTGCATCATGTATCATTCGGCTCTTTCTTCAACCTTTTACTTCACCCTAACCTATTTTTCTCTTTCTTCATCGTGAGATTGTCTGTCTCACGTCCTTCTGCCTCTCTCCCTGTCCAATCTCCCGAGGGGGCATCCTCATCATATCTTTCTATTACCATCTTTTTCTTCTATCCATACCTTAGCTTCTTTGAAATGATGTTACTCAACGCAAATCTCATCATCTCGAATATCACATCAAAGAGGGGCAAAATGTATACGCCTAAAAATGACATGACTCTGTCTAAATAAATATTCTTAATATTTATTTCATTCTAATTCTTCTATTAATAAATAAATAAACAAATTTATTTATTCAATTCAAATTCCTTTAAATTAATTAAATATCAAATTATTTAATTACCTCTTCTAATGTCTTCCAATAATTAAATAAAATCCTTTATTTAATTTAATTCTTCCAAACAATTAAATAATTCTAAATTATTTAATTAAGTCAATTCTTCTTCCAAATTTAAATAAATCGATCAAATTTATTTAAATTATCTCAATCTCTAAAAATAAAATACAATCAAATATTTTATTTATTCTTCCAAATCATGCCCAACAATTAAATAAATATATTTATTTAATTTGCTTTCTTATCTTCAAATTCCTCAAAAATCTTCCAAATCCTCTAAAAATAAGTCTTCTTCTTCATGCACATAAAATTAAATAATTTATTATTTAATTTCTCTCAAAATCATGCAAAAGTAAATCACAAGTTGAGTTAATTGATTTAATCTATCTTGTTTTTATCAATAACTCTTAAATTAGAAAAAAGCTTTCTAATTTATGAAATCAAATCTTATTTTTATAAAAGAAAGCAGTTAACTCAAACAAAACAGCTTTTGTGTGACACTTGTCTTCTTTCTATTCACGCACATCCTCTCAAGTCTTCTATACTGTTGATCTTCTCATTCTTTCTATACTGTTGATCTTCTCTCTCACAAGTCTATAAATTGAACCCTATTCCTCCATTTCATTCATCCAAGCTTTTAGTACCCTTACTCTACAGGAATTACAACGCGCCTTTAGCACCTAAGTCATTCCATTTGCTTGTGATCAACTTGTTACCATACCATTACTATTGTTGTGAAGCTCATCTTCATTGATATAAACTATCATAGCCATTCCCACTTGACATCTTGGAAATAGCAAGGAAGTGCACCTTCTGAGGGCCATATTCATACACAAGATCATTTGAGATAGGCAATCAATGGAAGCCACGAAGTGAAGGGGTTTGCAAGGTTTGAAGTTCTTTGTGTGTTTAATCTTCTTTATTTCTTATTTCATTCAGTTATTGGGTATTGTTGATATATTATTGATTATTAATTTACACCAATTTTCCCTTAACAGAACTGAGTGACCTTAATGGTAAGAAAATAATGCAATTAAGATGTTATATGGAGCCCAATCAGACTCGGAGGTTAAATTTTCCCCACTTTTGTCAACGTAGTTTCCCCCCAAAGTATTTAACAAGTGAGTGAGGGGGACTTATTTTATTCTATTGGTCGACTTATAAAAACCTAAATTTTGTAACCGCCATAAGTCTTGATATGAACGGATGGAGAAGGTGAAAAGCTTAAGGGTTAGGGTTACAGTTCATATTGCATTGTAGCATATTGCAGCGGTATTAAGTTTCAAGAGATTGCTAGTTGTAATCAGTTCTATTTTTTGTTGGATAATAATATTGGACTCTGTATTGGTGGATGTAGCTTGAGTTTGGGTGAACCACGTTAAATTGTCTCTCATTGTTTTATTTCTGTGTATTTTCATTCCTTTTTTTAAACTTTGATTATCTATATTTAATTGATATATTTTGCCTGTTATTCCTAACAAGTGGTATCAAAGCAGGTTGTGTTTGATTATCCTCTATAGGAAGGTCTCACGGTTGAGTGGGAGTCTATGATTAAGTGGGAGTAATGGCAGACGAGGGTAAATTGAAGGTAGATAAATTCAATGGGTAGAACTATTAGTTATGAAAGATGTAAATGGAGGATTATCTCTATCAGAAGGATTTATGGAGGTCGTTTCAAGGGAAAGCCAAGAAACTGGCAGCAATGACTAATGAGGATTGGGAACTTCTGGATAGAAAGGCATTGGGAAGCATTCTTTTGTGCCTGGTGCCATCAGTGGCATTCAATATTTCAAAGGTGAAGGCAACAGATGAGTTGATGCAAACATTGGCAAAGTTATATGAAAAGCCTTCCACTTCAAATAAGGTATTTCTTATGAAGCATTTATTTAATATGAAAATGGTAGAAGGTGGATCAGTTACTGATCATTTAAATGAGTTTAACACAGTTATCAATCAATTGACTTCTGTAAATGTAAATTTTAATGAAGAAGTTAGAGCTCTCTTGATATTATGTTATTTTCCTGAAAGCTGGAATAGTTTGGTAATGGCGGTTAGAACCTCTATTTCTGGTTTGAATACACAGAAATTTGATGATGTTGTTGGTGTTGTTCTTAGTGAGGAAATTCGTAGGAAAATCTCAAGTAGAACATCCACATCAGGCAGTGTTTTGAATGCAGAAAGTAGGGGCAGACCAAAGGAGAGAGGAAAAGGTTCTGAAGGTCATGGGAAGTCATGAGGAAAATCCAAGGACAAGAGGTCCCAATCCAGAGGAAAGAAGGATTGTTGGTAATGTGGGAAACCAGGTCATCTGAAGAAAGATTGTTGATCTCAAAAGAATAAAGAAGGAGACAAACAAGAAGGCAATAAGGAGGCAAATGTAGTAAGTAATAAATCCAAAGATGATGCTTTGATTCTTTCCCTAGATAATGTTGATGATTCATGGGTTTTAGATTTAGGGGCCTCATTTCATGCTACGCCCCATAGAAGTTATTTTCTTGATTATGTCCAAGGGGATTTTGGGCTGGTTTATTTGGGAGATAACAAACCCTGTCAGATTGTTGGAAAGGGAAGAATTAGGATTAAAATACAAAATGGGAATCATTGGCTACTACAAGAGGTAAGGCACATTCCAAGGTTGAGTAGGAATCTAATTTCAATAGGGCAGCTAGGTGATGAAGGTTGCATAGTTACTTTTAGTGATAAAAATTGGAAGGTTACAAGAGGTGCCTTAATAGTAGCAAAAGGTATGAAAGTAGGCACCTTATATATTTGTACAGGTCATATTGTTCCTTCTACTATAGTTGTTGTAGAGAAAACTCAAATAGGTTCAGGAACAGTTGCTGCAGATTCACAGGCAGAGATTGAAATAGTTGTTGTGGGTTCTAAGACAACAATATGGCATAACAGGCTTGGGCATATGAGTGAAAAAGGTATGAAGGTACTTCATTCTAAGAAAGTTTTACCATGTCTAAAATGTATTAATATGGATTTCTGTGAAAGTTGTGTGTATGAAAAATAAAAGAGCGTTAATTTTCTCAAGGATGGGAAGCAAAAGAAAGATGAAAAGTTGGAGCTTGTGCATGCAGATGTATGGGGACTAGCTCAGGTATCTTCTCTTGGTGGCTCTTAGTATTATGTTACATTCATAGATGATGCAACTAGGAAGGTTTAGATTTATTTCCTTAGGCAGAAATCTGAAGTATTTGAAACGTTTAAGAAATAGAGTAGCTTGGTTGAGAATAAGATGGGTAAAAGATTAAAATGTCTTAGATATGATAATGGTGGTGAGTATTGCAGAAACGAATTCAAGGATTATTGTTCTTTTAATGGAATTCATAGGCAAAAAATGGTTCTAGGGACTCCACAGGAGAATGGAGTGGCTGAGCGCATGAATAGGACAATAATGGAATGTGCAAGGAGCATGAGATTGCATGTTGGGCTGCCTTTAAACATGTGGGCAGAGACTATCAATACCACTCTATATTTAATTAATAGAGGTCCCTCAGTTCATTTGGGTTGTGGTATTCTAGAGGAAGCATGGACAAGTAAGAAGGTGAGTTATTCTTTTCTCAAAACCTTTGGATGTGAAGCATATGCACATGTAGATTCTAAAAATAGAACCAAGCTGGATGCAAAATCAAAAAATTGCATCTTCGTTGGATATGGCATTGATGAATTTGGTTATAGGCTTTGGGATTTTGAAAATCTAAAAATTGTGAGAAGCAGGGATGTATTCAATGAGAAGGTGTTGTACAAAGATCAATTGCAGCAGCGTGAGAAGAAAGAAAAGGATTGTGTGGTGCTGGATGATACTCCGGACAACAATGTTCCAGTGGTTCCTCATGCTCTGCAACAGTAACAACAAATACCAAAAACTCTAGAGTGAATGTTAGATGGTCAACAAGGATAAGTAGACCTCCCAAAAGGTTTTTTCCCTCTTTGTATTCTATTTTGTTAACAGATGCTGGTGAACTAGAAGGGTATGATGAAGCTATGCAGGTGGATACAAAGGTTCATTAGGAGCATGCAATGGAAGAAGAAATGGACTCCTTGCTGAAAAATCAGACTTGGGAATTATGTAAGTTGCCTATAGGTAAAAAGGCTTTACCAAACAAATGGGTTTATAGGATGAAAGAGGAAAATAGAGGTAAGAAAAGATTTAAAGCCAGGTTAGTTGTAAAAGGATTTGCATAGAAAAAAGGCATTGATTTTGATGAGATTTTTTCTCTGGTTGTTAAGATGACTTCTATTTGTACTGTTTTAAGTATTGTGGCTACTGAAGATTTGCATTTGGAATAGCTAGATGTGAAAACTGCCTTTCTCCATGTGGTGATTTATAGGAGGAGATATATATGGAACATCCCCAAGGATTTGAGGTCAAAGGTAAGTAGAAATTGGTGTGCAGATTGAAGAAGAGTTTATATGGCTTGAAACAAGCACCTTAGCAATGGTACTTGAAATTTGATAGTTTTATGGCTAAGCAAGGCTACAACCAGTGTAATTCTAATCATTGTGTTTATATGTTAATGACATGCTTGTAATGGGGTCTAACATGGATCACATAATTGAGTTAAAACAACATTTAGTAAAATCATTTGCTATGAAGGATTTGGGGGAAGCAAAACAAATCCCTGGTATGAGAATTTATAGAGATAGGAAAAACAAAAAATTGACTCTATCTTAGGTTGATTATGTTGAAAAGGTGTTGTAGAGATTCCATATGGAGAATGCAAAAGCTATCAACACACCTTTGCCTAGTCATTTCAAATCGACTAAGGCAATATGTCCAAAGACACAAGAGGAGGAAGAAAAAATGTCCACGGTACCATATTCTTTAGTTGTAGGAAGTTTAATGTATGCCATGGTACGCACGAGACCAGTTATTGTATGTGTCGTAGGAGTTGTAAGCAAGTATATGAGTAATCTCGGATTAGAGCATTGGAATGTGGTAAAATGGATTCTCAGATATTTGAGAGGTACATCTAATAAACATATATGTTTTGGGGGCTCTAATACTGATTTAATAGGCTATGTGGACTTAGATTTGGTAGGGGATATTGATACCAAGCACAGTACTATAGGTGGGACAATGGTGAGTTAGATCTCAAGGTTGTAAAAGGTGGTTGGTTTATCCACCACGGAGGTAGAGTATGTAGTTGCAATAGAGGCAAGCAAGGAGATGATATGGCTGTAATTTTTCATGGAAGAATTGGGCAAACACTAGGCTAATAGTTATTTGTTTACGGATAGCCAAAGTGCCATACATCTTGCAAAGAATTATTCCTTGCATTCAAAGACCAAACACATACAGCTGAGGTATCACTTCATCCGATCGGTGTAGGAGGATGGACAAATAAGGCTAGAAAAGATACATATAGATGACAATCCAACGGATATGTTTACAAAGGCGGTGACAAGGGAGAAGTTCAGCTCCTCTTCAGCTTCATTTGGCCTTCAAGATTGAAAACAATAAAATTAGAACAGCAAGGTCCAGGCTGCTTATTTCTAGTGGGAGCTACAGGGGCAGCAGTGTTATGATCAGTCTACAAGTGGGAGATTGTTGTTATATAGTGCCCAATTAGACTTGGAGGTTAAATTTTTCCCACTTTTGTCGGTGTGGTTTCCCCCCAAAGTATTTAACAGGGGAGTGCACGGGGGCAGAGCCCCTCCTACAGGGACTGAGGGCTTATCCCCTTGATGAGGGCCTAGGGGTGGAGCCCACGGTGGGGGTTTAGGGGCAATGCCCCCAGTGGGGGTTTCTGAGGGCAGCGCCCTCAAAGAAAAAATTTCCTATTATTTAATAAAGGTGTCGGGAGTTATTTTATTCTATTGGTCAACTTATAAAAACCTAATTTTTGTAACCGCCATAAGTATTGATATGAATGGCTGGAGAAGGTAAAAAGCTTAAGGGTTAGGATTACAGTTCATATTGAATTGTAGCATATTGCAATGGTATTAAGTTGCAAGAGATTAATGGTTGTAATTGGTTCTATTTTTAGGTAGATAATAATATTGGACTCTCTATTGGTGGATGTAGCCTGAGTTTGGGTGAACCATGTTAAATTATCTCTCGCTATTTTATTTTTGTGTATTTTCTTTCCTCTATTTAATCTCTAATTATCTACATTCAATTGATATCTTTTGCCTACTATTCCTAAAAAAAGACCCAAGTCAATCATAGAAAATCTATCTTGAAGAGAAGATTTCACTAAATCAATGATGGATAAAGAACTCCTTGTGATGATTAGATCATCAACAGATAAATGCAAGATCAAAAGAGCATCATCCTACCATAGAATATAGACATTCAGACTAGAGTGATGTCAATAGAATCCAACTAAAAGAAGGAAGGGATCCATCTTGGTATACCAAGCTTGAGGGGCCTTTTTAAGGACATAAAGAGATTTTCTGAATCTTTAGACCAAAGAATAATCATGGACAAATCCTTGTGGTTGCTCCATATATATCTTCTCTTGAAGATCCCCATGAAGAAATGCACTATTCACATCCATATGGTGTACAACCAAATGATGAGAAATGATAGTGGAAAGTGTCAATTGGATGAAGTTCATTTTGGCAACAAGGGCAAATGTATCAATGTAACCAATGCCAAAAACCCAAGAGAAACATTTCACCACAAGTCTTGCTATCACTTGCTCCATCCATAGCGTATTTAGTTCAATAATCTACTTGTAATAAGCCAATTTTATTCTCTTAGGAAGTCTAGAACTAGATCCCAAGTGTTATAACTCATCAAGGAATGATACTCATCCTCTATTGAATTAAATTCTACTCACTAATACCCAATAATTCATGAAATGGCTATGGATCTAAAGTGGAGGCAATGGAGACATGTGGATGATCTTGAAATTGTGACCATGTCCACTAAATATCTAAAGGGTCTCCAACTAAAGTACTTGTGGCTTGAAGAATCTAGTGGGTCACAAGTTGCATATAATTAGGAGACAAAGGAGGAGAGTCCATATCTTCTAAAGAGTGGCTCAGAGATGTAGGAGGAGAATTCTTGAATAAATCTTATGAATTAGTGAAGGTAGAGGAGAATCCTTTAAATCAAATGTATGTGTTAGAGGAGGAAGAGAGTCATATGAAGTGCAACCAACAATCAAGGAACCTAAAGTGAAGGAAGATGGATAAATGTTAAGAGGAAAATTTAGAAGAGCTTTCCTCAAACCAAATAATTCTTCAATGTGTTGGAGTACAATACCACTGAGATGGGGGCTGAATCAGTGGTATACTAATTTTAACAACACCTTAAGAACTTGAAAAATCACAATAGCTTTGGCATGGCAGACTAATGTCAAGAATGCATGAACAATATTATAAAACAATGTATATTAGACACTCAATCATGTAACTTATATAATTCTGATTGACCATAATGAGAATGAACAGAGGATATCATTTCAAACAAAAATATATGATGAATATGCGTTCATGCAGATCAAATTGACCTAGAATAACTATAAAACTGAATGACACATGATGAGTGAAAGAACATGAGGATAAAACACATCAGTGATAGCAACAACCCATAACACAAATATTGCCCTGAGTGGAAACCCTCTAGGGTAGAAAACCACTCAAAAAATACCTCACTGGCTTATAAAAAGGAATCTCACTGATTACAAGCCTCACTGGCTTATAACATTGCCTCACTGGCATATAACATTGGCTCACTGGCATACAACATTTAGAAGCATCAACTTCAAGGAGCACCAACCCCTAACACAACCTTGCAGGAGCACCCACTCTCTGCATACAGAAAGATAAATACAAATACAAAGGGTTACTCTATTTCTCTTTGTACTAGTACAACAACTCTGATCTAATATCAATGATAATGGACTTGGTCATCTATCCTCAACATTACAATAGGTGTATACACAACCACATACAATTTATGTTCAAAGCCCTTATTTATACATTTCACAATGTCTTCCTCTTCTCATGAAACAGTTTGAAGAGATAACCGTTTCCATAAAATTGTTTCAGGTAATAACTGAATTTTCAACCGAGTACAACTGAACCAAATAACTGAAATTTCAACTGAAAATTATCATATACCCATGAAAAAGAAAGCAGTCTTGTATGTTTTTGATACTACTGTCAACAATAATAAAAACTCTTTACATATTCTTTTGAGCAAAATAAATTTTCATCAGAGTATTGCATATCCATAAGTGGGTTTTGATAAATCTAATTATATCATGACAGAAATCAACTAAAACCACCAACACAACCATTTTGAAACCCTCGATAAGATTTTGATATGAAACCCTAGACACCATTCATTATGGGTAGTCTTTTATCAACTATGAAACACTTTTATTTTCCATAAACCCATAACAGAGATAAGAAAATCATGACTGCATTCGAAGATTATCGGCCATCACAAACTGTTGTGGTGAATACAAAATATACCTTTGTTTCACATCAAATATGATTGCAAAAAGAATGATCAAGAAAAGGAATAATATCACCTGATAAGTTGACCTTCACAATCATTTGTTGGAGTTAAAAAACCATTACAAAAAGTAACCCAAGTCTGTCATCTTTGTCATGTCTCCCGGATTCACACTCTTGCAACAGTATCTATTGTTCCTTTTCCTCATATTTTCATGATTACATTTGAAACATGAAACCC
Organism: Cunninghamia lanceolata; assembly: GCA_027924645.1. Taxonomy (NCBI): domain Eukaryota; kingdom Viridiplantae; phylum Streptophyta; class Pinopsida; order Cupressales; family Cupressaceae; genus Cunninghamia; species Cunninghamia lanceolata. The sequence goes on from BSBN01000841.1 coordinate 1,109,683, forward strand.
TAGCTTCGAAGCAAATGTGCTAAAGTTTAACTTTACAAAATGAACAACCAAACTTTTAAAGATTCATGCTGATATCTCCATTTCATCCCATGATTACACTTAGAAAATGGATTAGAAACAAACCCTGGCTCTCTACCGACATAGACCAAGATGAAACTTTGAAAAAATGAAATGTTTTAGTTTCCTTTTTGCCCTATTGAATTTGCACTGACCTATTTGAGAGGTAAACCACTAAAGCATGCCGATAAGAAACAAGGTCATGATATTTGCAACATTGAATATGCCCACTAGAAGATCAAATACAAACTATTGTGGTCAACACCACTTAAACCAACATAACAAAAATTTCATCTTAAAACCTTTTTGACCTTCCAAAGAAAACTGAAACTTTCTCAACCGGTTATACACTAAAAAGTGCCCAATGATAATATTAAAAAAACAACTTTGCATAAGAACCTTTATTCCTTTAGCAAAAACAAACAAATGTTTCCCTTTAAAAATGTTAACTATGTGCGGGCAAGTGACCATGGTCCTTATAAAGAGTAATGCTAGGAAATTATGTGCTCAACTTACAAGAACAACCTTGAAGATAACTTATCAAATTATGCAATGCCTACCTTAGGTATCTTTTGTAAAATAACATGCTAGCCTTTGAAAATAGTATTACACCATGTCAACTGAACCAACCAAGCACTAAACTGAATCATGCTAAACATGATCATCAAAGATGTCAAACTCAACATGATATGCCAATCAATAGAATAATAGCATTCTTAGTACCCATGCCAAGTGAAACCAAATGAAACAACTGAACCAGAATGAGATAGATCATCATGTGTCATGAATATGCTCATGTGTTGTCAAACTATCAACATGTGTCATGAACATAAACAAGATAGGCAAGTGAAACCAAATCTAAAACATATCTGACCAGAACCATATATGTGAAAAGATACTGTGTGTCAAGGCACCATACATTTCAAGGTCACTGTATCCAACCACATTCAACTAAGAGAGATTGTTTCTTTGACATCAAGGACAACAATTGAGGACAACACAATGAACAACACATGATTATTTGGATGTAGTAGTCAATACCCCTTAACACCATCTAGATATTCCATAAAAATGGAAGTCCTATTTTAGGTTCTAAAGCATTGTGTTTTTATGTAGGAATGTGTGCCCATGTAGGAGATGTAATGCCCCAAGCTTACGCTCAAGACATCAATAGATAAAAATTGGATGAACAAATTTTTGATGATACAAAAGGGGCATTAAGAAAGCCACACAATGGTAAGATCCACACATATAATAATGGAAATATAATAATTCAAAAGATAGATCTCACATAACACAAGAGATGTTCGAGGACCAAGATGCCCTAATATCCAATATATGCAAAAATAGAATAAACCCTTGAGGTAGGGTAACACCATACAATACTCCTTAAGGAAGAAACCAATCCATGCTATATCTCCAAGATATCCCAAATGCAATATCATATTCAACACATATCTTTACAATGATAACCACCTCCTTTATCTAGACCTCCTAATAACATAATGGAGGGGTAATCCTAATGAAGGTCTACTCAACACCTAATATAGTTAAATACACAAGTTATCCACAAGACCTAATATAACTAACTTAAGGGATGTGTGCCACATGTTGATATCTCCATCTACCTAAATACATTATAATATCATATCCCTAGGTACATAACATACAATCCCTCCTTGACATGTTTCATCCCTGAAACATGAGAAGAAGCCAAATAGTAAAACTATCACAAGTTGTTACAAATGTGCCACCATGACCAATCACCCAACCATCCATAGTTGATCTTCGCAATGGTTTTATCTTGACAGTACCTAGATCCAATCTTTAATCCATATTTTGCTACACCTATTTGATTCCATTCCTTATCAAAGTAAGTCCTACTTTGCTACCATGAATAGCCATTACATCTATGATACCATGGATCATTGTAGTTGTTCCTTTGATTCCATGTACCACAGTGATTGGATTGTTTTTTCCATGTAATATCATTCCTCCATGATTCTTGTCTCTCACAATGATGTGGGTGCCTATATATTGCACCCTTTACTATCACTAGAACCTTCTTTGATTCTTAATCATATTTTGTCACTTGTTTTGTTGGCTCATGAATAGAATTACTTGTCTCCTGTTTTTTCTCTACATCTTTTTCCTCTTGTATGTCTTCTGATTCATTGGTGCAAACTTTAGTAGACCCTTGAATTTTCTCTTCCTTGACTTTACTTTTGACTTCATTATGTGTAATATCCTGTAATGTAATTTTTTCCTTCTATACCAAAGCTTCATTAACTTATTTTGCACATTAATTTGTTTTTTTTTCCCATATATTCTAACTAAGGATAACCAAGAACAATATCCAACCCATACATATCCAAAGCATGAAAGTTTGAATACAAAACATATTTATCCATAGAGAGCTTCAAATCTTCAAAAATTTGAATATCCTTACCTGATATTTAATTATTCTTGATGTGATTTGCTCATACCTATAGCTTCTTGGATAATTCAATGTTGATGAAGTTATACTTGTTTCTAGGGTTTATAGAAACAATAACCCTTTCCTTTTGAATACATTTATGAAATTGAAGGATTGAATCTTCCTTCCTTGGAGCTAAAGTTCGTGTACTTGTATCCTTCACGATCTCTTCATCATCCTCTACTTCATCTCATTCTTCATCTTCATAATCATCATCATCTTCTTCTTCTTCTTATTTTCCTTCTTCTTCATGTTCTTCTTCTTCTTGAGCCCATCTATATAATAAATCTTGTCCTAGTTCATCCAAAAGAAATATCCATAAATAATGGTACATACCATTGTTTAGCTTCACCACTTAAATGATTATAAAATCTTAATTCCATATTTTCACTTGACCATAAGCTAATTTATATTGGTTCCACCATTCTAATACATCTCCACTTCCATCAAAATCGGGAATCCCCATTGAAACTAGGGTTTCTAAATTTTTACTACATACTTGACTTTGATTGAATTATTTTCTAATGTTGTCAAACTTAATATTAAAAATATAAAGAATAGACCCCTAATAAAATATGGTGAGCTTTCCAAAAATGTAAAAATCTTATAAAAATTCCATAATGTGTGGCCTATAAAGTGAAATTATGAAAAAACATAAAATTGCAATAACTCACTCAATATTGATGATAGAAACCTAATTTTTGGACTATAGTGTCCCTAGATTATCCTCCACCTTTAGTAAAAAAGATTGCGAAAAAAATCAATCATTTGAAAGTTATAGGTGAATTTTGAAAATTAGGGTCTTGTCCATATTTTCCCAAATCATAGCTCTGATACCACTTGGTAAGATCGACACATAATAATGGAAGTATAATAATGCAAAAGATAGATCTCACATAGCACGAGATGTTTGAGGGCCAAGATGCCCTAATATCTAATATATGCAGAAATAGAATAAACCTTTGAGATAGGGTAACGCCATGTAATACTCCTTAAGGAAGAATCCACTCCAAACTATATCTCCAAGATATCCCAAATACAATATCATAATCAACACATATCCTTACAATGATAATCACCTCCTTTGTATAGACCTCCTCCTAATAACATAATGGAGGGGTAATCCTAACAAAGGCCTGTTGGTATGTGGCGACTGATCATGCAAATACTGTACACATGTAATGTATCCTTGTCGGGGTTTGGGGCTAGGCCGGTAGCCCTCGAGAAGCAGGGGTTTGGGGGCGCAGCCCCTGAAAAAAAATTTCCCCTTTTTTTGCCCATTCGAAGTCAATTGTTAATTTTTGTTAACTGACAAAAGAAAAATAACATTGTAAAACCCTAATTCTAAAAGCTTGCAAAAAGCTTGTTATAAGTAGCTGGGATGTATGTTGCAGTATGAGATTTGTGAGATTGTAATCTATTTTACACTGGATAATAAAATCATTGGATGGCTGAGTTTCTGTGGATGTAACCCATTTTGGGTGAACCACGTTAAATTTTTGTGTTGATCTCTTTTGTGTTTCTCTTCATTGTTATACTTGGGTTATTTAATCCACATATAATTGTCAATGTTTATTTCTCCGATCTACCTAAACCCTAACAACCGGTATCAAAGTGGGTTGTGTTTGATTGTCGTCTACAAGAAGCTCTCAGGGTTGAGTGGGAGTCTCACGGTTAAGTGGGAGCAATGGTGGATGAGGGTAAATTGAAGGTAGATAAATTCAATGGGCAGAACTATTAGTTATGGAAGATGTAGATGGAGGATTATCTCTATCAGAAGGATTTATGGAGGTTGTTGGAAGGAAAAGCCAAGAAACCAGCAACAATGACTGATGAGGATTGGGAACTTCTGGACAGAAAGGCACTTGGAACCATTCGGTTGTGCCTGGCACCATCTATGGTGTTCATTATAATAGAAGTGAAGACAACAGATGAACTGATGAAAGATTTGGATAAATTATATGAAAAACCCTCAACCTCTAATAAGGTATTTCTCATGAAGTGTTTGTTTAATCTGAACATAATTGAAGGTAGATCTGTGTTAGATCATTTAAATGAGTTTAATATGATTACCAGTCAGTTAACTTCTATAAAAGTGAAATTTGATGAAGAGGTGAGGGCTCTCTTAGTTTTATGTTCTTTGCCAGAAAGCTAGAATAGCTTGGTAATGGTTGTAAGTAACTCTGTCTCTGGTTCAAATACTTTAAAATTTGATGATGTTGTTGGTGTTATCCATAGTGAGGAAATGCGACGGAAAAGCACAGATGAGAGATCAACATTGGGTAATGCTTTGACTGTAGAGAACGGGGGAAGAACAAAAGAGAGAGAAAAAAGCCCAACAAATCATGGGAAGTCCTAAGGGAAGTCGAAGAAAGGCAGATCTAAATCCAAAGGAAGAATGGATTGCTGGCACTGTGGAAATCCAGGACACTTGAAGAAGGATTGCTGGTCTCAAAAGGGCAAACAAGGAGACGGACAACATGATGACAGTAAGGAAGCTAATGTTGCAAGTAATAAATTACAAGATCCTTTAATTTTGTGTTGAGATAATGCTAATGATTCATGGGTAATAGATTCAAGGGCTTCATTTCATGCCACACCCCATAGGAAATATTTTGTAGATTATGTTCAAGGTGATTTTGGATAGGTATATTTGGGTGATGATGAACCCTATCAGATTGTTAGAAAATGAAAGATAAAAATCAAGTTGCAGAATGGAAATGAATGGTTGCTACAGGAGGTAAGGCATGTTCCAAATATGAAAAACAATTTAATTTTTGTAGGACAACTAGGTAGTGAAGGCTGCATAGTTACCTTTTTAGATAAAGTCTGGAAGGTCACTAAAGGTGCATTAGTAGTAGCTAAAGGTGAAAAGGTAGGCACATTGTATTTATGTACCGGTAATACTTATTCTACCTTAGCTGCTACAGAAATAGTTGCTACTGAGATAGTTATAGCACTTGCTACAGGGATAGAAATAGAATTGTGGCACCATAGACTTGGGCACATGAGTGAGAAAGGGATGAAGATCCTTCACTCTGGAAAGTTGCTACTAGGTCTAAAGAAGATTGACTTGGAGTTCTACGAAAATTGTGTTTATGGAAAATAGAAAAGAGTTTGATTTCTCAAAGTTGGGAAAGAGAAGAAAAGTGAGAAATTAGAGCTTGTGCATTCAAATGTATGGAGACCAGCTCATGTATCTTCTCTTGGTGGCTCTTGCTATTATGTTACTTTTATTGATGATGCAACTAGGAAAACATGGGTGTATTTCCTAAAACAAAAATTAGAAGTATTTGAAACTTTTAAAAAGTGGAAAGCTTTGGTTGAGAATGAAATAGGAAAAAAAGTTGAAATGTCTCAGATTTGATAATGAAGGCGAGTATTGTAGTAGAGAATTTGAGAATTACTAATCATATAATGGAATCCTTAGGCAAAAAATGGTTCATGGAACCCCACAAGAAAATGGTGTGTCTAAAAGGATGAATAGGACCATTATGGAGCATGCAAGGAGCATGAGATTGCATGCTGGACTACCCTTACACTTTTGGGTAGATGTTGTACATACCATTGTTTATTTAATAAATAGGGGACCTTCAAATCCTTTGGATGGTAGCATTCCAAAGGAGGCATGGATGGGTAAAAAGGTAAACTATTCATTTCTAAAAACCTTTGGTTGTGAAGCATTTGTCCATGTTGATATTGAAAATAGAACCAAGCTTGAGGCTAAGTCTAAAAAATGTACCTTCATTGGATATGGAGTAGATGAATTTAGTTATCAGTTATGGGCTTATGAAAATCATAAAATCATTAGGAGCAAAGATGTTATATTCAATGAGAAGGTCATGTATAAGGATCAACTGCAGGAAAAGAAACATGAACATGCCAAAAAGGAATATGTGGTGCTAGAAGAGATTCCAGAAAATAAAATGCCAGTTGTACCTGATGCTCAACAACAACGCTTGTTATCCCATAGACTCCTACAAGTGTTACACATTCTACAAAGATAAGTAGACCTCCAGAAAGATTTTCTCCATCATTATATTCTATATTATTAACTAATTTTGGTGAACCTGAAGGTTATGAAGAAGCAATGTAGGTAGATACCAAAAAGCAGTGGGAGCTAGGCATGAAAGAGGAAATGGATTCCTTGATACAGAATCAAACTTGGGACTTAGTTCAATTGCTTGCAGGTAAAAGAGCATTGCCAAATAAATGGGTTTACAAGTTGAAGGAAGAAGATGGAGCCAAGAAAAGATATAAGGCCAGACTCGTGGTAAAAGGTGTTGCATAGAAAAAAGGTATATATTTTGATGAAATATTTTCTTCGGTTGTAAAGATGACTTCTATTAGAACTATTCTAAGTCTTGTGGCTATGGAAGACTTACATCTTGAACAGCTAGATGTGAAAACAACTTTTCTCCATGGGGATTTGGAAGAGAAAATATACATGCAGCAACCACAGGGATATGAGGTCAAGGGTAAGGAGGATTTTGCGTGCAGGTTAAAGAAGAGTTTGTATGGCCTGAAGCAAGCACCTTAGCAATGGTATTGAAAATTTGATAGTTTTATGGCTAAACAAGGTTACAAAAGATGTCATTCTGAATATTGTGTTTATTTTAAGAAATTAGGTAATGGAAGCTATATTATCCTGTTGCTTTATGTTGATGACATGCTTGTTGCCAGGTCTAACATGCAGCATATTAATGAACTTAAAAAGAAATTAGCAAATTCATTTGCTATGAAGGATTTGGGTGCAGCAAAACAAATCCTTGGTATGAGGATCACACAGGACAAGACAAACAGAAAATTATTTTTGTCTCAAAGTGAGTATGTAGAGAAGGTGTTGAAAAGGTTTAACATGCAAAATGCAAAAGCAGTTAGTACACCTTTGCCTAGTCATTTTAAGTTGACTAAGGAGATGTGTCCAAAGACACAAGGGGAGGAAGATAAAATGTCTAAGATACCATATGCATTAGCAGTTGGTAACTTGATGTATGCAATGGTATGCACAAGGCCATATATTGCACATTCAATGGGAGTTGTGAGTATGTATATGAGCAATCCAAGAATGGAACATTGGAATGTGGTAAAATAGATTCTCTGATATTTGAGAGGTACTACTTCAAAGAAACTATGTTTTGGAGGAATAAATCCTACTCTAAAAGGATATGTTGACTTTGATCTGGCAGGTGATATTGATAGTAGGAGGAGTGCTACAGGGTATGTTTTATTTAGGAGGTACTGCAGTTAGTTGGATTTCAAGGCTACAAAAGGTTGTTGCGCTTTCAACCACTGAAGTTGAGTATGTTGCTGCTACAGAAGCTAGCAAGGAGATTATTTGGTTACAACATTTTCTGGAGGAATTGGGGCAACAACAAGAAGATAGCCCTTTGTACACTGATAGCTAGAGTGCCATTCATCTTGCTAAGAATTTAGCTCTGCATTTAAAAACTAAACACATATAGCTCAGATACCACTTCATCTGGTCAGTTTTGAAGGATGGACAGTTGAAGCTGGAGAAAATTCACACAAGTGAGAATCTTACAGATATGTTCACAAAGGCAGTTACATGGGAGAAATTGATTTCCTCATCAGTTTTCGATGGCCTTCATGACTGATAATGGTGGATATAAGAAACCAAACAGGCTTGTAATCTAGTGGGAGATACAAGTGCAGCAGTGTCATCCAGGATCAGTCTCCAAGTGGGAGATTGTTTGGTGTGGAGCCTAATCAGTCTCCAAGTGGGAGATTGTTGGTATGTGGTGACTGATCATGTAAAAACTGTACACATGTAACGTATCATTGCCGGGGTTTGGGGCCAGGTTGGGCCCTGAGCGGGGATTCAGGGGCGGCAACCCCTGAGAAGTAGGGGTTCGGGGGCGCAGCCCCCAATTTTTTTCCCTTTTTTTGCCCGTTCGGAGTCGGTTGTTAATTTTTGTTAACCGACCAAAGAAAAGGACATTGTAAAACCCTAATTGTAGAAGCTTCCAAAAAACTTGTTATAAGCGGTTGGGATGTATGTTGCGGTATGAGATTCGTGAGATTATAATTTGTTTTGTACTAAATAATAAAATCATTGGATGGCTGAGTTTCTGTGGATGTAGCCTATTTTGGGTGTGTTGGAACCTAAAATTTCCTTCAATTTTTTGCAAAATTTAGGTTCCCATGATAAAAATTTCGAGTACCACTCAGAAATGCACCTGAAAAAACTGCCCCAGTGACCTACTTTGGAGGGTCATAATTCGGAGCCTGTTTAGTTTCATGTCAAATCACTTGATAGGCATGTTTATATACCGTATGTTAGTGTACATATCTGATTTCAGCCTCTCGTGATCAGATTTGACTAGGTTTTCAAGTCTCGAGTTGGAGGGTTCTGGTAAGGTTTGTTGTCTGCACAATGTTAAAACTGTCAAGGAGATTGATTTTGGAGGCAAATATCTAGTAGCTGGATGATGTTCATGACAAACCAACTGGTGTTTCAAATTTACATTATGATAATCTACTTCCATGTCCATTTTCAAGACCCTAGCACCTCATTTGATATTTTTTCAAGATCAAAAGCTAATTGATTTTTTGTTGTTTTGAGGACTGCATTTCCAGAAAGTTGTAGAGAGGTCAACTTTGACCCTTGATATTTTGTGGAAGAAATGGATTGATGAAAAACCCTTATGTACATATGTTTATTGACCCTAAATGAACTGTTTCCCAAAGAGGCAAGCTCCCAAGATGAGATTTGATATTTTTTCAAAATGGCAAGTTGGTGAGCCCTAATTAGTTTTCACAGGTGTAGTTTCAGAAAAGGCTGAGTAAGCTACTTTGGATGTTAATATCTTACACCTCAGGATGGGTTTTTCCAAAACATTCTTTACAATAAATTCTCAGATCATATGTTTATATGTTTGTGCATTTTCATGGTCATCGGAGGAGTTCTGGTATGCTTTTTAATTGTTTCGCAACTACTCTTGGGCTAGATTTGGCACCCCAAAAAGGTTGCAAATTTTAAAATTCTGAGGGTGACCCAGTTGATGTTTTGACCTCAAATATATCCACGTCTGATTTCGTTGCAATCTGAGCTCATTTGATACATAATTTTAAATTTTTATTTTTCCCGCTACATGCTCCGACAGGGCCAGTTTACAAAGGAAGTACCTCAATTTGGCGCGTTGTTCAAAATCTGTTGGAAACCCACTTCCAAACTAATTGATCGTGGTCCCCTGTAAATTTTTTGTAGCTCCAGGATGCTCTGTGTGCCCCCGTATTGAAATTACTTTGTTTGCCCTGCTGCCGAAATTAAAAAATTTCCCTAAGTTCTAAAGTCTAAATAACATAAATTTTAAAACATTTTAAATGTTTTAAAATAAGTTTGAAAACCCTAAATATGTCAACAATTTATAAAGTCTAACTTTATTAATTTTATGTAATAAAGTTAACACAGGAAGTGGAGGGAAATTTTGACGGAATTAGGGATGAAATGTTGGAGAGGCTTCAACAGAGACATGGTGAATTTGTGCGTAGAAAATGTGTTTGGCAGCTACTTATGGAATATTTATCATGCCAAAAAAATGTCTTTCTTTAGTTATTATTTCTGATAATGGATCTCATTCCTATGCCCTTCAAAAGGTTGTGCAGTTCTTTTACATCAACTCTCATTTTGTTCAAAAAACTCCCATTCATAAACTGTTGAACAAACCATCTACCAAAATCAATAGCATTTTGGTACCGTCAGATGATGATCTAGATCAAATTGACAGAGGAAATGAAAAGCCAGTCAAAGATCTCTGTGAGATGCATTTATATACAGCATACGTTTTGAATCTAAGTTGTCCTCTCTTGAGCTATGATATCACATATGAAGTCCCAAAAACTATAGTGGAATGTAAGGACTAGGAAATTATTATTTTGTTTATTAATAAAGCGCTCCAGCAAAATTGGGGACATTTTACTACTAATTCTTCCTACAAAGCTTCAGGATTTGATTTATCTCGTAGCAATGTAAAGTCAACACCAGAGAAATGGAAAAACTTGTAGCATATAGATCCAACACATCAATTTCCTTGTAAGACTAAAGCTAGAAAACCATCTGATGATTGTCATTTGTCAAATATGCAAGAAAAAAATTTTGATCCAACACCTGAAGGAACACTCAAAGTTATACTGGCAACAAATATAGCGGAAACCTCTTTGACTATTGATGGAATGAAGCATGTTATTGATCCAGGATTTTGCAACAAAAATCAGGCATGGAGTCATTGATTGTGACTCCCATTTCGAAGGCATCTGCTCTGCAGAACAGGAAGAACGGGAACCAAATGATGCCACAAGAGAAGGGCATATTAAAATTAGTATGCTATTGAGAAACCCTACATCGAAGAAACTATACTACATCGGAATGACTAGTTCATAAGTCCCCCCCGATTTGCTAATGAAGTGGGTCCCAAGGACCTTAATTAATAAGTATTGCCAAGATCAAAAGTATAAAAATAAATATAGGGGAGACTTTACCATATCGAAGTAACCATTTATTTAGTCCCTTCGAAATTCTGAAGCACATGAAAAGTATATGCAAAGCGTTTATTGGAAGGTGAAAATATTATATCGGTAAGAGATCATAGAAGTAGGCCCCCGAAACTATGACTAATAAATATTATTACCAAAAAGATTATATCTGGAGTAATGAAAGAAGTGTAAAAATTGCAAATAAAAGGTTAAGTATAATGCAACGAAAGAAGTGTAAAAATTGCAAATAAAAGGTTAAGTATAATGCAATGAAAGAAGTGTAAAAATTGCAAATAAAAGGTTAAGTAAAGTATAATGCAAATTTCACATTTTCACGAAAAGGATAAATAAAGTGGGGAATTATTTTGCTGAAAGGACATAATGAATATAGCAAGTGCAGACTTTAATAATCATAGTTAAGAATATTTTCACTCCAAGCCAAAATATTTTTGAAGGGATTAACTAAATAGGTAAATATTTTACCTAAAAAATACTTTTCTTGAAAGAGCATACAATAGCTAGAAGACATTTTCACCAAGGAACTCATGGGAGAGTAATTATTTCTTACCCAAAGAATATCTTTTCTAGATTGAGTGAAAATGTGTATTGTTATGGGAAAATTGGATCAACAATGAATAATCAATAATATCAATATCAAGTTACCCAAAACTCAATGAAATGGTGAACAAAGAAGATTTAATAAACAATGAACAATAACAATAAAGCAAACCTCCTTAATTCAAAGCTTCCATTGATCGCCTATCACAATCGATCTTGCATGTATGAAATAGGGCCCTCAGAGAGTGCACTTCCTTTCTATGCTTCAAGAATGTCAATTGAGAATGGCTATGATAATACTACAATGAAGAGGAGCTTCACAACGATGGTAATAGTGTGTAGTGCATAGTAGCGAGTGTGATCACAAACAATGAAGGAATTGGTGCCAAAGGCGCGGTGCAATTCCTGCAGAGTAACGATACTTAAAGCTTGGATGCATGAAATGGAAGAATGAGGATCAACGGTATAGAAAGAATGAGAAGATCAACGATTGAGAACAGTTGAGGAACGTGCAACAAATAAGAAGACATGTGTCTTGCTTTCTTTTGCATGAAAGGATTTGCTAAGAATAGAAGAATGAGTTAAAAGCAATTAAAAGAATATAATATCAGTTAAGTGATTTAAAACAAGAAGAAGGGATTTGCATGAGAATAAGAAGATATTTGCTTTATTAAATATTAGGAATATTTAATTGCATGTGCAAAAAGATTGAATTATATTTAGAGATAACTCAATTTAGAAGAAAAAGCAACTTAAATAAATATTTAATTTATTTACATTTAGAGAAGATATTATTGGAAGAAGCAATTAAATAATTGGAATTATTTAATTTAGAAGATAAGAAAGCAAATTAAATAAATAAATTTATTTAATTGTTTGTGCATGATTTGGAAGAATAAATAAAATATTTGATTATATTTTATTTTTAAAGATTGAGAGGATTTAAATAAATTTGATTTGATTTATTTCATATTTGGAAGAATGAATTGATTTAATTAAATAATTGAGAATTATTTAATTGTTTGGGAAGAATTGAATTAAATAAAGGATTTTATTTAATTTTTGGAAGAATATGAATCAAATAAATAAATTTGTTTATTTATTTATTGATAGAGGAATTAGAAGGGAATAAATATTAAGAATATTTATCTAGGCTGAATCGTGTCATTTTTAGGCGTATACATTTTGCCCCTCTTTGATGCAATGCAGTTTATGGCTTTGCCTCAAAGAAATCAATTGTTGAATAATGATACATGCCCCAGTTTGCCCCTAGTACAGGTTATGACGATAGGATGCCCCCTCTGGAGATTGGACGAGACGAAGGCAGAAGGAACGAGAGACAGACAATCTCATGAAGACGAAGGGAAAGCTAGGTTAGGATTGAAGAAAGAGCCGAATGATACACGATGCAAGATAGAATGATACCACACACAAGCAAGCAAGCAAGTATGCACAAATGATACAAGAACAAACAAGGTATTGCCCTTGTCAAGCGGTAAACCAATGATATACTGATAACGATATACGACGGTGTTGTCATGGCGGGGAACGATATATCCCTAGACCAACACGACATGTGTGTTGTCATGGCGGGGAATGATGGATCCCTAGAGCAACATGAAGGATAGTGTCTGGTTTCAAGAAATGAAACATGTCGTGTAAGACGCGTGTGTTGGTCTGATTTCGACAATGCTACATCATGTATAAGACAATTGATTGATTAACTAATCGAGTTGGTTTATGACCACACAAGGATCAAGACCACTAATTGTGGTTGGATCATTTGTGCAAGATTGACTTTAACTTGATTGGTATGGATTAAGGATAGACTTGCATTTGGATCATTGCTCAGATTGACCAAATTGAGAAGAATGGACCACAACGATAGATAGAATACTAATTGATAGAAGAATGACTCCATAGAAGGACTCACAAGCTTTGATTTTGTATTGATACTCTGCATTGTTTGGATCTTTTATTGCATGGGATATGGATGTATGGATGTATAATGGATGTACTATGGATGCTTTGCTTTTGACATCTTGATGGTACAAGTATTGTGAAGTGCTTATTTCATCATTGGGCTTTTTTTTTGTTGTAAGAAAATACAAGCATCTAGGTATAATTGAACCGAGATGACCTGAGCATCGCTTACATGGATTTTGATTTATCAAGTTAATACAGATGACCTGAGTACTTCTTGCGAATCAACAAACAAGGATTGCCCCTGTTCATGTTAGACCTTTGATGTCCTTGATGATCTTTTGCCAATCATGTCTTTAGACAAGGCTTCACATTACTAAAGTTTAATCCACAAACAGCAAACAAAGAAAATAATCATGCCCCCATCCTAGCATCTCTAGCTTTTGGCATCCTCGAGTAGCATAGAAAGGCATGATAGCAAAAATCAAGACTCTGTACTTTAACCATGTTTTCACTCCACAAAATATTTTTGCATTTAGATGTGTTTGTTTCTTGCCATAATTTGGGTAAAATCATTTAGAAGGCCTTAGGAGTTTTTCTTTGTTTTGGATAGATTAATGTCTTGTGTCATAATTTATGCTTGAAAGTGGGCTTTGCTTGCGCTTGCTTGCCTAGTGAGAAGATTTCACGATCTTTATTGGCGAGACAGACCCTAAGGGACTGACCTAGTGCCTCAGGGGCTCATTGCTAAATGGCCTTGCCTACGTGACGACGCAGAGGCAATGTAGTTCAGGGTAAACCCTAATGGACCATGGATGGACTAGAAGAGAGACGACAAGAAAAGGGATGGATGGGACCGTGGGAGCCTCGGGGGCGCATTTGAGAAATGGCCCTGCCTACATGACAACGCAGAGGCAAAGTAGTTCATGGACTTGGACCATGGATACTAACGAGAGACACTAGACTAGGCTGACACTATGGATGGGATATGGGATAACACCTTGGTTGACAAGGCAACAAAGAGATAGAGTATCAAGCCATGATAGGTTATTGTTAGGTTTTTATTATGGAACGGATATGGATTGAATGGGACATGAGGAAGAATGGACACCACGTGATTGGTTTCCCAAAGATGGAGGAAGTGGTTTATCACAAGTAACGCTTGTTTACCAGGTTTTCATCACTTGCTTTTATTTGCACAAAAAGCTAGAAAGTAAACATGACGCTTGTTTGCTAGGTTTTCATCATGATACCTATCCAAGGTGCCTGTTTGCCAGGTTTTCACCAAAGGACAATTTTTTTTGTATTTTTCAAATTTTTTTATTTTTTTTATTTTTTTGTATTTTTCTGACTTTTTGATTTTTTTGTATTTTTTTGACTTTTTTGATTTTTTGTATTTTATGCCCCCCTTACATTAGGGTTCTCCTAGGTATAGAACCGACGAAGATGCATGTTGTTGATTGGGTCATCTAACAGCTCACCCTCTGATGTTGCTAACTGATATGCCCCCGATCCATAAGCAGCTACGATCACATAAGGCCCAAGCCAGTTGGGTTCAAACTTGCCTTTCTTTTCCCTATCCTGTTGATTGCGGGGATTCTCCTTAAGTAC
Organism: Cunninghamia lanceolata; assembly: GCA_027924645.1. Classification (NCBI taxonomy): domain Eukaryota; kingdom Viridiplantae; phylum Streptophyta; class Pinopsida; order Cupressales; family Cupressaceae; genus Cunninghamia; species Cunninghamia lanceolata. The sequence goes on from BSBN01000841.1 coordinate 1,124,804, forward strand.
TAGATCTCCAACTTTAAAGATTCTTGGATGAACTCTATGGTTATAGCTTCGTGACATCATCTATTGATATGCTTTGAGATGGTCGAAGGCTTTCTGTCTCCTCTCCTCTAGCAATTCTAGTTCTTGCAATCTAGAAACTCTATATTCTTTATTTGATATGAGACCTTTTAACAACACCCTAAGAGATGGTAATTCAACCTCAATGGGGAGGATAGCTTCTGAGCCATAGACAAGGGCATAAGGTGTAGCACCTGTGGGAGTGCGTATACTAGTTCTGTAGGCCCACAGAACGAGATTGAGTTGGATGTGCCAATCACAGCCAACATCGTTGACTGTCTTCTTGAGGAGTTTCAAGATGGTCTTGTTGGATGCTTCATCTTGACCATTGCCTTGGGGGTAATAGGGTGTGGAGAAACGGTGTTGGATTTTGAATCGGTCACAGAGTTCTTGGACATCCTAGTTTTTGAAGGGTCTTCCGTTATCCATGATAATGGATGAGCAAATTCTGTATCTGCAGATGAGGTAATTCAGGATGAATGAGGAGATTTGCTTACCTGTGACGGTGGTGAGGGGAATGGTTTCAATCCACTTGGTAAAGTATTCAGTGGCGATTATGATGAATTTATGGCCGTTGGATGAGGATGGATGGATTTTTCCCACAAGGTCAAGTCCCCATTGGAAAAAGGGCCAAGGTGTCATTAAAGGTCTCAACTCTTGAGCTGGTACATGTATCAGGTTCCCATGTATTTAGCATTGCTTGCACTTCTTCACAAACTGATATGAATCTATTTCCATGTTCAGCTAGAAATAACCCAAACGCATGAGTTTCTTAGCTAAGGAAGGGCCGCTAGAGTGTGTTCGGCAAATCCCTTCATGTACGTCTTGTAAGGCGGTTAGAGATTCTTCTCGTTCTAAACAACGGAGTAAAATACCATCTAGACCACGTCGGTATAGGGTGTCGGCAATAATGGTATAGCAAGAGGTTTGGAATATAAAGGTTTGTTGTTGGTTTGAAGATAAGTCAGGTGGGAGGGTGTTGTCTTTGAGGTAAGTGTAAACTTTACCATACCAAGGTGAATCAGATCCAGCTAATAGGCATATGGAATGGGTCTCAGGAAGATCATAAGCTAGTTGTCGAATAGTTTCCACTAAGAACTCGTACCGTGACTCATTCTCTGGTATCTCGAGAAGAGAGGCAATGGTTGCCATGGCATCTGCTGCTTTGTTCTCAATGCAAGGTATCTGCTCAAAAGAAATGATCACAAAGTATCCCTTAAAGTCATCCACCATCCTTTTGTATGGGACAAGCTTCTCATCCTTGGTTTGGTAATCATCATTGACTTGATTTATCACTAGTTGAGAATCACCATAGACATGTAGCTCTTTGATTTTCCAATCTGTTGCCATCTTGAGGCCAATGACTAAGGCTTCATATTCTGCTATGTTATTGGTGCATAGAAACAACAAACGGTAAGACTTCGGTATAGTGTCGCCATGAGGAGTTACAAACAAGATTCCTGCCCCCGATCCATGGTTTGTGTAGGACCCATCAAAGTAGAGTTTCCAAGAATGTGTTGAGATATTGAATAAACATTCATCTGGAAACTCAAATTGCATTGGTGTGGTGTCCTATAGTGGTGCATCCACTAACTGATCAGCAATGACTTGTCCCTTGATAGCTTTTCTGTCTACATACTCAATGTCGTATTCACTTAGGAGCATTACCCATTTGGCTAGGCGACCGGTTAGGGCTGCTTTACTTAGTAGGTACTTCAGTGGATCTATTTTTGCAATAAATCTGAGTGGATGCGAGAGCATATAATGTCAGAGTTTTTGGGAAGCAAAAACTACCACAAGACATGATCTTTCTATCTAAGAGTATTGCAACTCATAGCCCACTAATGTACGACTGATATAGTAGATAGCTCTTTCTTTATTCTCATAATCTTGTTGTGCTAGAAGAGCCCCAAGAGTTGTAGGTGTAGCGGATATGTAGAGTATCAATGGTTTCCCTTAGATAGGAGGCATGAGAATAGGCAGATTCATAAGATACTCTTTTAGATTGTTGAATGCCTCTTCACATTTCTCATCCCATCTGAATGGAATGTTCTTGTGCAGGAGATGACTGAATGGTTGACACTTGTCTACCAGTTGTGATATGAATCTACGGATTGCTTGTAGCTTTCCTTGTAAAGATCTCAGTTGAGTAAGAGTCTTGGGTGGTGGCATGTCCATAATAGCCTTGACTTTAGTGGGATCCAACTCTATTCCATTTGCTGAAACAATAAAACCTAGGAGTTTGCCTGAGGTGACTCCAAACACACACTTCTTTCGGTTCAACCTAACTTTGAATTGCTATAATCTCTAAAAGACTTTCCCTAACACATCGAGGTGTGATTCTCTTGTGAGTGACTTTTCTAGGATATCATCTACATAATCTTCCATGGTGACATGCATCATATCATGAAATATAGTGGTCATAGCACATTGATATGTGGCTCCTGCGTTCCTTAGCCCAAATGGCATGACATTCCAACAGAAAGTGCCCCATGGACAAGTGAAAGTTGTCTTATGCTAGTCTTCTGGTGCTATCCTGATCTAATTATATCTTGAGAAGCCATCCATGAGAGATAACATGGTATGTCCCGTTGTTAAGTCAACTAAGATATCTATATTTGGCAACGGAAAATCATCCTTGCAACAAGCTTTGTTTAGATCTCTAAAATAATTGCATAGTCTAACTCAGCCATCTGGTTTGGACACTGGTACTATGTTGGAGACCCATTCCAGATAGTCTATAGCTCTGATAAATCCTACATCTAGTAGTTTCTTGAGTTCTTCTTTTACAAGCAGTGCTATGTGTGGATGCATCTTTCTAAGCTTTTGTTTCACTGGTTTCATTCCTGGATCTAATGGAAGATGATATAGAATCAAATCTGGATCTAACCCCAGCATATCTACATATGACCAAGCAAAATTGAGTTGCTTTCTCTTGAAGAATGGTACAAACTTAATCTTCTCTGGTGGCGTTAGAGACTTAGCAAAGTGAATGATCTTAGGTTGTTCCTTTGTTCCAATGTTGACAGGCTCTGTGGGTTCCACAACAATCTAAGACTTCTCCTGGTGCATGTCATCAGGGAGTGTGTCAAGCCTTCCATCGTCAGGTGCCACAGTTGGGTTTTCACCTTCGGATGTGTCCTTTCTTTTTACTGTTTTGGGATTTGACACTACCGCAGAGCAGTTTTCACCATCAGATCCAGATTTTACTTTGATATTTTTGTGACTGGAAGGCTTGGCACCCTCTCTGAAATAAGCCACAGTATTAAGTTTGATAGAGAAACTAGCTTTATGATCCCCTTTGGGTAGGTGGTCCCTAAGTTCCATATAGTCAATATAGGCATCGTCATTTTAGAACATATCTAGTTGTGGGGTTCCTCGTAGATCCCAATCAATAAGCTCAGGATGAAAAAAGGGGAGGGAGTCAGAGGATAGATCTGATTCATTGATAGTTTGAATGGATATACTAGGAGTATTGGGAGGGGGAGTGTTCGGGATGGTACTTTCCTCCAAGTTGTTTATTGCGATAGAACTCGAACCTTCCTCAAAAGTCACACTCTTAGAGATAGGCAAATCAGACTCTAATTGCCCATTCGGTAGCATTTGTCGCTCATGGTAGGGGCTATAAGTTTGAATGGTATCGACCTCACTCTGTCAGCTCATCCCACTCATATTCATTGGAATCTATGTCACTATCCACTTGAAGTGTATGGATCATTTCTACTAGACAAGCATTTTCTTTAGCTTTGCCCTTATCCTTATATCCTAGGCCTTTTGTATTTCTAGCCGATGAGGATGAAGAAGGTTGAATGGGTTCTATGATTCCTTCTCTTCTTAGGCCGATGGGGCCTTGTCCTTCGTAACCCATTCTATGTAGGATAGATTCACCTCGCCCATAGATTTCTGTTTGGAGCCTAGGTGGTTCTTGTTGTATGTTCTCTTCTTCTTTTTGTATAGCCATTGTAGGACATCTCTTTCCTCTGTTTCATCTGATAAGGTCCCCCATTTTACAAAGGGAGTTGTGGGAGGTATAGGAGGAGCAGATGGCTTTGGAAAATGCTTGGGTTGACCAAAGGATCTAGGAGATAAAGGCATTTTGGCTAGATTGAGGTTGTGCCCTATGGAGTATTCCCCAACTCCTTTTTCTTTGATGGTAATTTTCTGCTCTTTGGGCCTTGATGAGGAAGCTTCAGATGTAGAATCAAGCTGTGGGATAGGGGATGTATATGCTCTATTGTTTGGTATGATGCAATCAGGCTTTGAAAGGATAGAGTTGCAGTGTTGGAAGGGGTCAGGGTCACCTTGGATGGTGACTTGCTTGCCATTGTGCGGGGATTTTATGCATTGGTGATAAGTAGAGGGAACAACTTTCATGGCATGAATCCATGGTCTACCTAGTAGAATATTATAGGCAAGCTCCCTATCTAGGACTTGGCACACAACATCTTTGATTACTAGTCCCACTTGTATGGGAAACACCATTGTTCCTTTTTTAGTTCTCTCCTCTTCATCATAGTCTTTGATAGTTATCTTATTTCTTGGATCAACTACGTTTTCAGAGAACCCCAATGTAAGGACTAGCTTTAACGTGCAAATATTTAAATTGGCTCCCCCATCAATGAGAACCCTCTTGATGTGGTGCTTATGGATGAAGGCGATAATGTGAAGAGGGGTGTTATGAGGTTGAGACATTGAGAGGTCATCTTGCTTGGTAAATGATATGGTACTTGAGGAGGTCAGATTACCTACCATGGCCTGAAAATTCTCTTGGGCCAAGTTAGTGGGCACAGTCATTTCCACTAAGGCTTTATTGAGAATCTCCTTATGGGAAGGAGATAGAGCAACAACTCTAAGATAGAAATGTGGGTTGGAGTCTTTCGAAGTTGGTCTATGACGCTATACTGATGGGGATTGGACTAAGAAGGGGATGACCTTGGAGGGATGGTATTCAATGTGACTTTACCACTGCGGGTAATGATACTGCAATTATTTTGGTTAGGCTCTGATTGTTGGTTCAGCGTGACCACATTGATCTGTGGGACATGCTCTAATATGCAATTGATGGTATAGTTGAATGTCACACTTGCGTAGTTAGCATTATTATTCCCATTATTCTTATTTTTCCTATTACGATTGTTGTTGATGTTGTTTCCATTGTTGTTATTGTTGTTGTACAGCCTATCATGATTGAGAAGTGGATCCCTGTAAGCCACATGTGTCTCATTGGAGGTTTGTTGTTGACTTCCTCCTTGATTTTGATCAAGCACATCCTGAATAACATGCATGAGATGGATGCAATTGTTGGTTGTATGTCCCCTTCCTCTATGATACTCACAATAGTCAGTGTCTTTCCAATAGTGAGGTTTCATTTGAGGCTCATAATCACTTGTTGGCAGTAGAGAGATTTCATTGTTAGCCAATAGCTTCCTCAATGTGGATTCTTGGGACTCACCCAGCGGTGTGAACTTTCGCCTTGGGTGTGAGTTGAGCCATGGTCTTGGCTCCTGAGAGAATGTTTTGTTGGGTGTAATATTGCTTGCCTCTCCTTTGAGAGTGAATATCAGTTGTTGCTTGGGAGCTGCCACCTTAGCATCAACTACTCCATCGTTGATGACATTTTGTTTTTAGTCCAAAACTTTGATTTGTCAGTCGTATAATTGGAGGTAGGTGTGTCCTTGTATAACTTGATTTGCCCCTTGGCGATCATAGCTTTTTCAATGAACAATCCCATTTCAATGACCTTTGAAAATGAAGTGGGGCATTGGATTTGTATTTGATAGCTAAGATCAGTATTGAGGTTATGGACAAACATCTCCATTAATTGTTTCTCTGGTACATCATATGAACATTTACTTGCTAGTTGTCTCCACCTTTGTAGGAAAGTGGCGAATGATTCACCACTCTTTTGTTTGGTGTTGCATAAATAGAGCATAGAGACTTCATGTTCAATATTGTAAGAGAAGTGCGTGATGAATTTGTTGACTAACTCATCAAATGATTTGATGCTTGGTGGGAGTCGTGAGAACCACTCCATGGCTTGACTACTTAGAGATCTAGGGAATAGTCTCATTAAGTAAGTCTCATTGTGAGCTACTTCCGTACATGTTGCATTGAATTCCCTAATGTGATCTCTAGGGTCCCCTTTCCCTTTGTACTTATCAAACTTAGGAACTTCGAGTCGAAAGGGAAATGGTGTCATGTTCAAACTTTTATCAAAGGGGTACGGTGCAATATCTTCCAAAGAGTAGGTTTTGGTGTTTGTACCTGTCTTGAGATCCGACATTTGTTGCTTTAGACCCTTGAGTTGTTTTCTCATTTCTTCCATAGGAGTGCTTGGGTCTATGGCCTTCTTTCCCTCTACATTTCGCTCTATGGCTTTCTTTTCTTTTTCTTCATGATTATTCTCCACATTTTCTTGGATTGTGCTTATATCAAAATCTGCGGGGAGTTTAATTCCAAGATTGGCAAGATAATAAAAGTACTTGTGAGGATCATCATGGAGCACTTTCTCTAACAAGCGTTGGAATTTCTAATTTTGGAGGCTTCCCTGATAATCTTCGTTAGAGATTTCCTCATCACTATCATGAGGTGTGATGATGTGGTTGGATGATTTGGCCATTTCGAGTTGCTTTTGGTATTGAGATCTAGTAAGAACCATGCACAATGACGAGGGATGAGGCGGAATGAAACTAGAGATTTTGGCAAGATGTCGATGGAGACTTTTGAGAATAGGATACTTATGACAAGATTTGGACAAGGGACTTTCTCGATCAATGATTCCAAGTAAGATGGTCGATACAAGACGGTAGCCACTAGTAAGGGTACTTGATACCTGTCTTACTGTGTAGGGACTAGTCGTGCACCAAGACCACTAGCAAAGTCCTGTGACCTACTAGGGTTACTTGAATCCAAATTGATACGAAAAAGGGGCCTATGCTGACCTGATATGGGATACTTTGACTTTAGTACTAGAAAGACCTGATAGAAGGCAGATGAGATGACTAACGAAAGAGAGATTTTGACGTGAAATGGATGGGAAAATGACTATAAGGTAAGACCTGATCTCTAAACCTAAAACTAGACTGAAATGGGTACCCAAAACTGGTAAAGTTTTTCTCTCGAAAATTGTGCAAGTGCTCACTGTCACATATGCACTGAAACAGATACGCCATAAAAACTGACAAATGTGCCATAAGTCGCAACAAATGCGTTGCACTGGTAAAATGTAAATGCACTACAACAGGTAGTAAAAGCATTGCAGGTTGATTTAGATGCGCCGCAGGTCGACACAAATGCGTTGCAACAGAGGACGGATGCGCCGCTCTGGCTTTTTTCAGTATTTTTGGAATTTTTTGGAATTGTTTGATGTTTTTGGTACTTTGGTTGCAAGAAGGTCTTTTTGATCTGATTTTCTGAAATTATGGCAAGAAGACACAGCAAACACAAAGAATGTTTTTATGGTTTTTTATTTTTTTGTGATTTTTTGACTCTTTTTGGACTAAAAGAAAAAAATAAGTACAAATCCTAGGCTGCAAATGGATAACAAGGGTTTTTGGCCACTAGAACAAAGGTGTTTAATGAAGGCAACTGTTCAAGTGGTTACACATGCGGCAGCACTACTCTCCATTATGGAGTCTCCCAACCTGCAAGGGTTGCGCCTTGGAGGGTTTTGGGGGAGGTTGGCTGTCGGTATAACACAACTTCACTTGTTGTTTGAAGCTTTCACTCCAAACACAATTTATTTATAGTGGCTTGGAAGGGCTTGGTGTCTAGCCTATTACCACTTAGGGTCATTCCTACTTGGATGAACAGTATCCAAGAGCAGGCCCCTCTAAAGGAAAAACACATGCGAAAATGATATGTCTGGCATTTTGATCACCCAAGATAGGGGAGAGCATAGGCCTGGTATCATTCCCAAAAACACAGTATACAGTGGTTCTTTTCCCCTAGTTAAAATGAAAAAAACTAGATGAGCTATCTACTTGGGCAAGCACAGAACTTTGAAGTGATTAGCAAGATAGCAATGGTCCAATTTTAACCAAGATAGCAATGATGAGTTCAATTTTATCCACGTAGCATGAATTGTTAACTTTGAAATGATGGTTAATCGAGATAGCAATGGTTCAGTTTAAACCAAGATAGCAATGATGAGTTCAATTTTATCCACGTAGCACGAGTTGTTAACTTTGAAGTGATGGTCAATCAAGATAGCAATGGTTCAGTTTTACCCAGATAGCAATGATGAGTTTAGTTTTACCCATATAGCAATAACTTTGAAAAGATAGCAATAGCAATGATTCAATGATATGCAAGATAGCAATGATTCAGTTACCACTTTCCTAGTTAAACCATGTGAGATTTGCATGAGCATCCATTTTACTTTCCCGTTAGAAATTGAAGTGTGAGCTAACAAGTGCAACTATATGAATCTAAACCAGTACCTAGCCTGTAAAACAGATCAAGAGAGTTCCTGCAAAGACGTTATTGTTAGAAAAAATCTTCTAAAAAACCCTAAAATCACTACCTAAAACAGATGCACCGCTTTAGAGACTGAATGCACAAAAATAGTGAACAAAAGCGCCGCAATTACAGATGCGCTAAAATAGAGGACAAAAGCGCCGAAATACAATGTATATGCGCTGAAGTAGCATATGCACTGTTTCAAATGGTAAAAGTGTTGTAACAGAGTATGTATGCACTGCAATAATGAATGCACCATAACAGGTAACAGATGCGTGTTAGGAAGTGACGGATGCACTGTTTCCTCCTATGTGCAGCTTTCTAAAACACAAAAACTCAATTTTTGGGTTAAATTTGGGGCTAGGCCCCATGGTGGGTGCCAAAAATATTAAGGGAAAATTGGATCAACAATGAATAATCAATAATATCAATATCAAGTTACCCAAAACTCAATGAAATGGTGATAAAAGAAGATTTAATAAACAATGAACAATAACAACAAAGCAAACCTCCTTAATTCAAAGCTTCCATTGATCGCCTATCACAATCGATCTTGCATGTATGAAATAGGGCCCTTAGAGAGTGCACTTCATTGCTATGCTTCAAGAATGTCAATTGAGAATGGCTATGATAATACTGCAATGAAGAGGAGCTTCACAATGATGGTAGTAGTGCATAGTGCGTAGTAGCGAGTGTGATCACAAGCAATGAAGGAATTGGTGCCAAAGGCGCGCTGCAATTCCTGCAGAGTAACAATACTTAAAGCTTGGATGCATGAAATAGAAGAATGAGGTTCAATTTATAGGCTTGGAAGAATGAAGATCAACGGTATAGAAAGAATGAGAAGATCAATGATTCAGAATAGTTGAGGAACGTGCAACGAATAAGAAGAAGACATGTGTCTTGCTTTCTTTTGCATGAGAGGATTTGCTAAGAATAGAAGAATGAGTTAAAAGCAATTAAAAGAATATAATAATCAGTTAAGTGATTTAAAACAAGAAGAAGGGATTTGCATGAGAATAAGAAGATATTTACTTTATTAAATATTAGGAATATTTAATTGCATGTACAAAAAGTTTGAATTATATTTAGAGATAACTCAATTTAGAAGAAAAAGCAACTTAAATAAATATTTGATTTATTTAAATTTAGAGAAGATATTATTGGAAGAAGCAATTAAATAATTGGAATTATTTAATTTAGAAGATAAGAAAGCAAATTAAATAAATATATTTATTTAATTGTTTGTGCATGATTTGGAAGAATAAATAAAATATTTGATTATATTTTATTTTTAGAGATTGAGAGGATTTAAATAAATTTGATTTGATTTATTTCAAATTTGGAAGAATGAATTGATTTAATTAAATAATTGGGAATTATTTAATTGTTTGGGAAGAATTGAATTAAATAAAGGATTTTATTTAATTTTTGGAAGAATATGAATCAAATAAATAAATTTGTTTATTTATTTATTGATAGAGGAATTAGAAGGGAATAAATATTAAGAATATTTATCTAGGCCGAATCGTGTCATTTTTAGGCATATACATGTACGAAAGGAAATGACAATAGTTATTTGGAAAATTATTTTCATGAGATATGAAGGCAAAAAGAGATTAAATTAAATATTTGTAAAGCAGAAAAACAAAAATTAAATCAAAAGTCACACTGGATACATGTGAAGGGTCATAACCCTAAAAAATACAAAGTATAAATGGGAGATAAAATCCATTATCAAAAAGAAATAGATCATCAATCAATCATCAAGAAGGAATAATTAGAACAATCAGCAGTCAGTAGGATTAATATATCAGTCAATGGAGACTTCCAAGCATAAAATGTAAAATCTTATGGAGTAATTCAACGGAGAGGAGTATAATAATCTAGTGTCCAAACATTTTTGGTGTTCAATTATTTGTTAATATTCATTTATATGTGTTATTTGTGTTGTCTCCAGAATGGTTTTCCTTTGTTATTTAAATTGAATATATCAAGGATGTGTTTAATTTATCAAAGCACATTTGCTACTTCTGTGTGATCTGCTTGACTGGTTTCTATGAGAAGTTGATTTAAGTCCTTATACGTGATTTATGTTTATTGGTCTCTGCGAGGAGTTAAAATCCTTTAAATAAATCATCTCAGTTGGTTTCCTTCACACCAGACTTAAAAGTCCTTTCAATTGATCACAGTAACCTGGGAAAATATCATTGGGATCGATAAGAAGAGCCTCATAACCAATATTCTTGCACGTTTATACATGGTATAAACATTTGAAAAGTGCCAAATAATTTGAGTTAAGCCAAGAAGGAGGACAAATTTATCATACACATCCTGACTCCGTTGTCCATAGTAGATAAAGCACTGGTCATTACAAAGTAACATTTCAAAACCTTATTCACATATTCAAGATCCAAACATTAGGAGTAGGAATAATTCACAGCCTTATATCTATTTCACATCCATATGCCACTGTGAATAGATCACTAAGGTCATACAAATCTGCATTAACTATTAAGGTACACCCGCCTAGTTCTGGCAAAACCTAAAGAGAAGGGGTTTTTAATCATATCAATCTTGTTTCGTTAGCCAAAAGCATTAAGAGAGCTTGGCAACCTCTTAGGTTTTAGAACCTACCTTTATGAGACCTAACAGGGTGAACCACGTTAAATTTATGTGTTGATCTTTTTTGTGTTGTTCTTTATTGTTATATTTGGGTTATTTAATCTGCATATAATTGTTAGTGTTTATTGCTCTGATCTACCTAAACCCTAACAAGGCCTACTCAACACCTAATATAATTAAATACACAAGTTATCCACAAGACCCAATAACTAACTTAAGGGATGTGTGCCACATGTTGGCATCTCCACCTACCTAAATACATTATAATATTATATTCCTAGGAATATAACATGTGGAGGGGTAATCCTAATGAAATCCTACTCAACACCTAATATAATGTATTTATATCACATGTGGACAATCTTGAAATTGTGACCATGTCCACTAAGTGTCTGAAGGGTCTCCAACTAAAGTACTTGTAGCTTGAAGAGTATAGTGGGCCTCAAGTGGCATATAAGTAGGAGACAAAGGAGGAGAGTCTATATCATCAAAAGAGTGACTCAGAGATGATGGATGAGTATTCTTGAATCAATCCAATGAATTGGTGAAGGTAGAGGAGAATCCTTTAAATCAAATGTATGTGTTAGAGGAGGAGGAGAGTCATATGAAGTACAACCAACAATTAAGGAATCCAAAGTGAAGGAAGATGGATAAATGTTAAGAGGAAAATTTAGCAGAGATTTCCTCAAACCAAACAATCCTTCAATGAACAACACATGATTATTTGGATGTAGTATTTAATACCCCTTAATGCCATCTAGATATTCCATAAAATGGAAGTTTTGTTTGAGGTTCTAAAGCCTTGTGTTTTTATGTACGAATGTGTGCCCATGTAAGAGATGTAATGCCCCAAGCTTATGCTCAAGACATCAACAAATAAAAATTAGATGAACAAATTTTTCATGATACAGAAGTGGCATTAAGAAATCCACACAACACTCCTACATGCCCAAGGTGTCACAACAACAAGTAATGACACACTTGCATACAAACCAATGCACAATGTAAGGTGACACAAGCGGAAGACATAAAAACACCATGGGACAAAACACCATGGTTGACACATAAAATGAGACAAGGAGGAGAGTCAAGATGTTCAAGGCCATTGAGAAACCCCTACAACATCCCTTCTAGACCATGCCTTGATATCTCAAAGATACAGGAAGCACAAAGACAAAATTGCCAAAGGTTTAGACTTCAAGGAAGAACTTACACTAGGTCAAGTTTTCCTTTTGGCCTTGCAACTTGGCTTTGTAGGAAGGACTTTTCATTTGGGTTTCTTTCCCAGGTTGCAACTAACACCAAACACTACCTCAAACTCCAATATTGAGCTACAATTCACAACCTGCACCTACTTAGGATTCAAAGTCCATTTTTAATTTACACTGCTACAAATTGTAAAGAACCTCCAAGTCTCTGAACCTCCTACAACTTCAAACATTGGGTATGAAAAGTAACTCACACAAATAAAAATCCTAACAAAAGGTGGGATTCAAGGTCTAACTTACATTTGTAATGTATGCAAAGTGTCAGATCAACTTTGAACTCTGACCCCTTGACAACTCGAACTTTGTATTCAAAATGCATTTTACGTCAGAAAATGCCGACAGGGTCCCAAACTCTGGCCCCCTATAGTTCAAACTTCGAAGTTTGATTGCAACTATCATTTCAAACTATGTAGGCCAACTTTCAAAATAGAGAGATGAAAAACAACTAAGGCATAAAAACAAGGTTCATTTTCTCGATCAAGAAGGCGTAACATCCTCAATTTTTGTGTTGTTTGAAAATAGTTTGGTTCAAACATTCAAGGGGTCATGGGCTCCAACTTGGCCACATGAGAACCTCCTAAATGGCATGGTTCCCAAGGAACAAGGAGAAAATTAACTCTTTCTCCCAAAACACAAGGGAAAGAAACTATATTGCAAAATATGACAAATGCATTACAAAACACTATGCAGGTTCATCACCAATGTCAACACATGCCAAAAGCAAAGATAGGATCATCACCCCCTATATGTGCAAAATGCAATCCAACACTAAGGAATTCAAAAACATAAATATAACATTATATAATTCAGAGCTAACATGCTAAAACATCATGATTTCAATAGAATAATCATACCAACATCCTTACAAGACGAGGTGTTGAAATATCCATAACAACATTAATGAATTATTAAAATTAAAGGATCTCATCCCAAACATGGATGGATCATAACCTACATAAAACTATACAATAAAGTATAACTATGCACTTATCACAAAGGTCTCACGAACCCAATTTACAATGATGGCAATATTACAAGAAGAGAGATACAAATGCATAATACTATAAGAGTCCATAACACTCTCCAATGAGCATACTCCAAGATTGTCTATCCTTAATGGTGGTTTAGCACCACCCAACCATGTGGTACCCTCAAGCCCACCCCATTATCCTAGGAGACAATCAACTTAGGTACAAGCACACTCACACAATACAAGGAGATAGGCAACAAACATGTCACTCAACATGTATAAAAATACACCACCATCCACATGAATGCACAAGAATACAAGTCACATAAACATATATACATGATCACAAATCACATCAAATACAAAATCTGACTAAAGGAAAGGACAAGTATCCTAGAGATAAGACAAGGAGTGTCAACAAAGTAGCACGATGGCCATGCAAAGTTTATGAGTAGTCCTTTATCAAATGAAGATACTCAATTATATTCACCAACATCCAAGAGTTGTGACACATCCTACACAATCAAGACCGAACCCATATAAGGCATTCAATCATGGCATGACATATTAATTAATCATTTTATTATCTCAATATGTATTACAATATCACTTAAAACTCTCCCCTACTTTCTCTAGTAAGCTCTTTGTATTGTGGAAGCGGTGAAAGCTGCTACACCCTTAATCCTAAAGTGTGCATAGGGTTATGAGTAGTTAGCTTGTGGCTACCTTAACTCTTAATTAAGTTATATAATCATTATTATAGTCAAATATAGTTAGTTAGGTTGTCTTAGGTGTTATATTTAATTATCTAAGTCATCCTAACTGGAAACCATGGCATAATCAGGTATATATAAGAGCTATTGGTAAGTTTATTATCATCATATTGTGAGTTTTGTTCTCATTGGAGATATTTGGAGGTTTTCCCCCTCGAAGTGGATTTTTATTCTCAATTATTATCAAGTAATTACAATATATTTCCTATTATATTCTTCTCTTGTGCAAGTTATTTCATTACAAAAGCCTACTTCTTTCCTATTCTATACCTCAATCTTAAAAGTCCAACACTCCAAATTCACAATTTAGGTGTGGCACAAAAGTCAATGCAATGATTTTCATGACATCATGCCCAAAGATGCAAAACTCCAAATCATGAAGGAGACTAGTCTTTCCACAAAATGGCTATTAAAACTTTAACATACCTAGGTCTAAACAACAACTTTTCTCATACTTTACATTTTGGTGAACCCAATTGTTCAGTGAACTTCTTCTAATTCTAAAACTTCATCATATGTGCCATTGATACTCATACTACTTTAATCTTCAGAGTTTCACCACACAATCCCTTTCTTCCAGTCATGTTATTCAAAGAAGTTCATGTGTATATAAAATTTCTTCACAATAGCCTACCACTTTTATTCCTACTACCATTGATCTTTCTAGTTATCTCTATGACCAAAATGCCACAAATCTTCCCCTCTGCCTACTTCTCCCATTGTTGAATTTCATGATTTCGAGGGACGCTTCAATCACGAAGTTGCTCTTCACATGGGGACTAGGGAATCATTCTATCATATTGATCAGCACTTGGGTGTATTTCAAAAGAAGATTTATGTTAATAAGGGCATTTGTTGTGTTGTTGGACCTATTCTGAGACTATGTGTATGATGTTGTGTCATCACCCTAAAGGCCTTGATTTCTTATCTGGAGTGGCTCTTATTGTAAACCACAAAGGTCCTCTTTCTAGTGCTCCTTCTAATCAAATAGTTGATTCACATTCTAATCTGACTCATGCATATTCTCATTTATCTTCCTACACCTAACACCCATATTCATAATTATACAAATGTCACTACTTCTATTATTCTACCTAGTCACATGAGCACTTCTTCATTAGGCATTCCTCATAACTCTATTTCTTCTTATGCATTCATTCCACTTTTGTACCCTCTATTCATCACCTATATGGTCACAATATTTAGTGCATCCCAACCCCTACATATAAAATCTTTTGGTATTCCTTTAGTTGTTCCCACTATCCCCACTACCATTTCTACTACCACTTCTATGCTTTCCCTTGTCGTTGCTCCCCTACATTCCACTAATCCTATGCTTAACTAGATAATGTAAAACATAGGAAATCTTTAGTAGTAGCTTGCATCCCTTTCTACCACTTCACAGTCAATGATCACATAGTATTACCACTATAGTCCATTGTCACAAAATACTTGCCACTCAACTCCCCTTTAACTTTGAGGTCCCCTAGTTTGAAAAGTACAGTGATAAAGGGACCCCCAGATGCATGTCTCTGCCTTAACCACCCTATGTAGCAAATTTATCTTTGAGGACAAGCTCTTAGCAAAACTCTTCTCATTGTCCCTTAATGAGACTACCTTAAACTAGTTTTACAACTTTCCTGACCATTCTATAACTTCCTTTGATTAGCTTATTCCACTCTTTCTACAAAACTTTCAAGTGTATATTGGCCCCCAAGTTACCTTCACTAACCTGGTTTACTACAACTAGGGCTCAAATGAAAAAATCATTAATTTTTTCTTTCGCCACTAGTCTTTATCATCTCATATTCCATACCCTCTCCCTAACTTTGATTGTTTCGAGGGTTTTTGTTAGAAACCGTCAACCTCATATTAGGGATAAAATTATTTAATGGGGTATTATTCCTTCCTGCATCTTTGTTCTACCCTTCAAGATTATTAGTAGATAATTAGCCAGTTTGAGGCACCTCCTTCTACTGCCTTGTTGGATCCTACTTCCTCGGGGACTTCTTCATTATATAATCAAAAATATAAAAATAATAATAAATTCTCAAGAACTAAACTACAACCACTATCAACCATGTTGGTAATATTACACCCTCTTCTTTAGCATTGGCTATATCTTTGAATTCACAATGTAATCGCCATTTCTAGCTATTTGAACTCCTCCATTCTATTCTTTAGTATCTCTTATCCAATAATCTTGTTCAATTGCCCACCATTCACCCGCTTGACGCTAAACTTCCCCTTACTAAAAATTATGATACCAAAGCCTCTTGTCAATATTGCCACATGCCTGTGCATGCCACTAAAAGGTGCATGCACCTTAGGCACCTTATTTAGGACTTTATTGATTCCAATGTCATACAAGTCACTAGTTTAAATGACAGGGAATAAATCCATCACTCAACAAAATCAAAACTTACAAGTCTATACCAACCCCTTGTTGGCTTGATGTGTTGGCATTGATGTCAACTTGTTTGTGAGCATATTGATTGATGTCAACTTGCCATGTTCCTCATTCAACTTGATCAGTAACTAGGTGATTACATCCTCATTCAACTTGATCAATAACCAGGTGATGGATTTAGATCATGTCAGTGACTTGTGATAAAGGATCAAGAGGTTGATGGAATTTGTGTTGGTGGCACAATGTTAGCTTCATGTTTATCATTGTTATCAATGTGGCATTCTGTTTGGTTCGTCATGTCTGTTTGGTTCATCATGCTTCATGCATCATGCTTCAATGCTTCATGAAATCATGCTTCTTGTCACAGAGTTGAACAATGAAGATAAAGAGTGATGTTGATGCCATTGAATTACTATTTATGTCTAGTTCTTGTTGAGCATTCCTTCAGAGAGTTGCAAGTTGGAGTAAGTTGATGCTTGGCCGATACTAAATGCCCTAGGTTTGCTTCATTACAAGAATTTCAGTTCTTGATTTGGATTAGAGGTTATGTCTTATAGATTTCAATCCTAAAACCTAAGGGTTAAATACTAATAAACCCTAAAATAAATCTACTTAGGAAACCATCAACTAAATGTTTACTTTTTGTTTTAATATATTGTTGATTTGCTATCACAAGTAGTGTCACTTAAGGTGACCTACTGGAGGGCATTATGAACATCAAAAAAACTAGCCCCTCAACCTTGGAGAGCCGGTCATTTTGGTCTCTTTCCATTCATCAGGCATCCAAAAGTAAATCAATGGCTTGTGTTTAAGATTTGAGGAGCGCGAAAGGATCCATCGATGGTCCTTATTCAAAAAAATTTCAAATTTCAATGAACAACATTTTTTATTGAATTTGACAGGGAGTTGGAAGATGAAAATCCCTAATTATCCCTACAATTATGAAACTGACGCAGAGGGCCAGAGATTTTAATTTACTTGCTATGTTTGATAGATTAGATGATGCAGATTGATGATTTGGGTAGCAAAGACACAAACCTACATGTTGTTGCAAGTATGTGCCTAATCGGTGTTGTCATTGATGTCAACATATCTATGTTGTCATTGGTGTCAACTGTGCTCTTACTTTGTTGAGGATATTGAGAAAATTAGCCCCTCCGGTGATAATAATGTGTTGTAGAAATAGTACATTACATACAGAAAAATAGTCCAGAAGAATGCTCTGCATTTCTTGTAGAATGAATATCTTTACCTACAGATTGGAAGTTATTTAGAAGCATGTCTGAAGATGTTATATTTTGAGTTTGAGCCTCCGGTATGAAGAAATGAGTGAGATATGTTTACCAGAGTGAAAACAACTTTTTCTGTGTGTTTGGTGGTGACAAGGAGAAAGTGTTTTGCTCTGTATTCCTCCGTATTGAAGTATTTTTGTTTGCAGTTCTGGAAGTAAATCTAAAATAATGTTAAATACCTTCAAGTGTAATGGTTCATGATTTGGTGGTCCGCAAGCTATCTTTTAATCATGACAGTGGCTGGCAGTTTTGTTCTTGTGCTCCGGTTTGAAGAATCTTGTTGTTAGAGTTGTTAGAGATCATGCGGTTGTTCCTGGTGATTTCAATGTGCTTGTGGATGTCTCCCAATCATGCTCCTACATTTAGATTGGTCTGCAAGGTGTAATTCAGATCATGCATGAAGTGTGTTCTTGAGAATACTTGTGTTGACATCAATCTTGGCCTACCTGGTTGAATTCATCAATTACGAAGATACATCAAAGATTGTGGTAGCATGTTGTAGCGTGGAAGATTGTGTTTGAGTCCCAGCTAAGGCATGGCATGATTTGCATACATTGTTACATCTTTTCCTTAACTAAATTTGTATTAGGTCTAGACCTATTTTGTGTATGTTTGTAATGCTGACCTTGGAGATTGTTCCAATGGTTGATGATTGTAAAGCCGACCTTGATGATCATTCCAAGGTTGTTGTAGTGTATAGATACTTGTAATTGAGTCGTGAAAATGTATCCAAGTGCAAAGATGTGAAGATAAAGTGAAGTAAAGTAGCAGCGCAGAGGTGTTTTGTGCTTCAATGGAACTGAACCTTGGCATGAAGTAGATGTTGTTATCTCAATTCAACCCTTTTGTAGTGAGCCTTCTTTTGGCAGTGAGCCACCCTTTGGCAGTGAGCCATCCATTAACAATGAGCCTTTCTTTGCAGTGAGCAATTTGGGTAGTGAGCCCTGTAGGCAATGAGCCTTTATTTTTCAGTATTGATATAACTTATATATTTCTATGGGCTAACACTCACCGTGGTTTTTCCCTTTTAGGGTTTTCCACGTAAAAATATGGTGTCTCCTATTTATGCTTTTATGTTGATCTTCTCATTTAATGCTTTCATGGTCATATCTGAATATAAGTAATTGATAAGTTGATGTTCATATTTGGTTAAAAGTTTTAGGAAAAATGATTCACCCCCCCTCTCAGTTGTCTGGTGTAGTTCAACAATTGGCATCAGAGCCAAGTTCCTCTGAAGAAAGCCTAATAGCTTGAGGAAGATCTAGGATGTCTTATAAGAAGGAAGCTCCACATTTTGATGGGACAAATTATGCTCTTTGGAAGGCACGAATGAAAAGTCATCTTCTTTATCTTCATTATAAAGTATGGAAAGCTACAGAAGCAAAATATACCATGCCTCCAAATGGTTTGACGACTGGAGATGAAATCAAAGAATATGAGGTAGATGTCAAAGCAAAGGATGCTCTACTAAGTTCCCTAAGTGACTCTGTGCTGACAAAAGTTGTGGACTTTAAAACTGCAAATGAGGTATGGGATAAGTTAAAAAATCTGTATGAAGGAGATGATTCTATAAAAGAAGCCAAACTGCAAAGTCTGAAAGTGAAGTATGAGGGTTTGAAGATGAATGAAGATGAAAAAATAACAGCTTTTATGCAAAGAATTGATGAACTTGTCAATAGAATAAATGGTATGGGAGGAACTCTTGGTGATAAGGAAGTTGTGATGAAAATTCTTAGATCTCTACCAAAGTCATATAGTCACAAGGTGGGTGCAATTGAAGAATTCATGACTGTGAAAACTATTGACAGAGATCAGTTGCTTGGAAATCTTATAGCCTTTGAGATGAGAGAATTTGGTGATGCCCTACCTAAAGTTGAATCATCTTTTAAAGCCAGCACTTCAGCAGAGATCTCCAGAGCTAAGAAATACAAGGTGGATGATGACTTTGATGAAATTGAAGCCAACGTTGTTGATAGGCTTCAAAGAGGTTCTGATAAGTTCAAAGATAAATTACCTTTCAAATGTTTCTCTTGTGGTAAAGTAAGTCATTATGCTTCCAGATGTCCTGAAAGATTTGAAAGAAATAGAAAGAAACATGAGAGCAAACCTAGAATCCCAAAGAAATGCTAGTATGTCAAAGATTTTGATGATGAAGGGATAATTGATGATGAATCTGATGATACTAACACTAGTGCAAATGAATGCCTATTTATTGCTATTAAACAAGATCCTATGTCTACTAATTTTGCTAGTTGTGTGAAGGATGAAAAACCAATAGAAGAAAGTGCTTTGGCTGTTCAAATTGAGAAATATAAGGATGAATGGATTATTGATAGTGGATGCTCACATCACATGACTAGTGACAAAAGTAAGTTTGTAAGTTTGGAAAAGTATGATGGAGGACTGGTTAGGTTTGGAGATAATGCAGCTGGTAAGATTTGTGGAAAAGGATCTATTTCAATAAATAGAAAGCATAATACTGACAATGTTCTGTATGTGAAGGGTTTGAAGCATAATCTTTTGAGTGTTGGTCAGATGTGTGACAAAGGATATGATCTGAGATTCAACGATAATGGGTGCAAGATCATGGAAAGTTTCAGAACTATGATTTCTACCGGTAAGAAGACAAAAGGTAACATCTATCAATTAAGAGGAACTAATGATTATTGTTTATTGACTTAGGTAGATGAAAGTTGGTTGTGGCATAAAAGGATGTGCCATATAAAATTTGATAGTCTAGTAAAAATAAGCTCAAGTCAGGCTGTGAGAGACTTACCAAAACTTGTGAAACCCTGCAACTCAATGTGTAAGGAATGTTAGTTGGGAAAGCAGATAAGGACAAGTTTCAAGAGCAAAGAACAATTTTCTGTCGGTTTGCTGGATCTAGTGTATACAGATCTATGTGGTCCTACTAGGGTGAGAAGTCTACAAGGTGACAGGTACTTCATGTTGCTTATTGATGATTATTCTAGAATGACTTGGGTTACTTTTCTAAGAGATAAATTAGAAGCCCTAGAGAAGTTCAAATCTTTCAAGGCAATGGTTGAGAATGAAATAGATTTGAAGATCAAATGCTTGAGGTCTAATAGAGGAGGTGAGTTCACATCAAATGAATTCAATATTTTCTGTGAAGAGCATGGGATAAAGAGATAGTTGTCTGCACCTAGGACTCCTTAGCAGAATGGAGTTGTGGAAAGGAAGAACAAGACAGTTCAAGAGACTGCTAGGACAATGATGAAGGAAGAAGGTTTACCGGAAGTCTTTTGGAAAGAAGCTATTCACACTATTATCTTCATTCAAAACAGATTTCAAGTGAAAGGTAACAGTACTAAAACTCCCTATGAATTGTGGTATGGAAGAATTCCCACAATAAAATATTTCAAAGTCTTTGGAAGCAAATGTTATATCAGGAGAGATGACGATCTGGGAAATTTTGATGCAAGATGTGATGAAGGAATCTTTCTTGGATACTCTACTAATAGTAAGGCTTACCGGTGCTACAACAAAAGGCTCAAAAAGACTATTGAGAGTGCAAATGTGAAGGTAGATGAAGGCAAAGAAAGAATATCAAACCTGAGTTGTTATGAACCAGATGAACCTATGACTATAGAAATTGAAGAGAAAGATAAGCAAGAAAATAGTCAAGATGAAGAAGAGGCTCCGGAAAGTGTTATCAAAACTCCTAGGTATGTAAGAATCAATCATTCTGAAGATCAAATTATAGGTGACAAAAACAAAGGTGTGCTAACTAGAAGAAGAGATACTGAGGAACAAGTCAATTACTGTTTGCTTTCAAAGATTGAACCAAAAAATGTGAATAAAGCATGCAATGATGAAAATTGGGTAAAGGCAATGGAGAAAGAACTAATGCAGATAGAGAAGAATGAAACTTGGGAATTAGTTCCTAGACCTGTTGACAAAAATGTTATTGGAACTAAATGGGTCTTTAGGAACAAGTTGAATGAAAATGGAGAAGTTGTAAGGAATAAGGCAAGACTTGTATGCAAAGGATATTCTCAAATTGAATGGATAGATTTTGAAGAAACCTTTGCCCCAATAGCTCGGATTAAAGCAATTAGAATGTTTCTGGAGTTTGCAGCTCACAAAGATTTTAAGGTATATTAGATGGATGTGAAATCTACCTTCCTGAATGGTGAATTAGAAGAGGAAGTATACATTGAGCAACCGGAGGGATTCTAGTTGTCAAATCAAGGTGATATGGTATGCAGGTTGAAGAAAGCATTGTATGGACTCAAGCAAGCTCCTAGAGCTTGGTATGCAAGGTTAGATAGGTATTTTATTGTAATTGGGATTTAGTAAAGGTACTATAGATAGCAATATGTACTTCAAAATCAATGATGATCAGATCTTGATAGTTGAAGTCTTTGTCGATGACATTATTTTTGGAGGAAATGAAGGTATGTGCATAAAGTTTGCCAGTGAGATCAAAAGTGAATTTGAAATGTCCATGTTTGGTGAAATGAATTTATTTTAGGGTCTATAAATTAATTAATTGGATAAAGGAATCTTCATATCTCAGTCTAAGTATGTGAAAGAGTTGTTGAAGAAGTTTGGGATGGAAGACTCTAAACCGGTATGTACTCCCATGGTGATTGGTTGCAAGTTGAGCAAAGTTGATGAATCACCTAAGGCTGATAAAAAAAATATAGATCCATGATTGGAGGATTGCTTTATCTAACTCAAACTAGACCTGATATTATGCATGTAGTCTATCTTGTTGCAAGGTTTCAAGCTGATCCAAGAGAATCACATGTGATGGTAGTTAAGAGAATCTTGAGGTATTTGAAAGGTACTCTAGATTATGGCTTATGGTATCCAAAGGACAATGATTTCACTCTCAGTACTTGTATAGATGTAGATTGGGCTAGAGATGTTGATGATAGAAAGAGTACAAGTGGAGGTGCTTTCTTCTTGGGTAATAGATTGGTTTCATGGCTGAGAAAGAAACAAGATTCAATATCTTTGTCAACTGCAAAAGCTGAGTATATTGCAGCAGCATGTTGTTGCACTCAAGTATTATGGATGAAGCAGACTTTGAAGGATATAAGAGTTGTGTATGAAGATCCAATTGTAGTCTTTTCTAACAATACAAGTGCCATAAACATCTCAAAGAATCTGGTGATGCACTCAAGAACAAAGCACATATTAATAAGGTATCACTTTTTGAGAGAGAAAGTGACAGAGAATGAAGTAAAGTTGGAATATGTGTCCATAAAGGATCAGATTGCAGACATTTTCACTAAGCCTCTACCTAAAGATACCTTTGAGTATCTCAGAGAGAAATTAGGGGTCATTACCCCTCCTATCCTGAACTAAGATGCATAGGAATGCATCAATCCAATGGAACTCAAAGTGTCATTCCTTGATTTGGATTGATGTTCTGAAGGCTACCTCTTAGGGGGAGTAGCTAACTGTTTCTGGTAAAATAAATGGATCAGAGCAGTAGCGTGCAAGTATGTTCCCTTTTCCATTGATGTCAAAGGGGGAGATAAATCATGTGAAAAATTTAGGGGGAGAAAGAATCCATTGGTATAAAGAGAAAGGGGGGAAATCTTATCTTGATGGTCTTTTCAGTTTTTCACATCATATGTTGCCATCAATGACAAAGTGGGAGATTGTTGAAAGTATGTGCCTAATCAGTGTTGTCATTGATGTCAACATATTTGTGTTGTCATTGGTGTCAACTATGCTCTTACTTTGTTGAGGATATTGAGAAAATTAGCCCCTCCGGTGATAACAATGTGTTGCAGAAACAGTGCATTACATGCAGAAAAATAGTCCAGAAGAATGCTCCGTATTTCTTGTAGAATGAATATCTATACCTGCGGATTTGAAGTTATTTAGAATCCTATCTAAAGATGTTATATTCCAATTTTGAGCCTTCGGTATGAAGAAATGAGTGAGATATGTTCTTCAAAGTAAAAATAGCTTTTTATGTGTGTTTGGTGGTGACAGGGAGAAAGTGTTTTGCTCCGCATTCCTCTGCATTGAAGTATTTTGGTCTACAGTTTTGGAAGTAACTCTGAAATAATGTTAAATGCCTTCAAGTGTAATGGTTCATGATTTAGTGGTCTGCAGGCTATCATTTACAAATGACAGTGGCTGGCAGTGTTGTTCTTGTGCTCTGGTTTGAAGAATCTTGTTCTTAGAGTTGTTAGAGATCATGCAGTTGTTCCTAGTGATTTCAATGTGCTTGTGGATGTCTCCTAATCATGCTCCTACAATGGGTTTGGTCTGCAAGGTGTAATTTAGATCATGCATGAAGCGTGTTCTTGAGAATACTTGTGTTAACATCAATCTTGGTCAACCTGGTTGAATTCATCACTTGCGAAGATACATCGAAGATTGTCATAGTGTGTTGTAGCATGGAAGATTGTGTTTGAGTCCCAGCTAAGGCATGGCATGATCCATATACATTCTTACATCTTTTCCTTAGCTAAATTTGTATTAGGTCCATACCTATTTTATGTATGTTTGTAATGTCAACCTTGGAGATTGTTCCAACGGTTGATGATTCTAATGCCGACCTTGATGATCATTCCAAGGTTGATGTAGTGTATAAATACTTTTAATTGAGTCATAAAAATGTATCCAAGTGCGAAGATGCGAAGATAAAGTGAAGTAAAGTAGCAGAGAAGAGCAGAGGTGTTTTGTGCTTCAATGGAACTAAACCTTGGCATGAAGTAGATGATGTTATCTCAGTTCAACCCTTTGGCAATGAGCTTTCTTTTGGCAGTGAGCCACCCTTTAGTAGTGAGCCTTTCTTTGCAATGAGCAATTTGGGCAGTGAGACCTGTAGGCAGTGAGCCTTTATTTTTTGGTATTGATATAACTTATATATTTTTGTGGGCTAACACCCACCATGGTTTTTCCCTTTTAGGGTTTTCCACGTAAAAATCTAGTGTCTCTTGTTTATGCTTTTGTGTTGAGCTTCTCATTTAATGCTTTCATGGTCATATCTGAATATAAGTAATTGATAAGTTGATGTTCATATTTGGTTAAAAGTTTTAGGACAACTGATTCTCCCCCCCTCTCAGTTGTTCAGTGTAGTTCAACACATGTCTATATGCAAAATCTAAGATTTGGTGGTAGAAAGAGATGGTTTTGGAAGCTTGAAGATTGAAGTGGGTTTTCCAATGAATAAAAAAAGGTTTTATTTGAATGATGTGTGAAATGGAGGAAGGCTTTTCTGCATAAAGGGCACTGAATGGTTTTAGGTACTATTAGATGTTAGACTCTTGATGTTTATCTTGTTCTTCAAGTTGTATCTTCACTGATAAATTGATTAGTCAAGTTTGAGAAGCAGACTTATGTTTATTTGAGGAAAGTTTCTTTATGCTAGTCAAATGATCTGTAAGATAAATAATGTAACTATGAGGTCTCTTAGAACATGGTTATGAAGTCTATACCTTGAGTTCATTATTATTGATTTGTGAATTGATAAACTCAGTATGCATGGTCTAGAGCTTTGTAATTGGAGAGGCTTGGTGATGAAGATATTAGTAGAGTTTTGAAGTGGTGTTGCAGATCTACTTTTGTATGATACAAGGGTCTTGTAAAGGAGTTGTCATTCTTGTATGCAAAGAAGGAGTTATTTATATTGGGTCAGAATATTTTATCAGATGCTTTGTAATGTCCTGTTATGCTGAAATGTATGGTGGAGACATAAGGTGTATTGTGCTATAGGGAAACAGAGTAACCCTCTATATTTATCTATCCATTCAAATCTTCTTGTCAGTGTGACATTTTGCCAGTGAGGCAGTTGTGCCAGTGAGGCTGTAAGTGAGGTTCTCTTTCTAGTGAGGCATTTTGTGTTGCCAGTGAGGCTGTAACCAATGAGGTTCTCTTGTCAATGAGGCATTTTGTGTAGCTAGTGAGGCATGTTTTTGATTAAGCCAGTGAAGCATTTTCTGAGTGGTTTTTCATCCCTATGAGAGTTTTCCACTCATCAAAACATGTGTTATGGTTCTCATTATTTGTCTTTATATGTGTGCCCAAATGTTTTATGGTTGATTAAGGTCTTGTACTTTCTAATCATCATTATACTTGTGTGATTCTTTGGTTTCAATCTCATTCTCTATTCAGTGTACTAAAAGGTGCAAAAAGTTGTTAAGTTTTTAGACCACATATTCACCCCCCCTCTCAGTGGTCATGTACTCCAACACCCCTTTCCTCAACATACCAATGTCAATTTCATAGGCCCCATCCACTCATAGGTCACGCCTCTTGATTTTGATCCTGCACCTATCCTCTCTCAGATAGGTGTGGATCCTTCTTCGGATTCTCTACCATTCTATCATATGGTGGGTGTAGCGGACACTCGGCCTTGTGCCTCTAGAGTTGATCATGTTCCTAATCCCTTCATCTCTTTCTCTTCTATCGATGTGCCTATTGGTGTCTATGATGGTCCTCTATATGTCCAAGCCCTAGTTAACCAAAAAATGTTCACAAATTTCTAGTAGATCCAATGAGTATGGTTAACATCATTATAGAGGAGTTTCCTTACATTAACTAGCTGCATATAAATTCCTTCTCTTCTTTAAACATCTCTTTGGGCACACATGACCACCTCTCTATACCAACTCTAGATTCTATTATTCTATTCATCTAGGTTGGTCCCAAATCCCTAGATTTTCTCTATCACATTATCCTTACTTCTGTTTGGTGTGCAGAGGGTATATTACCTAACTAGTTATATATTAGGACCCTTCACATGTTAAGTTTACTTAGGGGGTTAGGACATTTAATAAGTGTATCATCTAGAAGGCATCTTATTATCCTCTAGTTGTCATTTAAATATTTGTGTCTATGTCATCCTTGGACATTTCACTTTTTATGTCTATGTTGGCCTTTCTCATACCTCTCATCCTTGCCTATATAAGCAAGGTTTCTCATTATGCAATGGTGTACAATGTAGGGTGTATCAAGTCAAGCTTTGCATCTTGTATATTTTATGCATCATTATTCTTGGCAATATAAAGCATTGTTATTGCTTTTCTCTCTTGTTTTGGAAGGTTGTTTTGGTTACAGGTGATCCTGGGTTGTCTTGAGTCCATTGATGACTTGTACATGGTATTATAGCTTCAGATCTGTGATCTCCTTCCCTCTTTTTTGAGAGTTTCTACCAAGAGTTTTTTTTGGTGCATCCTGGTGTAAAATGGACCTTGTCATTGCAATTAGAAGGTGTCAGAACATAAGGATCTCCTATCCAAACATCAAAATCGGAGAAGTTTAATTTTTCACCATTTTTGGGGGTTTGAAGGTATCTCTATGGGGGGAACATCTTGTCTCATGCTTTCCCTCTTATGGGCATGTTATTGATTGTATATTCATGATAGATTTTTTTTTTTTTTTTTTGGGGGGCGGGGGGGGGTTGTGTTGAGTCCTTCCATCACTCCATTATTTGTCCATACTTAATTCTATGCATTCTCACTTTTCGGGAGGAGTTTTTCCCATGAGGTTTTCTCATTTACTCCACTTGAGATTGTTTGTACATGGGTACCTAAAATGGCCTTGTAGCCATGACCCATCCTTGTATCTTTGCATTTGTCTACTTCTCCCTAAGTTGTACTTAAGGGGGGGTGTTGGTGTGAATGGGGTATATTACCTAACTAGTTCTATATTAGGACCTATTCACATGTTAAGTTTACTTAGGCGATTGGGACATTTAATATTTGTGTCATCTAGAAGGCATCTTATTATCCTCTAGTTTTCAATTAAATATTTGTGTCTATGTCGGCCTTGGACATATTACTTTTTATGTCTATATCAACCTTTGTCCTACCTCTCTGTAAAGTACACATTCCAAAACAAAAGTTACTGAAGTAAATAATCCAACTAATTTCATCAACTCAAGTAAAAAGATATATCTCAAATACATCATTCAGTAATTACATTACATCTTACAAATCAACGTGCTTAAATCAAGTGTTAGCACTATAAAGAATATGCAATGTCCATCTTGCCTCACATCTCATAAGTTAGCATGATGAATAATAAAGTACAATAATCTAGTACAAGTAATGAATAAGATCTGAATCACTAATTCCGGCCGCATCTAATCCACATGGCCATCTGCAAGCAGAGAGATAGGAAAATAGCTCAAGCGCTTTTCTTCCCAACCATGAAGCAATTACACTTCCCTAGATTCCTTTTTTTATATCAGAAAATGTCCCCTTGGGGGCTTTTCCCTCTTAAGGTTTAGCACTTGGGTCCTTTAGAATGCATTTAGAGCATCTTGCATAATTATAATGACTCACGATGAGAAAACCCTAAAGTTTCATGACAAATGGGACCTAGGGGGTGTACTTAACATAAATCCTTTCTGAAATAGGGGTGCCTTGGGCGCTCACGCCCTAATCCTGCCCTATTTTAGGTCAAGACCTATTTTTGGGTGTCGATTTTGTGACCATTATTAGGTCCTATGCTGACATCCTAAGTTTGAATTACGAAATTCTTAGCGCGAATGTTTCTAGTTGCATATATAAGCATGATTATTGATTCATTTGTAAACTAGAAGATGATTGTGAACTTTTGGCATACTTGTGATTTCAAGATATTCATTGTTGCAAGGGCATAGCATTGTCGGTGTGTTTGTGATTGTAGATTTGGCTTCATCTTCTCATGTGATTGAAGAGCCTTAATTTATGTGAGATCTACACTACGAGGTGATATCAATTATGTTTTCTATCATTTATCATTTAGATTTTGCCTCTATCTCATAGGGATACGCACTCTTTATCTAACAACGGTGTTTGGAAGACTTGAATATCTCTTCAAGGCTTGATTGAGGCAAGCCTCTAAACACCACAACCCCCAACCCACTTTTCTATGCTTACAGGTTACAGGTTGTGAAAGCGAAAGAAGTGGAGTTGCAGAAGAGTAGTGCAGACTGTCAGAATTGCAGATCAGAGAAGGAAACAGGGACCTAGACTCGGGCACCCGCTCATTAGTCCTTCGGATCCCACAATAGTAAAATCTCTGGAACAGCAGGATTGTGTTGTAGACAATATTCCCAGATCCTGAAGAAAACTGAGGCACTGGACTAGGGCACCCTCTCATTAGTCCCCAACTTTTCCACACACCAAACTTTAAAATCTGGTATGTATTTGGTGGTCATTTGATATCTCTGTGTGCGATCATTTTTTGTGACTTGTTTGTTTGTTTACAAATTTATGAAATTAGGGTTTTGAGCATAATTGGGATTAATTAAACAAAAAAATCACATAATTCCAATCTTCCCCTATGTTCCAAGTGACAGGAGATCTGTAGTAGAGTTCTCTACTCAGTTGAATGTCCTTGAATGTTTAGTGGTGAAAGGAGGGTCAACACAAACCATTAAAATCAATCCTCTTCATTTTCAACCCTAAACATTTTGGTGAACCTATGTTTTTGGAATTTTTGCACCTTGTTGAGTGTTGTACTTCATATTTACATTCATTCATTTCATTGTTCATCTTATTGCATTTGAAAAATTACAAAAAAATTGAAAATTTGAAAAATTTGAAAATTTGAAAAATTTGAAAAATTGAAAATTTTGAAATTTTGAAAAATTTGAAAAATTTGAAAATTTGAAAATTTGAAAAAATTGGCATTTTTAGCTTGCATTTTCAAATAATTTGAATTAGTTTGCATTTAATTTCATAAATTTATGTCATTATCATCATATCTAATTTAAAATACATAATTGTTTCATTCATCATTCATTTACATTGCATTTTCATGCTTAAATTAATAAAAATTACTTGAAATTGTGCATTTTTCTATATAACCTAGTCTTGCATTAGCTAGGGTTTGTAGTCAAAATATTGTTTTAGATTTTACTACCCTTTAAAACACTCATTAGGATTGATTTCTAATGGTAGTGTTTCATCATAGTGGTTTTCTTGCAAAATTTCATGCCTGGGGTTTGAAAATCTTGCTTTTTCGCTAAATTTTGGCCTTATCGTCTCTCTAGATTTGCATCATAGGCATGTTGTGAAGGATTTTTCTGCACTAATTGGCTGTTATCAAGGTTATTATCTGTTGCCCCTCCTAAAATTCTTTACAACACCCTTTTTATTGGGCCTTTGCATTGAAATTTGGTGAAAATTTGCATACTTTGGCTATATTTTCACTAGGGTTTGACTTAGATTGGTACTATAAGCGTGTCCTGATGAATTTTATGGATTTAGGTGACTAATATTACTATTATTATCTTCTTCCTCTCCTAAAAGAATTTTCAACCCCCTTTTTATTGGGTCTTTGCATTGAAAATTTGTGAAAATTTGCATATTTTAGTGTATTTTCACTAGGTTTTGACTTGTCATCACTCTAAGTTTGCATCAAAAGCATGTTGTCAAGGATATTATTGCTTTATTGGACTGATATTAGACATATTACTTCTTCCACTTCATAAAATTCCTTACAAAACCCTTTCTTTCACTTATTTGCATTGAAAAAAGTTGAAAAAATCAAGCATTTTAGGTCATTTTCATACATAGTTTTGCACTTGTCTCTTGCATGACTTTTGAAACACTTTTAAAATCTGATTTCACATTGATTTGAAACATATACACATTCCTTCTAATTAGAACAACAACAATAGGTTCCCTCCTAGGCCTTACATGAAAAGAAAGGTCCCCGAACCTAAAATTGTGTTTACACCTCATGATAGAACAATTGGAGACACTAAAGGACCTCTTTAAATCACTATGAAGATAATGGGAAATCCTATGGATGAAACCCTTATTGATCCTAATTTCATGACTAATGTGGCAATGGAAGAGTTCCTCTATTCACATGGGTTGATACAAGGCTTTTATGACCCTTCGGACATGATGATTAAGACACATAAGGGAACCTTTATAAATACTTCTGGGAAGATATCCTTATTGGTTACTGTATTTGAGAAATCTGTAGGACAATTTTTTGATGTTGTCCCCGTTTCTGACCTCTTTTGCATAAAATTAGGACATCCATGGTTAAAGACTATGAAAGTTGTCCCTTCAACAATTCACAACTGTGTAAAATTTCCTTTGAATGGACAAGTGCATACTATCGCTCACAATAGGCATAAACCTTTGGTTACAAGACAACACTTTACACTTGATTACTTTTGGGAACGATCTGAAGTGGAACCGGAGCCACGGACAGATTTTAACTTCTTGAGCTATAGAAACTACAAAACATAATTATTACATCAAATGGCCGGTCCTCCTATTTAAGAAACAATAAGGGACGAACAACTCGCATTTGAAGAGAATCCTTGACTGAAAGGAAAAGGACCCTATGCCGAGGTTCCTCCCCCGCCATCCTTACAAGGATTGGGAGGTAGTCGTCAATAGTAAAACATTCCACCTAGACAAATGAGATTCGATCCTGGTGCATCCTCTAAAACACAAAAACCTAGGGAAGAACAAAACACTATCTTACAAGAGATAAGTGGAAAAACAAAAAGAAATAGACAAGCAAGAGAAAGGAAGAGGAGACGACAAGATTATGCCCAATGAAACACATCTCCACAAGAAAACATCTCACCTAACATTGAATCAAAGAAAGAAGACCTTAAGAATGAGCAACTTGAATAGAAGAATAAGAGTTGGGCTATGGTACCTTATGTCCCACTTTCCTCTAACATTCGGGAGTGGGAAGATGATGATTTGCTCGATGACAACCTTTAGTTTGGTTGTCCCTACAGGTAAGTATTTCTAACCCTTTGCCTCTCGTGTTGTACTTCCCTTGTGATGTATTATGTGTTTTTTAGGCCTCCTGGGATGACCCTTGATACTCTTGTAAGGTCAAGGATATTGGGAAACTGCCTCTATTGTGACCTTCTATTTGTATCATCATTCTTCTATATTTCTTCTCCTCTATTTTCATTGTTGTGTGTTGTGTCTTATGGGCATAGCATTGCAGTTGGTGGCTTGGGGGCACCCTCCTACGTGACTGTCCCTAAGGCACTTCTTTCTCCTCTCTCAATTTATTGTTTCCCTTCCTCTAGTGTTTTTATCTAGCAGGTGGATGACGAAAAACATATTATACTGATACGGACCTAGTGTCCCTTTAGTGAGAAATCAAAAAATGGACCAAGTCCATACATGATGATGGGGTTGATATATATTATCTGACACTTGGCTAGTAGAATCACTCTGTGTGATCTTGATGTTGTCTTATTGCACTTACAAACCATAACAATACTGCTACTCCGTGCACCTTGTTTATCTTTGAATATCTCCTTGGTTACACTCAGTTTTGAGATTTCTGCGGTATAGCCCCATGGTTATACTCAATCTCTAAATTTGTAATATAACCTCGGCTCTCTATGTGAATGATCATATGCATTGTTGTTTTATCATGATTATATGGACGCTAACACTTTTCTTGCAGGAATGTGTTTGTGGGAACATTTGGCGATCGTAAAGTACATGTCACCTCTGGGTGGCATGGGCTTTGTGAGAGCTCGTGTTCCCTTGTGTGTTTTCTTCCTACCTTAACGTGCTTGATATCGGTACACGATATCAACCACCTTAAGGTGGGAGCATATATAAGGTAAGTTATCTATTTTAGATGCTAGTAAAGTGTGTTTGTGAATCTTGAAATCTATTGCAATCACTAAAGCCCTCTATGGAGGTGGGGATGGTGTATTTCTTGAGGAGAGTGCACATCCTATCATTTTCTAAAAGTCCTTTGCGGAGGCGGGGAGCGGATCTAAGACTATCATAACCCTTAAACGTGTCTTCGACAATTGTTGTGGCGAAGCCCAATCATCGGTGTGTGCCTGTAATGTGCCTGAGATGGTGATGAACCTAGAAATAGGTACACTCCATTGCTTGTCTATTGTGTTTTCTCTGTGTCTTCCATGTGTGTGTGTGGTGTGTTTGTTCCCAAGCATAGTCTTAAAGACTAGTGGCGATGAGTCCCTCCTATGCTTTGGGATTTGTATGGCGTGCTTGATTTGTATGGCATGTTTGTTCTCAAGTGCAGTCTTAAAGACTGATGGCGATGAGTCCTTCTTGCACTCTAAGATTTGTTTTGCATGTATGTTGCCCTATATGTAGTTTAAATATTAGTGGCGATGAGTCCCTCTTGCATTTTGGGTTGTGTGTTTACTTTCCTTGTACTTTCATCTGCATTTCATATATATAAGAAAAAGAAAAGAAATAATCACTGCATTCACTATATTCATTGTGTTTTACATGTCCTCAATGTTGCATTCTCTGTGTTTTGTGTGATTGTAACTCTCTTCTCTGTGTTTTGTGTTCCTGTTATTGTCTTCATTGTGATTGGTGTGTCTTCTCCATGCTTGGCGTGTTTGCTGTGTTTGTTGACCGTACTTTAATGCATGTATTGGACTTGCATTTATACATACATTAAAGTGGAGGCTAAATGTTATGTCAGGAAATGTCCCCTTGAGGGCTTTTCCCTCTTAAGGTTTAGCTCCCGGGTCCTTTAGAATGCATTTAGAGCATCTTGCATAATTATGATGACTCTCGATAAGAAAACCCTGAAGTTTCATGACAAATGGGACCTAGGGGATGTGCTTAACATAAATCTTACCTAAAATAGGGGGGACTTGGGCACCTGCGCCCTAGTCCTGCCCTATTTTAGGTCAGGACCTATTTTTGGGTGTCAGTTTTGTGACCGTTATTAGGTCCTATGCTGACATCCTAAGTTTGAATTACGAAATTCTTAGTGGGAATGTTTGTAGTTGCATATATAAGCATGATTAGTGATTCATTTGTAAACTAGAAGATGATTGTGAACTTTTGGCATACTTGTGATTTCAAGATATTCATTGTTGCAAGAGCAGAGCATTGTTGGTGTGTTTGTGATTGCAGATTTCACTTCATCTTCTCATGTGATTGAAGAGCCTTCATTTATGCGAGATCTACACTACAAGGTGATATCAATTGTGTTTTCTATCACTTATCATTTGGATTTTGCCTCTATCCCGCAAGGATACGCACTGTTTATCTGACAACAGTGTTCAGAAGACTTGAATGTCTCTCCGTGGCTTGATTGAGGCAAGCCTCTAAACACCACAACCCCCAACCCACTTTTTTGTGATTGCAGGTTACAAGTTACAAAAGTGAAAGAAGTGGAGTTGCAGGAGAGTAGTATAGACTGTTAGAATTGCAGATCAGAGAAAGAAATAGGGACCTAGACTCAGGCGCCCACTCATTAGTCCTTCGAATCCCGTAATAGTAAAATCTCTGGAATAGCAAGATTGTGTTGCAGACAATATTCCCAAATCCTGAAGAAAACTGAGGCACTAGACTAGGTCACCCGCTCATTAGTCCCTGACTTTTCCACACACCGAACTTTGAAATCTAGTATGTATTTGGTGGTCTTTTGATATCTCTGTGTGCGATCATTTTTCGTGACTTGTCCATTTGTTTATGAATTTATGAAATTAGGGTTTTGAGCATAATTGGACTTAATTGAACAACAAAATCACACGATTCCAATCTTCCCCTATGTTTCAAGTGATAGGAGATCTGTAGTAGAGTTGTCTACTTGGTTGAATGTCCTTTAATGTTTAGTGGTGAAAGGAGGATCAACACAAACCATTAAAATCAATCCTCTTCATTTTCAACCCTAAACACCTTCATAACATGAAGGAAACCCAACCCTACATGAAACGCCTAGCAACCTAGAAACAACTAGCAGGAGGGAACACCCAATAAAACATGTCTAAATGCAAATCTAAATAATGATGTGCAAATGTCTCACAACAGGATGTGACAAAGAAATATATAAATATTTTTTTGCTAGACAATCTTTCATCTATTTCAATGAACATGGCTTGGCCCAAGCACTTAGAAATAGTTACGGTTAAATCTTGAAAAAGAGGAAAAGCCTTCTTTGTTTGCCCACATTTGGCATCCTAGCCCAAAAGCAACCCAATGCAATAGCAAATAAACAATTCTAACCCCAGTGTGCCCATTTCATGAATCATATATAAAAAAGAAAATAATCTATCTCCCCATGATACCCATAATCAGGAAATCATAAATTTAAGCAAGAAAAACTAAACTCTTTAGAAGACAAGCATAATAATACATGCACAAGGGACATAATTATCCTCTTTCTTACATGATTCAAAGGTTAAAACCCATTGTGTATTCTCGATGGTGATATTACCTTTTGTATCACCTTCATACATTTGTCTACTTAAATGGATATAACTTGCATGTCTATATATATATAATATGGATGAGTTCACCCCAATCTTTTGAGTGCCCAATTCAATGATTCCAATCACTTAAATCCATTCCAATTCATCTATCTACCATATTTTGAAATCAAACATATTAAAAATTTGAAATAAGTAATCCTTTCCTAAACCATGCTATACAATTATAAATCGCAATGTTGTTCTCCAACTTTTCATAAAATGAGTACATACTTTTATAACAACAAATAAGTATAAAGAAAAAATGTATTCCCCAAAAGAACTAGTCCTTTAATTCACACAGGCCGATAAGTAATTAAAGAAAGATTAAAGAAAAAGGTCTAAAAAAAAGGACAAGGTATACTGACTATACCTTAACCACACAGGCCGAATATAAATAAAATAAGCTTGCATCATTAAGTAATATGTCCAAAGCAAAAGATAGGTGGCCAAGAATGGAAATAAGAATAGAGAGCCAACCAAAAAATCAGGCCGACAAGCATATCTGAAGGGGCCGACGGGCATAACTGAAAGGTCAATTTTAGGATAAAACCACTGGTCAGATCAGTGTAGAACTAGGTTGAGCATGGTTGATTCAAGCTGATTTAACATTAGGAGGCCACTTCTCATATGTTGCAGGTCGTTTTAGAACTAATGAAAGTTGTTAGATATTAAAGGAGACTGTGATAAATACTACGCATGCCGATAGAAGTAGTGCATAGGCCGCTATAAATATAAAGTGAAGTCATTTGTTATAAGGAAATTGTTGTTTAAAATACAGAGAAAGCTACCAAAAGAAATCAGGTAGGCCGATCTAATAAAGACTACGCCATTTTGAAAGAGGAGCATGTCATTTTAGCTAAGTCCATGTTGTTGAAATAAAAGGAATTCATTCAAACATAGAGGGAGCGGCTTGAAACATAGTATCAAAATGTATGGAAAGAATATCAGGCAGCTAACGAAGTTAAAGAAAGCCTCTTTAACATGGATAGACAAGGCTGAAACTCAGGAAAGGTCAATGTGAGATCCATTAATAGTGCCCAAAAGAATGTTAAGAGAAAACCAATTTAATGCAAAGGAAAAGGTTGTTTTAATCAATAGAAAGGTCACTTTAACACTAAAAAAAGACATAACATAAGGAAGGAGGCCGATTTCATATAAGAGTAAGTCGTTTCTAAAAAATGTCTTAAGGTGGCCGATCCCATTCAAAAACACAGGCCTTTGAACAGTCACGCAGGCCGATCAATAATGCAAGGTATAGTATTTAAAAGAAAGAAAAAAAAAGGCAGGCAACTCAATGATAGAGGCCGCTTGATAAGACTACTTGGCCAATGGTAAACCAGAAATAATAGTCTGCCGCAATGTATAAAGCGAAATAAAGAATAGATTGAAAGACATCTTTATAGGCTACACAGAAACGTGAAGAACTTGTGGAAAGAAAGTAGGGTAAGGTGAAAACAAAATAGTCCCACACAATCAATCTTAACAAAGATTTAAGTATCCATATAATAAGAAAAAACAAGCAATAATACTTGGATCTGTGCTCTTTCTTTCTGTGCTCCAAGTTTTATTTTTCCTTCCTTTTCCTAGTGCGTCATATTTCTTTTCTCTCTGCCTTCCTTTTTTGCGTGTCTTCACTAGTTTCCTCCGCCTCTAAAAATGGTGTCCCCTTCCTTTTGAACAGAGACCCCCTCCTCTTAAGCATTCCTCATTTTTATCTTTTTGTTTTCCTCCACTTCTAGTGCAAGTATATTTAGAACTCCCAGTTTACTCCTTTTGTTAACTCCACTTACGATTGCATGGCGGTTGGCGCCTTCTTCCCCTCCTTTGCATGACTTTAATGTATAACCATTTGAAGAAACTATTAATACTTATATTTAGGTTTCTAATTATATATATTTATTATTTATTAATATCTAGATTATTATAATTTATTTATTTTTAACTCCACTAACTTAGTTTAGCTAGAATATTATTTCAAGAAAAATTACAACACTTCAATATATATATATAATTATATTATGCCGATGATGGCATGGTTCGGTGGTTAAGTCGCTCAGTTGTAGTGGCGGCCACCAGAGTTCAAACCCCCGCTGGGCCAACGAGCTCGCAAGGCTTTACGCCTTCGCTGGGCCAATGAGCTCGCGGGTTTGAAGTGTTCTTCCTCGGGGATGAGGTCCCCCAGTTGTGGCCTCACCGGTTCATTGCTCCGGGCAAAAGCATTCACGTGGACCCGGAGGGCGTGTCGCACCAGCATCGTCGGTCACGTTAAAAAGTTTACCAGGTGCATTTAAAATATATATATAATTATATTATATAAATAGTGATTACATATATATATATATATATATATATATATATTTAAAAGAAACTCTATAATTATTACTAACCTTATTAGAATCAACCACTATTAGTTTATTTTAACCAAAGTCAAGAAGGAGCATGAATGATTACATGATGTTATTTGCATTTTAAGAAGACGTTCCGAAGTAAGACAGAATATATATATACTATTTACTCAATCAAACATCAATCACACAACATTTCCATGACACAAGATTAACAGAATCATGCTACAGAAACCATCAATGACCATTCAAGAATGTAAAAGGTATGATGCTATATGATCTATGTGTGTGTGCAGGTATCGGAGTCCCATCTTGTCAATTCTTGTCGGGCGGCTAGGGCGTCTCTACCTCAGTCATGTTCTCATCTTCAACATTTCTTGCATTCAATCGCACTCAATTTCACATCAGTACGTTAGTCCCAAATCATAGCTGAAGCTCAAGAAACATGATCCATAATTATTAACATTCTAATTCATCATTATAACTATGTTCAGTATAAACGTTCATAAAATTTTGACAATTCACCTGTTATGCTTACGCAATTAACCATGCAGTAAAACAATCAAGATATTAACCAATTGTTTGAGTTGTAAAAAGAGTCAAAAGGGTCGAGACGTGACATCCTTCCCCGCTAGGAAGAGACATCGTCATGATGTCTTATTACACACAACTAAAATAATAATGTATCTCACTACTACTATTAATGTATTAATAAAGTATTATCAAATCAAATAGCAGTATCTCAACAATGCATAAATAAAAGAAACTCTGCTAAATCCTCAAATGAGGAAAAGATCTATCTATGTCCTCAGCATCCTCCCATGTGGCACTATCCACAGAATATTGGTCATACTTAAGCTTATACAGAACAATATCTATATTACACGCTTAACATTGCATCTATCCAAATTTTGAGTATAATCAATCAATACACATGGCACAACTACCAATACAATGTATATAACCAACTCATGGTACAACTATCACCCAATTGCATTTAGGTAACATATGGCACACTTGCCAAAGCATAACCAAATATCATCACTATATTCTAGCATAAGGATAATAATCATATCTTTAATGCACACCAAACAAGGCATAAATCATAATTCATCATAAACATATACAAGCATGAATTAGCATCACAATGCACATGTAATCTCATGGTAATACAATATAATATCAAGAGATCAGCCACCTAGTCGACACTAGGTCAAGATCTCAAAACAACAAAATAATCTCCCAAAGCCCAAAAACCATCCATCGTGCATTCAACTCCTCTGCGACTACACCACTCCATCCTCCAACTGCTACTGCAATGAGAAGAAGCTCTAGCCAAAAGGTGCAACAGACTACAAGAAAGTCAAGCCCACAAAACTCAAGACCACAACTATGCTAGGATAACCTCTCAAGCTATCAACTAAGTCTAAGGAAACTCACAAGGCTACCATACTCATTCTCAAGGATAATTGCAAACAAAAGATTACTATCTCAACATTCCTTCCTCAAGCACTACCCACAAAAAAAGAACTCAAGGTTGATGAAAAGTTAACTCAAAAAGGTTATAGGCATCACTACCACACCTTTATCTTGATCAAAAGCATGCCTCAACTCTAGACATGGTTTCCCTACATGAGGTAATTCATCACATTCCACTCTTAAAAGAGAGGGTTTCTCTAATAGTGTAACTCTACACCACCAAAACTAGGTCAACCAAATAGGTTCTTAGAGGAAAGAATCTAACCACATCCTCTAACAACATAAGCACTTCCATCAAGAGAGGCTTAGCAACCTGTTACTCACTATGAGCACATCTAAGATGGCTCAATAGACCAACAAGGTGCAAGACTACTCGCAACACCACTTCAACTCTTAACTAAGCTAGATCTAAAGGTCAACAATATAACATGATCACGAATTCATGATCAATTTGGAAACACAAGTCTTCCTCGTGGCCTAAACACCAAGTATCCATAAAATGGAATACAAAGGACAACAACTTCATTACACGAGAATTACATCCCTTCCAGCATCAAGCTAGGAAACCTTCAACTACTAAGGAGAAACTTTAGAAGCAACCAAATTCTCAAGGTTGGAAAACTCAACAAAGGTAAGAAGACATACATTACGTGACGATGCACTAACTACGGCTTCATCTCCCCTACGCTATGTCAAAACATGAGTGTAGTTATGGAACTCACACACTAGGACACAACAACACAACACTTCACCAATACAATTTCTAAAAGAGAGATTCAATTCAAACAAGTTCTCTACATATCTCGTTCTCAAATACAACATTTAATCTCATACAAAATACAACTCATATCAAGTGATCCATGGTGACACAAAATCCATTTCAGAACTTCCTCAACACTTCAACAATATTCATTGCACATCTAACAACAATCAACGAATTCATTCCTACCAAAGCTCTAGTAACACACACACCAAGAATTAGTATATTCTCTGCATTCTACTCCCTTATACAATTCATCAAAGGTCATGGACATGATAGAGAAACATAACAAGATACATGACCAACAATGTAAAACATTCAAGCACAGCCACCAATAATAAATAAATAAATAAAAATATCAAAATGGAAGAAAAGTCAATTCCATCAATAAGACATAAAATGAGCTCAATTTCAATAGTAAATTGTACATGACCATAAAGGTCTCGAAAAAAATATCAAATTTCGATGGCTATACTTATTCATAAATAAGAATAAAATTTCAATGTTGGTCTTTATAACGTTTAGAAATTTATCAAGGTCAAATAAATAAAGTATCAAAATTCACAAGTTCTACATTACATAAACTATGTGACTAATTCTAGTCACTCGAGAGGGAGTATGATGATACACTATGCCTAGATCCCAAGCTGAGGCGAGTAAGAGAACACACTTAATCACACCAACCAAACGAGTCCTCTAAGACTCCAAACACATCTATAACATAAGATCATTTCTACTTAATCACATGAACATCACTCAAGATGCCCAGCAACAAAGGTTGCATTACATTCAAGGGAATCATAATCATCATGCAAAGACACCCACAATCATACTCTAGCAATCATCCAGCAACCAAGATTACGCTAGGACAAAATCAGGTTCACAAACCAAGATATCTCAACATATCAATCTCTTCAACAAGCAGCGGTTAACATTTCTCACCAAATAAGGATTCACCAAGCATATGGATAATGCATTAATGCAACATTTGCATGAGGCCAAATTTCTTCACAACATGACAACAAGCATACTAAATGCACACTAAACAATGAGGAAATCACAACTCAAAGTCACAAGATGCAGGGTTTGCTAATTCACTCAAGATTCTAACACCTCAACATCACAAGGACTATGCAAATGACCCTTTTTACAACCCCTTTTTCTTTTTAACTCTTCTAATAATGCAATGCAATAATTACACCCAGGTTCCTACATGAATCCTATGGAAATGTAATCTAGGAACATAGTTGTTACCCAAATGATATATTCTAACAATGCGATGCAACATTGTCTTTCTTACAACTGTAAAATTAATCCACACACAGGGTCATGCTCTCAAGAAGATGATGCAATATAAATTTCAAGAAAGCGTTACCAGTCACCATGTAGAGGTAATTATTAAACAAATATGACAAGCATTTTGAGGATATGCAACTCTTGCAACAAACATACACACAACAGGGTGCACAATGCAAGGTACATTTAAACTAGCATTACCACAACAATTTTCTTCACATATCAAGCATATGATCAAACATCCCCTTTCACATACTAATGTGTAATTCTTAAAAGAGTAAACCAAGTTCAATCACACTCAAGAACATGGAATTTTCTTTCACACAAAGGTTCTCATAACTTCACTATCAAAAGTGGTCACACAAGCATGAACATGACCTTGCAAAGGTCACTTGAGCACTCACACACACTATAAAGGTTCATGCCAAGCATTTAGGACATCCAAAAGGAAAACACAAATAAGCAACTTCTCAAAAACCACCAGGGTCTATCTAACCTCAAAATAATGTATTCCTTACCACACACATGCAAGGAAGACATAACAAAAGAAGACACATGCTACTCACTGAACGCCAACACACAAGGACCCACACATGCTCGAACAAACCGAGCAACACAACACCCCAGAGCTCCCAATGCTGGAATGTCACTCTAGTACCAAATGTAAAGTACACATTCCAAAACAAAAGTTACTGAAGTAAATAATCCAATTTATAATTTCGTCAACTCAAGTAAAAAGATAGATCTCATATACATCATTCAGTAATCACATTACAGCTTACAAATCCATGTGCTTAAACCAGGTGTTAGCACTATAAAGAATATACAATGTCCATCTTGTCTCACATATCATAAGTTATCATGATGAATAATAAAGTACAATAATCCGGTACAAGTAATGAATAAGATATGAATCACTGACTCCAGCAGCCACTAACCCACATGGTCATCCACAAGCCAAGAGATAGGAACATGGCTCAGACGCTTTTTCGCCCAACCATGAAGCAAATACACTTCCCCAGATTCCTTCATAACATGAAAGAAACCTAGCCCTACACGAAACACCTAGCAACCTAGAAACAACTGGCAGGAGGGAACCCCTGATGCAACCTGATATCTAGATGCAAATCTAAATGATGATGTGCAAATGTCTCACAACAGGATGTGACAAAGAAATATATAAATAAAATTTTACTAGACAATCTTTCATCTATTTCAATGAACATGGCTTGGCCCAAGCACTTAGAAATAGTTACAGTCAAATCTTGAAAAAGAGGAAAAGCCTTCTCTGTTTGCCCACATTCGGCATCCTAGCCTAAAAGCAACCCAATGCACATAGCAAATAAACAATTCTAACCCCAGTGTGCCCATTTCAAGAATCATATATAAACAAGAAAATAATCTCTCCCTATGATACCCATTGTAGACACCTAAAAATGTCTTCACTA
Organism: Cunninghamia lanceolata; assembly: GCA_027924645.1. Lineage (NCBI taxonomy): Eukaryota > Viridiplantae > Streptophyta > Pinopsida > Cupressales > Cupressaceae > Cunninghamia > Cunninghamia lanceolata. The sequence continues at coordinate 1,167,166 of BSBN01000841.1, forward strand.
TTCAACCGACTTTTGACATCACCCAAACTTATCAATTTCCCTTCTAATCAATTAATTAAATTTTTATTTAATTAATTATCCCTTTCAACACCTGGTTTTCCATCATTTCATCCTTTAAAATTGAATTAACTTAATTAATTCAATAGTCCAAATTACCCAATTAATTAAATAAATATGCAAATATTTATTTGATTAATTTTCCTTTTTCATTAAGCCTAATTAATTAGGTAAATTACGTTTATCTTATTAATTTAACCTACTAATCAACCTATCCCTACCCTAGTTAATTAAATATCAATTATTTAGTTACCTAGCCTAACCTACATGACCCTAGACCTAGGATTAATTAAATAAAACATTATTTAATTAATCTTAACCTCTCATTAACCCACTCCCTAATTTTTTCCAGCCATATTAATTAGGCTAATCACCTTCATTAACACTCCTCCCCATATCATCCAAATAAAAAACTGATATTTATGCCACATAAATCAATTTTTAATACACAATTGTCATAAATCTCATTAATAACCTCTCACACCCCTTACATATGTCATAACTCATTTATTTCCACTCTTCCCAAAATAAATTTTTAATTCACTTCTAATCCTCCTCTCTTCTCCATGTGAATTTTTAATTCACGTCTAATCTATCTCACTCAACCTCATTTAATTCACCCCTTTTCCAAGATGAATTTAAAATTCATCTTTATTCACAACCCTCCATTTTTGAAGATGAAATTTAAACCCTCCACCTCACTTGCATCCTCAACCATTGATCTCCAAATTAAATCTTCACCCTTGGATCAAATCCTCTCCCAAAAATCCTATAAATACACCCTCATCCAAGCCATTTTAGCATCCAATTTTAGAGCAAAGTTATCATGTCCAAATATCTCCTCAAGTCTATCCATTTGTGAGGTAGGTCTTAGTGTTTTTGCATTGTGAAGAGCATTTCACATTTTGAAAGATCATGGGTAAAGCAAGAGTCTAAAGGTACAAGGCTCTCCACCCTATCTAGGGGTCTTGGATCACCTTTGGAGGTATAGCTTGTGTGTTATTGCATTTTCTTTTGTGTTTTATCTTCATTTTGGTTTTCCATATCCTCGCCCATAATTAGGAAATCATAAATTTAAGCAAGAAAAACTAAACTCTTCGAAAGACAAGCATAATAATACATGCACAAATAACATAATTAGCCTCTTTCTTACATGATTCAAAGGTTAAAACCCATTGTGTATTCTCGATGGTGATATTACCCTTTGTATCACCTTCATACATTTATCTACTCAAATGGATATAACTTGCATATATATATTTAATATGGATGAGTTCACCCCAATCTTTTGAGTACCCAATTCAATCAATCCAATCACTTAAATCCATTCCAATTCATCTATCTACCATGTTTTGAAATCAAACATATTAAAAATTTGAAATAAGTAATCCTTTCCTAAACCATGCTATACAATTATAAATCTCAATGTTGTTCTCCAACTTTTCGTAAAATGTGTACATACTTTTATAACAGCAAATAAGTATAAAGAAAAAATATATTCTCCAAAAGAACTAGGCCTTTAATTCACACAGGCCGATAAGTAATTAAAGACAGAGTCCAAAAGAAAAAGGTCAAAAAAAGGACAAGGTATACTGGCTATACCTTAACCACACAGGCCGAATATAACTAAAATAAGCTTGCATCAATAAGTAATATGTCCAAAGCAAAAGATAGGTGGCCAAGAATGGAAATAAAAACATAGAGCCAACCAAAAAATTAGGCCGACAAGCATATCTAAAGGGGCCAACATGCATAACTGAAAGGGCTGATTTTAGGATAAAACCGTTGGTCGAATCAGTGTAGAACTAGGTCGAGCATGGTTGAATCAGGTCAATTTAATATTAATAGGTCGATTCTCATACATTGCAGGTCATTTTAGAACCAATGAAGGAACTTTTAGATATTAAAGGAGACCGTGATAAATACTATGCATGCCGATAGAAGTAGTGCCCATGTCACTATAAATATAAAGTGAAGTCATTTGTTATAAGGAAATTGATGTCTAAAATATAGAGAAAGTTGCCAAAAGAAATAAGGTAGGTCAATCTGATAAAGAGTACACCGTTCTGAAAGAGGAGCAGGTCGTTTTAGCTAAGTGTAGGTCATTGAAAGAAGAGGAAGTCGTTCAAACATAGAGGGAACCACTTGAAAAATAGTATCAAAATGTATGGAAAGAATATCAGGCAACTAACAAAGTTAAAGAAGGCTGCTTTAACATAGATAGACAAGGTCAAAACTCAGGAAAGGCTGATGTGAGATCCATTTATAGTGCCCAAAAGAATGTTAAGAGAAAACCAATTTAATGCAAAGGAAAAGGTTGTTTTAATCAATAGAAATGTCACTTTAACACTGAAAAAGGCCATAACAGAAGGAAGGAGGTCGATTTCCTAAAAGAGTAAGCCATTTCCAGAAGTTGAGAAGCCATTGGAAAAAATGTCTTAAGCTGGCTGATCCCATTCAAAAACACAGGCCTTTGAATAGTCACGTAGGCCGATCAATAATGCAATGTATAGTATTTTAAAATAAAGAAAGAAAAAAAAGCCAGGCGACTCAATGATAGAGGTCGCCTGACAAAACTAGTTGGCCACTAGTAAACCAAAAAATAACAGGCCGCTGCAATGTATAAAGAGAAAAAAAGAATAGATTAAAAGAGATCTTTATAGGCTACACAGAAACATGAAGAACTTGCGGAAAGAAAGCAAGGTAAGGTGAAAATGAAACGGTCCCACAGAATCAATCTTAACAAAGTTTTAAGTATCCATATAATAAGAGAAAACAAGGAATAATACCCGAATCTGTGCTCTTTCTTTCTGTGCTCCAAGTTTTATTTTTCCTTCCTTTTCCCAATGTGTCATATTTCTTCTCTTTGCCCTCCTTTTTCGTGTGTCTTCACTGATTTTCTCCGCCTCTAAAAATGGTGTCCCCTTTCTTTCGAACAGAGACTCCCTCCTCTTAAGCATTCCTCGTTTTTATCTTTTTGTTTTCCTCCACTTCTGGGGCAAGTATATTTAGAACTCCCAGTTTACTCCTTTTGTTAACTTCACTTATGATTGCATGGTGGTTGGCGCCTTCTTCCCCTCCTTTGCATGACTTTAATGTATAACCATTTGAAGAAACTATTATTACTTATATTTAGGTTTTTAATTATATATATTTATTATTTATTAATATCTATCTAGAGTATTATAGTTAATTTATTTTTAACTCCACTTAGTTTAGCTAGAATATTATTTCAAGCAAAATCACAACACTTAAATATATATATAGTGATTATATATATATATATATATATATATATATATAAGAAACTCTCTATAATTATTACTAACCTTACTAGAATCAACCACTATTAGTTTATTTCAACCAAAGTCAAGAAGAAGCATGAATGATTACATGATGTTATTTGCATTTCAACAAGACATTCCGAAGACAGAATATATATGCTATTTACTCAATCAAACATCAATCATGCAACATTTCCATGACACAAGCTTAACATAATCATGTTACGAAAACCATCAATGACCATTCAAGAATGCAAAAGACATGATGCTATATGATCCATGTGTGTGTAGGTATCGGGGTCCCATCTTTTCAATTCTTGTCGGGCGGCTAGGGCATCTCTACCTCAACCATGTTCTCATCTTCGACATTTCTTGCATTCAGTCACACTCAATTTTGCATCAGTAGGTTAGTCCCAAATCATAGCTGAAGCTTGAGAAACATGATCCATAATTATTAACATTCTAATTCATCATTATAACTATGTCCAATATGAGCGTTCATAAAATTCTGACAATTCACCTTTTATGCTTATGCAATTAACCACGCAGTAAAACAATCAAGATATTAACCAATAGTTCGGGTTGTAAAAAGAGTCAAAAGGGTTGAGAAGTGACACTCTCATCCTTGCCTATATAAGCAAGATTTCTCATTATGCAATGGTATGCAATGTAGTGTGTATCAAGTCAAGCTTTGCATCATGTATATTTTATGCATCATTATTCTTAGCAAAATAAAGCAATGTTATTACTTTTCTCTCTTGTTGTGGAAGGTTGTTTTGGTTGTAGGTGATCATAGGTTGTCTTGAGTCCATTGACTACTCTTACACTTCGAACCATTATTGCATTCTATTGGGCCACCCTTGGCTCATTGAGATGAAGGTCATCCCATCTGTCATTCATAAGTATTTGAAGTTTCCCCATAATTGTGTTATTCACACTATTCCACATAGTCAGTTTCAACCACTTTCCATTTAGTGTTGTTAGGATTAAAGTGCCATCAACCTTGTAAATCCTATGTAATTAATTACTCCTAATATTGTTTGTAAATCACCCATAAGGGATGAAAGGTTTTACCAGCAGTGGTCTTGTTTCAGCTACATGTTTATATCTGGTCCTCGACGCTCATTTGTCTGTGATGGGGGGTCGCAGGGGGGTCAGGAGGGATCATCCCTTGGCGAGGGGTCCGAGGGCCGCACGCCCCGGCAAGGGTTTGAGGGAAGCACCCCCGAAACCACATTTTATTTTTATTGTATCATTGTAAATCTGGACCGTTCGTCATTAGGTCACAGATCCGATGGTTGATATTATGTCATTTTTCTTGGCCTAGAAGGCAACCCCCTTTAATAAGGATATTTGTACTATGTTTTTAGCAGAGTTGAGAGTAACAGGTGCCACTGGATTAAAGACTAAAGAAACAAAAGAAGTGCATGTATTTTAATCTCATATATTTTAAGATAATACAACTTGGAGCCTCTTTTCTTGGTGGAGTTGTTTACTTGAAAGGGTTTTCTCCATGTTACATATTGTGTTATGTGTTCTGTTCTTAATGCTTGTTATTTCTATGTAGTGGGTTTTATTTCTGTTGCAATCTCCATTGATTCTACATTGTTTAGAGGGCATAAATAAGGTTTGAATCAGATTTTCATTGTGTGGTTTGTACCTTCATTTCTAACAAGTGTAACTTATCTCTTGACTATTTATGGCCTACACCTTTTGGACCACCTTATCCACACACTAATTTTCTTTCAAATTATATCAAAAGTATGTTATGAGCAGGATAACTCTTCTTGTTCCTTCTTCTACTCCACTTGTTGCACCAACTAAATTTGCACCTCCTACATCATCTACTCCAACTACTATTCCTCCACCTCATTTAACTGCTCTTATTCCTCCTACACATCCATAACCTAATGGTAAGAAGCAAGTGTAGGATCCTCCCCCTTCCACTTCCCAAGATAGATCTCGACAAAAATGATCCTCTAGATCATGCAAGCAACGATGTCATGCTGCTACCTAACCTAACCCAAACCAGCCCACTTCTAACCTACCTGCGTTTGACTAGCCTACTCTAGACACACCACAAGAACCTCAAGAGAAGAAGCCTAAAAGAGTTGAGGTAATTTTGTCCACATCCACTAACCCTCCTCTTATGCCACAGTTTTTCCAACATTCCCTCATTCTCTGAGCCTCTCAATCTTCCTAATGTCACTGTCATTTCTAGTAACACCCTCACCGCCCTTGTTCCATTTACCCATGCTCATCAACAAATCTTCCTTGAATTGTGACCATCGACCCTTAACATTGAAATACCTCTCTCACCACCCAACATAAATTTTGAACCTTATCCTCCCCCACCCTCCCAACAACCCAAACCTAAACTAAACCCTCCTCCACCTATAAGCCCCTGTGCATCACTCCCCCTACAGTAGCGGTAGCTCCACCCCCACATGCTCTTGATCCTAATTTGCTTGTGTGTGTGTTCGTTCCCCCTAGAGGACCATACTGCCCTTGTAGGTACATGGATATAGGAGGAATGAAATGTTGTGTCATTCTTCTTTTTGTATCTACCTTTTTTCCATATGTCGTCTACTTTATTTTCTTTGCATTTTGGGGATGATGCAAAGCATTGAGACTTTTAGATCTCTTTCGTGTTGACCCAAAATTTTATTTTTCCTTCATTTTTTAGCTATGTATCTTCTTCCTTTATGATCATAGTTATATATTCTTGGGGAATGATGATAGTTATGTCCTTGTCCCTGATTATTTATTCCTAAAAATAATACTAACCCTAGGCATATAGATCCTTTTATGTGTCTCCATGCAATGTCATTGATTTCTATGTGACATTGCCTATGCTTCTACGTATGTCATTCCATGAGCATAATTTTAGGTGTGTCATGCTTTCTTTTGCAACAATATTATCTTTTATGCCTCTCCTTGGGGGCATCATGTTGACTTTGAGGGCATATCCATTCATATATGCTTCCTAGAGATCCTTCACCTTCCCCTTTTCTACCTTAAAATCTGTAGATTAGGTAATGCAATAAGGTAAAAAGCTAAATCAAATGCAAGTAAACACAAGATTATACCTTACAAAACACCACCTAATCCCATCAAGGGAAGGAGGAGCCTTTGCACCCAAATGAAGCTCCCAAGACCAAGATTGTCCCTAGACTTTAGATCCAAATGTGAAATGCTCTTCAATTGTGCAACTCACTATTAACTCAAAGGTGATTTTGGCATGGTAACTTTGCATGAAAATGGATGATGAAAATGACTTGTGAGAGGTTGTATTTATAGACTTTTGGAGAGGATTTTGATCCAAGGGTGGAGATTGATTGGAGAGATCAATGGTGGAAGATGAAAGTGAGGTGGAGGGCCTAGATTTGATCTTGGAAGATGGAGGGCTAGGAATAAAAGTAAATCTTTTATTCATTTTTGGGAAAGGGGTGAATAAATGAGGTTGGGTGAGATGGATTATTTGTGAATTAAAAATTCACATGGGGAAGGGTAAAATGAATTGGGGAAGAGTGGATATGACATGTGTAAGGGATGTGTAAGAGGAGTAAATGTGATGTGTGATTTATTTAAATTTTAAATTTGGGAGGTGTGGAGAGAAGTGCTAATGAGGATTTGACTTTCTTAATTAGGGTGATTAACCTAATTAATGTGGCTGGAATAAATTAGTAGAGGGATTAGAGGGGGGATAAGATTAATTAATTAGTGATTTAATTAATTAATCCTAAGGCTAGGATGGGGTAGGCTAGAGTAGGCAATTAAATAATAGCTATTTAATTGTCTAGGGTAGGGATAGGCTAATTAGTAGGCTGGATTAATTAGTTAACATGGTTTTAACTAATTAATTAGTTTGCATATTTATTAAATCACTTGGCTAAGGTTTGGACTATTGAATTAATAAAATTAATTCAATTTTGGGGATAAAATGGTGTGGATTTAGAAAATGAAAGGGGTGATTAATTAAATAAAAATTTAATTAATTAGTTGGAAAGGGAATTGGTAAGTTTAGGGATGTCGAGAGTCAGTTTGGTAGTCGAGACATTTTTAGGTGTCTACAAAATCAATTGCATACTTCTGGTTTATGCAATTATTTTAAGGGGGCATATTTGCACTTTCACATGTGCAACCACACATCAGTAGATTTTGGTCTCGAGTATAGGGTGTTGCTTGGATTTGGCAACCCTTATTAAAATTACCTAGCAACAGAGCACACTAGTTCATGTAATGCCTAGTGTCATATTTGTATATGAGCCACCTAGCAATAGAGTAAGCTCGTCCATGTGACTTATATCAACTACTTTTTATACTTTGTGGGTCATCTAGCAACAAAGTATGCTACTAGTGCATGTGATTCATGAAGGTATTGTATAGTTTCTAGCAACAAAATATGTTAACCTTAAACTATAGCCTGCATTTTCCAAACAACAAAGCACATTAGGATAATGTCTTTCCATTTTCTAGCAACAAAGTATGCTAGAAAATGCTTGATTTTTCTTTTTCTTCTTTGTATCTTTGTGTGTTTCTGCTATTCCTATTCATGTATATTTTGTGCGTGTATTGAATTATATATGATTTGCTAACATGTTTGTGTTGTAGATTATGTTTTTCTAAAGCATTTGTTTTGTAGGTTTTATGTATCCTGACACATGTTTGTTTTGTAGATTCTTAGTCTAGGGACATGCTTCCCTCACTTAATGATTTGCAATGTATCCTCCAAAATGTTATTATTTCTAGTTATTTATTTGTGGTCTTTAGCATAGTTTATCACCAAGTGGTGTAAACCCGCTAAAGTGGGAAAAAAATGTAAGGTCAAAAATTGCATACCCTACAATTTAACCTCAATTTAGCATATGTATCCCCTAGTATGTTTTTAGGTCTATTTGACCCTATCATATCCTTTGTCACATTCTTGGTGTCAATGTGAGCTTTGTGTTTGTGTGTTAATATCTTTTCTATGTAAATGAATATATTTTGTGTGTCAACCCAATGCCCTATTATCATTCTATGACATTTTTGGCCTTGTTGTACTTGGATGGCAATGCAACATGTGGATGTCCATGCGATATGCTAGCATTCTCTAATTTGTAGTCATATAGCAGTTGTTTCCTTCTAAATCAATGACCTTTCCAACCTGAGCAATTCCTCTTGCTATCAATCTCTCAATCTTGCATTCTCATGTCTTGATAAAGCAAATACAACACTCTACATCATTTTCCAACACTCTTGAGCATTTAAACAGTTGCTTTGTATTTCCAACATTGTCTTTTATGAGTTTTTACCATTGTTGAGGGCATATTTTGTGTTTGCAATGGTTGTCTTCTCCAATCCTAGTGTTGCAGGTGACATTGTTCAAATCTTTCATTTCATGCTTGTTATTATTGTTATGGTTGCAAGTTCTCTTTGTTTTTTAGCACCTTTGTTGGCACTTTGAGAGCTCCATCTCCTTTTACCCTTACTCATACACAGTAGGGTGTTTATCCTCATAGATGATGGATTTTAAACACTTATCGGTTATTATTGCATTTTTAAAAAATTCCTAGACACAAATAGGGTTTAAGAGCACAACCTTCCAACTCCTCAATTCATTGACTACCTATGAAGGTCAAAAGACCAAATTAGGGGCTTGACCTGAAGGTGAACTCCTACACAATCACCCCCTTTCTCTGTCTCAGTTCACAAGTATTTGAAGACTCTCGAATGCACAGAGATTTCATATTCCTCTTCTTTCTATTGTTATTTCAATATTTTGCTTAAAATCATTAGTTTAGAGTGATTTGTAGCTTCTTGTACCTTTCTAGAATATCCAGTACTCTATTATTGCTCTTTTTGCAACCCTATATGTAGGAGCCATATGAATTTTTGCAACTGACTAGACTTTTGCATTAGCTGAGGATGATAGTGCGTAGACTAGACTATAGCGCAGAGATCAGATGACAGCATGCATGCCAGCATCCTGGCTATTGAGCTTCCTAGTCTATTTTTCAAGTTCCTCTTTCACTGCTCTTTTTGTTTCTGAATTCTATTTTTTCATTTTTGTATTTTTGTATTCATTTATTTGTAGTATTCCCTCCTAGCTCTTTCTCTTTCTTGTTTAAACATAGTTTAAATAGGAAGGAAAATTCTAGATAATGCTAGATGGTTTTCTATTCTTCATCAACAAAACAACAAGCTAGAAAACAAAAAAACATTTAGTTTAACTAGTCTCATCTAGAGGTAAATTAGGATTATTTCTTAAAACTTTAAGACCTAGGTCTAAACAACTTTTCCCATACTTAAAAAGTATATAGCAATCTTGAAGTTGACCTTACATTGCCCGTTTGTCACCAACTAATGGCCCTTCAATAGGAATGATGCCTTGTGCCAGCTCTTGTGTTTGAGCCTCTTCGGTCCTAACTTCTCCACCATCTCGTTGGAGACTAGGTTGTCAATGCTACACCTATTGATAATCACCTTGCAACACTTTCCTCCAAACTTGCAGATGGTCTTGAACAGGCTCAATCTTCTCTTTCTTCAGTTTCATTAGCACCTATCTCATCATGAGTGCTTCTCCATGCCCCAGCTCCTTTGTGCATCCTCTTGACATGTTTCTTTTAGAGCTTCTCTAGGCATCATGGTTGCTCATCACCTTCTAACTACACATAGTGCTACTCTGTTGCACGCTTGGGCATTTAAAATAGATATGCCCCATTTCTCCACCTCTATAGCATGTCCTAGAGAAGCCTCTTCTCCCTCATCCTTTCCCCCAAAAGAAAGAATCTTTTCACTTGAGTGCATCTCCTCAAGCTTGCAATGTGCTCACTTCTCCACGTGCTTGCATTGGCCCCATCTTCTCGTTGCGCGTTACATTGCCTTATCCTCACGTGAACTTGTATATTCCTCATGCTACACTCTATTACCTCTACAACAAATGGCATTTCATCTTCAATGTGTATTGATAGGCTTCCTCAATGGTATTGGGAGTTATCATCTTGAGCTTATCCTAAATGGATATGTGTAATCCATTCATGTATCATGCAATTTTCTCCATGCCATCTTCGACATGTCTTACATGAATGGTTAGACGATAGAACTCCTAAGTATATTCTTGCACACTTATTTATTTATATCTCATGTTTTGGAGCTTCCGGAATAGAATCATCTCATAATCTATAGGCAAGAATTCTTGCACACTTATCTATCTCATGTTTTAGAGCTTCCCGAATAGAATCATCTCATAATTTGTAAGCAAGAACTTCACTCTTAGCTTGACAATCATCTTCCTCCAAGCAAAGATCTCCTCCTTCCCTTGTCACTACCTATCCTTTTAGATATGGTCCCACCACAGTGATGTGTGCCCCTTCAACTTGGTGCATGTAAATCTCACTTGATGAGGGTCTTCCATGGACTAGTACTCAAGGTACTTTTCTAGTTCTACAATCTAGTCAATCAAATCTTCTAGACGGAGACTCTTTGAATAGTTAGAAGTGTCCATGCACAACTTGCTACTTATCTAAGAGATGGCTTCAACAATCTTCTTTATGTTGGGTCTTCATCAACCTTGTCCATGTGCATAGCTTGCACCTCATCATTACTCAAGTTTGTGTCCATATATCTCAGTCAAGTGTTCTTCGTTGCCTCCAACCTTGCCTAGAGGTTTTACGTCACATTCTCCAAATTCACCATTCTAGGTGCTCAATTTTGTCCACATCTACCAATAGCAACTCCTCTAGTCAACATTTCCTCTTCCTCACACACCTTCTACAACAAAATACTTACTACATCTTCTACCTAATAGCCAATGTGCCTGAAGATCTCTACACTACCTTCTACCCATTATCATACTTCATGGAAGAAATAATCTCTCAACTACCAAACTTAAGTCAAAACGAAGTGATATTTCTCACTACTCTATAAGTCGAACCTTAAGCTTTGATACCAAAATGATAGCAATCAGGATAAGAGGTTTCAATTAAGGAATGTCCAATCACGTAGCATAGAGGCACAATGGAAACAAACACTTACAATGAGGAAGAACACAGTGAAGATGGAAAAAAGAAAGATCTTTATTGATATATATGGTAGAATTTATAGATTACAATGAATACGTGCAAGCTTTCGACCTCTGGGATCAAAGACCTAAGCTATGTTTACAACTCTCATATTTATACATGAAGTTAAACTTGATTTGGTAGGAAATCCACTAGTTGTCATCAATGTGGTCGCTTCAACATTTGAATTTACCAACTTTGCCGCATGGATTGAAGTCACAAAAATTTATCATCTATCCAAGAAAGTCTCGCAATTAATTTATCATTTATCAACTACCACCTCTAGCTTATGCCATAGGGATGTCACATCAACCATCCACTATCAAAACCCAGCAACTCAAGTCACACCTTATCTCCTCACTACTATGCACGCACACATTCGACTACTATGCATCATCATGCAATCCATTATCTATTACACACAACTTCAAACTACAAGATTTGTTTATGTGCCTAAATACTCCTGCATCATTTATATTACCTAGCTTAAATCTACTCCTCCTTATCCATACAATGAGCTAGCTAGTTGTTTTTTCTTTTCCAAATGTCTATTGAGTCCTCTGTGTTTTGATTGATTTTTATCAACTGTCATTTTTTTTCATTGATCAGCTAGCTCACAAAGCACACAAGTACTTCTAACCAATGTTAGTACTTCAAAGAAAGTTATTATAATATTAATTATTACCCCCATTTTAAGAATTTACAATCTTCAAATTTTGTTGTAACTTCATTGGTCAAATGATATTTCATCTGGCAAGTGTTATTGACGTAATAGCTAATGAGTCGGTTATAATAACAGATAGATTTTGCAATATTATGCCTACAAAACCTACTTTGGTCTTGAAACAAATCTAATACAAGAAGCATCTATGAATCCAATTGAAACTTCTAGAATAAATTGAATCCAACCCCTGCATTCTATGATATGTAACTTACTAATAGATGCCAAAGAAACTTCAAGCACGAATGAAGAGGCCTTTAGGCTGAAAACCCAAACAATGTTGTTTTCTTGAATAAGGACGCAATGACTATTTTTTAATCTATTAGTATACATCTCACGGTAGTGTTGGATCCATTTTAAATTTTCTATTCACCTTCTTGTGCTACATCGATCCTTCTACAGATATGAGCTTATGGTTGATATATACACATTCAAAATTCTCTGTGCAAAAGGCTTTTGTCTTGCCATGCATTTGATTGATTTTTATTTTTATTTTTTTTTCCTATTTGCTTTTGTTCAGCTTTGCATTAAATCTTTTGCTCCAAGTACATATGCATACAAATACCAAAATAAAAATCAATAATTTTGAAATCAGTTGCCACAAACAAATTCAGGGACTAGCAGCTATGTGACACTTGTTTAATCATCCATAAGAACTTTGTATTGGTGAAAACAATTTTGATTCCCCCTATTTCTAAATCTATGTATGCTTTGGAGGGCACTTTCTGTTCGTAGTGATCAGACGCTTTACCACATATTTATCAATCCTCTAAGGTGTTATAAATTGACAGCCATTTACCTTTTCTAGACTTTTGTCACCTAAAATTGTCCAGCTTTTTGTATGACCCGTACCATCTGAAGTCTTGGAATTTATAAATGATACGAATAATTTTTCATAATATAGGACTCCTAGACCTCATTTATTTACTCGGATACATATATAATTATACATAATATAGGCACAGATGCATGTAGAATCATGCATAAAATGGGCCTCATTTGTACACAGATAAATGTTTAATGTCCTCTCCAATGTTTAAAGTGACTGCAGTTTATCAGTTTAGGTCATTCTTTACCTAAAATAGCATAGTTTTTTGGTTGACCTGTTGCACACCCAGCCCTCAAACATATGCCTCATTGTCCATGTAGAATTTTACATAATATAGATCTTATCTGTGCACATAATATAGACCACATTTGTACAGACAGAAACATATACAATTATACATAATATAGGTCTCACTTGTACACAGATGTAGAATTATACATATTATAAGTTTCGTTTGTACACACGGATACATGTAGACATATACATACCATGGGCCTTATTCATATACATAGATACATGTAGAATTATATATGTTATATGTCGTAAGCTATCCAAACTGAAGTGAAATACGGAAAATTTTATGATATCTTATGAATATAATTTCAGTAATGATACGTGCATGTATATTTAAAACCCTCCCCTTGCTTTGTCAAACTTAACTGCTTTCATGAAAGGGATGTTTTATAAAGCTAAATTTTAATTTTAAAGTGTTTTTTATATAAATTTCATGATAAAAAGACGGCTTTCTTTAACTTGGACCTCCTTACTGGGATAAACCGGGTTTGAACTTGGGTCATTACACCTTTAACTATTATGGCCTTGATTATCATTACACCTTTGACTATTATTGGTCTTGATTACCATTACAGTTTTACTATTAAAAATATATTATTTAATTTCTTTCTTTCATTTTAAATAGTATATTTTATTTTAAGGACAATCATATTTCCAGTCTATTTGAATGATCTAATTGTTTCTGGAAAAAACTGTCTAGAGCTTTTTCCAGAAACATTTAGATCATATTTTATTTTACTTTAGAACTATTTAAAGATTATTTTATTTTATTTTATTTACTTTTTAAATAAATGTGGGCTCTAAATAGTTTTTCTTTCAACTATGCTTTCACAGTCACCATATGAGATGATTTTCAAAAAAAATGAAAAAGTTATTTTTTTAACTCTATACGGTTTTAAAACTACTTGTAATAAATTTCTTTTTTGGACCAGAAAGAAAACCTCTCGCCTTTTTTCAGTGTAAAGTGGCCAGACCAAAGAATTTCCTTCCATGTGCGGAATCTTGTATTATAGTTGAGTATATACAGAGTATGCTTTCCAATAAAGTTGGAAGAGTATGTTATATTGAATAATATGCTTTTCATAATCCCCATTACCGGCTGGGCTTTAATGCCAACGTACCCTACGAAGTAGGAATAACTTTAGATGACTAATGTCATTTTCCAATTTCGATGACAGCCTCAGTCAAGTTTTCAACGCCACTAAAGAAACTCAGATTTGTCTGTTTTTCCACGAGTCAATAAGTAATTGCACAGTACGAAATGTTGTAGCATAACCACCTTTTAGACTTTAGTCATAGATTCACAGAGTAATCCAGCTTTACAGATTAATTTTATCAATCATGTGCTGCGTGTAACTTCAACAGGCAATAGAATCTATTAGGATTGTAACTACAAAAAGAGCTCCCTTGGATTTTCCAAGTATAGAATATATTGGAGAATCACTCTTTATTTACTAATATTAGATACAAATACACAACGATTAATGGTTAATACATCTGAGTAGTCCTTTTCACATAACACGTTGATAAATCGATCAGCAAAACAGGAGTTGCAACGCTAGTCTCAGAAACAAGAGAACAGCAAATGCATTCCCCAAAAAGAATTATGAACTTTTAGCTGCTAAATTGGAGAAAATAAAATCATAAAGCATGCTTTAAAAGCATAGGCTGAAATTAAGAATAGGGGTGGCTCAAGAAATCTACTTCAAGCTCATCCGCACTTTTAAATCTACATATAGTTATGCCACTTTTACTCCACTAGGGCGCTTTCCCTCCATTGCATCCTTTTTCTGTCGACAATCTGCACAAAGAAAAGGACCTTCCCATGGCTTAGCACTCGTTGAGAAAAAAGACCCTGCATGCACAGAGATTCCTTCACTTGGAGCTAGATCTGCCTGGCAAACAGCACAGGTGAATAACCCTGATGTTGCAAGCATTGATGATTCTGATCCCAACCTGCAAATAAATAATCAATTAGAAACACTAGATGTATGTATGGTACAGAGTACGACCCTGAATTGCACTCAGATAGCCCAATATCTTCTCATGCCAAGATAAATGAGTAATCAACATGAAGCATGTCATTGAAGGCACTCCCCAGCAGCTTTAAGGTAAAAAGAATTTAATTAAGATGAGATTTGCACGGACCACAGTATGGGTAAATTACATATAAAAGTTTAAAACCAAAAGTCAGAGTGTCTATTAGCCATAAGAATGATGGCATGATAGTATCCTTATTTTACAGGAAACATGTGCATAGCATTAGCAACACATTCGTTCAAAACCCATGCAATCTGGAAGCTATGGGCAGTGTTGACCACACCGAAAACATATTATTCAACAACAACAGTGTTCAGTACTAAATAACTAAATTTACTAAGGCAATTGCTATCTATAAATATTTATTAAGCGGACTCACAAATATTTAACTTGTTTAAACTTCAACAGAGCGTGAAACATTGTATTAATCAAATTTACACAGGAGTCCAGATTTATTACAACCTTGTGCAGGCTTTAATATGAATTTTTAGATTAACCTCTGAATAACGAGTTCATATAAAGGTGATTCCAATAAAAAAACGCTACAGGCTTCTTAACACATCCTTGTAAATAGCTTAAACACAGATATAAAGACCATCAAGAAAATCTCAAGTAAACAGTATACAAGAACTCAGATTTCCAGATTTCAATTAACAGAAAATCCAAATTATTCAATCACCACTAAAACAAACCCAAAAAAAGCATGGGACCTGATCTATAGTTGCTTTAATAATAATTAAAATGAACAAACAAATTGTTCATCAAAATATATTAACAGAATAATAGGTTTACTTCTTTATAACTTCAAAATTATGTCTTTCTCCAGTGTCTCTTTCCAACCCCAAAATGAAATGAACAACTGGTAACTTTCGAAGGCAGTTGTTCAATTTTAATTTCCCCTTTGCAAATTATATATAAATGACTTGCCATAAATTTGATTAATGTAATTAAAATCAACCTATGCACAACTAAGGGCCCTAGGACTCAATTCATTCACTTTATGAATTAAATCATCATTTTTCTCCTTATTTTTTCTATTTATCGTTGTCCTTTCACTCTTCAACACGGTTTATAATGATGTCTTTGAGTGGGTACCAATTCTCTAACTGCAGTTCCATTACTTTATAAGTTTATTCCTTTGTGTTGCCATCACGTTACTCTAACCAAATCTTTGAATTGCAACTAAACAATCAATTTACTATCATGTCCTCACATCCTATTTATTTCCCACAACTGCAATATCTACATTGCGTTGATGGAGTAGACTTGTGCTTTCATAGAAATCGCTTGTGCCTTTGTCATGTCTTCTTTATACTTTTGTCTGTAATGCTAGGTGCATTTTGTCAACAGGGTCATATCATCCTTGTGTAATAGTATCCATTTGTGATACTTGAAATCTTTGTTTGGCACTGATCTCTTGGACATGTTTCACCTTGAGCTTTGCTTCTTACAATTGCTTAAACTTATTTGGGATCTATGAAACACAAGTTGCAATCCTGTTTTCAAGAAATGTAAGAGACATTACATTAGGTATAATGCCCTATGAGTTCCATCTACCTCAACCAACATTCCTATTTCCACCCTTAACATCTACAGATCCCTTGCTTGTGTCTTGAGTTGTACTGTGGTGGATTCCAATTCTTCGATGATTTCATCCTTCAAAGCTACTCTATTCTTAAGATCCTTTGTGTTTCTGTTAATACCTTCACGAACTGCTAAATTAGCCGAAGTCAGATATTGAGGATACTCTGTCAATATTCATGACAGTTTGCTCTGGTGTTTCATAAATTACTCTCCCTCTTCTCTTTTATGCTGTGCTCACTTGTTTTATTTTCCTGTCATTGTATTTGAACCTAGTGAGTGTTTGGTTCTAAGTGATCGACTTCCATCCATTTTTTGGAAGTGTTAGACCAATTCCATCTTTGCCATCCACGTTGGTGTTTCTCCCTGTGCTCGAGAAAATAAGGCCTGTTCTCTCTATGTCTATGGCTTGTGTAGCTCTTGTAGCCATTGTCTCAGAGATAAGAGGCCAAGAGATACTACTTCAAGGAGCACTCAACAAGGGCACTTACTATACACATTACCTGAAGAGTTGGACTAAGAAAAAGAATATTTCAAAAATCTAAATCCATGCCTGAGATGAGAGTTGAGAGTCCTTGAAAGGGAAATGCCCTTATCTGTGGTAATGGTGTAGAAAAATCAAGATATGATGAAAACATTGGAAGTGGAGCCATTGAAGTCATTAATTGAGAGAATATGGAAGACTAGGGCAATCTTGCTTGTGTATTGGGAATTGGCATGCTCGTGCAGGATACGGTCAGAAAATTTTGTGTAGATGGAAAACTATTTGGATGAGTTAATGTTGAAGTGGACGAATTTAGTGACTCTGTAAAAGAGTGATTCTAAATTTTCAAGTTGGGCATTAGTCACATATAAATGGTATTTGAAAACAAGTGGGAATTGCAGATCTATTGGCAGCATAGTCAGAGAACACTGAAAAAGCAGTTGTAAGTATATAAGGAAACGGATCTGTGTTAGGTCTAGTTACCTGGAAAGGGGGTTTTATCTTTTGTGCTAATATAGCATCAGTAGGTGCAATCTCAGACACCTCCTGTGGGTTGGCAACGGTGGCAAAACCCAAAGGACCTTGCAAAGGAACTGGAATCTATGTTGTTTGGTGCCATGCACTAGCACTTGATGTGTTAACCCTTGAACCTGCCCCCTGAAATGTAGCCTTCTGATTCAACCTCTTTGCATTTCTTTATAAGACAACATTTCTTTAAATCCTTTCTTCTGGGAAGTATCTGTGTTGATAATGCAGAGCTTATGTTTTGTTTGTAAATGAGCTGCCACCCTGCCCTCTCTTTCATTCAGAGTAAATTTTGCTACAGAAAAATATATCTGCACGTCTTTGCATTTAATTTGTGTATTTGTAAAATTATGGAATCCTAAGTTTCCAATCTTCAATAGGAAATCATTATACATTGAAGAATAAGCCCCTTTTATCTTACTGGTGACTCCATGAACAATTTGGTTAGCTACCTTGTCTAGGATGAGTCTATCAGTGATATATTTAGGCAGCTTATTTTGGGGGTTGTTAGTGCTCCATCAAATCCTCAGGAATGGACAATCTAAGTTGGAAAAAACAACTCTCCTGGTGATTCTCAATCCTTTTCTCATCTCCAAGCATATCCTTTATCATTGTTTATTCTTAAACAGCTAATAAATTTTTGCCAAGAACAAATCACAAAATCTTCTATAATGAATGTGGCGTGTGCGCTTATGTGGCTAATGGCAATGGAAATAAATGGGTTCAGTTACTTACCTGAGGTGTCCATGATTGGAATAATTCAAAGGTCGTAACATGACAAGCACAATTGCAATCAATAAAGTAGGAAGCCGTACAAAACCCTGTTTTCCATGTTCTATATTTCTGGATCTCTGTATCCAAGCAAAAAGAAATGATCTAGGACAATTTGAATACTGTCCCCTTCCCTGAAATTTGACATAGTAAAGAGCATCCAACCATCATCTACATACACAATATCTGAAGACCCTGTGACCCTGCATATAAGGATCATGGTGTTCCTACCATTTAACAGAAAATTCTATATTGTGCATTGCTTTGGTAGTTTCAATGATTAAAATAGTTCAGGATCATAACATCCAACCAGAACAACTTCAAAATCATGCTTGGCGGCCCAACCATCTAACCATTCCGATGAGTATTTCTTCTTTGGATTAGAGAATTTATAAATGGGATGCAAGCACTGGCCTGAAAAATCTACCATCAAACAACCAGAAGGCAAGAGAATGTTTCTGTCTTGGGTTTGAGCTTCTTCGAAGATATATCTGTGCAGGGAAAAAATTCACATTTGGCAGCTGGAGCTTGTTGTTGAACTGGTGTTTTCCCCTTTCTGTGTTCTCATTTTTGCCAATGATTTTTCTCCTCTATAGCTAGCACAATACCTAACCAAACAAAACTAATAAATGATATTTTCTAAATATGCAGTGTCTGAAGAAATGCAGCTTAAACAGAGGGCAATGGCAGCAATTCTTCATTTTTGGCTAGGCAAAGTGGTGTTTTAAACTTCTACAATCAAGTGATGCTTATTAATGCTTAAGCAACCCTAATCTTTTCCCAAGCCGCTTAGAATTAAAAGCATAATTTTTGTGAAACATATAAATCTTTGGGGATCTTCAGGTTCAAACACATCAGATAATGAAACAACACTGAGTTATTTTGTCAGTGTAGTGTGTTTTAAGCTGTTGGATTAAATGCACAGTAATGATGAAAGTTCAGATTGGTTCCATGGTGTAGGACGAAGTCCAAGATCCAAGTAGCACCATAAGATTTAGATCTACCTTGTTCACTGATTCCCAAGTTCCTCGGTAAAAGAAAGACTTTTGGAAGCCATACAGTAAGTGAAATGTTGTGGGAGGGAGAAACTTGTTTCCAATTCGTTGCACTGTGAGCCCACAAGGCTGAATAGAGTTCACAAGCTTTTCAAAGGTTCATGCAAGGTGCGTGCATGCAAGACAATGAGAAGTGACAATCCTCTGTGACTCTTTTAAACATTGTTTTTATAAATTAAAACAGATCAACACAGTATTTTGTGAATATTGAAAAAAGCATCGGATGGAGGTTCAACACAAAGTAGTTTGTCAATATTGAAGAAGGCACATGATGGAGATACTTTTCTCCATCCTATGCAACAGAAGTGCTTCAGTTCTTGCAGCACTTATTTAAGTTCACACAGCCTTCAAGCTTAGGGCAGGATTGAGAAGGCATGTAATGCCCCCTCCTTAAAATTAAAACAAGATTAACCCAATGCCCATCATACATTCCCATGGGTCTTGGGCGTTTGGCATTTAGGAATGGGCTTCGATTATAACTGCAACTCTCTCCAAATTAGGATCCACAATAGATAATACTGGTGAGTGCTGGGCAGCGGCAAATCCTTCTGAAGTTAATATGGCAGCCGATTCA
Source organism: Cunninghamia lanceolata (assembly GCA_027924645.1). Taxonomy (NCBI): domain Eukaryota; kingdom Viridiplantae; phylum Streptophyta; class Pinopsida; order Cupressales; family Cupressaceae; genus Cunninghamia; species Cunninghamia lanceolata. The sequence goes on from BSBN01000841.1 coordinate 1,187,426, forward strand.
ATAATTGGAGTTTAAGCATGCTGTGCTGATTAACAAATTTTATGATTAATATTTATAATATGAAGGATGCCAGCAAGGTCGTGGAATTTGTTCACATACCTGTGATTTCCTTAAACAAATTAAGTGATAATAAACTCAAATTAAATTAAAGATTAGTTTTAATAAAAGTCATAGGGCATTAAAAGGGTTATGTCTATTGGAGGAAAAAGGTATATAAGAGAGACCAAGCAAGGAGAAGGAATCATCATTGTGAATACATTTTTATATAATTATATCTGATTTTTTACTCCTTGAGGAGCGTGGACTGTAGTTCAACCAACCTGATATGAAACCCCTCTAGGTTAGAAATTACAGGATGGAAACCCCCTAATTTCATTGCTGAGTTAGTGGATGAAAACCCCCTGATTCAACCAGATTTGGAGACATTCCAAAAGCATTTCTTTGAAAATAAATTGCTGCAGAAAAGGGACTGTTTTACCAGCCACTGGAAAGAGACAATTTGGTCATTCTAAACTATTTTCTGAGTATTAAATCTGATTTACAGAATTAATTATTAGCAGAAATTTCTGAATCATAAGGATTTCATATTTATACTAATCGTGCAAACTACTATAATTGTGAGTTAGGGTTTATTATATTTAAAGAAAAATAAGGAAATTTTAAAGGGGACATTACAAGGCACGGGATGAGGACATTATGATCTCGTCACTCGTGCACTCGTAGCACATTTAGTTTGCTTGTTCTTTTGTTTAATTTATAGCTTCGTCATACATGTGAGGGTAAGTGGTATGATGACACTTATCATTATGTTGTTCAATGTGCTGAGATAATTGGAAGTCAGTGAGTACCATGGGATATAAAAAATTTACAATCAAAAGCCTTCAATAAACCATGGAGTACAAAAGAGACTAAGAACACGGTACATAAACAAATGAAAAATTATTCTAAGGAACAAAACTGGCTTGCAAAAGCCAATATAGTAATATACAAAACCAGATTTTTTTTTAAATTAAAGAAAATTTGAAAGTCAAACCATGCAAATGCAAAGAATTTGCTCTTAACATGAAGTGGTTCCAAATTCAGGAATTTGGGTGTGACAACAGGCTGGCTACTGTTAAGCACAAACCAAGAAACCAACAGATTTCTGAGTTTTCACCAATGTCTGATTTCTAGTCTGCTGGTGACAGCCAAAAACAAAGAAAGCATATTTCAGGAGTATGGGTTGTATCGAAAAGAATGCACTATTTCAGCTCACAAAAGTAAAATATGAGAAAGAACTAACTTCAATTCAGTTAGTCATAGACAATAGACCTTGCTGCACAAGGACTTAAAACATTGCAGCAGAAGAGTCTACTTCAGCACCATTTGAAGAATGATTTTTACATGGTTTTAGTTTATCTGCTAAAACATATCTATTTCATTATGAATTCTGCAATCAAAATTTTACAATCACTGAAGAATTAAAACAAAGTAGTTGTTTCCTACATTCTTCACTGTTCCCCATGTGAAACGCATTAAAATACACATCCATGGTAACCAGGAAATACATTTCCGAGACGGAGAAAAAAGTTTGAGAATGCATGAGACACCTGGGATATCTCCTTGGGACATACCTCAACTTTTAGGCGACCTCTAATAGAGAGAACGGCAGTTACCCTTTGAAAACCAAAACATAATTACAAAACATAACTTATCTTCTGCCTTCACAAGCCCTAAAAACAGTCTGGGCTCCATCTACATGCTCTCAAAAGCATCTATAAGTTGAAAGTGGAACCGAACCCTATAAAACATTTTGGTTTTTTCACAGCAGTTGAAGAGTGTGTGATGGCTTTAAAAAGTTACTGGCACAACTTTGGAGTGATAAAAATTTAAGAGTCTTCAGCTGCCTGTTCTACACAGATTCGCATACCCTTATACCCTACACATCTTTTTGACAAACTGAATACCCATACACAAGCACCCTGATAACTATCCATAAATATATAAATGGCAAAAAAACCCAAAAGGTGAATAAAAAGAGGAAAATGTATTCAAGTAAAGCCCAACAGCACAATCCAAATAACTATGCCTCCAATTTTTAAAAATTCTGTCAGCAACATGTTTGTTCTATCAAAGAATTTTTTTAAAAAGGCAGCTATAAACAAGTAATGGGTGACAGTAACAAACTTTCAAGTCTACTCATGTCTGTCCTTGTATTTGATATCTTAGAAAGTTGCCAGTACTGCACTCATTTCACCTGCCTGGTGTTCTTGATTTTTCTTTCAAGTGGAACTAAGTTACTGACTCATTCCCTGCCATGCCCAGATCTGGATCCTGTTTGTACCCAGTTCAAATTCGGGGCCAATCGCCAGGGGATTCCATCAGGGTGCGTGCAGACGGCAGTGAGTTCATCCTGGACAAACCTAAGGAACCCGGACAGAACCAGCAGCATTTTTAATTTGTTTAAAGGGTTTAATTAATAATTTTAAGGCCACAACCTTCTTCACTAAAGGAGCACAGGCCAGATTCTTTAATGGAGGCCGCACCTCGGTACTAGAGGTTTAAAATTGCCAGCAAATAGTAAAGGAGTTTAGGTATTTTGAACAGAGGCCTCGGCCTATATGAAGAGCACACGGGGCTATATTAAATGTGAACCGCCAATGAAGCACAATATGCAGGCTGCCAATATGAATGTCAGCAATGAAGCACGGGTGGACAGGGGTTGTGAGGCCATGCTATGAAGCACCCCACTCGCACAAAAAACAGAAGCCTGTAATTTTATTATAAAAACCAGTTGTATGGTAGAATGGAGCCTGCAATATGCCTTGTAAACAAATTTTAAAACTACGCCCACTTTTTAACGTTGTAAGCCTTTGTACACAGGTCTGTATGGCAACAAAAAAATTATTAATGAAACCCTTACATAAATTTAGATAATTTTACGTTAAAAAAATTTTAAAATTTTAGTTTTAAATGTGAATATTAAATGTTTTATAAATACAAATTTATAATTATAAATATTAATAGTTTTAGTTTTAATATTTATTTATTTTATTAGTTCGATAACAATGTGATGTATATTGACAATGAATAATAGTTTTATTATTTTAATATTGAACAATAAATTCCTGCTTTAAGTTGCAAATGTCCATATGTTTATGATTTTTATATGCTTTTGTATGGATGAACCCAAAATGAACCCAACCCCAAAAAAAAGTTTGGCTGAACCCACGAACCCAAACCAGAACCAGAACCAGAACTGGTAACCTAGAAGTGGAAATGCCACAATGACTTGTTTTAATGAGCATTTCTCATGCAGGGAGCACCTCTGCAAGATCATGAACTGTAAATTTGCATACATCTCTTTTTTTAACATGGAGTGTAGTTCTTCATTGCTCACTAGAGGCCTCTGGATCAAAAGTAATGGACTTTTCAGTTTGTACTCCTGTCATTGCCCTGGATCCAGTACTATTCAAGTGATACTACAAAATAGAAATTATAAGGGCAGTTGTATAAAATAGTCACTTGAGCTCTTCAAAAGTTCTTTCTTCCCCCTTGTCCACACAAATTTAGCTCTTGCCATGGCCAGAGGGAAAAGAAATACCCCTACTATGAATATTGTGACAGAGAAGCCCATAATCATCAACCATAAAAGACCCAACACAGAATCTGTTAAAAAACATACAAGAGCGGCCAGATCTGAGTCATTACTGGGTGATGCTTACAGGTTGCAAAGAATATCTCTCAGAAATTCTCATGAAATTCAAGGCCAAGGGAAACTGATAAATTATGATAAATGGGTGAACAGAGCCATGATAAACCAACCAGTGTGGAGCACAGAATCTCTAATTTCCTGTATTTGATTGATGTCATCATCTATTGATGGAGTGAGTACAATAAGCATTTGACAATGTGGCCTCCAAATGACAAACAACACCATTAACCACTACAACCTAACTCTTTGAGGTTATGTGGAAGAAATGGGTATCTTTATTATTATTTGTAGACTGTAGAGCATCATGAACTTCTTTTTGTGACAAATCAATTGAAAAACTAAAATGTAATTCTCTCTGGGAACTCAAAAAAAAAACTGCTAACCTTTCATCGAGCATTGCTGAACCATCTTCAAAGAGTTCCTCCGCAATTCCAAGTGCAGAAAGCTTGTTAGCCAGCTTATTCATTGAATCTCGAGACCTTTTTCTAAATATAAACGATCTTATCTTGTTTTGCTTCTTAGGTGGTAATGAAATGGGAGCAGAGTGGTCAGGTGGAATAATATCAACTACAATACAAGTTGTGTCATCCTTCAAACCCCTTGATCTCAATGCCTCCTGAAAAGAAATTGAACAGTTCCAAAACAAATTAAATCTTTCAAAAAGACAATATAAATATATCACAATCCAGCTTTGTAAAGGAACAAATACGATTGACTCGAATTCTAAGAATATTTATCAGAAATTATGACAACATTACTGCAACTGGGAAACGGGGTGAACTTTGCAGCAAGTAGAGGTTAAGCAAATAATTCACCTTGACAACTTGTCTTGCAGCAAGTTCAGCTGGCAGTCCTCTGCAGGCCTTTGCAACTTTTTCAGAGTATAGTGCATCCCAAACACCATCAGAAGCAATGATAAGCCTCCCCCCAGCATTTGAGAGCTTCAATATCAATGCTGTATGTTAGAAAACCATACGACGTACATTGTAAATGATTATCATATGTTTGTAACCTACTACAAAGATCGTCATGTGTTTTGTACATAATGATAACATACATAGACATATGAAGAAAGGCCCAGATATACAAAAAGTACCCACGAAATGCATAAAAAAGTATAGGCCAATGTCATAAGAGAGCAGGATAATGTTTCACCTTAATTTGTTTAACATAAGGTATTGGTACGATGAATTCACCAACATCCATGTCTCCAATTGATCTTGAAAGGCAAAGACCTCCGGGCCAACATCGTAAAGGGCCAACCTGAAATAGCAATTTGGAAACATATGATAAGAAGTTCTTGACTAGAATTTACCAATCCCTAATCACTGCAATAAGAATGAAATTTCTGTGTGTGGAATGTAAAGCAGTCTCAGATTTGAGATGATTGCACACAAAAAAGAAACATTACCTCAGCACCACCAACAATACTCAGCCTTCCAACTTCACCTCCACTTGCTGTAACACGTTCCCTCCTGTACGAAAAATTCAATTTAAGAGATCTTGTTTATTGAGTGCATATTATCTATTTCCATCTTCAGTTTTTCATGCTCTCCAAGCGTACTGTGATCATTTGTTACAATTGCTTCTAAATTTTAAAAAAATGTACTCACTCTTCAGCATTTTCTTCTAGCCTGTGATCAACTGTCAGTAATGAGATTAAACCACCCTGAGAATCCAATATACATCGAGAATCTCCAACAGAAGCAGTTGTAACAGTCCATCCATCAATCACCACAAATGTAACTGTGGTTCCAGAAGTTTCCTCTGATAAAACCCACACAAACAAACATTGACATCATTTAGCTTACAAATAATTTAAGAATATTGATCCAAATATTGTTGTAAACATTAGGTGTTTGCATTATTATAGGCATTGCATGTTTGAATTGTGGCTATTATATATTTGCCTAGTTGTAGGTATCAAATACTTGCAATGTCATAACTGTGTCCATCAAAAAAACCAAATATCTTCTAGAGGGTAATTAACATATTTAAAATTTAACCGTGTCAAATCTAAATTTCATTGTTAAACAACACAGTAAAAACGGGACTTTTGCTAATAATTGATGCATATAAAGATAGAATTTTCAAACACATCTGTATACAACCATACCTTTCCTCTGAAACTCCTTATCAGTTTTAACAAATCCTGCCACTAATGCTCGAGGTAATGCTTGTAACCATTCTTCTCTGCTAAGACCTGGATGTATGGCACTCATTACATGGCTGAGCAGGTTATCCCTGCAATATATGGCTGCTGCAGCCCCATTGTGTCCATCAAATATCTGCAAACATAGTTTTATCACTTTAATCCATAGTCCAATTTCTGATTTGATTTGTGTGTGGGTGTGCGTGGTTGAGGGTGAGGTTGTGAGTGTGAGGGTGTGGGTGTGGGTGTGGGCAGCAAGGGGGAGGGGGTTGTGTGTATGTGGGGGTGTGAGTGTGCGTGTGGGTGTGTGTGGGTGTGTTCACGCATGTGTACATATACTGCAATCATAGTTTTATCACTTTAATCCGCAATCAAGTTTCTAATTTGAGCTTCAATCCATTCACCGGTTTCTAATTTGATGTATATGTGTGTGGGTATGTGGGGGTCTGTGTCCATGAAGGGCTGTGTGTGCGTGTGGGGGGGTGTGCCTGTGGGTTTGTGGGGCTATGGGTATGGGTGTGGGTGTGGGTGTGGGTGTGCGTGTGTACATATACTGCAAACATAGTTTTATTACTTTAATCCACATTCCAGCTATATACATCAAATTAGAAACTGGACTGTGGATTGAAGTGATAAACTAAGTTTGCAGAATATGTGTTGACTTTGGCTAGTGGTTTGCAACCAGCAATTATATCCAATAGGAGTTGCCCTATATTTTCTTTTTGAAAAGACAAGTTGCCAAAACTCCCCTCTTATCTTTACCACCTGTAACAAACTACTGATATAATAATATAACAGAGAGTAGGAGCCCCAGACCTATTAGAAAAAAAAAAATTCAAAACATTTCTGTATATGTACGAGCACTAATCTACTATGCCTTCATCATCATGTGTTGGTGCTGGTGTGGATGCATTTTCATTCCTGGTGTGGACGTAGCAGGATCCTCAAATTTACAAAGCAGGGATTTGACTATATAAAACATCATATATACAATTAAAGCAATGAAAAATCGTTCCACAAGAGAACCTAATTTATTGAAAGTTGAGATACATACACATTCAGAATCACAACAATTATAGAATATGAACTAGAAGAGTAAATACTCAAACAGAAAGATAAAATCTAGTCAGGGACAACCTTATAAAATGCTATAAGCACATTCTTCGCATGACAAATCAGTATAAATAAATTACATTGCAACTTGAGGATCTCAAATGGCCCTTAAAAATCAGCACCATACCACCCAACAATCTCAATTACCACTCATGTATGTGAATAAAACACACCACCAAGCAATATGTAAAACAACAAAGGTTTCTGAATGCAATGTTGGATTTTGCATTTCCTTCAGCAGGTGCCTTCTAACATTTCACAATGTTCCTCGACGTGGATTTAAGAACTGAATGTTTTTTGGACCTGTAAAAGCTTCTAGAGCTAACACTTGTGTGAACCAGCTCTTTGGAGAACCCGGCAAGAATGGGGGTTCAGTAGCAGCACACCAATGTGAAGAATCTAGGAATACTGCATCCTATGGCCTACCTACGCATCAATATTAATTTTTAAAAGTAAAACAACAAATACCAAACAGGGGTAAACCACATATTTAACATCCAATTTAGCAAAATTAAACAATTGAGCAATACGTTAAACTAAGACACTGTTTCCAGCTAGAATTCAGTAATAATTTTCTACTACATAAACTGATCTCAAATTTTATGCATGTCCAAAAGCCTCAAGTTCAGGTTTCAGTCACATGTGTGCATATAAGAAATACCTTTCAAAACACTTCATCCTAACAATACCAAACTTCTGCAATAGATCTTGCATGCCAGTGACGACAATCTAACCCTGAAACACAAAATAGGCCTTCAACACTTTTAAGAAATCAACAACCTTCCATGTGCACAGAAACTCTGTTACTGTCCCTGTGGAGGACTGAAAACTACAATGTATGATAAATCTTGTTCTCTAAATTGGTTTCAGCTTCGAATAGAAAACTCAAAGTGCATTAGGACATAAATCTTAAACATGCAGGTGTTCCGGACAACATAATTACTATCGTTTACCTGTTTAAGCCTAAAAACTCAAACAAAGAACCTTAAAAGTACTCACCCCAAATACCGAGAATGTAGAAGAGGAATTTCCAGGGATCCTCTGACAATCCGTTTTGATAAGAAAGTAATCCTCCCCCTTTTTGGATTGAGCGGCATGGCCATACCTAATACAGGGCTTCTTAACCTTCTCATGCCTAATCTCCTGGCTAATTAAAGAAGCCAAAGGAACTAAGTGCTGCCGTTTCCTTTCTTCCCCTGAAACGGAGCCATTTCTATGTTTCATTCTCGTAATCTCATTCATGCTCCGACCTTCAATCCCTACACCCCCTCCTACTCCTCCCTTAAAATTGCAAAGCTATCTTCCACGAATCTCATATCGAGCACCAAATTCGCACCTGCAATACAGCTCTTCATAAGAAAATAGAAGATCTCTAGTGCCAGACATTCTTCACATTTATGTACCTGATACAAAAATTATTTTCCTTTTTCTGAGATTTTAAGCAATCCTAAAGGATCTTTCTACAGACCAACATCCTTTGCCCATTGAAACTCAAAAATACAAGCAATGAGATTTCACAACACATTTTATTTGCATCTGCTAGTCAGCAATTGTAAATTATAAGCAACAGGAAAGGATCTTTGCAAAGACTAACATCCTGTGCAGATTGAAGCTCAGAATGCAAATAATAACATGACCAGGCTTCACCAATATTTTATTTACATTTTCCTAGTCAGCAATTGTGAGTTTCAAGCCAACGAGGGAGGATCTTTGTACAGATTAACAAGCTTCCCAGATTGAAGCTTAAATCAATGTTAATAATGTAAATAATAAGTTATAACAACAGTTTTGACATTTTCGAAACATTTATGTATGTCAATCTCCCATTAGCAATTATAAATACTTGAAAGATGCCACAGCAGTGAGAATTCGCGTTACATTGAGCTAATATCGTTGTCATCGCAATTTAATATTTTTCTTAATAGAAAAGGGTTTGTTGACAATGTGGAACTTACACCAACTATTAGCGCAATCTTCGTAAGGCGGAGTTGTCACGGCGCCGAATTTGGAATCCCGCGTCCCAATACCGCGTTCTTCAATTTTCCCGTCAACTCACGCGAAAAGAAATATCTACTAAACCCTAGCAAGCTTTCACGGCAGGTTTCCCCGTCAATAACAGCCAGTAAGGATCACATCTACAGTCGAGATCACTTTCACTGTTCAATCTCTGTGGCCCGCTAAAAAATCATAACACCACATCAAATGTCATGCTCGCCTTTACTATATTCTGTTTTAAGCCTGTCCATAAACTGAAACAAAGTAAAATTTTGATGAAACAGTGGTTGACCCAGATTCGAACCTTAGACATCCATGCCCCCAGCCGTTGGATTCGCTGTTGTGAAAATACTAAATAAAGGAAAAGTAGTGGAACAATTTAAAAGCGTACGACATTTTCAACGCACGCAGAAAGACTTTTAACGGATTAGAAGCCAGAGGTCCCGAGTTCGAACCTCGCTGGATCGGGGTCTGCTAAGCCCTAATATTACACATAACCCAGCACAGATAATATATAAAGTGGTAAATTGTTGGCGTCAAACCAAACCTGGAATTTTTTTTTTTAAGTTGAAGGTTGGTTTTCAAGCACCAAATGTTATCATGAGATACAACTTCCGCACACCTAGTAGTTTCAAAACAACAGAAATGTCACGAAGATAATGATGTCTGCCATCATTTTTTGTACTTGAAAATCTACCAAAGATTTGCAGAGGCTTTAGGCTCTCAGAGAAAAAGAACAATCCCTAGGCAAACCTTATCGCTTGCCTTATTGGTCCATGAAAACTTTTATTCACCTCACATTCAACACAAATTAATAAAGGCTACAATTAATTTATCAAGTAACTTGTCAAGTCTCTAGGGGAGAGGACTCAATGGTTGAGCACCCTAACTTCACGCCTCTTTGAATCACTCCAAATTTTTACACCAGTTATTTTGGCGAGGCCCCTACTTATAACTAAGGTTTCAGGGCCATATCATCAAATATGATGTCACATCGGCATACTTTTTGTTGAGGTGTCAAATAGTTCCTCAAAAAAAGGGTGGACCAATAGGTATATATTAAGTCATGTTTTGTTGGTGTGTCGATGTGGCATCACATGATTGGTTGCTTTTTAAATCTAATAAGCATATTTTGTTCAATTATAAATATTTATAGTAACACAATCTTAAAGTCACAACTAATAGTGCTAAACTTTTACGAATATTGGGCCTTAAATACACAAATACTATCACACCTATTGGAACATGCTCACCAATTGGGTCCTCTTCCCTAGTGTCTATGGCATTTTTATAAGGGCTTAGGTACCTGAAATTTCTTACCGGTAGCAAATTTAGGAGTAGTTAATGCTTTAAAAAAAAAATTAAGCCACAATAAGTTTCCTAAATTGGTTAGAACTTAAAAATATAAAATAATTTAATAATGGTATGTGGATCAAAAAAAATTAAGTTGAAAAAAAAAATAGGGGCTACAATTTTTCAATATAAGATTTTAATTAGCCTTATAGCATTTTGTGAGCCCTATCTCTCTATGATTTTAGAATCTGAAACCTTGTATGGGACAATACCGTGAGAGGGACTTAAACTCAAAGCAAAACATTGTATTGATTAATAAAAGAAGCATATAAATAAAAGATGGATGTGTAGTGTATATATAAGTTACCAAATTTGCTTATCTAAATTGTTATGTTTTCACTGTTTTAAGGGATGGGGATGAAGCCCCCAAGTTGGAACCACCCTAAAATAGATCTTTCAGAAAAGAAATAGGCAATCAATCAAAGAGATTATATTAGAAACTAACACCTCTCTAACCAATTCTCAACAAAACATTTAAATTAAAAGATCTTTAAATAATTGTTGAATGTATATTTAAATCTATTTCATAAGTGTAAAGAAATAATCTACTTCTTTACATAAAACTCCTAGGATTATTTAATTAATCATCATTAGCATGAAATATAATAGGAACAAGAGTTGGGAATGGTAAATATGTTGTAGTTAACTGTAAGAGTTTGAATAAGTGAATATAAGTGCTTGGCTTTAGGTTGATGTAGAATATGATTTTGTCAAGTGTCTTGAAGTGATTCATCAATGTTGCAAAAAATCAAGGTCAAATAGATGAATGAATCATGGTCAATTAGACATAGGAAATAAAATCTTTAAAATCTAGATGTTCTATTATAATCATTTTTGCAACTACGAAATTAATTCTACAAGTGTGGATTTGAAACAAATCCATGAATATGATCTCTACTAATTTTTAAAATTTAGCTTTCTACTTGTCTTGAAGTATTATGTATATTCTCGCATAAAAACTAGTTGTTGTGTTTCTTGGTTTGAACATGGTAGGAATAATTACTCCCTTGTGTCAAACTGTGTAAGGGATGTTGATTAAATGACTTCTTAACAAGATTAAGGAAAGTAAACAATTGTGTGGGTGTGCCCTATAATGTCGATGTAGTGTTGATATCACTAGATGGCTCTTTTAGGCCTATGATGTGTGCTAGAAGGTGTATAATTCATGTGTTTGCTAGATGGTCTAAATGAATTAGGTGTACAATTATAACCAATAGTAATTCTCACATACCAATGCTAGTATTTTATCAATCCCAATATGACCTACTAATGCTCCACTATGTTGCTCATCGATCAAATTTTCTCTCATAGAACTCCTAGGAATACACAATTGATTACCTTTGAATAACAAATTATTTTAAATTATTTATCTTATCCATACTTACATGTTCTTTACATGCCTCAATAAAATTAATATCATTCTCTTACAATTCTTCATTTCTTCAAATCCAACAACTTTAATTCTTATTTCAATCAACAAATTCTATCTCTTGTTCAATACATTAGCCACTTTATTTGATTTACCACTCCTGTGCTTCAATATAAAAGAATAACTTTACATAAACTCAACCCATCTCACATGTATTTATTTTAACTTACCTTAACTATTCAAATACTACAATGGTTGATGGCATGTGTACAAAACAAATTACTTAGGTAACAAATAATGTCTCCTCTTTGTACACTAATTATTTTCTATTGGCTCGTCATTCAACTTCTCACTAAAGTATGCTATAAGATTGCATTCTTGACTTAATACTACTCCAATTGTTGTGTCACTCACATCACAAATCAACCTGAAATACCATCTCAAAAATTGGTAACACAACATAGATTGTTTTGTAAATCTCCTCTTCAATAACTCAAAACTTCTATTTGTTGTAATAATCCACTTAAATATCTTCTTATCTCCCCCTCATTTTATATGTTATTAGTGCACATATCGCACTAGATTTTCTTATGATTTGTTTTGTGAAAACTATCCAAACCATGAAAACTTCATACCTTTGAAATATTCTTTGGTGTAAGCCAATCAACAATTGCCTTCACTTTGTCTAGATTCATCTTCAAGCCCTCTACTAAATTACAAATCCTAGATATACCAACTCATCCTTCATAAAACTAAATATCTTAATGTTAATCAATCATTTATCTTCTCTCAACCTCTATAATACAAATCTAATAACCTACAAACATTCTTCCTTAGTCCCGCTAAAAATCAAAATATCACCCAATTAAACTATGAAAAACTTCCCCACATATGGCTTCAATATTTCACTCATCAACCTCATAAATGTACTTAGTACATTAGTCAACCTAAAATGCATAACCATCCACTCATACAAACCTTCCTTAATCTTAAAGTTGTGTTCCATTCATCTCTTTCTCTTATTCGTCTTTAGTGATAACCACTTTTTAGATCTAACTTGTTGAAATATTTTACTCCACTCAAACAATCCATCAAGTCAACCATCCTTGGCAAAGGAAATCTATACCTAGTAATAATCTTATTTTTTTCTCTAAAAGTTGTACACATCCTCCACTCACCTCCTTTCTTCGGCAATAGTACCGATTGTATTACACATGGACTTGATCTCTCCTATAGGTCTTTTCTTTAACAATTCTTGCATTTGTCTATTCAAGTCTTGGTTTTCTATGTGCATCATCCTATGAGAAAACTTATTTGGTAAACTATCTCCTAGAATTAAATTCATGTGGTGACTAATACTTCTTACTAGTGATAACTCATGTGACATATTATCTGACACTATACCACTATACTCCAACAATTCAAAAATATTAGTTTACAACAACTCTCCTTCACATGCGATATCGCATTATCTTTGGAACTATAGTAAAATGCATGTTCTCACACTTCAAACCTTCAAGGAATTTCCTACATCAACCAAACAAACTCTACTGCAACCGTCCATCTAGTTTCCTAGAAATCATTCAATAGAGTAAGAATATGTTTTTCAACCCACTCTATAAAAGCATATGTATTCTCCCTACCATTGTGAATAACCTTTCTATTATACTACCATAGTCTCCCTAACAATAAATGACAAACATCCACATGCATAAACATCACATGGAACTTCATATGTAGTATGACCCTATATTGAATTTGACCAAACATTGTTCACTCACCAATGCCTTATCTGGTTCTTCTATAATCATGAGATCCTATATGGGCTTGGATGCTCAAGCTTCTTCAATTTCAACTTATCCACCATCTCACTTGCCACAAAGATTACCAATACTTCTTGTTGGAACCCAATTTGAAATATACAAACCCATACTAATATGAGAAATATTTAATGGGCTCTCCCTTGGTCAAATTTTGTCTTGAAGTTGCTCATTGTCATCTCCTAATGCAGGGGCATCCAAGCCCATGAACAATCCTCATCAACCAAAAATATTTCCTTGTTTGTTGTTTTTCTTTCTTGTTCTTGTTGCAGGAGTTGGTGATCAAATTTCTAAGAATTCTAGTTGGTTCAAGGCTGAGTGATGACTTCACCTTGAAGAGGAGCCAAATCTACAATTCAAATTTGGGGAAGTTCTAAAAAAAATTAGAGTAAATTATGCTTGGGAGGAACTTTGGTATGCAACAGGATATGCAAAACTTTCCCTACCAACGGGATATATCTTGATGACCCCTGAAATCCTGCAATATCCCGATGGGTCATGTTTTTTCATTGCACCACCTAAAAGTTCCTAGAAAGTGACAAAAATGATTTAACTGTCTACACGGTTGATCTAGAGAGCCAATAAGAGGATGACATGTGTCCCTTCACATGAGGATGTGTGGTGGCCACCTCTTGTGCATTTAAATAAAGGATCTTCATGTTGTATGAGGTTGACTTCTTCTACTACATTTTCTCTTCTTTTGTAGATTAGTAGTTTCAGTTGTATGATGAGGGTTTCATGTGAAGATTGGATGGTTGATCTAATTTAATCCCATAAATGATTGTAAGGCTTAGGCCAAGGCGTGATGAGTGTCAATGAACTTATGTTGTAATGTTTCCTATTGCAAATCAATAAAGGAAGTTTTTGTTTTGATGTTTGTGTATTGTTATACTGTTGCCTAGTTCAGTAGCTTGTTAAAGTCCTTGGACCTTGATCTACATCAAGTGGTATTAGAGCTTGAGTTTGGAATTCCTTGAGGATGTGGGAATGTTGTGCAAAAGGTCCTAAGGAAATTGTTGTAGGAATAGTGAAGAGGAAACCTTGTAATTGCAAAGAGTTTGCAGACATGGCACATCGAGCCAGAGATAGAAGAGGATCTCTCCAAGAGTTGGAGATGCATTAGTAGAGATATTGAGAGGCATCACAGCTAAGCTAGATGCAATTGAAAGAACACAATGTAGATGAGTACCTATAGAGGATATGAGTGATAATGAGGATAATTTAGTGAAGAAGCAGAAGAAGGAGGAGATGAACATGAAAGAATGTTTTTGAGTGTAATGACAAAGATTGCCAGTAAACTTTGTGTAGAACTACCTAGTTACAGTGGTAGTCTGAATCTAGAGGAGTTGATAGATTGGATCTTAAAGGTAGATAAGTATTTTGAGCCGAAATCCATTGAAGACCCTAAAAGGGTAAATCTTGCAACTACAAAGCTGAAGGAACATGCATCTCTGTGGTAGGATCATGTGTAGGTTGAGAGACAAAGAAAAGGAAAGGCAAAGATTAAAACCTGGGAGAGGATGATAACTAAGTTGAAGGCAAAGTTTTTACTAGCAGATCATCAGATCACCATGTTTAAGAAGCTACAAAACGTCAAGGAGAGGGAGAAAAGTGTGCAAGACTACACCAAAGAGTTTTATAGATTAAACATCAGGGCTGGTCACATTGAAGATTATGTTGAGAAGGTCTCTAGGTATGTAAATGGTTTGCATTATTCAATCCAAGGTGAAATTAGCATGGTCAAAATTACTAGTGTGGAAGAAGCCTATCAATTCACATTAAAGGCAAAGGAAAAGATCTCTAAAAGGTAGAATAGTTCAATTGGAAAAGGTAAACCCTCAAGAGGAAGAGGGCAATCAAATCATGGTCGTGGTTCTCAGGATAAGCCAGGAGAATCAAGTTCTTCTCAGACTGATACCCAAGGAGGTAGAGGAAGGGGTGATTACTCCTAAGGTAGGGGAAATTATGGAAGAGGAAGAGGATTTAGTGGAACATGTTTCCAATGTGGACAAGTTGGACATAGGGCATTTGAATGTCCTCAAGTACAACAAAGTAGTGGCAAAGGAAAAGAGACTAGAGTTCATATAACACAAGATGAGGAGGAGAGTGTGGCAAGTGTAGCCTCACCGAAAAATGGAGAACCTGAGGATGGAGAATCCTTGATGTTGAGGAAAGTTCTTCTAACACTAGAGAAGGTACAAGAAGAATTATAACGATAAAGAAATTTGTTTAGAACCCCATGTAAGTTTGGAGGAAAATGTTACAAGGTCATTGTGGATAGTGGCAACACTAACAACTTAGTGTCATAAGAGATGGTGGAGAAACTAAAACTGAAGAAGCTGAAACACCCAACTCCCTACAAGTTTTCCTAGCTACCAAGGAGACATTAGTTATTGGGAAGAGAACAATGCCTTATTAAATTTCATATCGAGAATTACCAAGATGAGATAATGTGTGATGTTATGTGAATGGATGCATGCCACATTTTTTTAGGTAGACCTTGGCAATATGATAGGAATGCCATTCATGATGGCAAGAGTAATTGCATTAAAATCAAGAAGGACATATGTGTTGAATCCTTTGAAGGAAAAGGATGAGGATGAGGAGGTTGAGAAAACCAATAGGGTTTGTCTAGTGACTGGAAAATAGTTCTTGAAGGATATCAAAAAGGAGAAGGTATGTTATGTCTTCCTACCTCAGGTTGCAAAAGTTATGACAACAAAGAAAGGGACAAAAGTTCCCACAAAAGTTCAAGAAATTTTGAATGAGTTTAGATACATTCTAATAGAGGACTTACCTAATGGATTACCTCCAACTAGAAGCATAAGTCATTGCATGGACTTGATACCGAGAGCAAGCCTACCAAATAAGGCACCATATAGAATGACACCTATGGAAAATGAAGAGGTGAATGAACAAGTGCAAGAGCTATTGGATAAGGGACTAATTAGAAGGAACCTCAGTCCGTGTGTTGTACCTATATACTAGCACCTAAGAAAGATGGGAAATGGTGAATGTACATTATTTCAAGGGCCATAAATAAGATAACCTTTAAGTACAGGTTTCTATTGCCTCATATGAATGACTTAATGGATTGTTTGAGTGGAGCAAACTACTTCAGCAAGATTGGCTTGACAAGTGGATACCACCAAATCAAAATTAGAGAAGGTGATGAATGGAAGACAACATTCAAGACCAAGGATGGACTGTATGAGTGGCTAGTGATGCCATTAGGGTTGACAAATGCACCTAGCACCTTTATGAGACTAATGAATAAGGTAATGAAATCTTTCCTTGGCAAATCTGTTATCATTTATTTGGATGACATTTTGGTTTTTAGTAAAACAAAAGAGGAACACCTATTGCACCTTAAGGTGGTTTTTGCAAAGGTTAAAAGAAGAAAAGTTGCTTGTAAACTTGGATAAATGTAGTTTTATGTAGAGGGAACTAGTATATCTAGGTTTTGTAGTGTCTGAAGAAGGGTTAAAGATGGATCCTGAGAAGGTTAAGGCAATAATGGATTGTCCTTCACCCAGAAACATGTTTGAGGCCAAAAGTTTTCATGGCTTGGTGAGCTTCTACATGAAGCGCATCAAAAATTTCAATGGAATATGTGCACCAATCATCGAGACAATGAAGGGTGTTAAGAAAGAGTTTCAATGGAAAGTTGCAATAGAAAAGAGCTTTCAATTGTTGAAGAAGAAAGTGACAGAACAACCAGTGTTGGCATTGCCAAACTTTGGCAAAGTATTTCAAGTGGATTGTGATGCCAGTGGTAGTACCATTGGGGGAGTGTTAAGTCAAGAAGGTAGACCCATTGCCTGCTTCAATGAGAAACTAAATGAAGCAAAGAGGAAATACTCAGTTTATGACCAATAAATCTATGCGATAGTGCAGGCCTTGAAGAAGTGGAGGCATTACTTGTTATTAAATGAGTTTGTACTATATACAGACCACCATGCCTTGCAGTACACCAACAATCAAGGTAAGTTAAACCAGAGGCATATGAAATGGGTGGAGTTCTTGCAAAGTTATTCTTTTGTTTTGAAATGTAACATCCATACTTTAATTCTAATTAAAACATTTAAAAATAGAAGCAAATAATGCCAAAATTTCATAATTCTTTTTTTGTATCATACAAAGTAAAGCAGGTAGATTTACATTTACAAAATACATGGTATAATATATCAGTTGTTGTCTCTTTACATGCAACTTACAAATTTTACATAATTACATGTAAAATAAAATGATGTCTTATGTTCACAAGTCTTCAACAGTCAACTGCAAGAGGGAGAGCATCACCCTGGTGTTTTTCCTCCAACCACAGACCTGCGGTCCCCCACACACCTTCCTACTCGAAGTGGCCCTACCCTTCGCGAGGGCATAGATAATGAGAATCAACTAATTGTATGTGCCATTTGAGCACTAGTACAATGTCCTAGCAAGAAACAACCAGGTTTACAACTTCTAGTCTATCTCTAGCTATGTACAACCCATCTGACGGTTCATGCAATTTGGAACATAATGAGTCTTACAATGTAAGCAGTGATTTTGCATTACTTTGACCAAAGTTTCATAATTAAAGAGTCAAATGTTCACACACCTCTTTCTTGACTTGTAGACAACATTCTTCTATTCTCTTTTCAGATTATTGGTAAAATAAGACACTTAGTAAGTGTTACCCTGTACCTGTCTAATTGGCATTACTAGTATACCTTCTACTAAAGGTCAACTAGAGAGTTATAAGATAAGAGCTTGGATGAATTAAAAGCAAACATTGAGCCCCTCTTTGCTTCCTCGCAATCTCGGGTCTTTGACACCTATCAACTACTCAATATCTAGTCAACCATGTTTTCATGCTCATGGAGTAGATTGTTGGTTCACAAATCTAAACACATCAAACTCTAAAGATTTGCCACTTCTTATGATTAAGCTCAATGGAAGACGCGACCAACAAAGTGGGAGATTATCTCTTATCTCCCCTTCACTTCAGGTTCTGCCGCACCTAGGGGGGTATCCCTCATTCACAATCCATAAATATAGCTTTTCAACACCAGGCAGAATGTTCTCACAGATTTGCAACAAGATGTGTAAGATTAAACCCAGATTGGCAATGTTCCTGATTTATCTTCACCATTTATATCTGAGAACATGCAGCTCCTAAACTAAAACAAAACATAAAATAACTGAATCAAATAATTTATCTTTATATTCAATGAGCTTCTGGACCTTTGGAAAAATAGATTTCCAGATTGGTGGCTTGTCTGGGTAACAGAGTCAGACATTCAACCAATGCAAATGCTTCCTAATAACAACACAACTTCATATCTAGAGGGCTTAACAGAAATCACTATTATTTCACAACAATGGCCCAAGAAAGGGTATCACCTATGGCTCTACTTTCATTAATCCTTTGATATAACACACTTTTCCCTATATTTGATTTAAAGCAATTGTAATCCTTTCATTGAAAAGATGCAGCAAATCAAATACACAACATAACAAGTGTATGCAGTTAAGCTTAGAAACCCTTAGCAACTTTGCTTAAAAGAAAAATGTTCATACCCAAGGAGACAACCATATATAACACACACACAGTGTTTTTCATTTATCTCAACCTGAAATAGAAAGACTATTATACAGAATTTTGTTCACTTACAAAGCAAAATGTAATCCTACTACCCAAAATCAGACATCTGCTCCTATAGAATGCTATCTCCCAAATGTGTGAATACCTTCTATTCATAGGCCAAACCCCCCACAAAATGGAACAGCATGCTCTCTTATAGAAACAAGAGCATGTTGCCCTAAAAATTAATTACATCCTGGCAGTTAGATGAGTTTCCACATTGCAAGCTATTACCAACAAGCCCTAGGAAATACAAAATACAAAAAAAAGAGGAGAATAAAATATAAATTAAAATATGGAGCTAAATGTTTTTTAATTTATCTTACCCCTTTTTACTTTGTCCACATTTTAATATTGCAACCGCTAGGTATCTCCAATTTCGCACCATCACACGGGCACAACTGAAGGCTCTTCATTGCTGTACGCTGTTGTGAAATGAGGCCTGTGTAACTTCTCTTCAAGCTTCTTTAATCTAACTTAGCCCTTTAAGAACATGGAGAGCAAATTTCAGCAGCTCCTCAAACCATATCTGCCCAATTCACTCATAGTTGGGTCATTTTTGACAGTGCAGGGGCGTTTTGATGGCTGCAGGCACCCGAAATTCATCACAAATGCACTTAAAAGCTCTAACCAGGCAATAGGATAGGTTAGGGGATGAATTTAAAGCATAGAACAACAAATTTGAGCTCAAATGGACCCCCAAAATCTACCTTGAAGACAAAAAATGGGATCAGCAGCTGCACTAGGCAAAACTTTGCTTGAAAATGGCCCAAAAAACCTCTTAAAATGCCCCCAAGGAGAAGAAAGCACTTTAATCCATGCTGCAGAGGAGATTGCAAGTCCCAAATTGTAGAGAAACCTCCATTTCGCACCATCGCATGGCAGGGGAATAAAGAGAGGAAGAGACGTGCGACCATGTGAAATGCAATAAAAAGCTTTATTTCTTTTGCCTTAACATTATAATATAATGTTATAATGTTCTATTTGTAACATTTGCCCTTTAAATTATTAAAATATTCTAATAAATATTTTTTTAAAGTGTATTTTAAACTCTGGCAAATGGCAATTTTTTAATTTCTTCTCTCGGGCAAACGACGTCTTTTCACTGTAGGCAAATGGGATATCAAAGGGCCATAAAAATTAACACAGGGCCATTATCAATTATTTAGAGCAAACCCATTTCCTCAGAATTTGTGTCGTCGAAAGATTTCGAGGACCTCCTTTGTAAATTAGCTTGCCGAATGGCTTCGCTGCAACTGAAATGCATTAAAATAATGCATCATATGGTCTCCGATTTTGATGAAACTAGTACTAGAGATGTTTTGAACCAAAACGAGAAATGGGTCACCCTCAAAATTGTGAGATTTGAAACTTTTCAGAATACCGAATCTAGCCCGGTCATAGTCAGAAAAGAATTAAATACCCCATCAAAACTCACCCTAGAAGCACGAAACTAAGCAGGCATGTTACCATATGTGCCAAAAAACATCCTACCATATGGATTTGCAAGATGATCCCTGAGTTGCAAGATTTTAATCGGCAAAGGTGGGCCCCAGGGTAGATTGAGTAGCATGTCGACCTAGCCTCTATCGACACATCGAAAGGATATAGGCACTTCAAATATACAAACTTTGAAAGTGTCAATGTAGATAAGATAGTCATTTTTTATGTCATTGAGTCTATAAAGTAAATTTCCATCATATATATTTATCAATATTGACTAAGGTCTCAATGTCTTTGCAACCAAGGAGCAAACTACCTTTGCTTGAAGTTTATACCCAACTTACACCTTGTCGAGATTTACATAACATATTTTATCTGAATAACATGTTTATATAACACTTGTACTTCTGAGAACCTTGTGTCGATTCAATCTAGGTTCATGTCACTATGTTTTCATGTAAGAAAATGTGAGCATCTCAGAACGTATTTCTAAGAACAATGGTGTCTTCGACAGATTTAAATTCTTTTTAGTTGCTTCAAAAACACGCACAACTATGCCATTAAAGCGGAAACTGACATAGAACATTTCCAACATTGACCCTTAGAGGAAATCACAAGTGAACATTAACCAATTTCAACAGCAGAGACATTAGACATGAAAGACAAAACAAGAACACAGATTTACGTGGGGAAAACCCTTACGGGTAAAAAACCCCACACTCCAAATCACAGAGCCATTGTATTATTCAGCAACCAAACAATTACAATACATTTACAGGCTCATAGCCTTTACAAGAGATTAACATCTTGTTCCTTCTGAAGAATTATCTGACAGTATAACTCTGCACAAAGTTCTCCAGCACACGGTTGGTTCTTCATATTGTTATCATGCCACAAATAGTACACAATACAGAACTTCGCCTTCTCAGCCAAAACCCTTTCACCTAAACTCTGTTTACACTCTCTCCTCAGTCCTTTTACATACTGTTAACATGCTGCATACAATAGACAGCATAGGACTTCACAGAAGAAAAAGAACAAAGTTTTCTAGATTGATTGCACCGTCACTATCTCCCTCTCACTTTTCTCTCTATCGATTCCCAATTGCTTTTAGCAATCTAATCAAGAAACTCATGCAACTGACCGTTCATTCCAACTGCCTAGCATCGCTGTCTTCCAACCATCTAAACCACCTCTTCTAACCATTCGCATATTCATGAGAAACTTTAGTCCCACATGCATCCGTCATCGGGCGACTTTCCAGTTTATAGACTCAACCACTTAGTAAGACTATTGTCGGCACTTTTGCTGCCGATGACCCCAGTCGTCCAACCACTCAGTATGCACAGAACCGTCGGAGAGACATTAACCTTTGGTGTAACTTCATCCTTCTTCGTCAACCACGTTCCTCTCGCCGATGCCAACTTCGCATATCGTTGAACCATTGAACCTTGACGCGAGGTTCAAGCCTTTCATTGCGGAGACACTATCATCGGAGTGATATCTTTAGTTAAGTCTGATAGCTAGAGTCAAGCCGATGGACCATTGAACCACTGAATCGATGAACCTATCCCATTGAACCAAGGAACCATTGAACCAATGAACCGATGCTGCTGAACCAAGGAACCATTGAACCAATGAACCAATGTTGTTTAACCAAGGAACCAAGGGACCATTGAACCTATAATTTGAGTCACTAGTACTCAACATTCTCCCACTTGATGAAGGAATTACAAAAAACCATCAATGCTCCAAGTCACAGAACCAAAACTGATACTGCCTTCACTTTGTTGTGCTCACAAGCTACACAGAAGCTCCAACATAAAAAACTTCAAAGCTTCCAAAACACAACCATGAAAACATCCTCCAGAAACAAGATAGAACATTAGCTAGAACAACAATCAGAAAGCTGACTGCTCCCATCCAACTGAACCAAAAAACCCACTTGACTGAAAATAGCACACACAGCCAGTGCTAAAACATTCAATCACTCATACCTTGAAGGTATGAACATCAGTAGACTCATGCCACCTACATATACACCAATCAAATGCAAATACAAGCTCCATGTGTCAACTAGTCAAAGAAGACCAAACACATCAAGAACTCCCATTGCATGGATAATGCAGATCTGAAAAAGATCAAGACATACTAAGTCTACCAATAGCATAACATAGAAAGTGTAAGCATCATGTAGTACCAAGGAAACATCCACCATGATATGCAAAAATTTGTAAATCAATAACCTGTACATCTCACCACCAGTCTAGAAATCTCTCAAGTTCTTCACACACAACAATGAAAGTGATAATAGAATCTCCATGTCATCACCCAAAAGCATAAGTGAAAACACATGATCACAAACTAGTGATCACTTCAGCTCCGAACAAAACCTTAAAACAATGTAATGTGAAACACACCATCAGAGAAAATAACTGAGACCAAGAGAAACACTACACATGATATACCTATAGACAATCCTTCTACATACACCTCTAAATGCTAACTATGTCAAGTATGATCTTCAAAAAACATCCCAAAGAGAACAGCATAACAACACCCAACAAACATTCAATCTCAAGAG
Organism: Cunninghamia lanceolata; assembly: GCA_027924645.1. NCBI lineage: Eukaryota > Viridiplantae > Streptophyta > Pinopsida > Cupressales > Cupressaceae > Cunninghamia > Cunninghamia lanceolata. Next base: position 1,210,578 of record BSBN01000841.1, read on the forward strand.
ATCAATTTTCAACATATGTAATCATGCAACTAACATGGATGTAAGCCTCTCAAACCAAAGAAGATCAAACTAATTCATTTCCCATTTCAGGAAATCAACCCATAAACCATCTCCTAACAGTCCTCATCAATGAATGATATCTTTAAACTCAAATGCATAAAGAGATAAACATGCTATCCATCTCTCACAATGAATCCTCCAGAACCATATCTATGAAAGAAAGCATAAAATACCTGAGAGAAACAATGGGCAATATCTCTCAAGTAATAAACTACCGAGTAGACCATGAGCGGGGATAAGAATGCTCCTCCGAGATATACAAGCCATCATGACTCCTCCAAGAGCAATCTCTCATAGGTCTTTGTTGAACTCACGTCCAACCAAGGTAAAGACTCCTTGGACTTCCTACTACAAAATCTGAATAAGCACAGCATATACAATCTCACCTTATTCTCCATGTATCCATGAGTACCTATGAACAATCACCTCATGCTGAACTTCAACTGCATCACTACAACACTATGAAGTAATCAAGCAAATGATAAGTGTAACCAAACATAGAGAAGTTACCAGACCACTATCAAAGCTCCAATCATCTGAATCAGGAACTTATCATGACATCATGATCTTACCATCTCCCTTAGGAGATTCCATGCTTCAGGTGAACTTAACCAAAGTCTCAAGAGCAACATATCATGCCAAAACTCAAATGCTTAAACAAGAGTATATCATGACATGAAACTAACCAAACTCTAAACCAAAATCACCTGTCAAGCATCACCAACACCTCAGCCAAGAATTTCATGAATCATCCATGACTTCAAGATGTTACTCATCCTCAAATAGTGCCCCTGCAAATGCGAAAGAACCCTTCTGCAGCAACAGGATCAAAGAGCTCCTCCTAGTAACATCTGCAACACTAAAGAAGATCATTCACCACTAAGTGATGAACACACAGTCAATGCTAAAGCTCCCACTGAACTGTAACAACTGAGCTTCCAAGCATCATGACCAAACATCTCCTAATCTAAAAATCCTCCACATTAACATGTCCATGTGACAATAAAACCAAGTGACACCAAGATCTCCAAACCAAGGAAATAAACTATCACTGTCAATAGCTTACACAAACCTGTGTATTCAATCTATACATGACATCATGATACACATGTTAAAGGTCTACATAACCAACTATTCAAATACTCTACAACATCCATCCTCTCACCTTGAAACAGTCACACCAATGCACAAGTGACCACAGACAAGGCTAGCTAACAAGTCTACAAAATCAAATAATCAATCTTGTGGATATAGATCGTCGACTTCCAAGTTATCCCACTGTAATCAATAGGCTGTACACACCTAAAAACTGCATAACTCGTAGATCCAACTATACTGAAACAAGCAAACTTACTATTGCACTAGAAACTACAAAATGAAGATCTCAAGGAAAAGATAACAATGTAGACAACATGACTCAAGCACCAGATTACTTACAAATCTGATTTGCCAAACATGTTGACAACTAGAGCACCATAGTCAGAAGCATTACCATAGAAATGCTGAGTGTCATATCACATACTAGCACTCCCATGCAGAGAAAGCATTTCACCTCCTCACACCTTGCACAGAGCATGCATGCAAAACTGCAACTATATCATCCAGCAACACCCCAAAAGCCAGGGTCTAGAAATAGCTTAACTGCAGCTTCACAAAACCACAAGTTTTTCTTTTGACTGTGTAAAACCTGCAAACCCACTGTGTTTGAAAAACACCCATGCACATCCACTCCACTTCAAATCTGGACGACTCAAAAGTCTGCAACATAAACTCCATAACAGTTAAACCAGAATAATGGATCATCATGAATATGCATAACCATAGGTTTTAAGGAAAAACTATAAAACCCCTCAAATCCAATAAACATGAATCTGAGTCATGCAAGTACAAAATATCCAATTAAGGAAACAACAGTTCAAGAGCTTCAGGCTCACTTGTAGACCAATCCCTCAACCACCAACATGCACGTGCATCTAAAAGAATCAGGCTATTACAGAATCTCTCAGACCATCCAATGATCAACTCCATAGCCTACATGCAATCAGAAAATTATGCCTTCCAATATCAAGAACAAAACACCCAGCATAAGCACAATACTCCATGGCTGAGCAGTAACACAAACTTCTTCATATCATCAGAGAGCCTCTCACACAGACACCCAATATGAAAGTTACTGCAGCAACACAACCACAAAGCAAACCCCATGCAACAAGATTAAATACTGTCAACTAAGAGCCTCAGGCCACATCATGACCAGCTCCAATCTCTTCATCTTTACCATCCTTCAAGTGCCTTCTGTAACATGAAGACAAGATTAACTACAAGACTTCCACTCAAACAAGGATCAAACAAATAGATGTTTCCTTCAGATTTCCTCAAGCCTATCACACTAAGAAATCATCACAAAAGGAATACCCAGACCTTATACACCAGGAACTCTTACATGCAAACACATGCAGCACACAGATGTACATATGTGAGCAACAAAGAAAATCCCAGAAGAAGGTTCTGATACCACTTGTAAGAAAATGTGAGCATCTCAAAACGTATTTCTAAGAACATTGGTGTCTTCGACAGATTTAAATTCTTTCAATTGCTTCAAAAACACGCACAACTATGCCATTAAAGTGGAAACTGACATAGAACATTTCCAACATTGACCCTTAGAGGAAAGCACAAGCGAACATTAACCAGTTTCAACAACAGAGACATTAGACATGAAAGACAGAATAAGAACACAGATTTACGTGGGGAAAACTCTTACGAGTAAAAAACCCCACACTCCAAATCACAGAGCCATTGTATTATTCAGCAACCAAACAATTACAATACATTTACAGTCTCATAGCCTTTACAAGAGATTAACGTCTTGTTCCTTCTGAAGAATTGTCTAACAGTATAACTCTGCACAAAGTTCTCCAGCACTCGGTTGGTTCTTCATACTATTATCGTGCCACAAATACCACATAGTACAGAACTTCACCTTCTCAGCCAGAACCCTTTCACTTGAACTCTGTTTACACTCCATCCTCAATCCTTTTACATACTATTAACATGCTACGTACAACAGACAGCATAGGACTTCACAGAAGAAGAAGAACAGAGTTTTCCAGATTGATCGCACCATCACTATCTCTCTCTCACTTTTCTCTCTATCAATTCCCAATTGCTTTTAGCAATCTAATCAAGAAACTCATGCAACTAACCGTTCGTTCCAACTGCCTATCATCACTGTCTTCCAACTGTCCAAACTGCCGCTTCTAACCGTTCGCATATTCATGAGAAACTTTAGTCCCACATGCATCCGTCATTGGGCGACTTTCCAGTTTATAGACTCAACCACTTAGTAAGACTATTGTCGGTACTTTTGCCGCCGACGACCCCAGTCTAACCTCATTAGTGTAATCCAAAACCATCGGCCAACCACTTAGTATGCACAGAATTGTCAAAGAGACATCGACCTTCAGTGTAATTTCATCCTTCTTCGTCGACCACATTCCTCTCGCCAATGCCAACTTTGCATATCGTTGAACTTGTTGAACCATTGAACCTTGACATGAGGTTCAAGCCTTTCATTGGGGAGACACTATCATCGGAGTGATATCTTCAGTTAAGTTTGATAGCTAGAGTCAAGCTGATGGACCATTGAACCACTGAACCGATGAACCTATCTCGTTGAACCAAGGAACCATTGAACCAATGAACCGATGTTGCTGAACCAAGGAACCATTGAACCAATGAACCAATGTTGTTTAACCAAGGAACCAAGGGACCATTGAACCTGTAATTTGAGTCACTAGTACTCAACATTTCAGCTAAGTTAAAGTATCTATTTGTATCTACCTTTTAAGATGGGTGTTCAAATTTAATGGTAGTATCACTACCATTGAAAGGATATTTATTCATATTGAATGGCCATAACACTGCCATTGAAAGGATATTTACTCACATCGAATGACCATAACACTGCCATTGAAAGGTAAGTGTAATTCACAATAATCTATTGGCCAATCTTGGCCAAGATATAAGTAATACATGATGATCTCACAGCTATTCGTAATTGACATAATACATATAGATACATATCCATTATCGTCTTGTTATGGACTCTCACAATGAGTAGATACATAAATGTATCAATCTCAAGAAAAGAATAGACATATAAATTATGTCAACCTTCACATGATATAAAAGTGAGTTCATACTCATCAGCCTATCGACCTTTCTTTATTTAAAGCATGGAACTTTTTAGTGATCCAACAATTTATGACTATTAGAATAGTCTATTCTATGCCTCTATAGTCATGCAAGAATATAATATTTTCTAACTACCCTATTACTATTATTTTAAGATATTCTAGCCATTTCGAGGTATATGAATGACAGTTTGAGTTGGTTTCATAGTCTATTAGGTCACAACTTCATGCATGCAACTGCCAAACACCAAACATAGTATAAGAACACAAGGTATACATTAACAATTGTAGTTGGCACTTTAACCATGACAATAATGTGCATACAAGATATCTTTCATTATAAATACATAGTTTTATATCTACATTTCAATGATACGTATATCCTTCATTATGCATACAATTACAAACTTGTATTCTAATAGCACAAACATATCATTCACATTATAAACCCATATAAAAACATGCACTCTTCTATTCAAGAATATCTTTCTCACTAAACAAAGGTATAAGTTCATGAAAAATGTTATCATCATTGGTTTATGTTTACACAAGCATAGTCTCGCGGAGAAAAGAATGACTTCTTTCATGATATAACACAAGGTCATGTCTGCAGCATTCATGATATCTAACATAGTCTAATCATAGATTTAATCTTGTGAGAGTGATGCTATCTCTCACAACAGATTCACAAATTTGAACTTGCAGAAATAACATTGTATTTCTCAATATAAACTCATGGTAAAGCTTGCAGTAATGACATTACATTCTTAGTTTATGTAGAAGTTAAAGTTTGCAAGATTATCTACATCCTTCACAATGTATACTCGAGATGAAGTTTGCAAAGATAATGTTACCTTTATCACCGATTTAAAACAACTTTAGCGACATCCTCCTCCTCTCTTCTTCTCCCCATGCTCTCTCTCCTAAAAGTCTTTTATCTTTCTCTCACTCAGCTGAGTGGTTAGATCCTATCCTCTCTTTCTTTCTCATATTTTTCAGGGGTTATCTCCTCCAAGAAAAGGAACCCTATCTTGTTCTTAAGTGTGTTCGATAATGAATACGGTTTTACACTTAAAAATAAATCTTTATTTCCCACAACCTATCTTCAACATGCCTCAATATGGGCATGATGGGGCTACCACTCCTACCTAGACACTCCCCTAAAACTCTCAGGTGGCACGATGGAGGTTAAGCCTCTAAAACTTGTTTAAAATTTATCCTTTGCTATCAAGCAAAACTCTTTAATTTAAACCTTGACTAAGTTCTAGAACAATTTTGGTATTAAAACAATAGTTCACATAATCACAAATATTGTTAATGCATTTTAAATGCTTAGTTATGCATCTGACGACAAAATATTAATGATAGTACCTTGCAAAGCCAACTTACATGAATTAGACTTTATGACTAATATGGACTTGATAGGTTGACACCAAAATGACAAAAGGATAAAATATGAAAATCAAATGGTATACCGACACAATATAACTACTAGGTATGTGTGTGGTTCTCAGATGACACAATGATCACTATATTCTCGTGACCTATCACCCTCTCCCTGGTGATGCTCTCCCCCCTCTTGCATCCACCTTAGTTGCACAATAATAGTTAGTCCATTACATCATTAAACCACGTGCAGAATAATAATGCCACATACATTATTCATTGCATATAAAATAGTATAAATCAAATGCATTTTGTAATCTAGCACAACATTGCTTTTAATCAAAATAATTTAACTTACTAACTATCTCTCTGCTTGAACTAAAATGATAAGTATGTTTGCTTTAGAATTGTGTGTGACATGAAACATAGGAGTGGTAAGTCAAACAGGTTAGTAGATGCACTTAGCAGAAGGTGTTTATTGATGAATGAGTTAAGGGTCAGTGTTGTTGGCTTTAATGCAATGAAGGAGTTGTATCTTGATGATCCTAATTTTAAGGAAGCATGGACAACTAGTAGAAGTCCAGTGGAGGGAGATAGAACACCATGGTTGGATTATTTGATCCAAGATGGCTTTTTGTTCAAAGAACAAAAATTATGCATACCCAGAGGTTCAATGAGAGAGAATATAATAAGAGAAAAGCATAATGGAGGCTTTAGTGGATATTTTAGAGTAGATAAGACATTGGCACAACTGAATGAAGGTTATTTTTGGTCTGGAATGAGTGAAGATGTGAATATATTGGTACAAGGTTGCAGAATTTGCCAGCACATGCTAGGGGAGCAAGATAACACATGATTATATCAGCCATTACCTATACCAAAAAGACAATGGGAGCACCTAAGTATGGATTTTGTTTTGGGTTTTCCTAGAACATAGAAAGGTAATGACTCAATTTTTTTGTAGTGGACAGGTTTTCAAAGATGGTTCATTCATACCATGTCAGAAAACTAGTGATGCATCCCATATAGTTACATTGTATTTCAAAGAGGTAGTCAGGCTTCATGGACTACCTAAGAGAATAGTCTCAGATGGGGAAATAAGGTTTGTTGGCCATTTTTAGTGTACATTGTGGAAGAATATGGGCATTAAATTAGGATTCATTTCATCTTATCATCCCCAGATTGATGGATAGATCGAGGTTGTGAACAAAAGTTTGGGAAACTTGTCGAGATGTTTGGTGGGAGACAAATGACATCAATGGGATCTTATTTTGGCACAAGAATAATTTGCTTACAACAATTTAGTGAACAAAAGTGTAGGAAAGAGCCCATTTCAAATAGTTGATGGGCACAACCCAAGAGGTGTTGATGAGCTGAGAGATATTGTAGATTTGAATAGGAAGAGTTTTGTAGTAGAAGATTTTATAGAATACATTGAATACATTCATGAGGTTCATAAGGAGGTGAAGGAAAAGTTGAAGAAAAGTGCCAACAAATACAAAGAACATGCTAATATGTGTAGGAGGGAACAAGAGTTTCAAGTAGGCAACTTAGTTTTGGCACATTTGAGGAAAGAAAGGTTTCTACAAGGAACATACAATAAGCTAAAATTTAAGAAAATTATCCCATGCAAGGTGTTGAGGAAGTTCTCATCCAATGCCTATGAGATTGAGCTACTGGTAGGGATAGGCATATCTCCTATTTTTAGTGTTGTTGATTTGTACAAGTTCCATGAAGGAGAGACAAGTTCACAAGGGGGTACACACTCACATTTACTTGATGCATAAGGATGGTTAGATCAATTACCTGAAAAGAATATGGAAGAAGTAGACAGAGTGACTAACTCTCGAGTGGCTAAGAAGACTAGAGGAAAGGACTACCTGGAATACCTAGTTCAATGGAAGAATAGAGCTGCAGATGAAGCTTCTTGGTTGAGTGCTATAGAGCTAGCTAAGTATGGAATTCTAGTTCCAGACTTGCCAAAATATTCATAAGCTTCCAAATCATGGAACATTTTAGTTACCCAGCATATCTAATGTAGGAGCATACGGGCCCATGAGCAATCCTCATCAACCAAAAATATTTCCTTGTTTGTTGATTTTCTTTCTTATTCTTGTTATAGGAGTTGGTGATCAAATTTCTAAGAATTCCAGTTAGTTCAAGGCCAAGTGATGACTTCACCTTTAAGAGGAGCCAAATGGGTTTCTACAGTTCAAATTTGGGGAAGTTCTGATAAAATTGGAGTAAGTTATGCTTGGGTGGAACTTTGGTCTGCAACAGGATATGCAAAACATTCCCTACCAATGGGATATATGCTGATGACCCCTGAAATCCCACAATATACTGATGAACCCTAAAATCCTGCAATATGTCGATGACCCCTGGAATCCCGCAATGTTATGCCCTTAATCCTATTTGTGTTTATGGTATGAATAGTCGGCTTGTGGCTACTTTAACTCATAATTATAATATATAATCAATATTATAGTCAATTATACGTTATTAGGTCATCATAGGGGTTATATTTAAGCATGTAAGTCACCCTGGGTGGCAGCCATGCATAATTAGGTATTTATAGGAGCTAGTGGTAAGTTTGTAATCATGATATTACGAATTGTATTCTTCATTTGGAGAATTGTGGAGGTTTCCCCCGCAAAGTGGCATATTATTATCAAGTATTTGTAGCATATTTCCTATTATATACTTCTTCTATGTAATTTTTTTCATTACAAGTGGCATTAGAGCATGATCTTGGCACTGTGAAGGCAAAAACAAGGCGATTTTTATTTATTTTGGAGGTCATTTTGGGAAGTGCATATTTCTCTTATTTTGGTGAATCTTTGCAAAATTTTTGGTGGGTTTTATAAGGGAATATTGTCACTGCTATAGTCCAGATTTGAGCACATTTGGAGTATAATTAAGGGATTTATTACATAATTAGTTTTTTCACTCCTATGACTGCAATTCAGTGAATTTTTTCCAAATTTCTTGAGGGTTGAACAAGACCACTTTGATACACCTATGGTCTTGATTTGGAATAATTTAGAGTTGTTTTCAGTAAGTTATTGCAATTTTAGGTTTTTTTCTCAAATTCGCTACTTAGGCTAAAAATTGTGGAATTTTTAAGATTTCTTTACATTTTTGGAAATATTGTAGAAAATAATTAGGGGTCTTCTCTTTGAAAATTTATTTTGGTAGTAACCCACAAAAATATAAAATAGAAAAAAGAAAAAGAAATATTATATTTTGCAGTATATGGTCAGACCACAAACTAGGGGTAAGGGCAATAATTCAAAAACTCTAGGTAAGACTCGTGACAAAGGTAATTCATCACTAGAGGAAATATCCATGGAAGAAGATATTGTCAAGAAGATTGGATGCCTTATCAAGAAATTTGGATTGTGTTACAGGAGATATATATGGCATCCATAACACATTGGCTAGTGTTAGCAATTATATTCATAATCATTTAGGATTAAAAATACATGTTTCAAGCAATCAAGGTGGATCATCTAGGTCATCTAATATAGATCCAAATTCTCACACTCATATGGGATCTAAGAATTGGTTACCAAAGGTGGACATGCGCAAGTTTGATGGCAAGGATCTATTGACTTGGATTAATCGGATGGAGAATTTTTTTGAGGTCCAGCAAATTTCAAGTGTGCAAAAGGTGACAATGGCTTCCTTATATCTCGAACCAGAACAATTTATTTGGTATCATTGGCTATGTGCACAATGGAAGAAAAAGGGTCTTAATGTCACATTGCAAACCTTATCGCCACACTCGCTCAAGCCTTATTGGTCCATGAAACTTTTATTCACCACACATTCAACACAAATTAATAAAGGTAAGCTAGAAATTAATTTATCAAGTAACTTGTCAAGTATCTAGGGAGAGGACCCAAAAGTTGAGCACCCTAACTTCTCTCAAAATCATACTCTCAAAATCATACATGGCAATTTTGAATCACTCCAAAAAATTTATAGTAGCTTATTTGGCAAGGCCCCTGTTTATAACTAAGGTTTTAGGGCCACATCATCAAATATGATGCCACATTAGTATGTTTTTCACCCAAAGAAAAGAGTGGATCAACAGGTGTGCATTAAGTCATGTTTTGTTGGTGGGCTGTGTTGGCAAGAGACACTATATGGATTCATGGTTGTTGTCATTGATGGCAACAAAGGTCATCCCACATATCCACAAGTCATGGTGTGTCTCTACCGGAAGTCTGAATGAAGATTGTTGTGGTTCGGTGAACAAGAACAGAGCATGTGGCAAGGTCTGACAGATTGGTCTGGATCTCTCAGAGGAAGTGTCTTGGTGCAGTGCGGATTTGAGGAAGTCAAGAGGACTACCTTGAGTAGTATATTCCAAGGATTTAGCCTCCGGTGATGGACAAGGAAGAAGATATGAATAGTTGAGTACCGGATTCCTGAGAGACAGTGAGAACAGAGGAAGAACTGACTAACAGAGTATTAGACTATTTTCTGGATGTGTTACTGTTGATGGTAAAGGTTGTGAAGGCATGAATCATGTTTGGCCGACATGATTAATGACATCTACAAGTATATGCTTGATCCGCATTACTTGATATGCAAGGATTCAGCCGACAAAATAGAGTTTGTGAGAAGATAGACTATTCCGGGTGCCGACTAGAAAGATAATGAAATCACTAGTGCGGATATAAATAGAGGATGGACTTTGTTGTGAGTAGAGTAGTTGAGTTATGGGGTATGCGAATAAGTGCAGAGCAGAGCAGAAGTAATAAGAAAGATCTGGTATGTGAAAGGAAAGTAGAATAAAGAGCAGAGGAAAGATGAAGTGCAGCAGATCAGTATACTGAGCCTAAACCGGAACTGAACTCCAGCATATGTAGATGCTTCCAATCAGTTCAAGTATTGTATAACATTCTTTTGTAGACAGTGTGTCTCCTTGTAGGCAGTGTGCCTCTTTGTGAGCAGTGTGCTCGGGCAGTGAGCCCTAATTGGCAAGTGCCATCTTGTAATTCCTTATTCTTCTAACAGAGAATAATCTTTGGGTTAATCACCCCGTGGTTTTTTCCCTTAACCGGGTTTCCACGTCAAAAATACTGTGTCATGTGTTTCTCATTTCATGGTAATGTTTGTTTGTTTGATTCAATGATGCTTTGATTAATAAGAAAGTTCAAAAGAAGAAATAATTAGGATAACTGATTCACCCCCCTCTCAGTTATCAACAATTGGTATCAGAGCTAAGTTCCTCCTAATAGAGCCTAACAGCTTGGGGAAGATCTGGGAGTCCAAATGGATGCATATGGTTTAAGGGAGCAACTCAAGACTGCCCTTGAGGATCTTGAACAATCAAACTCTGAAGTCAATGAATTAAAGGAAAGACTCAAACAGGCTGATGAATTCATGAGAGAACTAAAGGACAAAATAAGTCTCTCTATGAAAAAGAGAAAGGAGCTGCTCCAACAATTGGCAAGACAAAGTGAAGAAAGCAATACAAATGAAGAACTGACTGAGAAAACCAAGTTATGTGAAAAGTTATCAAAAGAAGTCATTATGTTAAGACATGAAATGGAATTAGGAGCTATAAAGTTTGCTCAAGAGATTGAAGAAAAAAGAAAAGCTGAAGACAATCTAAGACAATCTCTTAAAGAGAAATCAGAAGAATGCCACCAGATGGACAGGATTATTAGACATCTTGAATCTGATCTTGAAGATGCCAAAGATAATGAAGAAAAACTTGAGGATCAAATTGTCTCTCTCAAAAGAGATCTTCAAACAGCAAATGAATATAAAGAGAAATTCAAGATAAGTTCTGCTCAACTTGAAGTTCTTCTTGGAAGTCAAAAGAGGGCAGATGACAAGTATGGTTTGGGATATGAGAAAGGAGAAAGCTCCGGATCCAGTCAAAAGAATTTTGGATCAAAAAATCCAAGGAATAGGCCTAGAAGACCTCCAGTAAGACAGCCCAATGCTCAAAGATATCCATCTTTCAATGGATACTGCCACAGCTGCAATCACTTTGGTCACAAAGCTAATCAGTGCAGAAAGAGAATGAATCAGACTAATTCATTCTTCTCCGGACAGTGCTTTAACTGCAAAAGGTATGGACACAAGTCTCATGAATGCAGAAATATGCAAATAAACAAATCATTCAATGGTAGATGCTTTGCATGCAATAGAGTAGGTCATATGGCTAATCAATGCAGATCAAGAGGTTATCAGTCAAATATGCAAAGAAATGTTATTTGCCAAATCTGTAATAGGTCTGGTCATAATGCAAAAGTCTGCAGAAGCAAGAATCAGGACAAAAGAGGTCCGGTGTATAATCAGAATCAAGACAAGGGTAAACAAAAGATGAATGCGGATGAAGTTAGGAATCAGATGAACAAGATTTGGGTGAAGAAAAGTTTAGAGAATATAGAAGTTTGATCCGCACCAGACTCTGGTGCTGTTATTCCTTCTGAAAATTAAAAAGTGAGCTCTGGCTCAGGGGGAGACTCAAAGAAAATCTTGTTCCCCCAGCGAATCAAGTGGTGCCGGATGTGGCACAAGATGCGGAGTAAAGGGTTTAAAGATATAAGTCTTGAGATGATCCAGATAAGATTTTAGAGGTCCGCATGAAGATGTAAAGAAGTTGTGATCGATCAAGTAAGACCTGTTCCGGGAGATGCTCCGGAATGACAAAGGATTACAAAAGGGTCTGGAGAGATCCGGAAGTGCATTGTCTTATTCTGCGGATTGGACAGAGTGTTTGGGATGATCTTGTAATGTGTCATCTTGATTTGTTCATGATTGGAAGATCCACATGATGTTCATAGATCAGGACTGATCTAGTACTCCAAGCTATCCGAATAAGGCAAACTGGAATAATGTAGGTTGAGCATTTATTGCCATCAGATATTAGGGTTTGCGGAGCAATATAAGGGATTTCTCATAAAATCACTTGCTCATTCTGCACTCAAGAAGAAGCAAAAAGTGGAGCTCTGCAACAAGATTCATCAAGCTCACCAAAGATCTCCTGCCGAAGTCATTACATACAGAAATCAATCCAACCACTCTGTGTAACCGAAGACGCATAAGGTATTTTCTGTTTTCGATATCTTGCCACAAATCTTTTGAGAAATGGCTACTCCAAATATAGTAAAGATCTCAGATAGGCCCCGACCTGAATTTAAGAAACATCCATACAAGTCATTGGAGGTAGATCCCTTAGGAGCATTCTCTAGTGTTCCTCATGGTGTTTTACACACAAAAGACGTTAGGGTTTACATACATGCAAACATTGAGGAATTCAGGGAATTCAAATTGAGAGATCTCTATCACAAACAACTGATAGACAATGCTTTTGAGCTTAAACCAGAGTATAAGGGTATCCAGAAGAAACAGTTTGATCAATTCATTCATTTCCCCTGCTTTGAAGAAGATGAATGGGTCCGGTATGTATTGAGCAGGATGCATGACAACTTCCTATGGCTGGATAGACCCTGCAAGATCACAAAAGAGGCAATTAGGGCAGTAACTGGTCTATACTCTTCCGGAGGGATACCTATCCTCAAATCTGTCAAAAATAACATTGTAACTGAGGCCACCAGATCAAAATTTGATAAGAGGGCAATGACCATTGAAGATATTTCTGATCCGGATATCAAGTAAGCATCCATGATAATAGGATACAAGATCTATCACTCCAGTAGGGAGAATTCTGTATTCGGAACTGTAGTATATACTACCTATGAAATGCTGAGGAAGAATGCAGATTATGATCTCTGTGAACTTCTCTTAAGCCAATTAATGGAAAATATACAGAAGATCAAGAAGGAAAAAATAATTCTTTTAAGTATGGTACTCTTATATTATGTCTATTTTTCTACTTCATGAATGAGCTGCCTGGATCAAGTGGATGGGCATGGCAGAATAACAAACCTGTTGCAGTCCAGATAAGAGATTATTTACATGGGCTTGGGGATGCCAAAGCAAGAAATACAGCCCTATGGGGATACTTCAAAAACTTCCAGAGCACGATGCAAGCAAGAGAAAGAATTCCCCAGTCTCTTGTTGAAAAATACAAAGACTCAGTTTGCTTTATGGTGGATACTGATCAGTGCCTAATGGAGGCAGTGGAGCCAAGGACTGTCTGGATCATGCCCATGGGGTATGAGGTTGATGAACAGATTGTGGAACTGCATGTTTAACACATGCTTAGTCAGCCCAAAGATCTAAAAGCATAAAGGTTTGGAACCTTTGAGGAGCTGAGTGTGAAGATCCATGTGGAACTCAGGGAACCTAAGATAAAGAGGAAGGTGAGAAAAGAAGTAGAGCATATTGCTCAAGGCCTAGGCATCCCAAAGGAGGCACTTGATGCCAATCGGGAAAAGAGAAGAAAGGCTGAGGAAGAAAAGAAAGAGGCAGAAAAGAAAAGCAAGAAAAGTGCTCTGGTGGAAACTTCAACCCGGACCAGATCATCAAAAGGATCTACACCTGTGAGAACCAAAAGCTCAAAACTGGAAGTCCAGGCATCCGGTAAAAGATCTAAGACAAAAGCCACAAGGGCTTATGAAAGCCAAAATGATGAAGAGGAAACTGAGTCAGATGAGGGAGTAAAAGAAATAAAGAAGCAGAAGAAGAAAGGATCCGGTAAACCCTCCACAGGTCAAGACAAGGAAGAAATGGCAGAGGAATTTGTTGAAAAGCCCACCCTGTCTCTAGAGAGTGTAATCAGGTCAGTCACTGTGGATGGGAATCTTCAACCAGTGGTCGAATTTTATGATGACTACAATGAGGCAGACCAAAAGATCCTGCAAGAAGCTACAATCAGGTACCTCAACATTTACAATAAAGCCTTTATTGAGATTATCTCCGAAATTCCTAAGAGTCTAGAGAAGGAATTAGAAATAAGAAAGAATAATGCTCAGGCAAAAGATCTTGAGATCCAGGAGTAGATAGCTATTCAGCTATATCCTCAAATTGATCCCAAGACAATGAACATAATATTCAAAAACTGCAAAGATGAGTTCAGGAGTAAAGCAAGAATGAATCAACTCATGCTTGGTGAGACTGACAAGGTGGCCATAGAGACAAAAGAGATCCTCCAGAAGGCCTTCAAAAGGTTTAATCTTCCTGTAGTAGAGGACTTAGGTGCAGAAACAGCTGTGGACTTGGAATCATCTGCTCCGGAAGAAGTGGCCCTTGAACAAACTAACATCTCTCCTCCGGCTTCCCCTATAGTCTCTGGATCCCAAGAAGAAGAGAAATTACAGGGGAAAGAAGCAGTAGTAAAAGAAAAAGAGGTTGACAGCACCAAGGATGCAGAGAAAGAGAAGATTCCAACAGAGAAAACCACAACTGAAAGTGGTAAGAATGTGGAAGGAGAAAAGATTCCAAAGGACAAAACTGCAGATGAAAAGAAACATCTGTCTCCGGCAAGAGACACTACACAAACTGTTCAAAAATTTCTGAGCCAAGAAACAATAGAGATTGATGAACCAGAGCTTCTAAAAGGTCCATTCAACTTTGACTCCCTCTCTCCGGTACAGACGATGAAGATAGCTTCATTTGCAAATGCTAAGGCAAATGAAAAACTCCTAAAGTCTCATATGGAAGACTGTGAGTTGATAGAGGCTGCTTCTAAAGTGCTTGAAAAGATTATGCCATCAGTCCAGATAGATCCGACAGCCTCCTCTTCCGGTAATCTCAAAACCTTAGTCAGCAGTGTTGATACACATTTTGATTCTCTAGAAAAATCAGCTGAAGAAAAGGTCCGGAAGGAGTTTTTGGATAAGAGATTTTCAGAAGTACTAGGATTAATCTAATGATAGGAGAAATATGAGTATTGGAATAAAGAGCTTAGAAAGTGCTCTTAAGGATGGCGGTGACATCTACAAATTTTGTATCTCCTGGTCAAAGGCAACAGTAGAAATTGATAAGAAAATAAAAGAGGAACAAGACAAACTACAAAGTTTGTCTCAAAGTTTTGATCCTCTCTCTTCCTCCATAGTCAATCAAGAATGTCAAACTATTGCAATCACAAATGCAATAAAGAACTTTGAGAAGGAAAGGAAGAATATAACTAACCGGATGGGAGAACTTAGAAGGATTATAATCCCTAAGTTAGAAACTATGCATGAGGCCATAAGTGATGCTCAGACTACCGCCCAAACAAATGATCTGACAGATCTCAAAAGGGCAGAAGCTTTTGCATTTTTGTTAAGTGGTCACATTTCAATTTTGGACAGAATGAAGCAAAGTTGGGCTACAGAACTGGTCCAATTGAAGACATCCTTTACAGACATTCTTCAGTTTATGTGAGTATGTAATATGCGGCTATGTATAGTAAATTTTTAAAATTTTTGGTGTGCGGACCCTACCCTTTGCCATTGATGTCAAAGGGGGAGTGAGGAGCAGTGAAAAATGAGGAATCCAACTAAGGGGGAGTTCCAGAAATTGTATATAAAGATAGAGCATTAGCCAAGGGGGAGCATAGTGTAAACACTTAGTCATTTTTCACTAAGTGTTGCCATCAATGTCAAAGGGGGAGATTGTTGGCAAGAGACACTATATGGATTCATGGTTGTTGTCATTGATGGCAACAAAGGTCATCCCACATATCCGCAAGTCATGGTGTGTCTCTACCGGAAGTCTGAATGAAGATTATTGTGGTCTGGTGAACAAGAACAGAGCATGTGGCAAGGTCCGACAAATTGGTCCGGATCTCTCAGAGGAAGTGTCTTGGTGCAGTGCGGATTTGGGGAAGTCAAGAGGACTACCTTGAGTAGTATATTCCAAGGATTTAGCCTCCGGTGATGGACAAGGAAGAAGATATGAATAGTTGAGTACCAGATTCCTGAGAGACAGTGAGAATAGAGGAAGAACTGACTGACAGAGTATCAGACTATTTTTCGGATGTGTTACTGTTGATGGTAAAGGTTGTGAAGGCATGAATCATGTTTGGCTGACATGATTAATGACATCTACAAGTATATGCTTGATCCGCATTATTTGATATGCAAGGATTCAGCCGACAGAACAGAGTTTGTGAGAAGATAGACTATTCCGGGTGCCGACTAGAAAGATAATGAAATCACTAGTGCGGATATAAATAGAGGATGGATTTTGTTGTGAGTAGAGTAGTTGAGTTATGGGGTATGCGAATAAGTGCAGAGCAGAGCAGAAGTAATAAGAAAGATCTGGTATGTGAAAGGAAAGTAGAATAAAGAGCAGAGGAAAGATGAAGTGCAGCAGATCAGTATACTGAGCCTAAACCAGAACTAAACTCCAGCATATGTAGATGCTTCCAATCAGTTCAAGTATTGTATAACATTCTTTTGTAGACAGTGTGTCTCCTTGTAGGCAGTGTGCCTCTTTGTGAGCAGTGTACTCGGGCAGTGAGCCCTAATTGGCAAGTGCCATCTTGTAATTCCTTATTCTTCTAACAGAGGATAATCTTTGGGTTAATCACCTCGTGGTTTTTTCCCTTAACCGGGTTTCCACGTCAAAAATACTGTGTCATGTGTTTCTCATTTCATGGTAATGTTTGTTTGTTTGATTCAATGATGCTTTGATTAATAAGAAAGCTCAAAAGAAGAAATAATTAGGATAACTGATTCACCCCCCCTCTCAGTTATCAACAGGCTGATGTGGCATCACATGATTGGTTGCTTTTTAAATTTTTGACCAATAGAAAATTTAGGAGTAGTTAATGCTTTAATATCTCACCTATTGGGTCTTTCCCCCTAGTGTCTATGGCATATTTATGAGGGCTTAGGTACTTAAAATTTCTGACCATAGCAAATTTAGGAGTAGTTAATGCTTTAAAAAAATTAGGCTAGAATAAGTTTCCTAAATTGGTTAGAATTTAAAAATATAAAATAATTTAATAATGGTATGTGGATCGAACAAAATTAAGTGAAAAAAAAGTAGGGGCTACAATTTTTTAATATAAGATTTTAATTAGCCTTATAGCATTTTGTGAGCCCTATCTTTCTATGATTTTAGAATATTAAACCTTGCATGGGACAATACCCTAAGAGGGACTCAAACTCAAAAGAAAAATATTGTATTGATTGATAAAAGAAGAATAAAAAAATGTTCTTATGTCTGGCAAGCTGAAATGTCCATTGCCCTCTCTGAAATTGTAATGTTGAATATAGTAGAACTTAGACTTCAAGTCTGTAGGTATTGGTCTTTAGTTCAGTACTGGTTATCTTAGTTAGTTATTGTTGTTGTTTTCTCTATTCTTTTCTCTAGCTATGTGCTATTCTTGTAATTTTATTACTTTGTTTGAATACAAAAAAAAAGAGAGATGGATGTGTAGTGTAACTACAAGTTAACCAAGTTTGCTCACCTAAATTGTTATGTTTTGGCTCTTTTAAGGGATGGGGATGAAGCCCCCAGATTGGGACCACCCTAAAATAGATCTTTCAAAAAAGAAATAGGTAATCAATCAAAGAGATTATATTAGAAAACTAACACCTCTCTAACCAATTCTCAATAAAACATTTAAATTAAAAAATCTTTAAATAATTGTTGAATGTATATTTAAATCTATTTCATAAGTGTAAAGAAGCAATCTACTTCTTTACATAAAACTCCTAGGATTACTTAATTAATCATCATTAGCATGAAATATAATAAGAACAAGAGTTGGGAATGGTAAATATGTTGTAGTTAATTGTACAGAGTTTGAATAAGTGAATATAGGTGCTTGGCTTTATGCTGATGTAGAATATGATTTTACAAAGTGTCTTGAAGTGATTCGTCAATGATGCAAAAAATCAAGGTCAAATAGATGAATGAATTAGGGTCAATCAGACACATGAAACGAAATCTTTAAAATCTACAGGTTCTCCTATCATAATCATTTTTGCAACTACAAAATCAATTCTACAATGTGGATTTGAAACAAATCCATGAATATGATCCCTACCAATTTTTAAATTTTAGCTTTCTACTTGCCTTGAAGTATTATGTATATTCTCGCATAAAAACTAGTTGTTGTGTTTCTTGGTTTGAACATGGTAGGGATAATTACTCCCTTGTGTCAAACCATGTAAGAGATGTTGATTAAATGACTTCTTAACAAGATTAAGGAAAGTAAACAGTTGTGTGGGTGTGCCCTATAATGTCAATGCAGTGTTGATATCACTAGATGGCTCTTTTAGGCCTATGATGCATGCTAGAAGGTGTTCAATTCATGTGTTTGCTAGATGGTCTAAATGAATTAGGTGTACAATTATAACCAATAGTAATTATCACGTACCAATGCTAGTATTGTATCAATCCCAAATTGACCTACTAATCCTCTACTATGTTTCTCATTGATCAAATTTTCTCTCCTAGAACTCCCAGGAATTTACACAGTTGATTACCTTTGAATAACAAATTATTTTAAATTAATTAATCTAACCATTTTATCTTATCCATACTTACAGGTTCTTTACGAGCCTTTCATGCCTCAATAAAATTAATATCATTCTCATACAAGCCTTCATTTCTTCAAATCCAACAACTTTAATTCTTATTTCAATCAAAAAATTCTCTCTTGTTCCATGGATTAGCCACTTTATTTGATTTACCACTCCCATGCTTCAATATAAAAGAATAACTTTGCATAAACTCAACCCATCTCACATGTCTTTATTTTAACTTACATTGACTATTCAAATACTACAATCATTGATGACATGTGTACAAAACAAATTACTTCGGTAACAAATAATGTCTCCACTTTGTACACTAATTATTTTCTATTGGCAGTCATTCAACTTCTCACTAAAGTATGCTATAATATTTCATTCTTGACTTAATACTACTCCAATTGTTGTGCCACTCACATCACAATCAACTTGAAATACCATCTAAAAAATTGGTAACACAACATAGATTGTTTTGTAAATCTCCTCTTCAATAACTCAAAACTTCTATTTGTTGCAATAGTCCACTTAAATATCTTCTTATCTCCTCCTCATTTTATATGTTATTAGTGCACATATCCCACTAAATCTTCTTATGATTTTTTTGTGAAAACTAGCCAAACCATGCAAACTTCATACCTTTAAAATATTCTTTAGTGTAAGCCAATCAACAATTGCCTTTACTTTCTCTAGATTCATCTTCAAGCCCTCTACTAAATTACAAATCCTAGATATACCAACTCATCCTTCATAAAACTAAATATCTTGATGTTAATCAATCATTTATCTTCTCTTAACCTCTATAATACAAATTTGATATGCTACAAACGTTCTTCCTTAGTCCCGCTGAAAATCAAAATATCACCTAATTAAACTATGAAAAACTTACCCACATATGGCTTCAATATTTCACTCATCAACCTCGTAAATGTACTTAGTACATTAGTCAACTTAAAATGCATAACCATCCACTCATACAACCTTGCTTAATCTTAAAATTTGTGTTCCAATCATCCCCTTCTCTTATTCTTCTTTAGCGATAACCACTTTTTAGATCTATCTTGTTGAAATATTTTGCTCCATTCAAACAATCCATCAAATCAACCATCCTTGCCAAAGGAAATCTATACCTGGTAATGATCTTATTTATTTCTCTAAAAGTTGTACACATCCTCCATTCACCTCCTTTCTTTGGTGGTAATACTAATTGTATTGCACGTGGAATCGAACTCTCCTATAGGTCCTTTCTTTAACAACTATTGCATTTGTCTATTCAAGTCTTGGTTTTCTATGGGCATCATCCTATGAGAAAACTTATTTGGTAAACTATCTCCTAGAATTAAATTCATGTGGTGACTAATACTTCTTACTAGTGATAACTCATTTGGCATATTATCTGACTCTATATCACTATACTCCAACAATTCAGAAATATTAGTTTACAACTCTCCTTCACATGTGATATCGCATATCTTTGGAACTATAGTAACATGCATGTTCTCATGCTTCAAAGCTTCAAGTAATTTCCTACATCAACCAAACAAACTCTATTGCAACTGTCCATCTAGCTTCCTCTATCATTCAATAGAGTAAGAATATGTTTCTCAACCCCCTCTATAAAAGCATATGTATTCTCCCTACCATTGTGAATAGCCTTTCTATTTGTTTAGGGTAAAATTTGGATTGTTTAGTTTAGTGTTGTTAGATGTTTGAATCCTCCTTTCACCCTTAATATTCAAGGACCTAGGGTCGAGTGGCCATGCACTATCATACCCTAGGTCACTTTGAGATGCAGGGAAATTTAGATCAGAGTGTTTAATTATCTATTTTCCTTCTCTTATGCTTAATTGACCATTAAAACCCTAATTTCACAAATGCGACAGTAAACAGAAGAATAACAGAAAAAGCTCTTGTAGAGGGAAGTAATATATCAAATCACAGAGTACCTATTTTTGGGGCTCCGAGGTGGAAAAGTTGGTGACACAGGAGCGGGCACCCAAGTCCAAGGCCCTAGTTTCTGTCGAGATTTGGAAACTCAGTCTACAACTCTTTCCTGATGTTCCGGAGATTTTCCCATCACAAAAGTTGGAGGACTAATGAGTGGTCGCCCAAGTCTAGGGTGCTAATTTTCTTCCTGTTCTATAATTCCAACACTTCAAGATGCCTTCCTGCAACTTCACTTTGTCCAGCTCCTCAACATGTAACCTACAACCATGAAAACTTTGGGAGGGGGTTGTGGTGTTTAGAAGCTTGCTCCAGTCAAGCCCCAGAGGACACTTAAGTCTCTGAACACCATTATTAGATAGAGAGTGCGTGCCCTTATGAGGTAGAGGCAAAAACCAAAGTAAATGATGATATAAAACACAATGAATGTCACCTTGTAGTGAAGATCTCATGGGAGGAAGATGCTCTTCATTCCATGAGGAAATGGATGCTCAAATCTGCAAACACAAACACATAGACAACACAATTCTGCTCTTGCAACACAATGAAAGCCTTGAATCACCTTGAGAACACAATAGCTTGCTAGTAATCATCTAGTTGAGATCTAGTTTCTAAATGAATGCCTAATCATGCTTTTATATGCAACTACAAGCACTCCCGCCAAGATTTCATAAATTCAAACTTACCGTGTCGGCCTAGGGACCAAATAACAGTCATAAACCGACACTTCAAATTTGGGCCTGACCCAAAATAGGGTAGGACTAGGGTGTGAGCGCCCAAGTCCTCCCCCCTATTTTGGGTAGGGTTAAGCTCAAGGGGTCCTTCTAGGTCCAATTTTCCATGATACCTAGGGCTCATTCCATCAGGATGCCAAATTATGAAGATGTCCTAAATGCACACTAAAGACCTGAGAGCTAAACCTTATGAGGGAAAAGCCCCCAAGGGGACATTTTTCGATGTTACATTTAGCCCCCACTTTAATGTATCTATAAGCGCGAGGCCAATACATGCATTAAAGTATGGTTGCAAACACAACAAACACACCAAACACGGAGAAGACACGCCAATCACATAGAAAACAGTAACAGGCACACAAAACATGGAGAAGGAAATTACAGTCACTCAGAACATGGAGAGGACAGTTAATGCATAGAAGACACATTAGTGCATGGAAGACAGACATGATTTCTTTTCTTTTCTTTTTCTCATATATATGAAATGCAAATGCAAGTACTGGAAAGTAAACAAACCTCCCATAATGCAGGAAGCACTCATCGCACTGGTCTTTATACTGCATATATGGGGTAACACACACGTAAGACATGCAAAACCTCCCAAAATGCAGGAAGCACTCATCGAGCTAGTCTTTAAGCTGCATATGGGGCAACAAACATGCCAAACAAAGCAAGCACGTCAAACACACACACTTGAAGACACAGATAAAACACAGTAGACAAGTGATGGAGTGTACCTATTTCTAGGTCCAACACCATCTCAGGCACATTACAGGCACACGTTGATGATTGGGCTTCGCCACAACAATCGCCAAAAACATGTTTAAGGGTTGAGTTAGTCACAGAACCGCTCCCCGCCTCTGTAGAGGACTTTTGAACATGACAAGATGATGCAATCTACTCTGAAAAATATACCATCCCCGCCTCCATAGAGGGCTTGAGATAAAAAGGATATACACAATAGCCCACCTCCGCAGAGGGCTTAGATGATTGATTAAGTGATTGCAAACAAACTTAGGATGTAGGAAGCACTCATCAAGCTAGTCTTTAAACTGCATCTGAGGACAAGCACATAGCTAACATCTACAATAGACAGCTTACCTTGTATATGCCCCCACCTTAAGGTGATTGATATCAAGTATCAATATCAAGCATGTTAAGGTAGGAAGAAAACACACAAGGGAACACAGACTCTCACAAAGCCCATGCCCCCCAGAGGTGACATGTACTTCACGATCACCAAATGTTCCCACAAACACATCCCTCCAAGAAACATGTTAGTGTCTACAAATCATGATAAGCAACAACATCAGTGCATATGATTAATCACACAAAGAGCCAAGGCTATATAATGATTTCAGAGTTTGAGGATAACCATGGGGCTATATCACGAAGCTCTCCGAATCAAGTACCACCAAGCTTAGATTCAAAGACAAACAAAGGTATACGAAGCAACAATATTGTTATGGTTTGTAAATGAGATAGAAACATCATCAAATTCACTATGTAGAAAGCACGAGTGCTTCCACTACCCAAGCGTAAGATAAAATATACAACCCCATCATCATATTAGGAACTAAGTCCATTTTTTTATTGCTCTCAAAAGGGACACTAGGTCCACATTAGTATAAATGTTTTTTGTCATCCACCCACTAGATAGAAACACTAGAGGAAGGGAAACAATAAATAAGAGAGGAGAAACAAGTGTCTTAGGGATAGTCACGTAGGAGGGTGCCCCCAGTGTCACCAATCGCAACGCTATGTCCATAAGACACAACACACAAAAATGAAATTAGAGAGAGAGGCAATATAGAAGAATGATGATACAAATAGAAGAAGGTCACAACAGAGGCAGTCTCCTGGTATCTCAAACCTTATGAGAGAATCTAAGATCATTCTAGGAGGCCTAAACAATACATAACACATCACAGGGGAAGCACATCATGAGAGAGATAAAGGGTTAGAGATACTTACCTATAGGGCCCCTGCCGAGCTAGCGATTATCTTTAAGCAAATCATTGTCGTCCTCCCACTCCCTAATGTTAGAGGAAAGCAGGACATAAGGTACCATAGCCAAATTCATGTCTTGCTCATCATGTTGTTTAGTGTTAGGATCATTTTTGTTTGTTTCAATGTTAAGATTAATGTTTTCTTGTTGAGATGCAAGGTAAGCTCATCGCCTTCTCTTTCTCCTTTTTGCATTTTGAATTTGTTGTGCTTTATGACTTAGTTTTTGTAACATAGGGCTTTTTTTTGTCATGGATTTTTGTGTTGTAGAGGAGGAAGCACCAGGATCAACTGTCATTTGTCTAGGTGGAATGTTTTCTTGTTGAAGCTTACTAGCATACTTATTCTCTATCCTCTTAGTAATGTCCAAATGACTTGAATATTCAAACAAAGGAGGGACATTAAAGGTCTTCTCTTCCTTAGTGAAATCCAAGGTGTGTGAACAATCAACTCAAGGAAGAAGGTTGGTGGGATGATCCACAAAGGTAGGAATTTGATTATTGTTAAATGAATGCTCATTTTCTACCCATGGAATGTTCTTTGTTAAAGGGAGCTATTCATTCACTAATGCTTCATCTTGGCCAAGGAGAGCAGTGGAATTACTAAAGCTATCCCTAATCTTCTCATTTGAGTATTCAGTTATAGGGGAAGTAGGATAACTTATGGGATCATCATCAACTTTTTCCTTGCTACTCATGGAGAAGAACTCAATTAAGCTTTCTAATATCGTAGGATGTTCACTCATGAGGGTTAAAAATTGGTCAAAATCAAGATCTTTGATAAATGCATGCAAAGATACCATTGAGAAATGACATGAAGGTTCCATTCCAATGTAAGATCAAAATTTTGAAAACTTTTCCAACTTTATGCAAAAGTCAAGTGCAAAACTGTATGCAAAAATGACCTAGATGCTTGATTTTTTGTATTTTTTTTAATGCAAATAAGTGAAACAAAGGGTGTTGTAAGGATTTTGATCAGGGGAAGCAAGTTATATGTCTGATATCAGTCCAAAATAGCAATAATATCATTCACAACACACTCTTGATGCGAATCTAAGATAATGTTAAGAAAAATATAGTGAAAATATGTCAAAATAGGCACTTTTTTCACCAAATCTTGATGCAAAAGAGCATGAAAAAGGGTGTTGTGAGGAAAATGATGATGGAAAGTGAAGTATATCAGTAATAAAAGCCACTTAATTATAATATATCTGCCACAACATGCTTTTAGTGCCACTTAAGGTCAAACCCTAGCAAAAATAGGCTATTTTTCACGGTTTTTCAACTCCAAGACCTAGAAAAAGGGGTGTTGTAATGAATTTTAGGAGGTGTAGAAAATAAAACCAATGATATCAGTCAGTTCAAGCCATAAAATTTGTCACAACACACTTGGAGTGCAAACTAGGCCAAACCCTAGGGCAAAAATAGCAAAAATGTGTAGTTTTTCACCGAATTTTCAATACAAGAGCCCGTTAAAAGAGTGTTGCAAAGATTTTTAGGAGGGGTAGAAATTAAATACCCTGATAAAAACCAATTAATGCAAAAATACCCTTCACAACACGCCTATGGTGCAAATTTAATGAGTCGATAAGGCCAAATCCGAAAATCATTATTTTTGAAGCCCTAAGTTTAAGATCTTGACACAAAATGTTATATGAATGCTTTGAGGTCTGATTTATAATGAAAATTAAATAATATCATATCTGAAAATGAATTCCAAGCTTGAACATGCAAAATGCCAATGCAAATCTAATGAAAATGCATGAAAATTGCTAGTTTTTTGTTGAAATTTTCTATGCAAAAATGCAAATATTTTAAATCTAAATGCAAATTTATACCAAAATGAAAGACTAAAGCCAAATTCTAATTTGAATGAGCCTCTAAAATCAGTAGAAAAATTAGAAAGAAGATTTGCCTACTAACCCTAGATTTTGGAATTACTAGGTTTAATGAAAATTGTCAAAATTTCTACAAAACCCTAGCAATTATATAATGACAATGCAATGAAAACTATTGAATTTTTGTATTTTTATGTATTTTATATCAGATTTGATGCAAAAATCATGAATTATGGAAATTTAGAAAGAATTGATACAAATTAGTAAGCCTAACAATGCAATTTTTTTGAATTTTTCTCAATGCAATAAAATGAATGATTATATGAATGAATGAAATCAATCCAAATCTAAAGACAAACACTCAACAAGTTGCAATTTAAGTCCAAAAACACGGGTTCACCAAAATGTTTAGGGTAAAATTTGGATTGTTTAGTTTAGTGTTGTTAGATGTTTGAATCCTCCTTTCACCCTTAACATTCAAGGACCTAGGGTCAAATGGCCATGCACTATCATACCCTATGTCGTGTGAGATGTAGGGAAATTTGGATCAGAGGGTTTAATTATTAATTTTCCTTCTCTTATGCTTAATTGACCATTAAAACCCTAATTTCACAAATGCGACAGTAAATGGAAGAATAACAGAAAAAGCTCTTACAGAGGGAAGTAAAATATCAAATCACAGAGTACCTATTTTCGGGGCTCTAAGGCAGAAAAATCAGGCACACAAGAGCGGGCGCCCAAGTCCAAGGCCCTAGTTTCTATCAAGATTTGGAAACACAGTCTGCAACTCTTTCCTGTTGTTCCAGAGATTTTCCCGTCACGAAAGTTGGAGGACTAATGAGTGGGTGCCCAAGTCCAAGGTGCTATTTTTCTTCCTGTTCTGTAGTTCTGACACTTCAAGATGACTTCTTGCAACTTCACTTTGTCCAGCTCCTCAAACTGTAACTTGTAACCATGAAAACTTTGGGAAGGGGTTGTGGTGTTTAGAGGCTTGCCTCAGTCAAGCCCCGGAGGACACTTAAGTCTCCAAACACCATTGTTAGATAGAGAGTACGTGCTCTTGTGAGGTAGAGGCAAAAACCAAAGGAAATGATGATAGAAAACACAATGAATGTCACCTTGTAGTGAAGATCTCATGGGAGGAAGATGCTCTTCATTCCATGAGGAAATGTATGCTCAAAATCTGTAAACACAAACATAGACAACACAATTCTGCTCTTGAAACACAATGAAAGCCTTAAATCACCTTGAGAACACAATAGCTTGCTAGTAATCATCTAGTTGAGATATAGTTTCTAAATGAATGCCTAATCATGCTTTTATATGCAACTACAAGCACTCTCGCCAAGATTTCATAAATTCAAACTTACGTGTTAGCCTAGGGACCAAATAATGGTCATAAACTGACACTTCAAATTTGGGGTTGACCCAAAATAGGACAGGACTAGGGCATGGGCGCCCAAGTCCTCCCCCCTATTTTGGGCAGGGTTAAACTCAAGGGGTCCTCCTAGGTCCAATTTTCCATGATACCTAGGGCTCATTCCATCAGAATGCTAAATTATGAAGTAAGATGTCCTAAATGCACACTAAAGACCCAAGAGCTAAACCTTATGAGGGAAACACCCCCAAAGGGACATTTTCTGATGTTGCACTATTATACTGCCATAGTCTCCCTAACAATAAATAACAAACATCCACATGCATAACATCACATGGAACTTCATCATAATATGACCCTATATTGAATTTGACCAAACATTGTTCACTCACCAATACCTTATAGGTTCTATAATCAAGAGATCCTATACAGGCGTGGATGCTCAAGCTTCTTCAGTTTCAACTTATCCACCATCTCACTTGCCACAAAGATTATCAATACTTCTTGTTGGAACCCAATTTGAAAAATACTTGAACCCATACTGATCTAAGTAATATTTAATGGGCTCTCCCTTGGTCAAATCTTGTCTTGAAGTTGCCCTTTGTCATCTCCTGATGCAGAGCATCTGGGCCCTAAGCAATCCTCATCAACCAAAAATATTTCCTTGTTTGTTATTTTCTTTCTTGTTCTTGTTTCAGAAGTTGGTGATCAAATTTCTGAGAATTCCAGTTGGTTCAAGGCCAAGTGATAATTTCACCTTCAAGAGGAGCCAAATCTATAGTTCAAATTTGGGGAAGTTTTGATAAAATTATAGTAAATTATGCTTGGGCGAAACTTTGGTCTGCAACAGGATATGCAGAACTTTCCCTACCAAGGGATATATGTCGATGGCCTAGAAAATGACAAAAATGATTTTAATCGCCTGTACGACCGATCTAGAGAGCTAGTAAGAGGATGACACATGTCCCTTCACATGAGGATGTGTGGTGGCCGCCTCTTGTGCATTTAAATAAAGGATTTTCATGTTGTATGAGGTTGACTTCTACTACATTTTCTCTTCTTCTGTGGATCAGTAGTTTCAGTTGTATGATGAGGGTTCCATGTGAAAATTGGATGGTTGATTTGATTTAATCCCATAAATGATTTTAAGACTTAGGCTAGGGCACGATGAGTGTCATTGAGCTCCTACTATAATATTTCCTATTCAAATCAATAAAGGAAGTTTTTGTTTTGTCGTTTGTGTATTGTTATATTGTTGCCTAGTTCAGTAGCTTGTCAAATCCCCTAGACCTTGATCTACATCAACTGGTATCAGAGCTCAGGTTTGGAATTCCTTGAGGATGTGGAAGTGTTGTGCAAGAGGTTTTGAGGAAATTGTTGTAGGCAGAGTGAAGAGGAAAACCTACAACTACAGAGAGTCTGCAGACATGGCACACTGAGCTAGAGGTAGAAGAGGAGATACTCCAAGAGCTAGAGATGCAACATTGGTAGAGATGTTGAGAGGCATCACAACTAGGTTGGATACAATAGAAAGAACACAACACATAGGAGTACTTGTAGAGGATGTGAGTGATAATGAGGAAGAATTCAGTGAAGAAGAAGTAGAAGAAGGAGGAGATGAATATGAAAGAAGGTTTCTGAGTGCAATGACAAAGATTGCTAATAAACCCCATGTAGAACTACCTAGTTACAGTGGTTGTCTGAATCTAGAGGAGCTTATAGACTGGATCTCAGAGGTAGATAAGTATTTTGAGCTGGAATCCATTAAAGACCCTAAGAGGGTAAAGCTTGCAACTACAAAGTTGAAGGGACATGCATCTTTGTGGTGGGATCATGTGCAGGTTGAGAGATAGAGAAAAGGAAAGGCAAAGATTAAAACCTGGGAAATGATGATAACTAAGTTGAAGCCAAATTTTTTACCAGCAAAACATCAGATCACCATGTTCAAGAAGCTACATAATTTCAAGTAGAGAGAGAAAAGTGTGCAAGACTACACTGAAGAGTTTTATGGATTAAACATCAGGGCTGGTCACATTGAAGATGATGTTGAGAAGGTCTCCATGTATGTAAATGGCTTGAATTATTCGATCCAAGATGAAATTAGCATGGTCAAAATTACTAGTGTGGAAGAAGCCTATCAATTCACATTGAAGGTAGAGGAAAAGATCTCTAGAAGGTAGAATAGTTCAATGGGAAAAGGTAAACCCTCAAGAGGAAGAGGGCAATCAAATCATGGTCGTGGTTCTCAGGATAAGCCAGGAGAAGCAATTTCTTCTTAGACCGGTACCCAAGGAGGTAGAGGAAGGGGTGATTACTCCCAAGGTAGGGGAAATTTTGGAAGAGGATTTTGTGGAACATGTGTCTAGTGTAGACAGGCTAGACACAGGGCATTTGAATGTGCTTAAGTACAATAGAGTAGTGGTAAAGGAAAAGAGACTAGAGTCCATATAGCACAAGTTGAGGAGGAGAGTGTGGCAAGTGTAGCCTCACCAAAAAATGGAGAAGAACCTGAGGATGGAGAATCCTTGATGCTGAGAAAAGTTCTTCTAACACTAGAGACAATGAAGAAATCTATTTAGAACCCGATGTAAGTCTGGAGGAAAATGTTGCAAGGTCATTGTGGATAGTGGCATCACTAACAACTTAGTGTCAGAAGAGATGGTGAAGCTGAAAATGAAGAGACCAAAACACCCAACTCCCTACAAGGTTTATTGGCTGCAAATGGGACATCGGTTATTGGTAAGTAAACAATGCCTTAATAAATTTTACATCAAGAATTACCAAGATGAGATAATGTGTGATGTTATGCCAATGGATGCATGCCACATTTTGTTAGGAAGACCTTAGCAATATGATAGGTATACCATTCATGATGGAAATAGTAATTACATTAAAATCAAAAGGATGGGGTTGAGTATGTGTTGAATCCTTTGAAGGATAAGGATGAGGAGGTTGAGAAAACTAATAGGGTTTGTCTAATGACTGGAAAATAGGTTCTAAAGGAAATCAGAAAGGAGAAGGTATGTTATGCCTTCCTACCTCAGGTTACAAAAATTATGATAGCAAATAAAGGGGTAAAAGTTCCCACAAAAGTTCAAGAAATTTTGAATGAGCTCAACGACATTCTAATGGAGGACTTGATGAATTACCTCCAACTAGAAGCATAAGTCATTGCATGGACTTGATACCTGGAGCAAGCTTGTCAAATAAGGCACCATATAGAATGACACCTATGGAAAATGAAGAGGTGAAGATTCTAGTTGTGTTTTTGCCTTGATTTCTAACATTGATGAGCCTAGAACTGTGAAAGAGGCTATGGGTATGAAAGATGCAGGTTCCTGGAAGGAGGCCATGGAAGAGGAGATGGATTATTTGGAAAAGAATAAAACTTGGAACTTGGTGGCCTGAAGGACAAAAACCTGTTGGGTGCAAATGGGTGTTAAAAAAGAAATTTGGAGCAGATGGCAATGTTGAGAAATATAAGGCTAGATTGGTTGCGAAGGGGTATTCTCGGGTGGAGGGAATTGATTATGGTAATATTTTCTCTCCCATTGTGAAGTTGACATCTATTCAATTCCTTTTATCTCTTGCAACAACGTATGATTTAGAAGTAGAATAGATGGATGTGAAGACAACATTCCTTCATGGTGATTTGGAGGAGGAAATCTATATGTCATAGCCAGAGCACTACGTGGTCAAAGGTAAAGAAAATATTGTTTGTAAGTTAAAAAAAGTCTTTGTATGGTTTGAAATAGTCTCCTAGGATGTGGTACTAGAAGTTTGATGCCTTTGTTTTGAGTATTAGATTTCTGAAATCGAAATCAGATCATTGTGTTTATTTCAAAGTTGACAATGATCGCATTCTCATTATTGCATTGAATGTTGATGATATGTTGCTAATTGGGAATGGCATAAGTTTGTTTTATGATTTGAAGTCTTAGTTGTCAGCACAGTTTGAAATGAAAATTTAGGGGTAGCCAAGTACATTCTAGGGATGGAGATCAAAAGAGACAGAGCAAACATAAAACTTTGGTTAGGCCAGAGTAAGTATGTTAGCACTGCGTTGGAGAGATTCAACATGGTAGATTGTAGACCTTTGACTGTTCTTGTTATGATGGAGATAAACTTATCTATTACAGATTGTCCAAAGTCTCCTTCTGAGACGGAGGATATGAGTAGAGTTCCTTATGCTAGTGTAGTTGGTAGCTTGATGTATGCTATGGTATGTACAAGACCAGACATTGCCCAAGCAGTGGGAGTCCTTAGTCAATTTATGGCTAATCCTAGACAGGTACATTGGGATGTAGTTAAGAGAGTGTTTAGATATTTGTGGGGTACTTCAAAATATTCCCTATGTTATCATGGTTATCCTACAGGACCTCAACATTTTGTGAGTATTCATGGATGTGTGGACTCTGATTGGGTAGGTGACATTTGTTGCAAGTATGGGCCTAACTGGTATTGTCATTGATGTCAACATACTCTTGTTGCATTGATGTCAAGGATTGGATGAGTTGTATGCTGAGGATATTGAGAAAATTAGTCCTATCAAGAACATAGAAGAATAGTGAAGATAGTGAAGTAAAGATCCCAGCTAAGATGACAATTAGAGGTTGTGCATCAAAGGGTTTGTAGATATGTATCCAAAGGTGATCGAGTAAAGATTTGAGAGGTCCGCATGAAGATTTGAAGAAATTATGGCCATATGAGTTAAACCAGTTCTGGCAGATGTTTAGAGGTGACAGAGTGACACAGATAGGTCCGGTGAGATTCGAAAATGCAATATCTTGTTCTACGGATTTGGTGGAGTGTTTAGGAAGTTAATGTGAATTGACAACTCAATTAGTTTATGGTTTGGAGGTCCGCAAGCATCTATTCCAATATGATAGTGATGACAGACTGAGTTCTTGAGGTTTTGGATAAAGGAGAGAATGATTTCAGTAAGCAGAAGTAGTGTGGATGTTCTTGGTGATTCAAGAAAGCTTGTGGGGGTCTCTGTATTGTGTCTAGTTCATGTTGGTGGTCCGCATTGAAGATTGAGCTCGTAATTGAAGAATTACTTTCGGATGATGATGTTCTTCCTAAGTTTGGCCGACCGGATGAGTTACACATCTTGCGGATGATCTTGAAGATGTTTTGCGAAGCATGGCATGTTCCTCAAAGAAGATTGAAGTCCTGGACCTGTGTGGCCAACAGTGTGATGATCCGCATGAAGTCTTTTGCAATTAGTCAAGTTGTATTTGTGTATTTGCTCTGTAAAGTATGCCAACTTGGATGATTATCCCTAGGTTGATGTCTTGTATAAATAAGAGTTGTGAAGTCATTTCAAAAGTATCTTGGCATAGATGAGAGTGTGGTAGAGAGGAGGAAAGCAAAAGGCAGAGTAGAAGTATTGGGCTTAAATGGAACTGACTCCAGCATGGTGAAGATGCTATTCTTCAATTCAAGTATGTAATATTTATCATTCTGTAGACAATGTATCTCCTATAGGCAGTGGGCCTCTTGTGAGTAGTGTGCTTGGGTAGTGAGCCCTAATTGGCATGTACCATTTTGTTCTTCTTATTCTTTTAACAGAGAATACAATCTTGGGTTAGTCACCCCGTGGTTTTTCCCTTAACTGGGTTTTCCACGTTAAAATCTTGGTGTCAAATGTGTTAATGTGTTTTTGCTCTTGAATTATTGCATTATGTTTCCATAATTGATTTATTATTATGCTGTTGAATTACAAGAAGGATTTAAGTGGTTAATAAGAGAAAGTTTTGGGACAATTGATTCACCCCCCCTCTCAGTTGTCTATCTTGAAACTAACAACATTGATAGACCAATGCTTGCATGTTCACTTTGTTTGGTGGGGCTATCAGTTGGATGAGTAAATAGAAACCCGTGGTTTCTTTGTTGATGATAGAAGCAGAGCACATGGCAGCTACTCATGCTTGCAAGGAAGCCATTTGGCTTAAGAGGTTGTGTTCATATATTGGTTTTGATGCAAGACATATTACTATTTGTTGCAATAGTTAGAGTGCCATTTGCTTAGCAAAGAATCCTACTTTCCATGCCATAACAAATCACATTGATGTTCAGTTTCATTTTGTTTGTGATATGGTAGAAGATGAGAAGGTGATATTGGAGAAGGTTGATACTTTGAAGAATGTTGCAGATGCACTGACGAAACCTGTGGGCACAGACAAGTTTAGATGGTGTTCGGAGTCTATGGACCTCTTGGCCCCTAGCAGTTAAATCATATCATTCTATTGGCTCTTGCAAGGTATTCTACAATTGGGAGAATGTTGGGAATTAAGGTGTCTCAACCTTTGCAAATTCCTCGAATTTAATATTTATTGTATATTTATTTATTGGCCTATATTGTATTTATGCTTGCACATTTTGTTTTGTCATTTAGTGTGAGGTGGCATGATGAGATGTCATCCTAATTGTAATATGACTTGGATGGTCAAGTAAACACATGAGAATATAGGCATCCCATTTGAGGTGGCACTAATATGCCATGTGTCGGCATCTTGTGGTGTGTGTAAGGAGTTATGACATATGAGAGAACCTATGACATGTAAGAGCCAAAATTAGAGATTCCTATGACAGGTGAAGACAAGTGTCAGAAAGCATCTTTGCATGTGAGGAAGGCATCTTTAGGCAGCCAAGTTTGACTATGACATGTTGTAAGAGGAATATGCTATTATTAGTCATGTATGATAGATTGAGCCTATGTCATAGTCTATTCTTGGTTGGAGTGCTCTATCTTGGGAAAGTCAAACTTACATGTTATGATGGTTGAGTGGAGGTTGCTTGCATGTTCAACAAGTTTCCCAAGGCATTGGATTTTGACCATGAGGCCAAGTTGGATGCCTACCTCTAGAAGCTTCCCATGTTGGATTTGTAAACTCTATAAATGCAGGTGCTTGGAGTTGGAGTAGCATAGTTGATTTGTAGCTACTGTAATGCTGCCAGAATTGCTCCAGAACTGACATCTTGAAGACTCCTGAAAGAACTCAAGCATTGCAAGTGTATTGTAATCACCATTAGATTTGATAATACATCGTGTAGGTTTTGGAGTGTGGGGTTTTTCACCCGAAAGGGTCTCCCCATGTATATCTTGTTGGTAAGAGACACAGTGTAGCCTCAGGGTTGTTGTCATTGATGGAAACAAGGTTCATCCCACCCATCTGTAGGACATGGTGTGCCTATACCGGAAGTCAGATTGAAGAGTGTTGTGGTCTGGTAAGCAAGAACAGAGCATGCAGCTAGGTCCAACAATCAAGTCCGGATCTCTTAGAGAGAGTATCTCAGAAAAGTGTGGACTTGGGAAAATCAAGAGGAGTACCATGACTAATAGATTTTAGAGATTGAGCCTCCGGTGATGAAAGAGTGAGAAGATATGAACTCCTAAGTGTTGGGTTCCTGTTTGACATAGTAGACTGAGGAAGAACTGACCGACAGAGCATCAGACCTTTTTTCGGATGAGATATTGATGGTGATCAAGTTTCTTGAGGCATCATTCATGATTGGCCGACATGATTGATGACTTCTATAAGCATTTATTTGATATGCATCACTTGATAAGAAAGGATTCAGCCGACAGACCAGAGTTTTGGATAATATGGACTATTTTGGATGCCAACTAGAAAGGTGTTGAAATCATTGGTGCGGATATATATACAAGATGGATTTGAATGCGAAGGTGTGTGTGGTTGTGTTGTGGTGCGAAGATAAGCACAGAGCAGT
This sequence comes from Cunninghamia lanceolata, assembly GCA_027924645.1. Taxonomy (NCBI): domain Eukaryota; kingdom Viridiplantae; phylum Streptophyta; class Pinopsida; order Cupressales; family Cupressaceae; genus Cunninghamia; species Cunninghamia lanceolata. Next base: position 1,245,260 of record BSBN01000841.1, read on the forward strand.
GTGGAAGAAGTAATACAAGTCCTGTATGTGACAAAACAACAACACTAAAGAAGAGAAAGAATGAAGTGTAGTAGATCAGTGTATTGAGCCTAATTAGAACTGAACCTTAGCATATGTGGATGCTTCTCATTAGTTCAAGTACCTAGTTTCTTTTCTTTGTATCTTGTAGGCAGTGAGCCTCTTGTGAGCAATGTGCTCAGGCAGTGAGCACTAATTAGCAAGTGCCATTTTGTACTACCTTATTCTTTTAACAGAGAATACAATCTTGGGTTAGTCACCCCGTGGTTTTTCCCTTAACAGGGTTTTCCACATCAAAATCTTTGTGTCATGTGTATTGAGTCTATTTTTGCTTTCATGGTTATGTATGCTTATTTAATTTGAAGAACAAAAAGTTAAATTAACTAAGATAATTGATTCACCCCCCCTCTCAGTTATCAATATATCTTGTGTCACTTGCATTCTACTTGTTCTTGTATGTTGTTTAATCTCTCTGTTATGTGTATCACATATCTATAACTGTAAAGGATCTAAAAATTTGCATAACATTCCCCTCATTAGTTCAGTGTAGGAAGCTATTCCACATACCTTGCTTCCTATCACATTGAACTAATTTCTTGACTACAAGTGCTTCAAATTGGTTCTAGCGCATCAAACATTGCACATTTGGTCTATAAGGGAAATAATACATTATGTAAATCATAGTAAGGGTTATGAATGAAAACAATGCATGTAATGGTATGTCTCCATGGTAGTTTGTAATTATTCAAGAGGATGCTCGAACTTGGTTATGGATTCTCTCTTACCACTCTTGTTGGTATGAATGTAACAGAGGTTAGATGAATGCGTGATAGCTTCTAATTCATTGCAAAGCTTTTGTGATGGTCTTTCCTTTGTTTCGTGTGGGTTCTTGTAGTCATAAGATGGATTATTAAGTATGTCCATTACATGAAGTGTGATATATGATCTGTATGTAAATGCACATCTAGTTCTATTTATATTTTGCCAGTGTATCTCCTTCTTCCTTGCAATCCATGACTCTATTGCCCAATAGAGTAGGCACTAATCTAATTAGTGAGAGATCAAACATTTTTGTATTTTAATCAATACTGTAGTGTCATAAAATGTGTACACTGGCATTTTACACTTAGTTTAGCTCCTGGTTGGACCTATTTTGTTGCCTTTGCTAATCAGGACCTATTTTAACACCTTTTTAAACTTTAAATGATGAAAATCTTGATCCTGATAAATAAACCTGACACAATAAACTTAGGTCTGGACTAAGCTTGCTATAATGGACACTTTTTGGAGTTTGTGGGCTAAAGGTCCAGGGTGTCCAAGTGCCCTAGTCCCACTTGGGAATTTTAGCTCTACTTTGTGGTGTCATCTTGGGACACTCCTATAGTTTGTATTTGTCAGCTTAATTAAGTTTTATTTGTCATAGTTTTAAATGTGTGTTGTAGTTCATTTTACACCTAGATGACCATAAGCTTATGAGAAGGAATTATCTTGTGATATTGTGTTCTATGCTAAAGTATTCTTCATGCTTGGAGTGTTATCTACTTGTGGATGCTATTGAAGTTTGTTTGCAAGATTTGAAGGAAGTTTTAAGCCCTCTTCATCACTTTCCTTTGTTGGTGTAGGATCTTGAGTCATCTTCATCAACTAAGGTCATCTCCTTTGTGGTTGTTTTCATCATTATCATTCATTATTCATCATATTGTTGCAGATCTAGCCTCTACCCTCCTAGGGTACGCACTCTTGGATCTAATCATTGTTGTAGTGGAGGTGGGAACACCAACACGGGGTTTGATTGATGTAAACCCTTAAACACAACACAACCTTTTCCTCTTTTTATGTGTGCAAGTCGGAGGAACAAGTTTTGGGAGTTGATTTCTGGGAAGGTAAAGCAGACAGGTGCAGGTGATATTAGAGTTTCTACCAAACCCTAGAAAAGGCCTAGGACACCCAAGTGCCTTGGTCCTAGGCATTTCTACTATAGAATCTAGGTTCTAAATGCTTCTTTGGCCTTTGTTGTACTTTCTATTTGTTTTGATCTATTTCCGATAGTTATAGTTTGTTCTTCATCTTCTAGGGTTTGATCACTAGTCTTAGTTTGCTTGCTTGACTTTGGTTGAACTTGGTTGATCCATCTATATACAACAAAAGTGTAGAACCCCTGTAGTTTGGCTCTCTTTCTTGGATAGAATCCAAGCTCAGTTTGTGTCCTAATGTTTTTAGAAGAGGGTTTGACCTAGTTTAACTCTTTAGGCTAGATCACTCTTTTCTACACTACATTTTGGTGAACCCGTCGTTTCTTGCACTATTGCATCCTTCTTCTTTCAGTTCTGAGTTGTTTATCACTCTAGATCTGATTGGGAGTGGTTTCATTAATCATTTTACATTCATTTGGGAGTGGTTTATCACTCTGTTGCATTTGGAAAAGATAGATCATCATAGCATTATATCATTTTCTAATTTTTGCATTAGATCTAATTGGAATTATAGTGGTTTATCATTTCATATTATTGCATTGTGAATTTGAAATATTGGCATTGCTAGAAATTGTTAAAAAAGTGCATTTTTGTGAAACCTAGTTAATGTTGCATTCTAGGGTTTATGAAAGATAGTTTAATTTTAGATTTTTCTGCTATTATTTGCATCCTAAATCTAATTTTGCATTGTTACAAAACATTTCATTTGTCATCTTGTATTGACAATTGAGATAGGAGCAATTTTGAATTGTTGCATTTTGGAAAGAGCATTGTAATTTGTGTTTGAATTTAGCATTAACATTGCTAATATTCGAGTGGATTTGAGTAGAATTGGATTTGGTCAAGGGATATTATTGCTTCACTTAAACATAAACTCAAATCCTTGTCCTACTTCATTCATTTCTTCTATTGGTGCATCTTGTGTGTTACTAAATCTTGTAGACGCTTTATGAGCTTTGTGAGTCGGTGCCTCGATTCTAATCTTCTTGTGCAAAGAAGTTGGTGAATTATAGGTTCGAATGCTATACATAATGACGATACCAATACATCAAAACCCTATATTCCTATTCTTATTCCACAAGAAGATCCATCAATTCTTCCTGGAATTCCTACTTCACAGCTTCCTCAAGCATCAAACTTACATCAATCCATCAACATCGATGACCTTGTGGCTCATGTTCTTGAAGCACAAATTCAGAGATTAGACAAGGAGTTGGCTAATTTCCAATAACTTGTGAGTGTGGAACACATAGATGAGGAGGCCATCCCTACTTTTGGTAGTCTACGAAGTCTATTGCTCGAAGGTCAAGAAGGATTGAAAGTCTTGTATGGAGTTGCTCATATTGTTCATAATAACATTCTATCGACATCTAGTTGCACTGAAATCATAACCAATGTCACTTCTTCAAATCAAATAGGGACTCAAGTGTTGGCACCCATACCTACACTCCCTATTCCTACTTATACTTCAACTATTCTCACCACACTACACAGCCGAGTAATAATTCTACCACATGTGTTGGGTTATCCACTGGGAATCATGTTCGCCATTATAGTAATGTTCCATACAAATACATAAATTCCACTCCTAATGTGACTGCACCTACATCTAAACCACCTATCACATTTTAAAAGGCTACTCATAGACCATCACCTAGTCCTTCATTCCAATCTTTACCCGATTCCACTTCCGACCCTGTCATAAACCAATTGTTGAAGAATATGACATCCATGCAACAACAATTGGCTAGCATAGTAATAGCCCACCTAAGACTAGCATGACAACACATTACCTCCATAGGCCTTTGTCCTATTCCATCCTAAGAAATCCTATGCTTGAGAAGTTTGAGACTCCTCGTTTTGAGAAATATAATGTGAAGGGAGACCATAACAACCATGTGGTAGCTTTTACCATTATCTGCAGTAATTTCTTCTTTGAGGATGCAGTCTTAGCAAAAATCTTTCCTAGATCACTCAAGGACACAACCTTGGATTGGTTCTGCTTGCTACCTCCTAATTCTATAACTTATTTCACACAATTAGTTAGCAAGTTCCTCAAGTATTTTCAAGTGATCATTGGACCAGTCTCTTTGACGGACTTGGTTCATTGCAAACAAGGAATGAAAGAGAAAATAACAGATTTCATGGGGTGTTATCAAGCCCTCTTCACACAAATCCAATATTCTATTCTAGATGTTGTTGTGCAAAGAATCTTTATAGGAAATTTACAACCTCACATCCGTGATAAGGTATTATTGATGTGATACAATTCATTCACTCATCTTTGCATGGCTCTTCACGATTATCAACTCTCGGTTAGTCAGTATGAGCATAATCCCTCATTGACTCCAGTTGGTCAATCCAAAGCCTCTCATAATCATTATTTCAAAAGACAACAAAAACTTCATCAAGATACATGAAATTTCAGCAAAAAACATAAGAAAACATGTATTGGTGGCATCATCCTCTGCTTCCACCCCTTACAAATTGAAACCAAAAATGAGAAACTTCACACCATTATCAGAATCTCTTTATGCTATCATGACACAACTTTTGCAAAACAATCTCATCAAGCTTCCACCCGTTTGACCCCTCGATCTAAGTAAGATGCAATCGTATTCCTTTGATGCGAAGGCCTTTTGTCAATTTCACCGCTATGTTGGTCATGACACTGAAAGATGTATGCATCATAAACACGGAGTTCAATACCTCATCGACTCAAATGTCATCCAAGTTGCTAGTGTGAAGACAAAGGGAATAAATCGGTGGCAACTCCTAATCAAAATCTTCAAATATACACTGATCCTCTACCTCATCACGAGTCTAATGTTGTTGATATTTGCATGGTGGATGCTCGCCCTCACAAAGAGCGAGTGGATTTGGAACCTGCTATATCTTTTACTCCACATGATGCTACTATCAATGCTCCTGATGGGCCTCTTTATATCACTATTCGAATCAATGATAAATCTATTGGGGGTGCTATGATATATCCTATATGCATGGTGAATGTACTAACTGAAGAGTTTCTCTACATGCATGGTTTACATCAAGATACATATGATGTATTGGATATGGCTATTAAAACACATGATGGGTCTATCCTTCCAACTCTTGGTGCTTTAACTCTTGAAGTTAAAGTTGGTCCAAGAGCTTTGGATGTTCATTTTGTTATCATTCCTACATCAGACCAATTTGATGAAGGGGGTAAATCATAAAACACACAATAACATAAATTGCACATAGAAAATAGAATGATATTTTATTAATATGGGCAAAACATTACATTACAGAAGCTCAAGTACAATCAGAGGATGAATCCCCTATAGGCTGCAACACATTACAGCTCCCTCTCTCAAGACTCTAGAATCTTCAGCCTTCTATAACCCCAAATCAACTAGGGTTTTTATTTTCCCACCTTTTCTTGACTCTACACCTTCCCCCTTAACTCTACTACTCCAAGGGTTCCCAAAAATGGTCATATATAGCCCTTTTTGGCGGCCACCAGCTTAATTTTGAGATTTGCATCTCCCTCCAAAAATAGGTCAACTTCACAGGGCCATAACTTTCAATCTAACCATCGGATTTTCAATTATAATACCTTTTCGGAAAGCTCTTGAAAAGACAGTTGTGCACAGCAATACCTAATTGGGTTTCCCACCAAATTTGAGGCCCATCCGGAGCCTCTAAGTGCCTCAAATTTGACTTTGAATATTTCAATAGGATTTTGGAATTTGAAATTTTAATATCTCACAAATGACAAATGATATTGAATAGATTTCTTCACCATTATCTTCAATTCACCATTCTGGAGGTCCGTGTAAGATTTTGTATACAATCATGCACAAATGCAAACTTACTAAAAATAGTAACCCTGCCAAATTTAGCCTTTTATTGAAAAGAAACAACATTTTTTTTAATTGATGCAAGATTGCTCTTACACCCTGGATGCTCCTACATCAGACACCTAGGGTAATTTGAAAAGTGACCCTGTCACTTCTCATGAGTTAGATGGAAACCAAAATAGTTAACCTCAATCTCAGATAACCATGATGAATCTTCAACATGCCTTCCTTTCCATTTCACCAAGTATTCTGTATACTGCCTGTTTCTTGTACTCTTACCCACACGACTATCCAAAATCACTTCTATCTCCTCCGTTGAAGTAGATGCCGGAATACTCCACTATTCTTCTGTTGGTCCATCCTCTATTCCACCTTCATGATATTCTGATAAATCAACAATGTTGAAAATAGGGGAAATGTTGATCTCACTCAGCAGCTCTACCTCATATGCATTTCCTGAATCATGTTTCTTCAAAATTCTGCATGGTCCAAATTTCTTCATTTTCAACTTATTGTATGTTCCAATTGGGAACCTTTCTTTTCTCAAGTGAACCATGACTTCATCTCCTACCTGGAATTCCTTATATCTCCTCTTCTGATCTGCCTTAGCCTTGTACTGAATATTCATCTTATTAATATGTTTTTTCACCTCTTCATGCAAATTCTTCATTTGTTCTGCAAAGTCTTCAGCCTTGGCACTTGTCTTTTCTCCTTTGTCCGGATTCCTTAACTCTGAAGCATTTCTTGGACTATTCCCATCTACAATCTAGAACAATGATTTACCAGTACTCCTATTGACAAAATTATTGTAAGCAAATTCTGCCTGTGGTAAAATCAAATCCCATCCCTTGGGCTTATCTTCTACTAAGCATCATAGCATGTTATCCAAACTCCTGTTCACCACTTCGGTTTGTCCATCAGTCTGTGGATGGTGTGTAGAACTGAGCTTCAAATCTGTCTTCATCTTCTTCCACAATGTCCTCCAAAAATAACCAACAAACTTGGTATCTCGATCTGAAACTATGCTCTTTGGTAGACCGTGTAATCTCACCACCTCCCTGAAAAATAACTCTGCAATATGAACAACATCATTAGTCTTCTTACAAGGAATAAAATGTGCCATCTTTGAGAATCTTTCCACCACCACAAAAATAAAATCATGTCCTCTCTGTGTCCTTGGTAAACCAAGAACAAAATCCATACTAATATCATCCCATGGCTTCTTGAGTACAGGTAGTGGCTGATACAACCGCATATTCTGACTTGTTCCTTTTACCATCTGACACACTCGACAACTCTACACAAATTTCCTCACATCCTGCTATAACTGTGGCCAATAATAATTTTCACCAACAATAGCAATGGTCTTATCTCGACCAAAGTGTCTAGCTAATCCCCCACTATGCTTCTCTTTTATCAAGTTCTCTCTCATGGAACTCCTCGAAATGCACAACTGGCTTCCTCGAAACAACATGCCATCTTGGATTATGAAATCCAACCATTTTGTCCTATCCAAAGTAATAGGTTCCAGACAAGCTTTCCAGGCCTCTGCAAAAACTGGATCTTCAGGATACAAACTTTTGAGCTCATAGAACCCAACAACCTCTATCTTCATTTCTATCAACAAATTTTGCCTTCTACTCAAGGCATTTGCAACTCTGTTGGACTTTCCACTCCTGTGCTTCAAAACAAAAGTATAACTTTACAAAAACTCAACCCATTTTAAGTGCCTTTGATTTAACTTTCCCTGACTATTAAGATACTGTAAAGCCTGATGATTAGTATATAAAACAAACTCTTTTGGCAACAGATAATGTCTCCATTTCTTCAAAGCCTGAACTATTGCATAAAATTCCTAATCATAAACTGAATACTTTTTCTTGGCATCATTAAGCTTCTCACTAAAATAGGCAATGGGCTTACCTTCTTGAGTCAAAATTGCTCTTATAGCACTGCCACTAGCATCACAATATACCTGAAATACCTTATTGAAATCTGGAAGTGCCAAAACAGGTTGCTCTGTGACTTTTTGCTTCAATGTATCAAAGCTTTTGTCTACTCCTTTAGTGCATCTAAACTCTTTTCTATCCCCTCTCATTGTCTCAATTAGGGGTGCACAAATGCTACTAAAATTCATGATAAACTTTCTATAAAAACTTGCCAAACCATGAAAAGATCTTACCTTGGAAGCACTCCTTGGCGTAGGCCATTCAATGATAGCCCTCACCTTCTCTGGGTCCATCTTAAGACCTTCCTCTGAGACAACAAATCCTCGGTATATCAACTCCTTCTTTGCAAAAATACATTTCTTCAGATTGATCAACAACTTCTCCTCCCCCAGATTCTCTAAAACTCTTCTAATATGCATCATATGCTCATCCCAAGTCTTACTGAAAATCAAAATATCATCTAAATAAACAATAACAAAACTTCCCAAAAATTCTTTCAATACCTCGTTCATGAGCCGCATGAATGTGCTCGGTGCATTGGTTAGCCCAAATGACATGACTAACCACTCATACAAACCCTCTTTTGTATTGAAGGCTGTCTTCCATTCATCTCCTTCTCTAATTCGGATCTGGTGATATCCACTCTTCAGGTCAATCTTTGTGAAGTACTTGGCTCCACACAAACAATCCATTATGTCATCCATTCTTGGCAATGGAAACCTGTACTTGATTGTGATTTTATTTATGGCTCAAGAATCTTTACACATTCTCCATTCTCCATTCTTCTTTGGTGCTAGTACTACAAGTACCGCACATGGACTTAGGCTCTCCCTTATCAATCCCTTCCTTAACAACTCATGGACTTGTCTGTTCAACTCTTCATTCTCTATTGGAGTCATTCTATGGGCTGCCTTATTTGGCAAACTGACTCCTGGTATCAAATCCATTCGATGACTTATCTTCCTCACTGGTGGTAAACCTTCTAGTACATTATCAAAGATAATGTCCTGAAATTCTTCCAACATATCTGAAACTTCTGTTAGTACATCTTCACATTTCTCTTGACTAATCTTAGGAATCAATGCAAAGTAATGACACTCATGCATACCCTCCAAAACTTTCCTACCATCTACCAAGCAAATTCTGGCAATACTACATACCTTTTCTTCCACCTCCTTCAAGGGCTTCAACTTGTGACGAACTCCATCCTTTGTTAGGGAATATGTGTTTGCACGACCATCATGGACAACGCTCCTATCGTACTTCCACAACCTCCCCAATAGCATATGACATGCATTCATTGGTATGATATCACACAACACCTCATCATGGTAGTCCCCAATTTTGAACTTCACTAAACACTGCTCATTGACCAAAGCTCTATGGTCCTTTTGCAACCATGCAATCCGATATGGATGTGGATGCTTTCTTCTTGTCAACTTCAACTTGTCAACCATCTCCTCTGAAACAAGATTGTCAATACTTCAACTGTCAATAATAATATCACAACACTTAACTTCACATTTGCACCTTGTGCGGAATAAACTCTTCCTCTAATTTGGTTCTTTCTCCTCATTCAACAAAGTTCTTTTGACAACTAGGGTTTCCCCCTTTCAGCATCTTCAAAATGCTCAAATTGTGCATCTTCATCTACATGTGTAACTCGTGCATTACCTTCAGGTCTTCTATTCATCCTTCCTTGATGTTGCAGACACTCGTATACTCGATGCCCTTCTTCTCCACATTGAAAACAAGTTCCTCAGAAACCTCCTCTTCTAGGTCCTTGCCCAGGTTTGCCTCTTCCTCTTCCTCTTCCTCTTTGCTCACCATTATTTTGGTCATGAGGGCGGTAGGTATTATCTCCTCTCTGATTTCGACTAGTGCTAGCTTCTTCACTTTTCTTTGGATCTTCATTTCGGCCTCCATAGGGACTTCCACCAATCCTTCTGCCTTGACCTCTTCCCCTTTGCTTGCTTTCAAATTTCTTATTTAGCTTCTCTTCCACCTTCAGGGAAAACTAGTATGCATCTTCTATGGTGGTCATTTTGACCAGGCTCAACTCTTCTTGAATACTTGGCCTCAACCCATTAATGTAATGGGCTACCTTCTCCTTGTTGGCCTCTCCATGGTCTGTCCTGATAGTGATCTTATAAAAATCTTCTGTATACTCCTTAACAGACTTGTTACCTTGCTTCAATCCTTGCAGCTTCTTCAACAACTCCATCTCATAGTCCATAGGAATGAACTGCTTCTTCAATTTCTCCACCATCCAATCTAATCTAGTAATATGTGCTTTTCCTCTTCTATTTCTGTCTAATTGGACCTCCTTCCACCAAATACTGGCATGCCCCTTCAACTTTGTCTTTGCAAACTTGACCCGTTCTGGGTCTTCCACATCTTCATACTTGAAATACTCCTCCATATCATTGATCCAATCAATAAGTTGTTTTGGATTCAAATATCCAGAATAGGTAGAAAATTTGATCCTGGGCCTCTTTCCAATCTTTGAAATGGCCCTCAACAACCTAACTTATGCAGGATCTCCTGCAGCTTCTTGTTCTTCCTCAGATAGCTCTTTTTCAGCTTCATCTTCGCTTTCCTCTCTCCTTCTCGACTCGAACCCTCTTCGCAACTCCTCTTGCAATGCATCGATTTGTCTTTGCAGGGTTCTAAAACCCTCTTTCATCAAAACATTCCTCCCACCACAGTTTCTTCGTGGAGGCATTTTGATCTCTACAGCAAACCCACAACCTCAGGTCCTGGTGCAAACTGCCTCATAGTTGGCGATCTGTCTACACACTCAGGAATCCTCTCTTTGATACCACTTGATGAAGGGGTAAATCATAAAACACACAATAACAAAAATTGCACATAGAAAATAGAATGATATTTTATTAATATGGGCAAAACTTTACCTTACAGAAACTCAAATACAATAAGAGGATGAATCCCCTACAGGCTGCAACACATTACATCTCCCTCTCTCAAGACTCTAGAATCTTCAGCCTTCTGTAACCCCAAATCAACTAGGGTTTCTATTTTCCCACCTTTTCTTGACTCTACACCTTCCCCCTTAACTCTACTACTCCAAGGGTTCTAAAAAATGGTCTTATATAGCCCTTTTTTGTGGCCACTAGCTTAATTTCAAAATTTGCATCTCCCTCCAAAAATAGGTCAACTTTGCGGGGCCATAACTTTCGATTCGACCTTCAGATTTTCAATTATAATACCTTTTTGGAAAGCTCTTAAAAAGACGGTTGTGCATAAGCAATACATAAAGGTAGACTGCTTGGGTTTCCCACCAAATTTTACGCCCATCTGGAGCCTCTAAGTGCCTCAAATTTGACTTTGAATATTTCAATAGGATTTTGGATTTTGAAATTTTAATATCTCACAAATGACAAATGATATTGAATAGATTTCTTCACCATTAGCTTCAATTCACCATTCTGGAGGTCCGTGTAAGATTTTGTATACAATCGTGCACAAATGCAAACTTACTAAAAATAGTAACCCTTCCAAATTAAGCCCTTATTGAAAAGAAACAACATTTTCTTTTGGTTGATGCAAGATTGCTCTTACACCCTGGATGCTCCTGCATCACAATTTCATGTGAAGTTGGGCTACCCATGGCTTTGATCCATGAAGGCAGTCCCCTCTATGTTTCACAAGTGCTTAAAGTTTCCATTTGAGGGATGTGTGCATGTTGTACATCACAGTCAGTATCGCCCCGTTGCTCGCAATGAACATTTTGCACTCAACTGCTTCTGGCCACAACCAGTTGGAGCTGCGAGACCTAGAGAGGACATATTTTTCTTATCATATCAGAAGTTCAAAGCAAAGAAAATAGCAGAGTTATCGCTTAGTAATATTCCCCCTAGTGATGTTCCCGAACCTCCTTGATCTTCTGAGGCTATAACTGTAATTCCTCTTGTCCCACAGGTAGTGAATGAAGTTAATCTTGGATCGAAGGTTCTTCCCCATCCCCAAGCGTTGGGTAGATATGCCAAGGTTCCCCCTCCATCAACCCTTCAAGGACAATGGGGAAACCTTCATGCACAAAATAGACCTCCCCGCAATCGCAATATTACTTTTATCCCACCTGCCTCTGCAAGGACTAGTGGTATTTCATCGATTGCGCAAGTTTTATTTACTGAGGTTTCTCAATTGCTTGTGGATGCTTCTATACTTCCACCTATTTTCCAAGTTGAGAAGGAAGAGCATCCCGCATTGAGGAACCCTTCCCCCATAGTCTCCTAGCCTTCGGTAGTTCCTCCTATTTCTTCTAATGTTCTTGAAGAAAAGGAAGAAAAGGAACCCATGTTGGAAGATACTACAATTCCCCTTAAAAACATCACTAATAATGCTAAAAGAAATAAGATTATGAGAGAAAGAAAGAAGTGTCGTCATGTTATGGCTCGCCTTGCCGTAGGAGAGGATAATCTCCCTCCTCACAAACATTTATCACCGATGGACGCCAAAGAGACAACTATCACCATTGTGTCTTCTACATAGAAAGAAGAAGCTTTGCAAGCCACTATGGAGCCTATTGTACTACATTCTGATAGTGAAGCCAAAGATAATACAGGTATGGCTCTTGTTCCTTATACCTCTTGTGCTATAGTTCCTCTTGCATCTTGTCCACTGATAAAAATAGATGATGAATTATATTAGGAGGAGGATGACTTGCTTTAGGTTGACTCACATGTGATGTATCTTATTTCCTTTTTTATGTGTGCATGTGATTGTGTTTCCCCCATGATGTGCTGCTTGATGCTTTATTTGTGTTTATGTGTTGTTAATCTCTCTTTGGATGACCCTTGACACCCTTGTAGGTGCAAGGATACAAAGGGACCTAAATCCATTGTGACTTTCTCTCTATTTGTATCATCATTCTTCTACATGTTGTAATTTATATTGTTGTTGTGTCCTTTGGGGACATTGTAAGGCATAGAATGTTTTCGACGTTCTCCCTTGTTTCAACCCAAGGGATTTTTATGATTTCATGTGATACTTCTTCCTTTGTCTCCGTAGTTCTACTAGCTAGCGGATGATGATAGTTCCAAATATATAGTCTTGAGATGTCTCCTATTACACAACCATTCCTATACTGAAGCTAGTTAAGTAGATCCCTTTGCGTTATTACTGGTTGCTTCTTAAATTATGTTTTGATTTATGTGGCACCTTCTTGCTATGCTTGGTATCATACCATGACTAAACAAGCCATTGTGTATCATGCTTGTAGCATCGCCTTGGTTTGCCTTTTGTGGAGGCAACCCCTTGGTGTGATGTAGTTCTTTGGAAACACATATATTATAGGCATGTTCTTCTAGAAAGCTCTCATGCTTGTTTTGTGACTTGTTGTACCTTAAAGCAATTGCTCCCGGATAGGAGTTAGCAATCACTTTAAGGTAGGGGCATGCATCATGCTATGCTCTCTTCTGGTTGCATATTTACTTGTTGGCAAGGAACTCACCCAGTGATTCAGTGGTCCTCACTAGCTTGTGATGTTTTCTCTTTGGTCCATGAGCCACCTAGTGCAACGTAGTTGGCTAGCCCATGTGCTTCATGTGAATTGTCATAGTCACCTAGTAATTCAGTGGTCCTTACTAGTATGTGATCCACGATGGCACTTCTTTCCACATGACTCCTAACGACATAGCAAGCTAGCGTCAGAAGTCATGTACCTTGTGTGTTTGTTTATTTTACGCATCATGTTTTCATGTGTTCTCTATGTGTATGCTTTGTGCCTTATGTGTATGATTCATGTTAAGTGCGTATGCATTATGTATTGTGTATCTTCCATGTGTATTCCTATATATGCTTTTAGTACTCCGTGTATGTGTGAGTTGTGTTACAATGTCTTATGTGTTTGGAATATCTCTTGCTTATGTGCTTGCAACCTTAGGATACTAAGTTTGGGGGATACATGTAGTCCACAACTTGGCGGAATTCTTTGGGCTTCTATGTTTGTGTGTTTTGTCCATCCTTTAGTATGTGTTCGAACGTAAGTTCATTCCCACACTAAAGTGGGGGCTAAATGTAGTGTCGTAAAATGTGTACACTAGAATTTTACACTTAGTTTAGCTCCTGGTTGGACCTATTTTGTTGCCTTTGTTAATTAGAACCTATTTTAACACCTTTTTGAGCTTTAAATGATAAAAATCTCGATCCTGATAAATAAACCCAACACAATCAACTTAGGGCTAGACTAAGCTTGCTATAATGCACACTTTCTAGAGTTTGTGGGATAACGGTCCAGGGCGCCCAAAGCACCTTGGTCCCGCTTGGGAATTTTAGCCCCACTTTTTGGTGTTGGCTTAGGACACTCCTATAATTTGTATTTGTCAGCCTAATTAAGTTTTATTTGTCGTAGGTGAGTGGGAATACATATTTAAATGTGTGTTGTAGTTCATTTTACACCTAGATGACCACGCGCTTATGAGAAGGAATTATCTTCTGATATTGTGTTCTATGCTAAAGTATTCTTCATGCTTGGAGTGTTATCTACTTGTGGATGCTATTGAAGTTTGTTTGCAAGATTTGAAGGAAGTTTGAAGACCTCTTCATCACTCTCCTTTGTTGGTGTAGGATCATGAGTCATCTTCATCAACTAAGGTCATCTCCTTTGTGATTATTTTCATCATTATCATTCATTATTCATCATATTGTTACAGATCTAGCCTCTGCCCTCCTAGGGCACACACTCTTGGATCTAATAATTGTTATAGTGGAGGTGGGAACACCAACACAGGGTTTGACTGAGGCAAACCCTTAAAAACAATGCAACATTTTCCTCTTTTTGTGTGTACAGGTTAGAGGAACATGTTTCAGGAGCTAATTTCTAGGAAGAAGGCAGAGCAGACAAGGTGCAAGTCTAGTGATATCAGAGTTTCTTCCAAACCCTAGAAAAGGCCTAAGGCACCCGATCGCCCCAGTCCTAGGCATTTTTTCTATAGAATCCAGGTTCTGAATCCTTCTCTAGCCTCTGCTATAGTTTTTGTTTGCTTGATATGTTTCTGACAGTTAGTTATAGTTTGTTCTTCATCTTCTAGGGTTTGATCACTAGTCTTAGCTTGCTTACTTGACTTTGGTTGAACTTGGTCAATCCATCTATATACAACAAAAGGGTAGAACCCTTGTGGTTTGCCTCTCCTTCTTGGATAGAAGCCAATCTTAGTTTGTGTCCTAATGTTTGTAGAAGAGGGGTTGACCTAATTTAACTCTTTAGGCTAGATCACTCTTTTCTACACTACAAATACTCTATACCCTCTTTAGCTTAGAAGTAGATTAGGGTTTCACATGCTCTCATGATCCATTATTGCAAACCAGGGAATATCCTAAGCAACATCAAATAGTTAAATTGTTACATAATCACGACATGCATTCCTACATCTTACACTTGTGTATAAAATGTTAAATGAAATCATCTATGGGAATTATAATAATGTAGTTATCTCTAGGCACATATGCAAGATCATAGTTATCAACTTTGTAGACACCTAAAAATGACTTGCCCCGCAAGCCACTTTCCTACATCCTCACATTACTAACTTATCCTTTCCCAATTAATTAAATAAAATCAATTTATTTAATTAATTTATCCTAAACCATCTATCCTTAACCATTAATCCTAAATCATCCACTTGTGATAAATTAATTCATCTAATTTGTCACTAAACCTTATAACTTCATTCCTTGTTAAATAAATAAATATTCCTAATATTTATTTGGTTAATTTATCCATATCCTAGTCATGATTAATTAAATAAATCATGCTTATTTAATTAATCTACCCTACCTTATAGTCTAAACCTAGTCTAGTTGAATAAATACCAATTATTTAATTAGCTACCCTAGCCTACATGAACCATAGACCTAAATCAATTCAATAAACCCTTATTTAATTAATTTTAACTCTTGATTAGCCCCCTCACTAATTTACTACAACCACATTAATTAAGTTAATCCCTTGATTAACTTGGTCAAACCTCACTTAACACCTTCTCCCACACCCCTCAAATAAAAAATTATCTTTTATTCCAAAGGGTCACATGACCCTTCCAACTCATCTTTCCTCTTTCATGTTAGATCTTTTCTCCATGCAAAGAGCTCACACATGTGTTTTCTAGATAAACACGTGTCACATGACTCACACACTCACCCATAAAATGGAATTTTTAACTCCACCTCACATTTATCAATAAACTTGAATTTTTAATTCAACACTCTCTCATGGAAATAAATTTTTAATTCATTGACATGTCTTAATCCAACTCTTCCCAATATGAATTTTTAATTCATCTTTAATCCTCATTATGCTTCCCAAGGTGAATTTAAAATTCAATTTTAATCTCAATCCTCCATCTTTGTTGATGAGATCTTACTCCTTAATCTCATCCTCTCATCTCAACCATTGATCTCAACTTTGAATCCTAGCCATTGGATTCAAATCCCCTCCAATTTTCCTATAAATACAAGGCCAACCCAAGCCATTTTAATAACTTCTCCTTGAATCCTTATGCTGTCCAAATTTCTCTCATCTCCTCTCATCATACCCTTACCATGCTAAACCCATCCCTCAATCCATAGCTAAATCTCATCTCATCCTTATCCCAATCCTTAGCCAAATATCTCTCATCTCCAAATCATATTGTGTTAAACACTTAAGAGAAATCCACATACACAAATCTATCAACTTGGGTAAAGATAGGAGACTTTGGGTGCATTCTCCTCAACCTTATCAAGGAGTGAGGTATCTTCAAAGGTATACACATTGTTATTTTGTTTGATTTTCATGTTTTATTTCCTTTGATGCTTTCTCTTATCTTATTTGGCATGCTCGGTGGGACCACTGGTCTTGAATCTAATATTTTATTTGAGTTTTCTTGAGGATTCTATCATCACAGGTTGTTTTAGCGCATTCAGCTCTCAGGTAAGCGCCATCAATTACTGCTTCAGTTCCATTAGAGTCTCTATTAGTGCCATCGAGTGCTCTATCAGCGCTATCAACACCTATTTTAGCGCTATTGGTGCCTGTTTCAGCACCATTTCACATGACAGCAACAAAAGTTTTCTTATCTCACATCACTTCTAACATCTAATTTTTCACTCATTCTTGCTTGCAGGGTTCTGGTTTTCTATTTTAACAGAGCTTCTAGGCCTTTAGCTTTTTAAAAACCACTTAATCTATCTCATCTTGAAAAGAGCATTTAGATCTAACCTAATCTTGCATATCTCACATCATTTGCTCTATTTTTGGACTGAAAGATTGTTGTTTATTCTTGCTAGACTAACCTTGTCTGTCCTTTAACATCACATCTTGATCATTTGGAAGGAAGAAACCTCTGTTTTTGTGCAGGTATGCCTTAGTCTATTGTTTTAGCACTATTAATGATATGGTGTGGAGTTTAATCAATCTCCAAGTGGGAGATTGTTGTTATATGGAGCCTAATCAGACTCAGAGGTTAAATTTACCCTACTTTTATTGGTGCAATTTCCCCCCAAATTATTAATGGGTAGTTCCCCCAAGATGGGATCAAGGGGCAGCAGGAGTTATTTTTCTATTGGCCAACATAAAAAAACCCCTATTTTTGTAACCGACATAAGGCTTGATAAAAGCAGCTAAGGGTTAGGGTTTCTGTTGATGTATTGTAGCATTTTGCAGTGATATTGAGTTGCAAGGATTGCTAGTTGTAATCGGTTTGATTTACTAGATAATAATATTGGACTCTCTGTTGGTGGATGTAGCCCAAGTTTGGGTGAACCATGTTAAAACTTGTCTCTTGCTATTATTATTTTTGTGTATTTTCATTTCTCTATTTAATCTTTATTTGCATTTTATTGATATCTTCTGCCAGCTAACCCTAACAATCAACACCCAAAACGGTGCCATCAGACTCTGTGATAGAGTCTGTAGGTATCAAATATGACTTTATCCTATTTTAGCGCATTTGGTTAATATTTTAGCGCCATCAACTAGTTTAGTAAAATCAACTAGTTTAGTGCTATCAGTGTTTGGTTTAGCGCAGTTAGCTTCATTAGCGCCATCTATATCAGTCTTAACACTTCATCTATTTTAGTGCTATTGGTGCCTCTGTTAGCACTATTAGGGTCTATCTCAGCACTATTAGGGTCTATTTTAGTGCTATTATCCTCTGTTTTAGCACTATCTGCAGACTGTTTATCACTATGAGTTTGTCTGTTAGTGCTATCTGTTGCTGCTTTAGCACCATTTTTGTGACAGAATCTATAAGATTTTGAAGGGATCTAACATCTTCTTGTAGGTACCCAAAACATTTATCTAAGCATCATTTATCAAACTATTGACATCTTGTGTGCAGATTCGTAGCCAAAGTATCATTTTATCACTAGCTTAGTTGCACTAAGGTTAAAGTAGAGGTTAATGAACTTTGCTTGCTATGTCTTTGTTTGCTTGTAGACATATTCTCTCCCCTCGCACCTTAGGGTGATCTTGGGTGATCAAAAATCTACTTGCAAACTATCTTTGTTTATCTTTGTATCCTGAAGGGGTCACCTTTTGCATATGCTCTCCCCTTGTGCCTCATGTGATCTTGGGTGATCAAAAGCAAGGGTGGTTTCATCTTAGGAGGCCTGCTTGGTGATTTCATCCCCCTAAGGAATGACCTCAACCACATGTACCAATAAGATATTTCAAAGGGGGAGAAGGAAACTTGTACCCCAATCTAGTTGCATTGTCATTGGGACAACCTTGGGACCCCAAGTGATTCCAGAAACAAGGTGAAGTGGTGCTTTCTTAACCACTTGGTGCCACATCCTTTCAATGGACTAGTGTTCATAGTTTGTGCTTCACGTACCTTGCATATATCGAGGACTCCCTAGAAGCTCATTCAATCCTAGCTTAAGACCTCTTGGCCATATGAGATTGTGATGCATTGGATACCTATAGAGACTAGAAAGTTACTCATCGCACAAGCCATGTTGATTTTATCATCAAGTGCATATGCCCTCTAGAAACGAACATGCATGTCACATATGCTCTCCCCTCACAACATAAGAATGATCATGGGTGATACAAAATGGTTATGGGTGATACAAAATGGTTAGCTCCTCATGGGACTTGCACATCACACCTACATAAAGCAACAAGATGAGCTCATAATCTTGTATACACCCACTTGAATAATCTAGGGATGTTCATGTGAATGGCATGTCTTCCATGTGAAAACTCATGAATCAAAAAATTAATTTTATGCATTGAAGTCAGCCATTGTGTCTTTCTTGCTTGCATTATCACTTGCCAAGATCTTAGATCCAAAAAAATCAAACATTCCATCAAAATCCAACAACTTTCAAACCTTCAACAACCATTTAGCACTATCAGTCCTTCGTTTAGTGCTATCAGAACATATGTCAACGCCATATATCATACCCTATTTTAGAGCTTTCAGTCAATCCTTAAATGCTACCATCAATCTGTTAGTGCCATTAGGCCAACTGTTAGCACTATTGGGCCAAACTTTAGCGCCATCTTCTCCCATACCCAAAATCATCCACTTCATCCTAATCATTATCCTAGTCATCCAAATCCTTCATCCAACCCATCTCTCCAAATCACCTATCCTAATCATACCTTTCATCCCAATCCAAATTCATATCAACCTTAGATCCTATCTTTTATCCACTTCATCATCCTAATCATCTACCTTATCCACATCATCACCCAATCATCTTATCACTTTCATCCACATCGTCAAATCCTATCCTAATCACATCTACCTCATCCTCAATCAACCACATCATCATTCTAACCAACTATCCAATTCATCATCCAATCAAATTGACCTTATCCAACCTCATCCAAATCCTCATCAAAACTATCCCACATAAAAAATACTCAACATCTTCCAAACCTTCATCAAAATCCTAATCTAATCCATCTATCCCTCATCCAACATCAATCAACCTTCATCCAAAACCAATCTCCAAAACGTCATCCATCCAAGTCTTTTAAACCATAATCCAAATCCAATCCAAAATCAACATCATCCCCAACATCATTAAACATCCAAAATCAAACATCCCTACCCCCAATCCTTGATCAACAAATCATCATTTGAAAATAAAAAATTGGTTAAGGACTTAGTTTCTTTCACACCCCATCAACCTTTCATCCAAAATCCCCATCACAACTATCCACATCATTATCAAAATCCTCTAACATCATTATCAAAATCCTCCAACATCATCATCAAAATCCAAATCCAAATCAACCCAATAAAAAATTCAAGACCTTAGTTGATCATCATCAACCTTTATCCAAAATTGCTTGAGATCATTAGTCTATCTTAAGTAAGTCATCCAATCAAATTAACCCAATCAAATCTATTGCTTAAGTGTCTTAGTCTACCTTAAGCATAGAAAATTGTCAATTATCCATCAAGCCAAAATAAATCAAAACAAATCATCCTAAGGTCTTGAAATTTGATCCCCAACATCACAATCATCCATTATCCAACATCATCTCATATCCTTCCATTAACATGGATCCTTATGTAGCAATGCAACAATTATAAAGACTTAGGAAAGTCTATGAGAATATGGATCCTAATGCTAAGGAAAAATGCAAAAATGTCATTAATGATATACCCTTAGCACATCTCATCATTGGAGACTCCCAAGCTCCTAATTCATCCACATCATATCAACCTTCAACTTCATATCAATCTTCATCTCCTTATACATCCATGCCATCATACCTATCCAACCAATCAATACCTCCAACTTATCCATCCCCCAACCTTTTTCATGCTAACTTTGATCAAGGGAACGCCAACCTAGCACACCTCATGGATGAAATTCAAAGCTTACATCAACAACCATTTCCCCATGTGCATCCCCCAGCTTACAATCCATCAATCCCTTCAATCCCTCCATCACAATATCCCTCCAACCTTATCAACCTTAATCCATTATCCTATGTGTATCTCAATCCATCAATCCCTATCATCCATCCACTATCTAATCCACCATCAAACCTTCCAAATCCTAAGCCAACAACCAAAGATTCCTTAAATAATCTTCTCCAAAGAATGTTAGCGAAAAACCAAAGCCAAGCTATGGAGTCCTCCACTCATCCTATGGCATCCCATGCCTCTCCAACACCACCATGTAATCCAATGCCTATCCTTGAGCCTAACCAAGAACCATCACTACATAATCCCATTATCCTTTCATCCAATCCTAATCCTGATCCTACACCATCCACCATCATTATCCATCCATTATATTGTTCATCAACCCATACACTCATGAAGGATGTCATCCAATGGCTATTAGCAAGGAATCAAACACTGTCATGCAATCCAACACCCATCCAAGAACCTATCACTCCATCCAAGAACCTATTACATCTATCCAAGTCACTTCCACTTCTATCCAAACACATGAGCTATGTCAAGAGTCAAATCCAAAGCATGTTGAAGCATCAACCCCCCATACTAATCAAGATCTAAACATCCCATCTAATCTCATCCCTAACCCCCTCCTATCTAATCCCATCCCTAATCCCCTCCCATCTAGTGATCACTCTATCCACATCAACCCCATCACTTCTACTCCATCCTCTTATCCACTTGGGAAAAGCACCTTCATCCATGGTGGCTCCCTCGTAGGAGGTGAATAACTTCCATCCACCACCTATCCTTCTCCAACAAATAATGGAATCACGTCTTATTTCCAAAGCACCAAACATCCCATTGCATGTCGCATACTCGAAAACATGAAATATCAAGGCAAAGGTTTAGGCCTTCATGAACAAGGTATTTTGGAACCCATCCACACCACATTCCATCCATCCTCGCATGGCTTCGGCTATACATCCCAAGGAAAACAATCCACCCATGTTGGTAGCATCCACACACCTCGTAAAGCATCTTATTCTAACTCCAAATCTAGTGCACCTCATCGTACCTACAAATCATATGTCACCATCCCTCCTCCATCTTCATATCATGAGCAAAATCATGTGACCATACACATCCCCCATCAAATTTAGCTCCACTTCTACCAACTCCTAACATTCCCATCCTCAAATCCCCTTATCCTCCCATCCTCCCAACTCCTAGTATCAAATCCTCTTATCCTCCTATCCTTCCAACTCCTACTATCCCTATCTTCAAATCCTCTTATCCTCCTATCCTTCCAATTCCTAATATCCCTATCTTCAAATCCTGTTATCCTCCTATCCTTCGAACCTCCATCCAAAAATCTTGATCCCCTAAAATCCCTCATCATGACCAACCAAAGAACACATCATCCAAACATGCAACTTCCACCAAATCCATGAGATTCCAAAATAAAAATTCCAATGCCTCCATCCATAAAGAAAAAGATACACAAAATCCTAAAGATGCTATCCCTTCCAAGCAAAATAAAAAATCCAAAAGGCTATCAACGCCCACACCATCAAAAGGAAAAGTAAAAACAAAAATGATGTGGGTCCCCAATAAAAAATCAAGTAAAGCAAATGAGGCATCCACATCTCATTCCACCCCAAAATCCCAAACATTCCGATCACCATCTAAAAATCCCATAAATCCTAAGTCCATTTGGGTCCCTAAAACCCCAAATAGGCCATCCAAAAATGCCCTATCCCAATCCCCATTACTAACCACTCCACATCCAAAATATAAGCTTCAAATACATGATGGTGTGTGCAACCATTGATCATGGTTCCCATTCACCCCATGTGATTCACACATACTCCCATCCTCTCATCTTACATCCTCTATCCTACATATCCCCCTCATCATATCCCTATGGTCCATGCTTTTGCATAATCCACATCATAATCCACATAATCTATCAACCTCTATCCATCCATAATCCATCTCACAATCCACCATCCATTCCATCTTCTCCTATCTACTAACTATCCAACATGGGACAACATTCTCCTTTCTAAGGAAATAGAAGCTAGAGTCCCCATTCCACCAAAAAAGCAAAAAAAATAAAAAATAAAAATAGTAAAGAGAAAAATCTGTCCAATGGTGAAAACCACTCCTTGTGGCACCTTGGGCAAGTACCATGATGAAAACCCCTTGTGGGCATCATGTGTAATCCCTTCTCCATCCATTTTTAATCCCATACTTGGGGGCAACCTCATGTCCTTCATCCACATCCATAATATCCTCTTGCATATCCTATCCATTATCTATCCTTATTCCATCACATCCCTATCTTATCCCTTGTTCCTATCCTATCCTATCCTTATTTGCCATCCTCATCCTATTGTCTCCCATCCATCTCATCTACTACACCTTCCTCCTTAGATCTTGATAAAGACTGGGGAAAAATATCAAAAACATGCTTTGGACACCTCTTGGCATATGTCCCCTTCTAAGCATATCCTCCATCCACCTATCTACTACAAAATCCATCTATCCCTTTAAACATGAGCCCATCATGCAAAATCCTATGCATCATACCTAGAGTGGGGCATATGATTCCTATTTGATGTAGTCTTTGGAGATCATCCTGAACCCCTCCATCTATCTAACATGCATCCCTATCTTATCCCTTGTCCCTATCCTATTCTATCCCTTATCTCTATCCTCCATCCATCTACCATGAATCACCTATCCATCACCTTTCATCGCCAATCCCCCTATCCAACCCCATCACCTTCACCTCTAGACTTGGTGTTCCCTTGTCATTGGTATCTAGCGCAAAGGCTATCTAAATGTAATCCAATGCCATCCCATAATAAAACCATATCCTATCCAAAACATCAAAATCCAAAAACATCACAAAATCACCAAAATCCAAAGAAATAAAAATATCCCCAAAAATCCCAAAAACATTAGAAAATACAAAAAGCCCAACAACAATCATTTCAAAATCATCCAAATTATCCAAATCATCTTAAAATATCCAACATCATCATCACAAATCAAAACTACATATCATCACCATACGCATCTTAGTGTGCCTTGATCCCATGGATATAGGGTATGTAGGTAGTCTAGAATACGAAGGAAGTTTCTAGTACTCAGACACATAAGATGCACCCATCCAACCCACTTGGATGGTCCCTATCTCCTGAGCTTACATTCGCTATGCATACTATCAAAAGTAGCATCCCTTATCAAAAATTATTTCTATCAAATCAACATCAACCACAACTTATAGGCTATATCTTGAGCCCATCCTTTGAATTATCCTAATCATCCATTGATTCCTGCCTTAATGGATATATCGTTCCTACAATAGGCATAATCCATCAGTCATCATCCATCTTGGAAAGAGATACAATGGCTATTTGTTTGGTCGGTTGGTCTTTTGGTTATTGATTTTTATCTTTTGTCCTATTCGAAGATCACATCAAAACTACCTTGATCTCACTATATCATGGTATGTGGTGAAAACATCTAGAATGGGGCATAATCATTTCTTTTGTATGTTGTGCTTGTGGGTTGGTCTCATTACTCCAAGCTAGTATTCATATCTTGTGAATCGTAGGGTTGGTTCTAGCATATTGATTTCCTTGTGCATCTAAGGTTCATCATACCTTTTGTGTATTAAGGGCTTATGCTATGAGTCCCCTTCCCTCATCTAGAAAAGGTTGTACTATCTTGGGCATGCATGTGATCATCCTTTTGTCTGCGTGTCTAGTCCATGTAAATGTTGGATATACATCATCACCCTAGTCTTCTATACCTTGGTGAAAATATCCTCTTTGCTATAACAAACCTAGGATTTCTCTAAATCATTTCAACACAATAATCATCCATCAAACCCTTCCAACTCATCTATCCTATCCACACAACTACCTCATACCAACAACCAAACTTCCATTCCATCCCTTATCCTACCAATCTGTTTCATCCATTTCGAGAGCACACCCGTGTTCTTACAACCACTTGTCCTCTCGAGGGGGCATCACCTCCACCAATCATCCTTTTTCTATCCAATCCAATACTATATTTAAACTTCTTTGAAATAATGTTACTTAATCACAACACCATTTCAAAGAGGGGCAAAATGTAGACACCTGAAAATGACTTGCCCCACAAGCCACTTTCCCACATCCTCACATCACTAACTTATCCTTTACCAATTAATTAAATCAAATCAATTTATTTAATTAATTTATCCTAAACCATCCATCCTTAACCATTCATCCTAAATCATCCACTTGTGACAAATTAATTCATCTACTTTGTCACTAAACCTTACAACTTCATTCCTCATTAATTAAATAAATATTCCTAATATTTATTTGGTTAATTTATCCATCTTCCTAATCCTAATTAATTAAATAAATCATGCTTATTTAATTAATCTACCCTACCCTATAGCCTAAACCTAGTCTAATTGAATAAATACCAATTATTTAATTAGCTACCCTAGCCTACATGACCCCTAGACCTAAATTAATTAAATAAACCCTTATTTAATTAATTTTAACCCTTGATTAGCCCACTCACTAATTTACCATAGCCACAGTAATTTACTATAGCCACACTAATTAAATTAATCCCTTGATTAAATTGGTCAAACCTCACTTAACACCTTCTCCCACACCCCTCAAATGAAAAATTATCTTTTATTCCAAAGGGTCACATGACCCTTCCGACTCATCTTTCCTCTTTCATGTTAGAGCTCTTCTCCATGCAAAGAGCTCACACATGCATTTGCCAAACAAACACATGTGTCACATGACTCACACACTCACCCATAAAATGGAATTTTTAATTCCACCTCCTCACATTTATCAATAAACTTGAATTTTTAATTCAACACTCTCTCTCATGGAAATGAATTTTTAATTCATTGACATGTCTTAATCCAACTCTTCCAAAGATAAATTTTTAATTCATCTTTAATCCTCATCATCCTTCCCAAGGTGAATTTAAAATTCACTTTTAATCTCAACCCTCCATCTTTGTTGATGAGATCTTAACCCTTGATCTCATCCTCTATCTCAACCATTGATCTCAACTTTGAATCCTAGCCATTAGATTCAAATCCCCTCCAATTTGCCTTTAAATACAAGGCTAACCTAAGCCATTTTAATAACTTCTCCTTGCATCCTTATTCCATCCAAATTTCTCTCATCTCCTCTCATCATACCCTTACCATGCTAAAATCACCCCTCAATCCATAGCTAAATCTCATCCCATCCTTATCCCAATCCTTAGCCAAATATCTCTCATCTCCAAATCATATTGTGTTGAACACTTAAGAGCAATCCACATACACATATCTATCAACTTAGGTAAAGCTAGGAGACTTTGGGTGCATTCTCCTCAACCTTATCACGGAGTGAGGGATCTTCAAAGGTATAAACATTGTTATTTTGTTTCATTTTCATGTTTTATTTCCTTTGATGCTTTCTCTTATCTTCAAACTTAATAAGAGGTTTTACAAGTATCTAGTTAGTCTTTGACCTAGTGACAAATATAGGGGTCAAGCATACATTAGGTATAGCTACCATTGTTTCAGCCATGATTCATCTTAACCAATTAGATGTCATGTTAAGGATACCTCTGAGAACAACCTTTTAGGTTTAGTTGAGCCCAAAGTGAAGGAGAGCATGCCCACTCTTAGCAATTGGCCTTTAATCATCTATAGTCTATTGATGAGCCCTTGTCTTACCCTCTTGACAACAAGTCCCTAGCCTTGAAGGTAATAAAATACTCTAGGATTGTGGATCTATGATTTTAGGACACAACACTTCCTTTATTAATTATTACTTTGCAACATTTCCCTTCTATCTTACAAATTGTATTGAATAAATTCATTCATTGTGTTAGTTCCTCACTATCCTCATTATTAGGTTTTAACAATACTCTTTACATCAATAATGACACCTTTTTCTAGTCCATTCATCGACTTGGTGATCCAATTGATTCTTCATCTACATGTGTGACTCTTATGGTTCCTTTAGGTCTTTTGATATTATTTCCTTGTGATTGGGGACACTCAATTCTCTGTGACCTTCAATTCCACAAATGAAACATGTTACCATGGAATGATCTACCACCTCCACTTCCAAATTCACCTCTACCTTGTTAAACATGAAATATTCTATTATTGTGGTGAGAATTATACCTATTTTTCTTCTACATCATCTGGACCTTGTTCTTTACTGCTAATATGTATTCTACATCTCTATAATCTTCTACCTCTTCCTCTTCATTCAATTTGTCAAATTTGAAATCTCTTATTCAACTTGTCTTCTACCTTCAAGGAAAATAGGTATGCTTCTTCAAATGATTGCAACATCATCATACTTGATTCCCCTTGGATGTTTCCTATCAAACTATTGATATATCTTGTACCTTTTCTTGACCAACTTCATGATGACCAACTCTAATTGTCAACTTGTAGAATCCATTAATATAATCTTTCACATTCATATCTTTTTGCTACAAATTTTACAATCTCTTAAGCAAATATAGTTAATAGTTTATGGAAATAAACTTAGTCTTCAACTTAGATACCATCCTATCCCAATTTTTAATATTTTATTTTCCTCTTCTATTTCTTTCCAATTGTACTTCTTTCCTCCATAATGTAGCATGACCTTTCAACTTTGTGTTAGCAATCTTCACTCTTTGTGGCTTTGAGGTCCCTTTGAACTCAAAGTATTCTTCCAATTTAGTCAACCAATATATCAATTCTTTAGGATTCAAAGTCCCAAATAACTAGAAATGTCAATTCTAGACCATTTACTAATTTTAGAAATATCCTTTTGCATTCTTACTTCATCTTGATCTTCTTCTTCATCATATAATTCTATAGTTGGTTGCTTCCATTTTCTCTTTCAACTTCCTCATCACTTTCACCATCTCTAGGTATGTGACCTCTGTTCTCATCTTCTTCAATAACATCTAATTTGATTTGGACATTCCTCATCATATCAAACATTTATTCTATCCTTCCTACAATGTTAGCAACACCTTGACCTCTTCCAACACTTCATGGAGGCATTCTAACTTAGGTATGGTGCAAACTGTCTAAAAATTTGATAATATGTTTACAACCAAGATTCGTTTCGATAACTTCTACCCAAAAATTCAATATTAGAAGATATCTTCTCCTCCTTTAATACTTAAAAGTTAACTCTGATACCACTTGATGTAGTCATGGAAAAAGGATCTAATTAAGGATTATCCAACCATGTAGCCTAACTCAAACTCTCAAAAAGAATTTAAATACTCACACCAAGTGTATATCATATAAGAAATATGTTGATGAAAACTTTATTGATTAACATTCTCAAAATACATCAATATACTCTATTATTAAGGCTTAAAATTGCAATTAGGCCTTAGCCTTGAATTACAATCACAAACTAAGACATACAAGTGTGTAGTCTTCCAAATATAATAATTAGGAGCATATATTCTTTCCAATTCTCTTCCTAAACTTCCATACCTCACCCTTAGATTCTTTCCAACCTTATTATTACAACCCAAAAAAACTCCCCTGTAGTGGAGAAAGTTGCTATTTTATAGAGAAGGGTGATATAGTGATCTTGTAACAACAAAAATGTAGTACATTGCCTTATGCATATAGGATAGGGATCATAAGTCTAATATTAAATGATATCACCTTTGATTCTACCTTGGAATTGGATGGCTTTCTTATGAAACATGTAAATGGCCCTCTGTAAGTGCAACAAGCTATAAGCTTCCAAACTTGACATGGTCTTAACCATGTACCTATATAGGACCAATATTTCCATAAGTTACATTACCTTTTGACACAAGTTTCAAATTCATGGCACATAATATAAATAGGCCTTCCTTAAGATGGTTTTGCAAGCCACAACTTACAATAATGCATTAAATACAAAATTACACATGTAGTCATGCTTAGGACACACTTAATATGCTTTGATTAAATTCTAAAGGTGTTCTGATGAACTAACTACACCACATAGAAAGTGTAGACACCTAAAAATACACAATTCTTAGGCCCATTTTCCTGTCATTATAACCTAGTCCCCTTCCCACTTCACATGATTTAATAAATATTACTTTATTAAATCTTTCTTTTTCCACTCAACCACCCAAAAAAAATAACAAGAATTACAATAATTTTATTCTCCACCTTCCATTTCATAACTATCTCCCAAATTTTTTTTTTATTTATAAAATTACCTTTAATCTTCCACCATCCATCTCTCAACTAACTAACCAACTCAATCCTCACCCTTGATCTCTCAACAGATCTCCACCATTTATCTACCCATCTGAAAATCTATAAATGGACCCTTATGTGAGACATTTTTAGATAATCAATAAAAAATGCAACGTCATGCTACTATTGTGAGAAACCACATTCCATCCTTCATCAATAACAAAGATTTGGAGCACAACTACCTTTGGTGCAATAGGATCGTATGTGGGTGAGATTTCTTCATTTATTTAATTTACATTTTATCAATTCCTTTGCTTAAACTGAGGTGTAGGTAGATGTTGAATAGGGTTTCGATTGTAATGATTTGAATCATGTTTTTATTCACATTTTCTTATCACATTTTTGGCATGGCCAATGGGACCTTCTCCCTCTTTAACCTTTATTTTTCAGGTTTTGCTAATCCAATCTTGTAGGTTTTCATTCTTTTTTGGAGAAATTTGGGGGTGAACTTTTATAGGGAACTACAATTTGGGCAAAGGTGAAGAAAAAACACTAATTTTTTGAAGACTCACTTATATATTTCAAATGGATTTGATTTTTTCTACAATTTTGTATTGAATTTTTAGGATCATCTAAGAAAGATACTGTCCAAAATTAGGTTTAGATCATTGATATTGAGTGAGTTATTTCAATTTTAAGATTTTTTATAAATGTTCTTTCTAGAATGCAAATAAAAAAATTGACATCTTTACATTTTTGGAAACTTCACCAAAATTTATCATGGGTCTATTCTTTGCATTTTTATTTTTGAGTCTAAAAACATTATAAAATAATTGGATCTAAGTTGAGTATGTGGTAGAAATCTAGAAACCCTAGTTTCAATGGGCCATTCAATCTTGTAATGAGCATATCTTTTGCATATAAAAGACTATTTTAATGATTTTTTTGAAATTGATCAAAGAATCATAAGGAATACTATGATAACCTATGTTTTGTTACGTCATAAAATTATTTCCTAATTTTTGTAGGGCTTTAAATTTTCATTTCTAACACATTTCTTGCAACAAAATCACTTGTCCAAGGTCATTTCTAAAAAGTTACTAACTCATTTTGTGCAACTATGTTTGTTGAAGACCATCTTTTAATCACTAGTTTAGTTATACACATTATATGCTTTAATGGGAAATGCTCATTGTTTGTTGTGCTTGTGAGAACCTATAAGTGTGTATACTCTCTCCTTGCACTGAAAGGTGATATTGGAGATCAAAAACACTTCCTTGTTCTCTTTTTGTTGTGTTACTCCTAAGAAATCAAGTTGTGTATGCTCTTCCTTCACACCACAAGATAATCTTAGGAACTAAAAGCACTTGATCTTCTTTCCCTTTAGCAGACCTACCCTAAGAATTCATTACCTTGAGGGATGAACTGAACCCTCATGTTCCAGTGGGGTATACAAATTTGGGATAGAATCAAAAGACTCTCCCATTGGGGGACACTTGTTTCTTTTGGCTAAGCTTGCAAGAAATTTATACCTTGCAAAGTGAGGGAGGAGAGTGGGTTACCCTCTTGAACCATACTATTGGTTCACAATCTGACTGGATGCTTATTCCTAGCTATCCCTACAAGGTAGCCATCAATGATCAATAGGATCTCTGGGCCAGCGGCCAACAGTATAGGAGATAGACTCTATAATATCTCCTCTTCTTCTTTAGGCTCTGCAGAACCAAGGGGGGTATTCCCTATTCAACATCCATGAGATATGCTTATGGACTAACTGGGATGTTGATACAAAGCAGATAAATCCTCCTTTATGTAGACCAAAACTGTGAGATAAGTGCAAAGGGGCTAGCTTTGGGCATATTTTCAGTTGTAGATAGAGGATTTGGGTCCTAAACTACTCCTAAAGTCCTAATGGTTTGATTTTGAAGTTTAAGTTTGATTTTATGTGGATGCAAAACTAGGACCTTGGGTGTAACCTCAATACAAGACTAGATTGGTGCCTATCTAGGGCTCGGAGTTAGTAGATGTATACATGTGAATGGCCTGCATGAACATATACCAAAGACTGGATATCAAGGGGTTTTGTGGTATCTGCCTTACAGATACCTCCCAAGATAGGGTATCCTGTTAGCTCTACTTACAATATCCTCACTGCAATATATTGTTCCTGACCCTTGATCTAAAACATTTAATCTACTCCTTGAGTAGAAGTAAGAAATCAAGCATTCAATACAACAACCCTGTATTCTAGAATCATAAACACCCCTTAGATGCTCAGACTCAGAAGAAGAACATACTCAGTTTGGAGACACATAACAGAACACATGCAATATAGCATTACTCATTTAGATCAACATGATATCAGTGGATTAATGCAAAAAAACATACAACATGAGACTCATAAACTCACAAGACATCCAGAAAAGGGCCACCAAAGAAGTTGTATTGTGTCACAGCACCCAAAATTTTGTCTAGTTTCCAACCACAAAAATGAGTAACACGGCCTCCTATATATAGCAGGAGGGTGCACCCAGCATTAATTACATGGCAAAAATCAAAAGTCTGCCAAATACAATTCATTATGAGGAAATGGCGCTCAAACATTGAATGCAGAAGGTGGAGGAGGAGGCAGGAAGGGGTCTCGAGCCACGCGCCACCACCTGGGGATCCTCAACTTCAATCGGGTACTAGATCTGTCTATATCGTCGCCCATACCCTATAACATCTGCCATTAATGTCCACCTACTCGCGGTCCTGGGAATGCAGCGGTCACATGATTCCTTGAAAGCTTTTCACGCCAAGAATCATGATCCTGATATTTCAAATTTGGTAGGAACCAATTATCCCACATGCATTCCACAGCAACCTCCTCATCACTTTATAAACTAGGCCATGAACAAACATGATGTCGGTGCTTTTGCTCCTGATGACACCAGCTTAAACCCCATCATGATCCTCCCGCATGATATTCCAACGTTTAATATCACCCCGATATTTCATATCATCTTGATATGAAATATCACCCCGCGAGCAATATCATCCTGACCGCATTACCTGATCCTTAAAAGTGCATGATGGCCAACATCATCATGACGACCACCCAGTGCATCCCACCAATTTTGATGACATCATCATCATATTCATACCGTGCACCTCCTCATATCCAGATGACGTCACCACCATATCGGGGCACGAATGATATTTGTAAAATGACCTGATATTTCAGAATATCACCCCCCGCAGAAAAATTAGGGTGCACTGTAGCTTCATTGTAATATCAGGGTGATGTTTGAATATGATTGATATTTGGATATATCACTCCCGCCTTCAAAAAATGATGAAGCCGTTAGACAAGCGGATATCACCCTGACATAGGAATGATGTTAGCAGCATCAGGATGATAATTGGAAATATGATGATGACCTCCTCTGAAGAAAATATGATGCTGACATTGAAAAATGCTGAGGTCCGAAGACTTAGAACTTTTTGGATTTTGGGAGGGTGCTTGCAGATTTATTACTTGAAAACCTGACAACTCATGCAAGCACCAACACTGGCTCCGACTGGGGACATGCAGGCACAAGGCTACAGCGAGAACCAAATCACCTCCGGGCAGACCAAGCAAAACACAAAAAATGCACAGCCGACCATACAGGGAAATTTACAAATAATCTACAAGTGTGCACAGAAAGAGGTACTTATGCAAAATAAGCTTTGAGGAATTGAACGTGCATAGGCAATTCCAGCATCTTACCATCCAAGGCTTGAAGAAAGTAGGAGTCCCCTCCATGAGTATTGCTAACCTAATATGGGCCCAACCATAAGGGCTCAAACTTACCATGCTTACCCTTGTCTTGACCTTTTGCATTCCAAATGAGGACGAGATCACCTACCCAAAAATTTCTTTCTATAGTCCTTTTATCAAATAGATATTTAACACCCTATTGTTTCCTAATGTTTGCCTTGTGTGCCTCCCTTCTGGTTTCATCTAGTGCCACCAACTGATTTATCCTCTCCGTCATTGGATCTTTAATCTCCTCATCATTTTCTTGTATGAACTTATAAACTGGTAGGAAGTTATTTATAGGCAATCTAGCTGCTACACCATATACTAACTCAAAAGGTGACTTCTTAGTGGCTTTCTTTACAGTTACTCTGTCAGCCCATAATGCCATCTTCACCTTTGAATCCCATGCTCTCTTGCTTTTGTCTACCATCCTTTTGATGATCTTCATGAGGCTCTTGTTACTTGACTCTGCTTGACCATTTCCCTGAGGATGATATGGTGATGCATATGACAAGTTAATTCCAAATTTGTTGCAAAAATTAACAGATTCACCAGATCTGAAGCACATTGCATTATTTGTGACCAAATTGACTGGTACTCCAAATCTGATAATAATATTTTCCAGAATAAAATCCATCACCACTTTACTTGTAGCTCTCTTAGTTGGAATGGCTTCGATCCATTTGGTGAAATAATCAGTAGCAACCAAAATCCAACTATGTCCTGCACTTGATTTTTCTAAAATTTCCCCTATAAAATCAACACCCCATTATTGAAATGGAGCCTCCACAGTTACAGTTCTAAGGGGTAATGCACCTTCATACCTTAGCTTTTCTGAGAACCTTTGGCAAGAGTCACATCTCCTCACCAACTTCTGTGCATCTGAGAAAAGCGCTGGCCACCAGTAGCTTGCTCTAAGAATTTTGTGGGCTATTGTCCTGGCAGTGTAATGTCCACCACACATTCCTTTGTGCAGATCACCCAAAATATCAGCAGCCTGATTTTCATCCACACATTTAAGTAGTACACCATCAAGATTTTTCCAATATAGTTCTCCTTGTACAACAATGTATCTAATTGCATGTAGCTTCAATGTCCTCTTCTGACTATCACTGATGTGGGAAGGACAATTCAAATTCTACAAATAATACACAATGTCCTTGTACCATTCAGACTTTGACACATTTACAACTTCATCTTGAGCTACATTCACTTGGCATGCTTCCAAATTTGACTCTGTCATTATCTTGGCCAAGCCTTGTCCCCTTACCAGATTTGTGATCTGTATCTCTATGTTGAATTCTTGTCATTTATTTATCCATCTGCATCTTCTTCTAGTTACCTCCTGCTAAGTGAAAATATCCTTGACTGCTGCATGAGGCACGTATGCAACTATTTGTGAGCCTACTAAATAAGGTTTGAAGCTCTTGACTACTCTAACCAATGCAGATGCCTGTTTCTCCATGATATCATATTTTAACTCAGCAGCCTGTAATGACTTGCTAAAGAAAGCAATAGGCAGCTCAAAACCCTCTTCATTTTTCTATAATAAGCATGCTGCAACAGTATGGAAAGAAGCAAATGAAAACAACTGAAATGACTTAGAAAAATTAGGAGACTTTAGCACAGGAGCCATCTTCATAGCTTCTTTGATATTTTGAAATGATTTAGTTGCTTCATTTTCCCATTTGACAGTCTCACCCTTCTTCATCATCCTAGAAATGTTCCTTGTAGTCTCTGCAAAGTTAGGCACAAATCTTCTAACAAAATCAATTTGCCCAAAGAAGGACTGAATTCCTTTCACTTTTTTAGGCATCTGGATCCTATCAATTGCAGCTACTCGTTCAAGATCAATCCTGACTCCATCCTTGGAAACAATATGCACCAACAACTTTCCTTCCACTACCCCAAAAGCACACTTCTTTGGGTTAAGTGAGATGCCATATTCTAATGCTCTAATAAAAATTTGTTCTAAGTGCATATAGTGCTGCTCCCCCTTCTTTGAATAGGCAGTTAAATCATCTTGATAAATAGCCAGAATTGAATCAATCAATCCTGCAAAAGCAACATCCATTTCTCTTTGAAATGTAGCACCTACACTTGTCAGTCCAAATGACATTCTTATATAAACATAGGTTCCCCATGGAGTGGTGAAGGCAGTCTTGAATTGTTCTGATTCCTTTACCTTCACCTGATTGTAACATGAAAATCCATGCATCATGGATAAAAGTTCATAGCCAATCACTCTCTGTAGCATAGCTTCCATGTTAGGCAGTAGATAATTATCCTTCAAAGAGGATAC
The DNA here is from genome assembly GCA_027924645.1 of Cunninghamia lanceolata. Lineage (NCBI taxonomy): Eukaryota > Viridiplantae > Streptophyta > Pinopsida > Cupressales > Cupressaceae > Cunninghamia > Cunninghamia lanceolata. Next base: position 1,280,269 of record BSBN01000841.1, read on the forward strand.
ATTTAGGTTTCTAAAATCAACACAAAGTCTTATATCACCATTCTTTTTTCTAACTGGGACAAGATTAGACACCCAAGTTGAATGTCTGATAGGCATAATTATTCCAGCTTCCCTAAGCTTTATAAGTTCTTGCATTTTTGGACCTAAAGTTGGGTTGATAGGTCTCTATTTTTGTCTAAATGGTTTAGCTCTAGGCTTCAATGGGATCTCATGTTGGAATAGGTCTTCTCTATAAGCTTTTGGGTCCTCATATGACCAGGCAAAGACATGCTTATATCTCTTCAGTAGTGTAATCAACATGCTCCTTATGTGTGGTTTGAGCTGTTTGCCAATGTATACCCTTTTGGGGGCATAAGATGTCCCCAAGTTTATCTCCTCCAGATCATTCTTATTTGTTGGAGATGCCTTTGTAACAAATTGGTCTCTATTGTCAAAAGCTCTCTCTAAAGCAACTAACCCTCTGGGGATTACGTTTGTCTTGAGTTGTATTATTTCTTTCCTTAGGAGGGTTTCTTTTCCATCTACAACTTCTACAAAGTTCTAAAAATCCATTTCTTAGTTCTCATATTCATCTATGTAGTGCAGAAATCTTAACAAATCCTTATCATTATCAAATACCTGCCAGCTGCATACATTATCTAGCACTGCAGGTCTAAACTTGACCTCAGCATTTGTAACATCTGACAGAGTTATATCATCTGGCCTAATGGCTACATTAGCTAGAAAACCTGCCATGACATTCTTTGACCTCTCTATCCAATTTATTGAAAATGCATCAAACAATTCAATTGTATCCCAGACAGCATGCTTATATTGTTTTAACCTCTTATTTTTTGAAGCATACTTATCTCTAACCTGGGAAACAATTAACTCTGAGTCTCCAAACACTCTTAACATCTTAATTCCATGTCTCAGAGCAACATTCAATCCTAGTAACAAAGCTTCATACTCTGCAATATTATTTGTGCAGGCAAACTTCAACAAGAAAGAGAATTTTAGAAGATTACCAGCTGGAGACAGAAAAAAATTTCAGCACCAGACCCTTCTTTTGCACAGGCTCCATCAAAATACATGGTCCATAGATCCTGCTGGTCCAACTCTTGAATGCAAATATTCTTTTCTTCATTTCCTTGATCACCTGAGACAACTCTGAAATTATCACAGTCAGTGTCCACAAAGCATATATGCTCCTCTGATTCATGATCCTTAACTATTCTTGATGATCTTTCTTCTCTAATCAGTTTCACATCCCTGCCATTCATTGGGATCATAGCATATGACAGGTCTAACTGCATACTCCCACCAATCAATGTTGCCCATCTTCTTGACAACAGCATACCATATTGGGGCTTGATATCGACAACCATTATGTTCATTTTGTAGGTCCTTTCTGGATATGCTGCCAGTCTAAAATCTACATCTTTCATAATTCCAATGACTGGTAACTCTCTAGCATCCATGGCATAGCACTTCCCACATGCCTTATCTATTTTCAACCTAGCTTGCTACATTATGGCCAAAGGCATGATGTTTGTAGATGCTCCTGAATCAAGCATACAATTCTTAATTAATTTTTTGTTTATGACAAGGGAGACATAAAATGGTTCCACTTGTGAAGGGCATTTTGTCATGGTCATCCCTAGATACACTTCAGGAGTCTCATCCTCTTCAACACATAAAGCTTGTTTCTTACTTTGGGTTTCATCATTCTGATCAGCCTGACAAGCTACCCCTGAGATCAAGGACACTGCCTTATTTATGAATTCATCCACCTTCATCAGCTCCATCAATGGGACATAGACCTTTACCTAGGATAGGACTTGAGTTATGTCAAAAGGAGTATAATTATGTATAACAGTTGTAGCCTGATCCACAGTTTTACTTTTATCCTGGGATGATCCAGCTTTGATTTTTATGGTCTCTTGACTGTCATTCCTGACCTGGGAAATTTTGCTTTGATCCTCAGCCTGGGGAATTCTATTCTTTGGTCCTTGAGGATCATAACCTATTTTTTGCTTAAAATTTTGCTTGTTATTGCTCCATTGTTTCTTTTGTGGTTCAGTACCTTTATGACTGTGCACTGGCTGGTTTACAAAAGTACTCTCTGGTTGGTGTGAGTTGCTTACCTGAGCTTTACCCCTGAGATTATAATTTCTCTTGACCTGAGCTACTGCTGCAGCTATGAAGGCTCGAATTTCTTCATCAGAGGGCCTCCTCAAGTTGTTCAAAAAGGTGTGTGAGTCTTGAGCATAAGCATAATTATTCTCCTCATCTTCATCACAAGAAACCTGCTTGCAAACCTGGGTCCCATAACCTGTACTTTCAACTGCATGATGATAGGAACACTCCATGTTTGTGGATAACATATTGACATTATCATCCTGCATATAATGCGGCTCATTGCACTCATCACAGGCAACAACATTGTCATATAGGGATTGTGCAATCATACATTGTGACTGTGAGTGAGGCATCTGACATATGATACACCACGGGGTTTCATTAACAATATTTACAGCCTTCTTCAAAGGATCAGGAGTTTCCTTTGCATTTTGAATCCTTTGACCTATGTTGCTGTTTGGAAGAATGGGTTTACCATTATGCCAATTAGTATTATATGGCATATCATGTAATGACGGACTCTTTTCTTGCCTTTGGTAAACCTGCTTGTCAGGACCTATTCCTTTTTCATTTTTGGCTAATCTATAACTCAGGTCCTTAACAACATTTGTCAATTTATCTATCTTGTCTTCAGAAGTAGATGTATTGCCTTGAGCACTCTGAGATTTAGTATTTGGATTTTGCAGAATTTTTACATCATCTCTTCTATTTGTCTTACCAGACACTTTCCTATTATTCTCAATATTTGTTGCAATCCTGAAAGCATCGCTGAGGCTATTTGGACCCTTATCTCTCAATCCATATGCTATTTTGGCATCAAAAGCATTCATATAGAGCACAATGCACATTGGTTCATTAGGTCTCATGTGATGTGGCAATTTGTTTAGTACCTTAGTGAATCTAGCATTGAAATCAACAACCTGTTCATTTGATCCTTTGGTGATACTGGTAAATTCATTTACAAAGAAGCTTGGGTCAGTTTTGTCACCATACTATTCCTTGAAAATTCTTCTAAAATCATCCCATGATGAGATACTCCTGTCAGGCAGACCCTTGTACCATTATTTGGCCTCATCAACTAAAGATTGCATAAATAATTTCATAAAGACATCCTCATGCTCAACCTCAAAGTTGTCCATGATGTTCTGAAAAGCTTTTAAATGGTCTTCACCTGACAGAGTATTGTTTCCTAAAAATTTAGGCACTTGCAGCCTCACATGTTTGTCAGTAGGATTGGGGTAATTAGGAATGCCATAAAAAACTAGTTGTCTGAATCTGTCTAACTACATGGGTTGCCTACCAAACTGATTTACATTTACATTTCTATTTGCATTCTAATTTCTTACATTATTTAATGGTACCCTAGCATTATTTGCATTATGTCTTTGATCATCATGCTGATGATGAACTTCATCTCTTTGCTAGTTTCTCTACACATTTGTATTCTCAAGGGTAGGAATTGAATCATTCTGAGCAACTCTCAGAGCTTGCAATTTTTTGTCTCATGTCATCTCTGATTTTCATTACCTGCCAGTATTCTAATTCAGCCCTTAAGCTCTTAATTTCTTCAGCTAATTCCTCCTCTCTAGGCATAGAAGAGGATGGCTTCATTACATTCTAGTCATCATCATCTCTTGGAGATTCAACTTCTTCAAATCTGTCACTGGGATCCAAGAAAGGACGTTCCTGAAACACATCTGACCTCATTCTCAGACCACCACCTTGTTGTCTTTCATACATTTCTTGAATCTCAGCCTCTATATTTGAAAAATAAGAGGCTTGCTACCTTGAAGACCTAGGGTTGTCTTGAACATTATCATTATTTCTAGGGGAACCCTCATGAATGGCCTAAATAGTTCCCTTCTTTCTATACATCACTTTTCTGGGTAACTCTTCAAACAAAGGGTTACGTTGGGATCTTCTCCCTTGCATACAAATTTTTACTTTACCGGTTGGGAGATTGGTTCGGAGTCACCACCTATTATTAGGAATTATTTTCTTTTAGAATCAGGGTTCTTACATAAAGTCCCAGTAGAGTCATCAAAATCTGTTGGTGACTCAGGTGGGCAAAACTTCACCAGAGATTGCGAAATAACACTTCTAAATCAAATCCCCAGCAGAGTCGCCAATTTCTATTGGTTCACAATTTGACTGGATGCTTATTCCCAGCTATCCCTACAAGGTAGCCATCAATGATCAATAGGATCTCTGGGCCAGCGACTAACAGTATAGGAGATAGACTCTATAATATCTCCTCTTCTTCTTTAGGCTCTGCAGAACCAAGGGGGGTATTCCCTATTCAACATCCATGAGATATGCTTATGGACTAACTGGGATGTTGATAAAAAGTAGATAAATCCTCCTTTATGTAGACCAAAACTGTGAGATAAGTGCAAAGGGGCTAGCTTTGGGCCTATTTTCAGTTGTAGACAGAGGATTTGGGTCCTAAACTACTCCTAAAGTCCTAATGGTTTGATTTTGAAGTTTAAGTTTGATTTTATGTGACTAGGACCTTAGGTGTAACCTCAATACAAGACTAGATTGGTGCCTATCCAGGGCTCGGAGTCAGTAGACGTATACATGTGAATGGCCTACATGAACATATACCAAAGACTGGATATCAAGGGGTTTTGTGGTATCTGCCTTATAGCTACCTCCCAAGATAGGGTATCCTGTTATTTCTACTTACAATATCCTCACTGCAATATATTGTTCCCGACCCTTGATCTAAAACATTTAATCTACTCCTTGAGTAGAAGTAAGAAATCAAGCATTCAATACAACAACCCTATATTCTAGAATCATAAACACCCCTTAGATGCTCAGACTCAGAAGAAGAACATACTCAGTTTGGAGACACATAACAGAACACATGCAATATAGTATTACTCATTTAGATCAACATGATATCAGTGGATTAATGCAGAAAAACATACAACATGAGACTCATAAACTCACAAGACATCCAGAAAAGGGCCACCAAAGAAGTTGTATTGTGTCACAGCACCCAAAATTTTGTCTAGTTTCCAACCACAAAAATGAGTAACACGGCCTCCTATATACAGTAGGAGGGTGCACCCAGCATTAATTACATGGCAAAAATCAAAAGTCTGCCAGATACAGTTCATTATGAGGAAGTGGCGCTTAAACATTGAACGCAGAAGGTGGAGGAGGAGGCAGGAAGGGGTCTTGAGCCACGCGCCACCGCCTGGGGATCCTCAACTTCAATCGGGTACTAGATTTGTCTATATCATCACCCATACCCTGTAACATCCGCCATTAATGTCCACCTACTCACGGTCCTGGGAATGCATCAGTCGCATGATTCCTTGAAAGCTTTTCCCGCCAAGAATCATGATCCTGATATTTCAAATTTGGTAGGAACCAATTATCCCACATGCACCCCGCGACAACCTCCTCATCACTTTATAAACTAGGCCACGAACAAACATGATGTTGGTGCTTTTGCTCCTGATGACACTAGCTTAAACCCCATCATGATCCTCCTGCATGATATTTCAACGTTTAATATCACCCCGATATTTCATATCATCCTGATATGAAATATCACCCTATGGGCAATATCATCCTGGCTACATTACCTGATCCTTAAAAGTGCATGATGACCAACATCATCATGACAACCACCCGGTGCATCCCACCAATTTTGATGATGTCATCGTCATATTCATACCTTGCACCTCCTCATATCTAGATGACATCACCACCATATTGGGGCACGGATGATATTCGTAAAATGACCTAATATTTTGTAATATCACCCCCTATAGAAAAATCAGGGTGCATTGTAGCTTCATTGTAATATCAGGGTGATGTTTGAATATGACTGATATTTGGAAATATCACCCCTGCCTTCAAAAAATGATGAAGCCGTTAGACAAGCGGATATCACCCTAACATAGGAATGACGTTAGCAGCATCAGGATGATAACTGGAAATATGATGCTGACATTGAAAAATGTTGAGGATGTCCAAAGACTTAGAACTTTTTAGATTTTGGGAGGGTGCTTGCAGATTTATTACTTGAAAACCTGACAACTCATGCAAGCACCAACACATACCATTAGACATAGCCCTAATTTCATGAGCTTTGACTTCACATACCTTTTGTATAAGGAGGACATCCCCTAGAATCTTGTTTAGCCTAGATTAAGACCATTCAATTGTATATATTTGTAATGCACCAGTAAGCGGTTAGCCCTAAGAAGTTAGTCACCATACAAGCTCTAGAGTGAGTGTATATCCACCCTAGAATTATATGTACATGTTGTGTATGCTCTCCCCTTGCACCTTTTGAATGATATTGGGTGACAAAAAATGTTTAGTTTCCTCATCATGGGACTTACACATTACAACTAAATAAAGGTAGCAAGGTGGGATTACAAGTCTATATACACCCACTTGAATAGAATAGGTTGTTAATGTGCTCGATGTGTCTTCATGTGCTAAACCAATAAAAATCCTTAACATCCATACTTAAAAAAATGGGCTTGTTGTATTTGATGTGTCCTCTTGCAAACAATCATTGAACAATTTTGTGTCCAAACTTTAAACTTGTGTAGTTACAAACAATCAAGTGAAAAAATCTAACTTTGAAAGAACAATAACCCAAATCCTCTGATAAATAATTGAAGGCATTCTAAATCCATAGCTTCAAGTCATAATCACATGCCCTCACCTTGCATAGAATCCAACATCATGTTATGTCATAAAATATACCCTAGGACTTTTACCTCCTAAGTTTAGCTCTTGTGTCCCTTGTTTTTCATCATGCATGTTCATTGTAACCCTCGATGCAAAATCCCTAGAAACCCATGTTAAATGGGGATAAGGGGACATTATTGAGCTTGATCCTGCCTTAGAAATGGGGTCTAGGGCTTGGGCGCTTGTGCCTTAGTTCCTCCCTATTTGGTTAGGACCTAAATTTTAAATGTCGGTTATGTGACCGTTAAAAGGAGTTTGTTGCTGACATCTTAAGTTTGAATTATGAAATTTGTAGTGGGAATGCATATATAAGCATGTTTAGGACTTCATTTGTAAATTAGAAGATGATTATGAACTTTTGGCAAACTTATGATTGTAGAGCATTCAAATCATTCATTGTTGTAGATCAAACTTGTGTTGTTATTGTGTTATGCAGATTTGGCTTCATCTTCTCATGTGTTGAAGGATATTCATCTACATGTGAGCTACACCTCTGAGGTGATATCTATTTGTGTTTGAATCAATCATTTATCAATTTGTTTTTGCCTCTATCACATAGGGATACACACTCTTTATCAAACAACAGTGTTGGAAGGCTTGAATGCCATTCTGGGGCTTGACTGAGACAAGATCCTTAATACCACAACCCCCATCCCCTCTCTTTGTGATTGCAGGTTACAGGTATCGAGTTTCATGGAGTGGAGTTGCAGAGGAGTGTTGCAGAAGATAAGGATTTTGGATTCAAAAGAAAGAAGCAGAAAAGAGAACTATCAAGGCTTGGGCGCTAGTCCCTATGCCCTCCAAAGTTGCAGACCTAAAAATTATTTGAATAGAGATCATCAGTGCCAGAAGGAGTCCGAAATCCCCTAAAGCAATTGCCACCTTGGGCTTGGGCGCCAGTCCCTATGCTCCTGACTATTCCATATCTTGAACTTTAAAAAATGGTTAGTAACTAATCTCTGTCTACTATTTTTGTGTGTGAGCATTTGTCATAATTTGTCTGTTTATTTACAATTTTGCATAATTAGGGTTTGAAGCATAATTGGGCATTAAATTAACACATTAATCATCAATTTCCAAATTTCCCTATCATTACAAGTGACAACCAACTTGTAGGTGAATCCTCTTGCAAAAGTTGTGATTCAACTCGATTAAATGTCCTTGAATGTGTGTAGTGAAAGGAGGATCTAACTAAATCACCTATCAATTCCATCTCCCCCTTTTTCCTACATAACACATCATAATCCTTACCAAATTCAAATTTGCATCGCAAATCTTGATCAAACCATCTCCTAGGTCATCCAAATCAAAACCAAGTTCATCCTTGTTTAATCTTACTCCTCAAATCAAAAATCCAAATCCTAATCCAAATCCCCAAATCAAAATCACTCAATCTCAATCTAATTAAAATTCTAATATCCATAAACCCAAATCAAAATCCAAACAAAACTCAATTATAATCCAATCTCTCAAGGATGATAAACCTTAACAAACCTCATTCAATCATCATTCTAAATCCTAATCCATTCAAATCCTCATCCCAAATGTTCATCCACCATCAAGTATCATCCTAAACCTTAGTCCATACAATCATCAACATCAAACCCAATCAACCAATGAATCATTGTATCCCATCCCTTTCCAATCAAAGTCAATCATCAAATGAAGTCTCCTACCTTTATCCAATCAAACCATCCCATAAAGAGTTCAATCATCCAAATCAAACACAATCTTCACCTTAAACAAATCAAATTCTTGTCCAAGATCTTGTAACTTAATCCTAAATCACAAATCAATCATTAGTCAAATATGTTTGCACCTAATTTAATCTCAATCAAGTGAAGTTCCAATCAAATTAAAATCCAACAAGGTCTTATATATTCATCCCAAATCCCAAATTAAATCTCATCCAATCCAACTCAACCAACATCCAATCTGCTGGAATACAATGGATCACTACGTGGCGGGGGGGGGGCTAGGGGGGTGGATAAGTGTGTAGACACCCAAAATTGTCCCCAAATTTGTCCATGTCTTGCAACACCTTGTTAAAAATATTACTTAAACATCATGTAGCATTTTGTCCTAATCCTACTCCTAATCCCACTTATCCCATTAGCCAATTAATTAAATAAATTTTATTTAATTAATTAATTTCCCATCATATTCCCATCCCATCCTAATCACCTAGCTAATTAATTAAATAAATCCTATTTATTTAATTAGTTTTCCCTCACATATCCCAACTAATTCAAATAAAATATTTGAAATAGGTCCTCACCTCTCACCATATTCCAACACTTGTCTATCTCTCAATTGAATCATGTGTGGTAGTACAACTTTCATTTAATATCCTTTTTCTGTACACAACCACACATGAGATTTATCCTCTTCCCTCCACTTATCACATGACTACAACTCCATTGAAGAGTGGAATAACTAATCAATCCTAGCTGTCCACATTGTTCATGTAGCCTCTCAATCTCAACCATCCATTTGAACTAATCCTAGCCTATAAATCAACCCCCTTACAAGCCATTTTCATGCATTGAGTCTTGAGTATCTACATGCTGTCGAAATCACATTAGAACCTTTGCATCATTCATATTTCATCCATTATCTTTTCATCCATCAACCTTCCATCTATCATCTTCATCTTAATGTTATGCTGCTGAAATTGTGAGCAACCAACATATCAAATCAATCGATCAATTCATCTTTCACAAACTTGCATTCTCACTGCTCTTGTCAATCACTGCATACCAAGATGTATGTGTAATGCATACCAAGTTGCTTTGATAGTTTTTATCATCTAGCAATGGTTTAGATTTGTGGCACAATCTTAAGTTTTTTGGGTCAAGCATTCCTATCAGGAATTTACCAGCGGTGGTGGTTTGTGTAATGTTGTCTTACCGCATATATTCTTTGATATTCTTTACAGGTTTAAAACTTGCAGTCAACTATTGTATATCCTAGTGGTCTATGGTGATCTCCCAACAACTTTCAAACATTAAATCAGACAATTAAGATTGCGACCAAACCATTATTGGTCAACCCTCCAATACCCGCCGGTCTACAACAAGTTCTCTGGCGGGTTGCATCTCACGATTCGTGGCATTTTATAGGCTTCAGCCTTATATTATAATCATTCCATGGTTAAAGTAGGAGATCTCCGGTCAACCACACAAACATCCACCTTGTCGCCACTCTTTATTTCTCCATCGCCATCACATAGGTATTCTCGCCGCTTGTTCATGCCTTCCAATTGTCGATAGACTTAGCCAACCAGACCTTCAAAATTGTTGATCATATTTGCTTAGTATTTCAAGGAGAAATGTTGCTATTTTGAGGGCCTTGATCATATCTATTTGGTGTTCTAAGCCCCGAGCTATACACTATTGGCGGCTAGGGCTTTTGAGCCCTTCAAACTTGGAAGTAGCTAGTTGTTAGGGCTATAAGCCCTGAGCCCCTTCTTTATTTTTTGCCATTCCTTGACCCTCGGTCCTATGGGGGACCGAGGGCCTTGCTGAGACTTTAACCCCCAGACAATAACCTCGAGTGCCTAACTGTCACATGTGACTGCCAACAACATAACCGCTAGAATTTTTCTTAACTGCCAGGGTTCACTAGTTGCTCCTACATGCCATTAGGAGGCATTTTTTTTCTTTTTATCATAACTTGGTCATACGGGCTCCAAATCGCACAAACAAGGACTCATCAAAAAGATGACAAGACAAACTTTGCAGTGAAGAAGCTTTTATCAGGTGAATGTGTCATTTTATAGGATTTTTTCGCAATCAAAGTCTAGATTCTTTTTAAACTTCAATCGAGCATATCTTGAGCAAAACTGATCCAATTTCGATGAATTATTTTTAAAAGTGCATGAAATTTCCTGAATTTTTTGTTTATGCACTCTATTTTGCTGTATTAGATCATTTTAATTAGATTTTATCAGAATTCATCTTTTTCACATAACAGTTTCTATGCAAGTTTACTTGTTTGTTTTTCGATCTTGTGGCTTGTAGGTGAATCAAAGGAGCTGGAGCAGTGTTTGGATCAACACACATAGCAAATTGGAAAGCAAAATTAATCTAGGTGCATTCATTCTAATCTTTCATCTTTTCATTTCAATCAATCTTGTTTGCAAATACACTTTAATTTGTGCTCTAAAACAAACATTGCTTGCTATCACACATAAAAAAAAAATCAGGTCTAAAATGAACAAGTGTCTTCCTACACATTTGGCATTGGATCTAAAAAGAACAAGTGCTTGAACTGTTTACATCACATTTCATTTTCTCTAAAGGGAAATTAACAACCGCAAGTGTGAATCAAGTGTGTGTATGCACCCACTTGGTTTGCTTTTGTCAAACCCTTCTTAGGAGGCCTTCTTGGAGACACACCACTCCAAGGGATGACCTCAACCAAGATGTGAATTGAAATACACCCTCCTTTAGAAGTTGAAATCGTGTCACTCTTGGCTAAGCCCCAAAGAACTTTATACCTTTGGGAAGTGAAGGTGAAGGGTGGGCTACCCCTTTCTCCGGGCTATGTGGCAGGATTGCACTTTCATTACATCCTTAGTCAACCTTGTGCAACCTAGCTTGAGACCTAATTGGCCATACCCACTTGACTAACATTAGGCTTGTTGATGTGACTTCTTTAAGTGCTTGCTTAATCATCATCACATTCTTCATATTTCAAAGTTAAACTTGCTTATGTGTCTTGCACGAGTGATTCATGTGCGTACATGTATAATCATTTGTTTGAACATTGCCAAATCAAGCTATAAACACCAAACACATAAACAAGTCATCCTACACATCATATCCAATTCAATTTCATCCACATTATCCAATCTTGTTATTCCACATCATATCCTAATCATATCCAAATCAATTTCATCCTAAACATATCCTAGTCACACCCATACACATTCCTAATCATTACACATCATTCAACACATTCCATCCAAATCACCTTCATCCTAATCATTACCCAATCAACTTCATCCATTTCATATCCAAATCACATGTTAATCATTCCACATCCTCACATCCTAATCTACCACTTGTAAACATGGACATGACATTCCCAAACAAGACTTATGAGAATGATCCTTATGGCATCGAAAGAATGCTTGATGCACTTAAGTGGTTATATAGAAAGGAACAAGTCCTAGGTACGCCACAACATAAACAAGTCCCACAACATCAAGTCCTAGGCCAATATCAACAATCCCAAATTCAACAAACTCAACCATAATACCAACATCAACAACCTCCATATCAATCCCATGTGTTACCTACATCATCATATCAACCTCATCCATCCACATGTCACATCAACCTATCACACCTCTTCCAATGTCAACCCTTATCCATATCAATCCATGTCACAACAACATCAACCAATTCAACAATTCCAATCACAACATCAATACATTCACTAACATCAATAACATATCATATCACAACAACAAGTTCAAACACCATCTCAACCTCAACAAATGCCACCTCATTCCTATGCCACATCAACATATCTCTTCACTCCACAACAAGACCATCAAGCACCGTTGATAGACCTAAGTCCACCTTTGCAAAAAGAAGCACATCCAAGTCTAAATGGCCCCTTGTATATAAATCATGCGAGCCCACATTATCCTAAATAGTACCTAATTACCTTTGATGAGGGAGATACCAATCTATCCAATGCATCCTATGAGTCACCTTCACCATCCAATCACATGACAACACATGAGCCAACTAGTCCTATCCTAGCACCTTCATGTGATCCTACTCCTAGTCCATTGGTCCATCACCCTCCATTCCCAACATCACCATGTCATTCTAATCCTTCACCAAAACATGCGGCTGAGATAGTTTTACAAGACATGCTAAAAAATAAACTCATTGAACTTCCGAAAGTCACCCCATGTGAAGAAAGTCCATATGATGAACATGATTATTGTGCATACCATAGGACCAAAGGCCATAATATAGATGAATGCCCCATATTTTTCCCAATTGTTTACAAGGTATATCAATATCAAATGGGAAATCATGTCAAATCATCCCAATCCCATGTGTCACCCAAGCCATTTAATCCAAATCCTAATATATCCAATCCCACTATCCCTCCCTCCAATCCTAATCCTAATCCTTTCAATCCAATTAACCCTCAACCTAATCATGATCATAAGCCTACAACACCATCCACCATTATTATCCATCCCCTCTATTGTCCATTCACCCATACCCTTGCAAAGGATGTGATCCAATGGCTTCTCGCATGGAATAGACCATCCCCATGTCAAATGCCCATTCATGAGCGTATCAAAGAATCTCCCAATGCCATGTCTAGTCCTTCAATCCCATCATATGACCCACAATCCATCGAGTCTATTCAAGAGCTTCCTATCATAAGCCCAAGTCAAGACCTATCATACCTTCATGTTGTTGACCAAGAGCCTATCCAAGAGTCTCCCACCTCCACTTCCATACAAAATTAAGAATATAACCCAAAGCATGTGGAAACATCAATCCCTCATCTAAATAAAGATCAAAGCATCTCTAAGTTCCATTCATCCATGACCTATATATTTTCTATGATCAAGATATTATCTATGATCATTATCCTATTCATGAGCAAATTTATCCCATTCATAGCATGCTTAATCCTATTTATTCTCACATTTATGATCAAGGTTCTATCTATGATCATAAAAACCATGATGATCCTCTTAGCCAAACTTTATGCAATCCATGATCAAGATGATATCTATGATGAAGAAGCTATCCATGAGCACCTTGATCCTATCCCCAATCCCATAACCATCCATGAGAAAGATATCCAAATTGTTCCTATCCACCCTCCATCTAGCCCTATTCATAATAAGCAAACGTCCACTTGTCATGATGAGACACTTGCCTCCCAAGAGAACATAGAAGATCAAGCCAATAGCTTGGATCTAAATGAACATAATCTAGATCCTAGTGGTTCTTCCACACCCACTATCAACCCCATTTCAAGTCCACCATCATATCCTATTGGTCTATCCACCTTCATCCATGAATGTTCTTCCCTAGGACAACAACAACCTTTGTCCTCCACCTCACCTTTTTCATCGAATAATGAACTCATGTCTAGTGCTCAAACTACACCTAGTCCCATTGTCCATCGCATACTCCAAAACATGAACTACCAAGGTAAAGGCTTAGGCCTTCATGATCAAGGTATTTTGGAGCCAATCCATGTCAAGGTCCCTCCACGCTCATTTGGCCTTGGATACACACCCCAAGGTAAACAATCTAAAGATGTTGGTAATTCCTCCATTCATCTTAAGTCCACTCTCCATCACGAATCCTATCATATACCCAAAACATATGTAGCCATTCTACCTCCCCCATCCTACAAATGTCAAAAGCATGTGACCATACACCTTCCACCATCCAATTTACCTCCATTACTCCTAACTCCCTCCATCCACTTTGCCTCTACTTCTACCAACACCTAATTATCCACTTATCCATAATTTCTCTAAAAATCCTAATCATGACCAACAAATGCACACATTGTCTAAACATGAAGCTTCCACTCATTCCACCAAACCCATGGATTCCAAAGCAAAAATTTGGATGCCTCTACCCATAAAGTCAACAGTCCTAAAGGTCCTCATGCCTTAGGGTATCAATGTAAAGAATTATAGAAAAATCTATCCAAACCGCTATATAAGCCCATACCTCCAAAAGAAAGGTCCAAAACTAAAATGGTTTGGGTCCCTAAGCAAAGAGAAAGCAAATCAAATGAGGCATCCACATCTCAAAAATCCCAACCATCTCCTTCCATCCAAAATTCCCATTCCATTCAAAAATTCCAAAAATCCCACAAGCAAAACAAAATTCATAAAATACTAAGTCTATGTGGGTACCTAAGTTACTACATCACCCATCCACTAAGCAAACATCTCCATTGCTTCCTACACCACCTCCACCAAATCCAAAGCTTCAATATTTAACACGGTGTGTGCAACAGTTGGTCATGGTTACATTCCATTCTATAACATTTCCACATACCTCCATCTCTCCATCATTCATCCATTATCCTACATATCCCCACAATCACTTTCCTATGGTCCATGATTTTGCATAAGTCTTTCATCCATCCTTTTCCATAAGCCCTACATAATCCACATCATAATCCACTATCTTCCCTCCATAATCCACATCATAATCCACTAGCTTTTTATCCACTATCCCTTATCCATCCATCCATCCTTTCATAATCCATATCATAATCCACTATCTACCTACTCCATCTCCTTTTCATACAATCCCTTACCAACATCTATGAGCACACTTGACATGGTCCATGCGATGACATCCATCTCTAGTGGGACTATCACTTTTCATGGAACTAGACACTTGAGTCCCTCCCGTCCTTATCCACCTATCCCATCCAAAAAAAAAGAAAAATCAAAATAGTAAAGAGAAAGCCATTCATCCAATGGTGAAAACCTCGTAAACATGTGCCTTGGATAAGTACCATGATGAAAACCTGGCAAACATGCATCATGTGTAGGTTGATCTTCTATGCAACTTACACTTGGGGGCATGTTGTTTCATTGAAACTATTTCTCCCATCATACCATTATTATATCCTATCCTACCATCCTTAGCCATTACACCCACATACCTCTCATATTGAGTCCATCCATCTTCCTTTCCTCCTTTTGATCTTGATGAAGACATAGGGACAAAGTGTTGAAATATGCTTTGGATATCTCTTGATATACCTCACCCTTTCCAAACAATCCTCTCATCATCCACCTATCATAAGTTTTGTCATGTAAAATCCATCATGTCTTCCTTTCCTCATAAGCTTTGTCATGTAAAATCCTAAGTCTACTACCTAGAATGGGGCATGTTATTCCTATGCGACATAGTATTTAGAGATCACATCCTAGCTCCCTTATGATGTACACATCCACCCACTATATCTTATCCTTGTATATATCAATTTATCATGAGATTTCCATTTCATGGCCTATCCTCTTATCCATCCATCTATCATGAGCCTTCCATCCTCTTTACTATCACCCATCCTTTTATCCACCCATCCTATCCGTCCTCTATCATCCTTGCATCTAGACTTGATCTTCCCTTGTCATTTGGTATCTAGCACAAAGGCTACCCAAATTGTAAATCCATTGACATTTAAAAAAAACAACACAAAAAAATCCAAATTTTTTTTTAAAACATTCCCAAAAAATACAAAAAAAAGTTAAAAAAATCCAAAAATCCAATTTTTTTTAAAAATTCCAAAAATATCAAAACATTTCAAAAAGATGAAAAAATTAGATATTCAACAAAAATCCAAGCAATAAAATCACTCAAATCAATAATCATCAAACAATTCATCACACCTAATCATCCAATCAAATCAAAACAAACCCAAATCAAATCATCAAATCAAGCTAAACTATCAATAAATCAAAATCACATCCATCCAATCCATATCATCCCATCAACAACATTATATCATCAAACATCCAATTAATCCCAATCAATCTATAATCCGATCAATCCATCCGCTTTCATCATCACCATCAATAAAACAATAATCAGAACTACATCTCATCTTTGTCGTTAAGTGCCTTGATCCTGTGGATACATGGTATGTAGGCAATTTGGGATATGAAGGAAGTACCTAGATTCAGGCATATGTGATAGACCTCTTCCATCTTTCATTCTTAATACAATATTTACCAACCATCATCTTCATCCATCTCATATTCTTCTATCATCTATCTCCCATATCATCAAACACCTAAAAATCAACCAAATCACATTCTTCATCTTCATCTAATCCAAATCAAATCATCATCATCATTTCATTAAACCAATTCTTCTTCATCTTTATCCAATCATCATTATCAAATCAATCCAAAATTCCAAACAATGATCCAAATGCAAGTCATATCAATCCATACAAATCAAGTCAATCAATCTTGTCAAATTATCCAATCACATCAATGGTCTTGATCCTAATCTTATCATAAACCAAATCAATCAATCAATCATCATCATCATCATCATCATCATCATCATCAATGGGATATATTGTTCCCGCATCCTTGTGTTGATCTAGGGATATATCGTTCCCCACCATGACAACACTATCATCACTATCATCATCAATCAAACAATTAATCATTGGTTTACAGCTTGACAGGGGCAATACCTTGTTTGTTTTTGTATCATTTGTGCATGCTTGCTTGCTTGTGTGTGTTATCATTATATCTTGCATTTGTATCAAATCCTTATCTTTCCAGCTAATATTCATATCTTGTGTATGTTGGAATCGCTTTTCGCATAATCCTTTGCATCTAAGGTCACATCATACCTTTTGTGCACTAGGACTTTAATGCTATAAGTTTACTTCCTCATACGTTAGACAAGGTTGTATTATGCTGGTGCACAAGACACATCATCACACTGGTCCTTATACCTTGGTGTATAACATCTAGTGCTATATCAAACATCATGGTTTCTCACCTTCATTGTAGCATAATGCATCATTCATTTCTTCTATCCATTCCCTTATCTTTCTTTCTTGACCAAACCCTTTCATTTCAAGAGCCTACCCGTGTTTGTCCAACCTGCCTATCCTCTCGAGGGGGCATCCTCATCCTATTCTTTTCATCGTCATCCTATTTCTCCATCATCATCCTATCTTTCCATCACCCCATTTATTTTCCTCTATCCATACCTTATCTTCTTTGAAATGATATTACTCGACATAAATCTTATCATCTCAAACATCATCTCAAAGAGGGGCAAAATGTAGACACCCAAAATTATCCCCAAATTTGTCCATGTATTGCAACACCTTATTAAAAACATTATTAGACATCATGTAGCATTTTTTCCTAATCCTACTCCTAATCCCAGTTATCCCATTAGCCAATTTATTAAATAAATTTTATTTATTTAATTAATTTCCCATCATAATCCCATCCCATCCTAATCACCTAGCCAATTAATTAAATAAATCCTATTTATTTAATTAATTTTCCCTCACATATCCCAACTAATTCAAATCAAATATTTGAAATAGGTCCTCACCTCTGACCATATTCCAATACTTATCTATCTCTCAATTAAATCATGTGTGGTAGTACAACTTTTATTTAATATCCTTTTTGTGTACACAATCACACATAAGCTTTATCCTCTTCCCTTCACTTGTCACATGACTACAACTCCCTTGAAGAGTGGAATAACTAATCAATTCTAGCCATCCACATCGTTCATGTAGCCTCTCAATCTCAACCATCCATTTGAACCAATCCTAGCCTATAAATCAACCCCCTTACAAGCCATTTTCATGCATTGAGTCTTGAGTATCTACATACTGTCGAAATCACATTAGAACCTTTGCATCATTCATCTTTCATCTATTATCTTTTCATCCATCATCCTTCCATCTATCATCTTCATCTTAATGTTATGCTGTTGAAATTGTGAGCAACCAACATATCAAATCAATCGATCAATTCATCTTGCATGCATCCATCATTCGCATCTATCTGAGGTATTGAAGACTTGGATTTAGGTAATGCATTTCATTGTTTTATCATTTTGATTTATCTAAATTTTTTGATCACACAGTGATCTAATAAAACTAGTTCATTTATCAATCCAATAGTTGTACAAGTAGTTAATACCAACATGTCAAAGACATAGAAAGCAATAGCATCTCAAAAATGAAACCATGACATAAGATTTAAAGTGGAAAAACCTAAATAGGGAAAAACCACTATCCAACCTCACCAAAATCTTCATTAGGCCTCATTGGCCAAAATCTCACCGATTACACTTATGCCTCATTGGTAAGGATCTCACTGATCACATCTTGATAGGAACACCAATCCCTAGCATATCAAGTACATCAACTCTACACAAACTAGGAGCACCAACTCCAAACATAAAATAAGAAGATATACATAGTACTACTCTGTTTACAATATCATCAAAGGTTATAGATGAGTTCTATAACTCTTTTACTCAATCACCTCCTCTATGTGAAGATATTCAAAACAATAACTCACTCTTCTTTGCAAACTTATCAAAGAATAACTCTTCAAAAACATCATACATCCAGTCACAAAAGTACATTGTTTTGTTTACAATGGAATCATGGAAAAACACTAAATCACCTAAGTGCAAGAGACATTCACACCTACATCAAGAACCCTCTTCTTTACAAAATGTTTTATCTTCCTATCACATAACTTCTCTAACATTCATTCAACACAAAATATATGTTTGCATCATCGCTGCATAACAACTATATAAAATCAATACCAACAAACATTAAAATAAGGGATTATTAAGTCTTTACCATACTTTGCAATAATCATTATATTCTGCAATCATCACATTCTGCCACTAACATTATACTCTACAAAAATTAGTAAACTCAGCAATTATCACACCCCTCTACATTCTTTGTCTCTATTTGTATACACAAAAAATAGCCATTTTCTTTTCTCACTTATGCAAACAATTTTTATTCAAAAACACAATTGTTATCTGCACAAACAAGAAATGTATACTGACTGGCATCAAAACTCATATCTGGCTATTACAATTATTCAAACAGGCAGTCCATTATAGACTTCTTCTCACACTTGTAATCTAATTTTTGAAGGATTCTATATATCAATCTCATCACCTAAACAAAGCACATAAAAGATTTTCCATTTTTCTTCATACTCCCATCTACACAACACCGAAAACAAAACCTTCATGTTGGTTTGAAAACATCAAACCCTTAACACCAAAAAATAGTTATAAAAACCTAACTGAATCTGCAACATACAACAAAGACAACTAAATGCTTGTCAAACCATGTTCTCAAAGAATATTCATTGGAGTTTGAATATTATTTAAATCTCCACCGTGGATTATTACTTTCATGCTCTTTATAAAATGAATTACCACCGTTGATAAGATATTACCACCTGATTACAAATGCTTCACCGGATCAACCGGTAGCTACTAGGAGATGGGGCCAGTTGTGTCATGACTTAGAACCCTTAGTTTGTCACTTAAGTGACCTTCAACCCTTGATAGTAAGTTAATGTAAAAACATAACAAAAAGCAACTTCCCATCAATGCTGCAAAGAAATACTTTACTTGAAGTGTTTCTAGGTTTAGGAGACTAGGATAGCACTAGGGTTTAGGACTTTGAGACTTAGGGTTTTATGTTAATAGGAATTAGATCTCCACAAATGTGACAAAAACCTAATATGCATCCAATAACTGACTTCTGTAACTAGACCATTAGGGTTTTAAAGACTTAGAAATTTAGGCCTCCAAAAGAATGACAAACCCTAGTACATTAACAAGAAAAAGTGGAACAACCAAAGAATCCTTTCATGCATATCTTCTGGTGTAGACCTCATTGTATGGTTTTTGATGTAGACCTCATGATGACAAATTATAATGTTGAGTCATAAGAGCAAGACATTAGGACATGTAGAATCATGAAAATAAGCATACTATACTGTCACTAACAAGCATAATACTGCATGATATATTGTCACTTGTCATCAATCCATTACACAAATGATCATCAACTAACATCACTCCAACATTGACAAAACCTCCATCTTACTAACATACACTCTATCTGAGATCATCACTTCATTAACCAACTAAGATCTGATTATCCAACTGAGGTCACCCTAAACACTACTCAAATACTAACTAATAACAATCCATCTAAGATCACTCTATCAAGCCATATGAGATCTCACTTTATCACTACATATGACAATAATGCTTTTGACATCAATGACAAAACCTGATGCCAACACAATCAAGTATCAAATGCTCTAGACCCTTGACCTTGATCCATTCACCATAAAGTTGCCTAAGGTCTTAGACCCAATCTCTCAAATTCAAAATCTCCGAAATCTTTTGACATCAAAGAAAGTCTAATCAATCATCCAAATAATCAAATATTTTCAAGACCAAATCAAACACCATGCATCCATTCTATTTTGATGAGTCCCCTTGTCATAACCAAAATCAAAACCCCTTTGATGATGATGATAGTCTTGTAGATAAAGATGAATATCACAATGACGATAGTCCTAATGATGAAACTCTTGATGAGATTATTCAATGCAAACTTTCCAAAAACTTTCATCAAGTACCTATGAACATGCAAAGTCTTTCAACCAAGAATTGACTAGCACTAGATATCATGCCAATCATAAACGTATATCTATTGTTCATCCTTATGGTACCTTTGACAAGGGAAGCATCACTCTACACCAAGGTCCTCATAGTAAATCCATATCTCCAATCCCAACCTCATGCAAGCACCTTGTAACTTCTACATCCTTTATAATCCCTTCATCATTAAAGGCTTTACAATCCAACTCAACCCATAAATACTACCACCAATCATATCAACAATACCATCCACGGTCCAATCCAACCATATCCAAGCAACCCATGAAGGGTTTTATCCAAGGACTCTTAACAAAGGATAACCATCTACCTAGAAAGCATAAAATCATTGAGCCCATATTTACCAAGCCTATCCAAAGGTCACCTATCCAATGTCTATCTAGCCTATCAAAGAGTCTCCTAGTACTATCCTTGTCCAAAATCAAACACTATCATGCAAATCAATGCCCATTAATCCTATCAAAAAGCCTCTTATCCCAAGCTCAAGTCAAAACCCATAGTGCAACTATGTTGTTAACCATTTAAATCTTATCACTGTTATCCATGAACCACATATCTTATCACCTAAGCTATTAGAGCCATGTCAAGAATAAAACCTAAAGTAGGATCAAATGTGCACCCAACCAAATCAAGATCAAAGCATCCTAATTATCCTATCTATGATCAAGATCAAACTATCCAAGCCAGACCTATCTATGATCGAGAGAACCATGTTGATCCCCTCATCAAACTTTATGTTATCCATGGTCAAGAAATCCAAATTAATCTTATCCATCATTCACTCAATCCTATCCAGTATCCAACTAGTCATATCCATCATCCAACAACATTCACTTCCCATGATGAGACACTTGGTCCCTATGAACACATAGATATTGAAGTAAATGATATTGATCATATATCAAACATATCAATGAGGAAGATACCATTGAGCATTCAAATGATCAAGGTATGACAAGAATAAACAACGATAAAAGGCACAACAAGTTTACACAATTAGAAAGCACAAGCATCCTATCAACTAGGATTAACCACCTTCATCAAGTCAGGCTTACTCGTAGATGAGAGGATAGCAAGTTCTAATAGTTCTCGGTAACACACCAATGGGCTAGCATCATGTTTAGACAACATGTTGGAATTAAGGTGCCATCAACCTTGTAAATTCCATGTTTATTTATTCCTATTATTGTTTGTACTTTACCCATAAGGGATGTAGAGTTTCACCGACAACGGTTAAAACATATTTATTGGTATGGTAAATAATTATTACTGGCAATAGTAATTAATAATGTCACTGTGAGTTTGTTACAGAATTACATTTACTAGTTGGCATCATGGTAAACGATAAAAGGTGATTTGGGAGAATCTAGGCACCCACTTTTGGGATGAGCTATTTTTGGTATTTATGACAACTGTCATAAGTTGAAAGAGTATCTATGACAACTTTAATTTATCATAAGATTCTATGAAAGTTATGACAACAATAATTGAGTTGTAAGATGCTATTTTGACCCTAGGCACCAATGCATGAAAGATGCTCTATGCCAGGTGTAAGGTGTGTAAGAGGTCATTAATTGTGGGCATACATGCAAGATTCCAAGGAGGGCATTGAGAATCCCAAGTTGGATGCCATTTTCATGGTTGTTAATCTTCTATATATTATGATGCATTCTAAGTGTTGTTTAGTGTGAGAGACTTGTATACAGGTACTACCGAAATATTGTCGGATTAAAGATTGAATGAGAGATTGGTGTTGATGCATTATACTTACTTATTTATAGATTAATACAAGATTGTTCCTCTCTTCTTGGTGGAGTTTTTCACCCAAAAGGGTTTTCTCTACGTACATACTGTGTCATGTGTTCACTTCTATGATTTGTTATTTCTGGGTGTTATAGTTTTGTTTCTAGTGTAATCTCCATTCGATTGTATACATGCATGCATACATATTGTTGACATAAGATTTATACTTGTAGTTGTTTATCTTCATTTCTAACATTTGGTATTAGAGTATGGCTAGTTCTGACTCTTGGGTGCGAGTGAAGGTTTTTTGAGTTGTAGTGGGAGTTCTGGTTGCATTTGTTTTACAAATTTTGTGTTGAAATCATGGCTGCAACAACAACCTATTTGGACATAGAGAAATTCAATGGTACAAGATATGAGTTGTGGAAGTTGAAAATGGAGGATTTGCTTGAAGAAAGAAACCAATGGTTGGTTGTTACAAAAGAAAAGAAACCTGATGATGTCAATCAAGATGAGTGGGATAGGCTAGACAAAAAGGCACGGGGTACAATTTTATTGTGTCTTGCAGATTTTGTCCTACTGAACATCTCTGAGAAGAATCTTGATTGTATTTGCATTATGGAAGAGGTTGGGTGAAATATACCAAGCCAAAAGTCTTGTGATTAAACTATACTTGAAGAGGAAGTTATTTTATTTAAAAATGAAGGTGAATCTATTATAGAGCATTTAAATTCTTTTAATTTAATTGTGAGTCAACTATCCTTTATAGGTGTTAAAGTTGAGGAAGAGAATAAATGCATTATGCTTCTTTGTTCTTTACCCGAGTCTTGGGAGAATGTTATTCTTTCTATTACTAAGTAAGACCCAAAGTTGGATGCTTTTATTGTAACTTTGTTGTCAAAGGAATTAAGGAAGAAAAATGTTGATAGTTCAGGTGATGCTCTCAATGCTAGGGGAAGGTCTAAGGAAAGAGGACCAAAAGGAGATCAAAAGGGACCTAAATAAAAATCTAAGGGAAGATCTAAGACTCTTGGAAATAAGAACATAGTTAAGTGTTGGAATTGCGGTAAAAGAGGGCATGTTAAGATGGAATGCAGAAACAAAAAGTAACAGTGGGATTCCTCTATAGAAAAGTTCTTGGATGCAGGTGATGAAGTTTTACTTTTTTCATGTAATATTGTTTCTCATGATCAATGGTTGGTTGACTCAAGATGCTTGTATCACATGAATTTGCATAAAGAATGGTTTTCTACATATGAGGAACATGATGGAGGTAATGTCTACCTTGGTGACAACACTTCATATCTAATTGTTGGAAGGGGAAAGGTAATGTTGTGTTTCAATGATGGGAATTAAAACCCTCCTTGGTATTTTACATATTCCTAGATTGGGTAGAAATCTTATTTTTATTTCGAAGTTGAATAATTTAGGAATGCATGTAACATTTAACAAGCATGGTTGTAGATTGGTGAGAGGAAGCTTGGTGGTAGTGAGAGTAATAAGGATGGGAACCCTCTTTAGGCTTGATGCCATTACTATATGTAACTCCACCAATGTAAATGAGACTACTAAAAATGTCTGTATGTTGTGGCACCACAAATTGGGCCTACAAGTGAAAATATTTTGAAAACTATCTTGATTAAAAAGTTGTTGGACAATTTTTCTTATTCTGATGAGCATTTTGGTTTTTGTGAGCATTGTGTGTTTGGGAAATAGAATAGAGCATCATTTCTCTTAGGAAACAATAGAGCAAAAGAGAAATTAGAAATTATTCATATAGATGTGTTTGGACCTGTGGATAGTGATTCTATGAATAAATCTCGTTATTTTTGTTACCTTCATTGATGATGTATCCAGATTTACATGGATTTATTTTATGAAGCACAAATATGAAGTTTTCACTAAGTTTAAGGATTTTGAAGTCTTAGTAGAAAACCAATAAGGACATAAGATAAAAATATTAAGATATGACAATGGAGGTGAATATTGCTCTAAGGAATTTGATGAGTTGTGTAAGCATGCAGGTATCATAAAACAAAAGACAACTCCTTATACACCACAACAAAATGGTGTTGCAAAAAGGATGAACCAAATGATTATGGAAAGAGCTATAAGTATGTTGAGTGATGCACAATTGGGCTATAAGTATGTTGAGTGATGCACAATTGGATAAATGTTTTTGGGTAGAAGATGTGTGTACTGCTTATTACTTGATTAAGAAACATCATTGTAAGGTTCTTGATTCGACACCTTATGAAGTGTGGACAGGTAAGAACATTCTATTTCACATTTAAGGGTTTTTAGCTATGACGATTTTGTTCATGTGCCTAAATAAAAGTGATCTAAGTTGGATCCAAAAGCACAAAAATGCATATTTATTAGATATGGTGAGAATGTAAAAGGTTATAAGCTTTGGGATCCTCTAACTAGAAAAAATTTCTAAATTTCTAGAGATGTGCTTTTTAGGGAACTTAGAGCTATTTCCGATCCTGTATAGCCAGAAGAGAAAGAAAAGGAAAAGAGAGTGCATTTTGATTTACAACAAGAAGATGCACCTCAAGAAGAATAGAATGATGGACTAGGGGATGGTGAAGAAGAAGAAGATTTGAGTGAAAGTTCAGATGAGGAAGACTTTGTTGTAACAAAAGAAGTTGAGCATACAAAAGAACCTGAAGAATCTCTTACTCCACCTTTAAGAAGATCCACAAGACAATAGAATCCAGTTGATAGGTATAGCCCACTAGATTTCCATTATGTATTTGTTTTATTAGGTACTAATGATGAACCTAGATTCTATAGGGAAGCTATTCATGTAGATGATAGTGAGTCTTGGTATCTAGCCATACAAGAGGAGATAATGGATTTAGACTCTTGTGACACCTAGGATCTTGTACTTTTGTCCAAAGGAAGAAAGGCCATAGTTTTTAAGTGGGTCTTCAAGGAGAAGTTTGGAGCAGATGGTTCATTGCAGAAGTACAAGGCTAGACTGGTAGCCAAGGGCTACTCCCAAAGAGAGGGAGTTGGTTTTGGTGAAATATTCTGTCATGTTGCTAAATTATCTTTTATTAGATTTATTTTATCCATTGTTGTAGCTTATGATTTTAAAATTGAGCAAATGGATGTTAAGATTGCTTTTTTGCATGGAGATCTTGAGGAAGAAATTTACATGCAATAGCCTAGAGGTTTTGAGGTAAACTGGAAAGAACATTGGGTATGCAAGTTGAAAAGATCTCTTTATGGTATAAAAAAGTCTCCCAGAATGTGGTACTAGAATTTTTATTCATTTGTTTTGAAATTGGGATTTGCTAGAAGTGAGGAAGATCACTATGTTTACATTCGATGTATTGATGATGTTATTATGGTTATTGTCTTGTATGTGAATGATATGTTATTTCTAAGGGTATGATTAGTGAGTTGAAAGCTCAAATTTTAGGTATATTCGATATGAAGGATCTTGGAGTAGCTAGGTATATTTTGGAAATGGAGATTAAAAGGGATAAAGGTAATAGAAAGCTTTGGTTGTCACAAAGTATTTGAATACTATTTTTCAGAGATTTAACATGCAAGATTGCAATCTAGTTAGAATTCCTTTACCTGTTTGTACTAAGATTTCATTAGATATGTGTCCTAAGAATGAGGATGATTTAGAGGATATGTCTAATGTGCCATATGCTAGTGTTGTAGGAAGTTTGATGTATGCAATGGTGTGCACTAGACTAGATATTGCCCAAGTAGTGGGCGTTTTGAGCAAGTTTATTTCTAACCTTGGTAGATAGCATTGGAATTTTACAAAGAGGGTGTTTAGTTTTTGTGAGGTACCTCTGATTACTATTTGGTTTATTCTAGTACTGACAATTTTGATAAGACCTTGGACATATAGGGATTTGTTGATTCAGATTAGGTAGGTGACTTGGATAGTCGAAGGTCCACTAGTGGCTATGTGTTTACTTTGTTTGGAGGATCCATGAGTTGGATGAGTATGAGGTAGCCCACGGTTGCTTTGTCCACCACTAAAATAGAGTAAATGGCTACTACACATGTCTCTAAGGAGGTAGTTTGGTTATGGGGATTGTGTGCAGGTATTGGTATTGATTGTAGGATCATTCAGATTGGTTGTGATAGCCAGAGTGCTATATGTTTGTCCAAGAATCCTATGTATCATGCTCAGACAAGACATGTTGATGTTCAGTATCACTTTGTTCGAGAAATGGTTGCAAATGGACACATTGAGCTAAAGAAAGTTGACACTCAGGAGAATGTTGTGGATTCTCTTACTAAAATTGTGAGCACATAAAAGTTTATGTGGTGCAAGGAGGCCATGGGCCTTGCTCTTAGTGCTTAGTTGTTTCATGTTTTTCCTATGGGTACATATTTACAATGTATGATGTCAAATGGGAGAATGTTGGAATTAAAGTGCCATCAACCTTGTAAATTCCATGTTTATTTATTCCTAATCTTGTTTGTACTTCACCCATAAGGGATGTAGAGTTTCACCAACAATAGTTAAAACATATTTACTGGTATGGTAAATAATTATTATTGACAATAGTAATTAGTTATGTTATTGAGAGTTTGTTATGGAATTACATTTATTAGTTGGTATCATGGTAAATGGTAAAAGGTGATTTAGGAGAATCTAGGTGCCACCTTTTGGGATGAGCTATTTTTGGTGTTTATGATAACTGTCATAAGCTGTAAGAGCATCTATGACAACTGTAAGTTGTCATAAGATTCTATGATGGTTATGACAACAATAATTGAGTTGTAAGATGCTATTTTTGACCCTAGGTGCCCATGCATGCAAGATGCTCTATGACAGGTGTAAGAGGTATGTAAGAGGTCATTAATTGTTGGCATACATGCAAGATTCCAAGGAGGGAATTGAGAATCCCAAGTTGGATGCCATTTTCATGGTTGTTCATCTTCTATATATTATGATGCATTGTAAGTGTTGTTTAGTGTGAAAGACTTGCATATAGGTATTACTGGAATACTGTCAGATTGAAGACTGAAGGAGAGATTAGTGTTGATGTATTGTATTCTCTTATTTGTAGATGAATACAAGCTTGTGCCTCTCTTCTTGGTGGAGTTTTTTACCTGAAAGGGTTTTCTCCATGTACAAACTGTGTTATGTGTTTAGTTATTTGATCTATTGTTTTTGGCTATTATAGTTTCTTTTCTATTGCAATCTCCCTTTGATTGTATACATGCATGAAAACATATTGTTGAGATCATATTCTACTTGTAGTTGTTTATCTTCATTTCTAACACAACAAGTATCCTATTGTAAATGAGATATGTAAAAGCATGAACTATCAAGGAAAAGGATTTTGCCTTCATGAACAAGGCATCCTAGAGCCTATCCTAATCTAGGTCAGTCATGGTCAAGGCATCAAAGATCAATAATCTAAACAATCTAATGATTTTAGTGATACTTCAATGATCACTTAGGAAACTTCATCCAATGAAAGCATTGAGATAGGGAACATTCATATCCCCTACAATAAGCTTGCTACCAACAATCATTCCACTTCCACTATCCCTATCATCAAACTTTATCATCCACATCCTAAAATCATTGATTGGGACCAACAAATTGTAAGACATACAAAGAAAAAGATCTAAATCAAACATCAAAGGTGGATGAATCCAAAAATAAAGGAAGACACATAAAAGCAATATGGATCTTGGTGTAAACATATAAAAGTTTTCATATCTCTGATATTTGTGTCCACAAATTTATGTCATTAGGTTAGAAGGTCCCTGGCCTAGGGTTTCTTGCATACTAAAAGAGGTATTTTGAGTAAAATCCCTTAAACCCTCAACCCTTGTGCCAAAAAGTATTAGAAGTCACATTCATTATATTTCCATGTTGACCACTTATCCCTTATTACGCAAGCTCTTAAGTTGTTTCCTTATGTCCCCCAGAACGTTGTTTGACATGCCCCTTACCATGCAGTCACTACCTCTGGCCCGCACCCAAAAGTTTCATTTTAAGAATCGACCCAATGCCCCCCTTTTCCTAGTAGGCAAAGGATGTTTTAAGATATATATGCCAAGTTCCAACCCCACTAAATCTTTTTTGATATGTGGTGATTGTGGATTCATTTCCACCAATCCGCTAGCAATAAAATGTTGATAGAGAAGGCACCTGCAGAACTGCGAAAGGGGTGACAGTTGGCTGGTGACTGTCTCATATCAAAAGGAAAGGAAAGTGGTGGGTCCCTGGCACTATGAGGTGGCCTTTTCTATTTTTTTTGATGTTCCTCCATACTTCACCAAAGGGTCTTTCTAGGCAGCTGCAGAGTGACATAAACATGACAAGTGGCTTTCTAAAGGACGAGACTGGTGCATTAAAAGATAAAAAAATGACGTGTCACAATCCTAAGGGATGTGATCACTTTTTGGGAGTTGTCCCATTCGCATGAAGTTGATCCAATGGTTCTCTACCATTCTGTTGAGATCAGATCTTCGGCCATATCTTTTGAGTGCAGAATTGCCAATGGTGTCTTAACTATATTGCAAGGGGGATATTTTCTCGGCATCATAGTTAAGGAGGCTATCCAGGTGCCCAGCCATCATTGGGAAGGAATAGACAATACCCTCCTACTATTTAAAAGACCAAATCAATGTCGTTGATTCAAGCCAACTAGGATCGTGATCAACGACTCATATTCAAAATTGTGATAGAGGGATGTGTTGGCATTGGATCTGACCATACTTAATTGTGGGCATTAATTTCTTAGGCGTGTGCAGAGTCTCCATTGCCACCACTATGAGGGAATTTACTAACTGAAAGATTGGCTTACACAGGCTCAACCTTTGAAAATCCATGCTTCTACCAGGAATGACCTTTCATCTATTGTGTGATGAATTTTGGCATGATGACATAGCTAAAATGATGAAATCGTGACACCTGACCTGACATCTTCAATGTGAGAAGTGATGTTCTCAGTTAAGTAGAATTATGAAATCCAATCTTTCTATTCATTTTGGTAATCTTCAAAAGATTTCCATTTATGACAGAAATGCTCTGAAATGACTAGAATTTATTGAACCAAAGATGTGCTGATGTGTGCTTGCATCCTAGAATTTCTATAAATAGGTGATTGCTAATGTTGCCTCCTACACTATTTAAAACATGCTGACAGTATGGCTCTCCCCTATTCCTGTATGTTCTTTTTGCTCCCCTGTTCTATTGGATTCTCCTCCCTATTTTCATGGTTATTAATATGTCCCTACCGAATTAAAGGAGTTGGAGAATTCTTCTTCTGTAGAATAGGGGGAATTGGAAAGATTTCAGGGTAGTGGCAATATTTTTTAAATCTCTATGAGCATTTCTTCTTCCTACTGTTTCATCTAGATTGGGACCTTGGGTTTTAATCTCTAGATTCTAGTCATTCCTTATGCTTGTGATTTGGCAGATTAGAATCTCGTATGAAGGGAAAACATTTCTCTTTGCCTTCATCCCACTTCTACTTTTCCTAACAAAGCATCATCTCTAGTTGTAGGGATGTTTCCTCTCTGATGTAGCATATGAAGATAGAAAGTTCCCCAATTGTTGTTGCTGCTGCTCCTCTTGTTGGATAAGTAGCATAGCCATGTCTAGCCTAATGTGATTTTGTATGGTTTTTGTCTGGTGGAGCTGGTTGGTAACCACTCAATCATGAAAGAGGAATCACATCCTTGCAATGGATAACGGACATAAAGCGAAGAACTCCAGTTAATGGAGTTTTCTTCTGATATTTTCCTTGCAAGTATTCTCACTCTTTCAGACTTGGTGGAGAAGAAAAGAGCATCAAATGCTCTAATTTAAATTAGTTGGCACTTGATGGGTATGTGAGCTCTAAAGTCGACCAAAAATTAGACACCCATCAACATCACGACCTGGACTCAAAGGCCTACCAAAGTGAAAGAGCATACAATTCAAAAGTCGGTACCTCAGCATGTGATGGTATTTTGTTACAGTGGCATCTCTCTCTGTAATTGGGATACGGTTACACCTACATCTTGTTGCAGCTTCATCTTCTGATTAAAAAAATTTGTAACTTCTTTTGTCTTGAAGCCTGAAGCTTGCTTGCTCCCTTTTTTTATAAAAGGGAATTTAGGGCTTATGAAAAATTATTGGTTCGACGTCATATTGTCCAAACTCAGTTTGAAGTGTGAGATCAATCCAATCATGGAGGAGTTGTATATAGTTAGTTTTTTGCAATAAAATTAGTCGTCTATTTTCAAGTCTTTATTTTGAGTTTCAAGATTTCTTGATAATATTGTAGAGGCTATGTTGTAATTTAATAAGCAGTTCACTTTACAAATTTTGTGGAGTTTTAGAGTGTACTATCTCCTACTTCATGTACACAGTTCTACATTTATGAATATAAATTTGATCAAGGATCAGTTTATTCATCATCACAGTCCTTCCTATGTTTGTATATTCTTCTCATGGCATTTACTCAAGTAGTAAAATAATGGCTGCAAGAGAATATTGAATGTAGTATTGGTTTATAGGGATAACTAAGCATGGTTAACTCTAAAACTAGTAAGATACTTTTAATGTAATGCATTATTATATCTTTGCAGTAAACTGAGATTAATTACATAATAGTCCTTTTAATTTTATGTAAGTTCTTGACTCTATAACCCTTGGATAGGCACTGATCTATTCATGAATACTATACTACGCTTACACCCCCTTGATCATCCTCATCATTCTAAAAAATCAAAACATTTTCCCTTCCAGCAGTAGGTTTTTAGATGTTGAGTTCATTTTACATGTTCCTCTGCAAAGAATAAGGTTGAAGCTTAAGAATTTTACTCTATCCAAAATTCTTTAAGCAATCTAGAAGGAACATAGCTGTTTTAGAAATAGTGTTTTTGAGCAAGTATTTAGGGATCCCCTCCTATTTGAGTAGAACACTATTTTTAGAAGAGGAACATCCTCCTTGGTCTTAAATAGCCTAAAGTGCAGAGGAAAAGGGATTGAAACCCCATTTCATGTTCATTGGCCAATCCCTTGAGGCAGATCAATTATTAGAAATGTCTATTTGATAGATCTATTTTCTTGAGATCAGGTTGGGAATTTAAAACAACCAACAGATCCCAAAGCAAAATGGACCAATCAAATCAAGGGAAGCAAAATATCCAAATCAACCAATCACTCAAAATGTGGAGCCACATCGAAAGATGCACCTTGCATATAATAGGTGTCCACTGCCTTCTAGATTATATAAGAATGTTGGTCCTAAATATCCAAATCCAACAACTACTCAAAACATAAAGCCATGTCAAAAGATGCACCTTGCTTATAATAGGTGTCTACCTCCTTCCAGATTGTATCATAATGTTGGTCCTAATTACCATCATAATCCAAAATCAAAATTCCATTATCGATCATCTCAAGTATGGTGAGTTAAAATCCTCCAACCCAATCTAAATCATCAACCTATCCACCTAAATCCTACAAACCTCAATCACCTGATTCCACATCCAACATCCCCCATCCAAATCAAAATTATGCCTCAAATCCCAAATCTGGCGCATTGTGGTAGCAACACTTTATCATAAGGGCTATGATGGTAATCTATTAAGATGTAAACATTTATATAAGTCCAACTTAGTTATCAATGAGGATCACACCAACATCAATGGATTGTATAGGAGCGTTTTGATCCTAACAAAGCGATTACTCCAAGCAAGTCACTACTAGCATATTATGAAAAGAGCATCTACATTGACTATATCAAACAAATAGGGATATTTGAAGACCCTTTAAATATCAAGCTATCAATTCCATCCACTCAAAAAAGTAGAAACTCAAAAAAATTAGAAAGCCAAAAAAAATTAAAAAAAAGTCTCAAAAAAAATTAAAAATTAAAAATAGGAAAGAGAAAATTATTTGTCTAATGGTGAAAACCATTTCATGGCACCTTGAATAAGTACCATGATGAAAACCCATTCATGGGCATCATGTGTGAATCAACTGTCTATATACCTTGAACTTGGGGGCAAGTCATCTTTCCCATCATATCATCCTAATCCATCATATCCACATATCTTTGTCATCATTCCCATCCATCCTTCATGCTTGCCTTTGATCTTGATAGGGATTGAGGCACGATCTTGAAACATGCTTTGGCAATCTCTTGACATATAAAATCCTTCTACAACAAATCCTCCAAATATCTTGTTATAGCTTATATAGTACACTATATCTCTTTAGTCCAACATCCTAAATGTCATTTATATAGTGGGGCATGTTATTCCTTTGTGACATAGCCCTTGGAGATCCTTCATCCCTCCAATTCCTAATCCATCAAGCCCATCATCCTAAATCAACTTATCTCCCATCCATGTTTCTAGACTTGGTGTTCCATTGTCACTATTTATCATGTGGAGACAACAATCCCATCCAATAGTCAAAATAAAAATACTATCCACAAGCAATCCAATGCAATCATCCAAAACAACTGAATGCAATAACCCCAATCAATCACAAAGCAATTAATCCACCAAAATAAATCCTAATTCACACAAATCTTGCCAAGCAATCTAGCCTATCATCCAAAAGCATTCATTAGTTTTTGTTCCCCACCTTGCAAATCTCCATAAACTTAAATCAATCATCATCATTGATATATATTTTTCCCACATCAACAAAACTATCCCTATTAGATTCAAGATAGACAACTGAGAGGGGGGGTGAATCAGTTGTCTCAAAACTTCCTTCCTATTAATCACTTAAATCCTTCTTGTAATTTAGCATCATAATAATAGATCAATCATGAGAACATAATGCAACAATTCAAGAGCAGAAACACATTAACACATATGACACCAAGATTTTAACATGGAAAACCCGGTTAAGGGAAAAGACACAGGGTGACTAACCCAATATTGTATTCTCTGTTAAAAGAGTAAGAAGAACAAATGACACATACCAATTAGGGCTCACTACCTGAGCACACTGCTCACAAGAGGCCCACTGCCTATAGGAGACACACTATCTACAGAATGATAAATATTACATACTTGAACTGAAGAATAGCATCTTCACCATGCTTGAGTCAGTTTGATTTAAGCCCAATACTTTTGCTCTGCCTTTCACTCTGCTCCTCTCTACCACACTCTCATCTCCACCAAGATGCCTTTGAAATGACTTCACAACTTCTTATTTATACAAGACATTTGACTTGGGATAATCATCCAAGTTGGCATACTTTACAGAGCAAATACATAAATACAACATGAATAATTACAAAAGGACTTCATGTAGATCACCACACTATCAGCCACATAGATCTGAGACTTCAATCTTCCTTTAGAAACATGCCATTCTTCACATAACATCTTCAAGATCATCCGCAGGATGTGTAACTCATCCGGTCGGCCAAACTTAGGAAGAACATCATCATCCGAAAGTAATCCTTCAATTACGAGCTCAATCTTCAATGTGGACCACCAACATGAACTAGACACAATCCAAAGATCTCCACAAGCTTGCCTGAATCACCAAGAACATCCACACTACTTCTGCTTACTGAAATCTTTCTCTCCTTCATCCAGAATCTCAAGAACATAGTTTGTCATCACTGTCATATTGGAATAGATTCTTGCGAACCTCCAGACCATGAACCAATTGAGTTGTCAATTCACATTGACTTCCTAAGCACTCCACCAAATCTGTAGAATAAGATATTACATTTTTGGATCTCACTGGACCTATCTGTGTCACTCTGTCACCTCTGAACATTTACTAGAACTAGTTTTACTCAAGTTGCCATAACTTCTTCAAATCTTCATACGGACCTCTCAAATCTTTACTGGATCATCTTAAGACACATATCTACAAACCCTTTGAAGCGCATCCTCTGATCTTCATCTTAGCTGGGATCTTCACCTTACTGTCTTCACTGTTCTTCTCTATTCCTGTTAGGACTAATTTTCTCAATATCCTCAGCATACAACTCATCCAATCCTTGTTCATCAATGCAATAGGAGTATGTTGACATCAATGACAACACCGGTTAGGCCTATACTTGCAACAATCCCCACGTGTTCTCAAGATATATCATTCCCAAATCAACAACACTATCGTCATCATCAATCAAGCATCAGTTTTTAGCTTGATAGGGGAAACACATCTTATTTGACTTTGTGTTGTTTGTGCATGTTTTCTTGCTTGCTTTATTGTGTGTTATCA
Source organism: Cunninghamia lanceolata (assembly GCA_027924645.1). Lineage (NCBI taxonomy): Eukaryota > Viridiplantae > Streptophyta > Pinopsida > Cupressales > Cupressaceae > Cunninghamia > Cunninghamia lanceolata. Next base: position 1,315,321 of record BSBN01000841.1, read on the forward strand.
TTTTATCTTACATCTACATTAGTCCTTGCAACATACCTAGCACAATGACATCATGGTCTTTCATATCATGGTTCCATACAACATATGCTTGTTTATGACCTTTAATCCTTTATGCATGAGACACATTGCCATCATGGTCTTTATATCACAGTGAATAACATCAAGTGCTACATCAAACATCAGGTTGCTCACACCAACTAGCATGACTATCATTTCCTCTATCATTAGCATCTAATCCCCTATCTTCATATTTCCTTTCCATCCATTTCAAGAGCATACATGTGTCCTTAAAACCCACCTATCCTCTCATGGGGGCATCATCCAATCATCCTTAATTCATTCCTCCTTGTCCCTCCTCCTTCAAGTGGCTGGGGAAGCTCTTCCGAAAACCATTATATTTATTTGAAATGTTGTTACTTCTCTTAATCGCAACACCATCTCAAAGAGGGGAAGAATGTAGACACTTGAAAAATACACAAGTTCTAGTCCCATTTTCCTAAGTCCTAATAACCTAGACCCCTTCCCACTTCACACGATTTAATAAATATTAAAATATTAAATCTTTCTTTTTCCACTCAACCACCCAAAATGAGTAAAAAGAATTATAAAATTTCTTTTATTCTCCACCTTCCATTTCATAACTATCTCCAAAAAATTTAAAAAAATTATAAAATTACCTTTAATCCTCCACCATCCATCTCTCAACTACCCAACCAACTCAATTCTCACCCTTGATCTCTCAGTTGATCTCCACCATTGATCTACCTATTTGAAAATCTATAAATAGACCCTCATGTGAGCCATTTTTAGATAATCAATTAGCAATGCAATGTCGTGGTACTTCTATGAGAAACCACATTCCATCCTCCATCAACAATAAACCTTTGGAGCACAACCACCTTTGGCACAATATGGATCACATGTGGGTGAGATTTGTTAGTTTATTTCATTTACATTTTATCAATTCCTTCACTTAAACTAATGTGTAGATAGATGTTGAATAGGGTTCTGATTGTAATGATTTAAATCCTATTTTTGTTCATATTTTCTTATCATAGTAAGATTATTACCTATTGGTATGAGTGCATTATTTTATGACTATGGAAGGAATATGCATATGTGAAAATAATGGGATGATTATAGAAAGTTCAAGAAAACCTACAAAAGATAAACACACATAAAACAATTTTTTTTGTTGATGTAAGATTATTTTTAGGGCTAAGATGATCCTACATCACCCTCCTCTCTAACTAGACTTGAAGACACATCACACAACCATGAAAAATAATTCTTGTGACAAGGCCGCCTCATTTGTTAAGGATCTATATGATGAAAACCTGACCTCTCCACCCATGACAAATGCTTCCTCTATTCTAAGGAGTGTGTCCTTCCCATCTATGGACACCTAAACCTCCCCTTGTGTGAACTCTCATGCCATTCAAAATATTATAAATTATGTCTCTTATCCCCCCTTAGAATGAAACCGCACTATTACATACCATTCAACATCTTAGTTTTCACACATACTAGCATCGAACCTTAGTGTCACTTGCAATAGCCTAGCACAAAAAAGATTTCACAGTCATCCACTTGTATGTTGTGATAGAGGGGACATCCATCAATAGAATCATGATTTAGTATGTGTTAGAAGCTATAAATCTATCTCCTTTTCCCTTCCAAATAATGTTGCTGAAGTCATTTCTAACTTCAAAGCCAGATTTGCTATTCTATTTTTCCTTCTCATGTGCCCTCCAAGCAAGGCTTTTATAAATGGGTGACAACTAACTAGGAAAGTAATGGTTGGTTTGTTGATTCCATTAGGGGTTTAGGAAAGGTTACATTTATTGTACCTTTATCTCACCCAACATTAGCCTCTCTCTCTAATATGGATACTAAACTATTTGTGGGTAAATATTCTACCTTTAAGCTTAAGATTTTGATTTCCATCTTGAGAACACCTCAAAATCAAAATACCTAATGTGGCTACAATTCTCTAGCACTATCATATATTTGTCTTAGCCTCATATTACCTACCTCTTTGATTTGGTGGAAGTGTTGCAAATATGTGCCTATGATGTGTTGTCATTAATGTCAACATATCCCTTTGTCAGAAATAGGGGACACAATGCAGATCAGTGAAGTAGATTTCTCTGCATTTCTAGAGGAATGAAGATCAAAGTACGTGGACCATATGGCTGTGTAGAGGATTGTCTAAAGTAGCTCTAGTTAAGATTTGAGAGGTCCGCATGAAGATTTGAAGAAGCTATGGCCATCTGAGTAGAACTGGGTTTTGCAGTGTTTAGAAGAGACAGAGTGACAGGAAATTGGTTCGGATTGCTCCGCAATGAAAAATTATGATCTGCGGATCTAGAGGCATGTTTGGGAAGTCAGTGTGTATCCTCAACTCAAGTGGTTCATGGTTTGGAGGTCTACAAGAAATCTTTCTAGTGTGGCAGTCATGGCAGATAGTGTTCTTGAGGTTTCAGCTGAAGATGCAAGTGATTCTGATGATTTGGAGTAGTGCGGGTGTTATTGTTGAATTCAATGTGCTTGTGGAGGTCTCTAGATCGTGTACCTACTGTGTTGGTGGTCCACATTGAGGTTTGAGCTTGTGACTAAAGATTTCTTTTTGAGAGTTGCTATTCATTCTAGTTTTGGCTGACTGGATGCTTTGTGCATGTTACAGATGATTTAAGAGAAGTTCTATGAAGCGTGGCATGCTGTTTGAGGAAGATTTAAGTCCCAGCTATGTTTGGCCAATAGTACAGTGGTCCGCATTGAGTTAAGCCGACCTTGATGTTCATTCCAAGGTTGATGAAGTGTATAAATACTTGTGGATGAGTTGTGGAAAGTTGTCCTTGTGTGAAAATGAAAAAGTCCTAAGAAAGGTATAGAGGTAGAACAAAGAAGAGGAGGAGAAAAAAAAACAAGAGCAGTAAAGGATGAAGAGATAGCGAAGAAGTGTTTGGGGGCAGAGTAGAAGTTTTGTGAGCTTTCAATGGGACTAAACCAGGCATGAAGAAGATGCTATTTCTCAGTTTATTCTTTCTGTATTCAACATAAAATCTTGTAGGTAGTGAGCCTCTTTGAGCAGTGAGCACTGGGTAGTGCGCCCGAAGGCAAGTGCCTTCCCATTTCTTTTAAGTACTTTTAACAGGGTACGAATCTTGTGGGTTAACCCCCACTATGGTTTTCCCTTAACCGGGTTTCCACGTAAAAATTCTGGTGTTATGTGTGTTCATTTTGTTTCTGCTCATGTGTTGTTGATTCTTGCTTTAATGTTTATATCATTAATCTGTTTGTAAGTTGTGAAAGAAGATTAAAAGAAAAAAAGGTTAAACTTGTGGGACAACTAATTCACCCCCCTCTCAGTTGTCTAACCTAATTCCAACAATTGGTATCAGAGTCATTTCCTCTAAAAGAAGCTTGACCGCTTGAGGAGATCCAAGATGTCCACTTACAAGAAGGACAGTCTGAGATTTGATGAAACAAATTACTCCCTTTGGAAGATGTGCATCTAGTGTCATTTACAATGTATGGGTGATGCCTATTGGTTGATAACTAAGGATGAGTATAAAATTCTAGAGAAAGGCCCTTCAACTATAGATGAACTCAAGGAAGCTGAATACAAAATTTGAGTTAAAGAAGCATTGTTGAGTACCCTGACTAATATAGAAATGACAAATGTCCTGGAATTAAAAACTACTCATGAATCTGGAAAAAGTTGGAAACTCTATATGAAGGTTGTTAACGGAAAATTGGAATAATTATCAATAATATCAAATAAACCCAATAACTCAATGAAAAGGGAAATAATTAAGATCAAACAAATAAAGAATTAAAAACCTTTGCAAACCTCAATACTTCATATCTTCCATTGGTCGCCTATCTGAATTGATCTTGTGTATGAATATGGCCCTCAGAAGGTGCACTTCCTTGCTATTTCTTCAAGATGTCAATGGAGAACGACTGTGATAGTTTATTGCAATGAAGATGAGCTTCAGAACAATGATAATAGTATGGTAACAAGTTGATCACAAGCAATGAAGGAATTGGTGCCAAAGACGCACTGTAATTCCTACATAATAAGGGTACTAAAAGCTTGGATGAATGAAATGGAAGAATAGGGTTCAATTTATAGTCTTGTGACAGAGAAGATCAATGGTATAAAAAGAATAAGAAGATCAACGATATAGAAATCTTGAGAGAATGTGCACGAATAGGAAGAAGACAACTGTCACACAAAAGCTGTTTTGTTTGAGTTAACTGCTTTCTTTTATAAAGATAAGATTTGATTTCATAAATTAGAATGCTTTTTTTCTAATTTAAAAGATATTGATAAAAACACGGTTGATTGAGTCAGTTAACTCAACTTGTGATTTGCTTTTGCATGATTTGAGAGAAATTAAATAATAAATTATTTAATTTTGTGTGCATGAAGAAGAAGACTTAATTTTAGAAGATTTGGAAGATTTTTGAGGAATTAGAAGATAAGAAAGCAAATTAAATAAATAGATTTATTTAATTGTTTGTGCATGCTTTGGAAGAATAAATAGAATATTTGATTATATTTTATTTTTAGAGATTGAGAGAATTTAAATAAATTTGATTGATTTATTTAAATTTGGAAGAAGAATTGACTTAATTAAATAATTAAGAATTATTTAATTGTTTAGAAGAATTAAATTAAATAAAGGATTTTATTTAATTTTGACTTTAGAAGAGGTAATTAAATATTTTGATATTTAATTAAATTAGAGGAATATGAATCGAATAAATAAATTTGTTTATTTATTTATTGATAGAGGAATTAGACTTAAATAAATATTAAGAATATTTATTTAGACCGAGTCGTGTCAATTTTAGGCGTATACAAAGGTGATAAATATGTCAAATGTGCCAAGCTACAGAGCCTGAAGGGTAGATACGAAAGGTTGATGATGAGTGAGGATGAAAACATTACTTCCTACATGCAGAAGGTGAATGAACTTGTGAGCAGTATCAGGAGTGCTGGTGGAATATTGGAAGAATCAGAGATTGTTGCCAAAGTGCTCAGATCCTTACCTATGGCATACAAGCATAAAGTTGCTGCAATTGAAGAGATCAAGACCGTGACAACTGTTACAAGGGATCAGTTGGTTGGTAAGTTTTCAGCATTTGAAATGAGTGAGTTTCATGATTCTCTTCCTAAATATGAAACTGCATTTAAGGCCAGTATTTCTAGAAAGCAAAGATATGATCCAGGTGAAAGCTCTTCAAGAAAGTTAACCAAATATGAGAAGGCAAAGAAGGAACTTGAAGAAGATGAAACTGAGTTTGATGAACTTGAAGCCCTTATTGCCAAAAGATTGCCAAGAGGATCCAGTAAGTATGAAGGAAAGTTGCATTTCAAATGTTTTGCTTGTAATAAGATTGTTCATTTTGCCTCAAGGTGTCCGGAGAGGGTTTCAAAGCCAAACCCTAACAGATCAAGGGCTCAGAAGAAATGTTACTATGTCCAAGAAGCTGAAGAAGGTGTCACCGATGATGAATCTAATATGGGAATTAACTCAGGAAATGAATGGGTGTTCATTGCCATCAAAGAAGAAGATCCGGTGTCTACTAAATCTACTAGCTGTGTGAATGTGGAAAGTGCCTTAGCTACTCAAATTGAAGAAAAGGATGAATGGGTGATTGACAGTGGATGTTCTCATCATATGAATGGTGATAAAAGTAAGTTCATAAGTTTGAAAAGATATGAAGGTGGAATTGTGAAGTTTGGAGATAATTTAGTTGGTAGAATTCGTGGCAGAGGATCTATCCCTTTTGATGGTAAGAATAACACTAATGATGTTCTGTATGTAGAAGGATTGAAGCATAATCTTCTCAGTGTTGGACAGTTGGTTGACAAAGGGTATGATCTCTGATTCAAGGATGGAAAATGCAAAATCTTAGCAAGCTCTAGAACTGTGATTGCATCAAGTACACAAACTAAAGGTAACATCTTTCATTTAAGTGGTACTGGAAAAAGTTGTTTGATTGATCAAATTGATCAGAGCTAGTTATGGCATAGAAGAATGTGTCATGTAAACTTTGATAACATTGTCAAGATAAGTACTACTTAGGCTGTGAAAAAACTTCCAAAGCTTATGAAACTTGCAAATAACATATGCAAGGAATGTCAATTGGGCAAACAAATTAGAACTACATTCAAAAGTAAGGAACAATCTTCAAGTGGATTATTGGAACTTGTGCACACTGATTTGTGTGGTCTGCAAGGATACATGTACTTTATGTTGCTGTTTGATGACTACTCTCAAATGATGTGGGTCAATTTCTTAAGAGAGAAATTAGAGGCTCTTGACAGACTCAAGGTGTTCAAGGCTATGGTGGAGAATGAGATTGGTGTGAAGATAAAATGTCTGAGATCTGACAGAGGTGGAGAGTTTACATTTGATGAGTTCAATGCATTTTGTAAAAAGAATGGAATAAGAAGACAATTATCTGCCCCTAGGACTCCTCAATAGAATGGAGTTGTGGAAAGGAAGAACCAGACTATTCAAGAGGCTGCTAGAACCATGATGATGGAGGTAAATTTGCCACATGTCTTTTGGAAAGAGGTTGTGAGTACTGTTGTCTACACTCTCAACCAAGTGCAGATCAAAGGTAATACTGGTAAAACACCTTATGAATTATGGTTTGGTAATGCACCTACTGTGAAATACTTCAAAGTTTTTGGTAGTAAATGCTATATCAAAAGAGATGAGGATCTAGGCAAGTTTGATGCAAGAAGTGATGAAGGAATATTTCTGGGTTATTCTAACCATAGCAAAGCATACCGATGCTTTAACAAGAGATTGAAAAGGATTGTTGAAAGTACTAATGCCAGAGTTGATGAAAGCAAGGAGAGACCTTCTAGGTCTTGTGGATATGTATCTAATGATGAAAGTCCAAATGAAGTCCAAATGCAACCTTAGATCTAGACTGATTTGGAGAACCCAGTGAATCAAAAAGTTAGTCAAAATGTTGAGGAACAAGCTCAAGAATAAAAAATTCAAGAAACTCCCAAAACCCCCAGGTATGTAAGGTTGAATCATTATGAAGATCAAATCATAGGAGACAAGAATAAAGGTGTTCAAACTAGAAGAAGAATTGCTGAAGATCAAGTGGAGTATTGTTTGATTTCAAAGATTAAACCAAAAACAGTGAATGAAGCTTGTAATGATGAAAATTGGGTAAAAGCAATGGAAGAAGAATTAATGCAAATTGAAAAGAATCATACTTGGGATCTAGTTCCTAGACCTGAAAACAAAAATGTAATTGGAACTAAATGGGTCTTTCGGAATAAACTTAATGAAGATGATAAAGTTGTGAGAAACAAAGCAAGATTAGTGTGCAAAGGATATTCTTAGGTAGAGGGAATTGAGTTTGAAGAAACATTTGCTCTGGTAGCAAGAATTGAAGCAGTCAGATTGTTTCTTGCATTTTCTACTTACAAATATTTTAAAGTTTACCAGATGGATGTCAAGTCAACATTCCTGAATGGAGAGTTAGAGGAAGAAGTCTACATTGAGCAACTGAAAGGATTCCAGTTGTCTGATCAAGGAGATATTGTCTACAGATTGAGGAAAACATTGTATGGACTCAAACAAGCCCTAAGAGTCTGGTATGCAAGATTATATAAGTATCTGCTAAAGCTTGGATTTAGCAAAGGCACAGCTAACAGTAATCTTTATTTCAAGATTTATCATGAGAACATCTTGATTGTTGAGGTATTTGTCGATGATATCATCTTTGGTGGAAATGGAAGCATGTGTAAAAAATTTACTGATCAGATGCAAAGTGAATTTGAGATATCCATGAATTTCTTCTTAGGTTTGCAAATCTCTCAGTCAGATAAAGGTATCTTCATATCTCAATCTAAGTATGTGAGAGAATTCTTGAAAAAGTTTGGAATGGAGGACTCAAAACTAGTAAGTACTCCTATGGCAACCGGATGCAAGTTGAGTAAATATGATGACTCACCTAAGGCAGATCAGAAAAGGTATAGCCCAATGATTGGAGGACTTCTTTATTTGACTCAGACCAGACCTGATATTATGAATGCAGTTGGACTTGTTGCTAGATTTCACGTTGATCCTAGAGAATCCCATGTTGTAGTAGTCAAAAGAATTTTTAGATATCTAAAGGGGACATTTGATTATGGATTATGGTATCCAAAGGATAATGACTTCACTCTTCATGCATATATAGATGTTGATTGGGCAGAAGATGTGGATGACAAGAAGAGTACTAGTGGTGGTGCATTCTTCTTGGGAAGGAGATTGGTTTCTTGGTTGAGAAAAACACAGGAGGCAATATCTCTATCTACTGCAGAGGCAGAGTATATAGCAACAACAAGCAATTCTACTCAAGTCTTGTGGATGAAGCAATTGTTGAAGGATATCAGAATTCTATTTGAAGAGCCTTTTACAATCTTCTGTGATAATTCAAGTGCAATAAACATCTCAAAGAATCTGGTGTTGCATTCAAAGACAAAGCACATATCCATCAAGTTTCACTTCTTGAGAGAGAAGGTAAATGAGAATGAATTCAGATTGGAGTTTGTTTCTTTAAAGGATCAGATTGTGGATATATTCACCAAGCCTCTGCCTAAGGATACTTTTTAGTATCTCAGAGGGAAGCTAGGGGTTATTATCCCTCATGTTTAGAACTAAGATGCACTAGTGTGCATCAGTCCAATGGAATTCATAGTCATATCATGTGATCCAGATTGATGTTAAGAAGATACTACTTAGGGGGAGTAGTCAGTATGCAAATTTTGGAGATCAATCTGAAACAAAAAGGGGGAGAAATGATTGCAAATATGTGCCCTTTGCCATTGATGTCAAAGGGGGAGAGAAGTCATGTGAAAAACTAGTTGCTGATGAAAAGGGGAGCAGTGAAGAAAGTGGTTGTAGAAGTGATAAGAGAAAGGGGGATAAATCCTTGTCTTGATGGTTGAATCGGTTTTTCACATCATATGTTGCCATCAATGACAAAGGGGGAGATTATTGCAAATATGTGCCTATGATGTGTTGTCATTGATGTCAACATATCCCTTTGTCAGAAACAGGGGAAACAGTGTAGATTAGTGAAGTAGATTGCTTCACATTTCTAGAGGAATGAAGATCAAAGTACGTAGACCATATGGCTGTGTAGAGGATTGTCTGAAGTAGCTCTAGTTAAGATTTGAGAGGTCTGCATGAAGATTTGAAGAAGCTATGGCCATCTGAGTAGAACTAGGTTTTGCAGTGTTCAGAAGAGACAAAGTGATAGGAAATTGGTCTAGATTGCTCTGCAATGAAAAATTATGATATGTCGATCTAGAGGCATGTTTGGGAAGTCAGTGTGTATCATCAACTCAAGTGGGTCATGGTTTGGAGGTCCACAAGCAATCTTTCTAGTGTGATAGTCATGGTAGACAATGTTCTTGATGTTCTAGATGAAGATGCAAGTGATTCTGATGATTTGGAGTAGTGCGGGTGTTATTGTTGAATTCAATGTGCTTGTGGAGGTCTCTAGATTGTGTACCTACTATGTTGGTGGTCTGCATTGAGATTTGAGCTTGTGGCTGAAGATTTCTTCTTGAGTGTTGTTGTTCATTCCAATTTTGGCTAACCAGATGCTTTGTGCATGTTGCAGATGATCTAAGAGAAGTTCTATGAAGCGTGGTGTGCTATTTGAGGAAGATTCAAGTCCCAGTTATGTTTAGCCGATAGTACAGTGATCTGCATTAAGTCAATCCGACCTTGATGTTCATTCCAAGGTTGATGAAGCATATAAATACTTATGGATGAGTTGTGGAAAGTTGTCCTTGTGCGAAAAATGAAAAAATCCTAAGAAAGGTACAAAGGTAGAGTAGAGAAGAGGAGCAGAAAAACAAGAGCAGTAAAGGATGAAGAGATAGCAAAGAAGTGTTTGGGGACAGAGCAGAAGTTTTGTGAGCTTTCAATGGGACTGAACCAAGCATGAAGAAGATGCTATTTCTTAGTTCATTCTTTCTGTATTAAACATAAAATCATGTAGGCAGTGAGCCTCTTTGAGTAGTGAGATCTGGGCAGTGTGCCCAAAGGTAAGTGCCTTCCCATTTCTTTTAAGTACTTTTAACAGGGTACAAATCTTGTGGGTTAACCCCCACCATGGTTTTCCCTTAACCGGGTTTCCACATAAAAATTCTGGTGTTATGTGTGTTCATTTTGTTTCTGCTCATGTGTTGTTGATTCATGCTTTAATGTTTACATCATTAATTTGTCTATAAGTTGTGAAAGAAGATTAAAAGTAGAAAAGGTTAAAATTGTGGGACAACTCATTCACCCCCCCTCTTAGTTGTCCAACCTAATTCCAACAGGAATAACTCATTTAGATTAATGATTACCTCTTGCTTTGATACTACAAATGATGGTGCCCATTTTTTTGTAAAGATATTCACATGTATCCAATGATTTGTGGGACCCTTCACACTTTTCTTGAAAACCTTGGATTTAGATACAATGTGAGTTTCACCTTCAATGCATTGATCATATTACACTTCAAGAACTCCAAGTGCTTATCCCCCATCTTTGTTATTCAAGATTTCACCTTTCACCCCTACCAATTTTCTCAAATACTAGAAGTAGCCCTCTAGTTCTCCCTTTATAAGATTTCCTCTCAAACTCATTTATCATTCTCTCCTTACTTCTCTTCCTCTCAGTCCTCACCTTAATACTAAGTGGCATTGCTCACCCTCTACTTCAACTTGGTCCACCCTTATACTCTATCTTTGGTAGTCCAAGGCTAATGCCCAATCTCAACTTACCACTTGGAATCTCCTCCACTTCAAGCTCCCAATTAGCAATCAATTTCAATTTCTCCCCACAACTCCTCCCTCTTGTCCTTTCTTCCACCAATGTGTGACCTTCAAGCATGTATTCTATTATTGTCCTTATTCCTATCTTCTTTAGTTTTCACTTTCCTCCTCCATATCTACCATAATTATCCATAATTCATATAGAAAATATGCTTTACTTGACCTCTCCATCTCATGCAACATGGTTTTAGAAACATTTAGATAATTGATTATCAAATTCCTCTAGAAATTACATTATCTTGCCTTGTTTACTCACACATATTATCCTCTTGAAGTGGAATTACAAGTGACTTTCTCTAACTTCTCTATAAAGATGGCTCATCTCTCTAGTCTTGTGCAAGAAAACATGGTTGCATTCAGAGATCTTACCACCCAAATCACTAATATTCAATCTTAGCCAAACTCTCTTGAACCCAAATAAGACAACAGAGCTAAGTTGGACAAGCTTACAAATAGTACTAAAATTCTCTCCACTCTCAGAGATAACCTTCACAATAACGGTCTATGAACTGGGCCAACCATCACACCATCAAAAATGTGCAAGCCATAGTTAATGAAATCATTGGTTGCTTTGATGTTTCCACCGAATGGACCATCATAGAAGACTTCAAATTATAGTAGTACTTTTTGTTTTGTGTAGACATGACCAATTTGTGCTTATTTTTGTTGTTGTCTATAGATTGTTCCTGCATGCATATAATGGCTCTATTGTATGTTGTTCTAATTTCATTGTCTTGTCATGTTTTTTTTTTAAGAAAAAGGTGCAAAGCACCTGAACAATATTATATTTATAAGAGAGAAGATACAGAGCTTAATGTAGAGTTGAACTATATTATATTTATGTTATCTTCAATTGAAATTTGTTTTGTGCTTCTCATAGTATCAGTCATAAACTCTACAATTCATTTTATGTTTTAATTAAATCAATTTTATTCCAAAAATATGTAATAATTAGACCCCAAGCTTTTCTAACTAATGTAACTTTTGAGTCATAAATCTTTTAAAAAAATTTGTCAAAATTTGTATCAATTTTTTTATTATATTATGTGATAATCATTTTAATGATGATGAATCATATAATGGAATTCAAAAAGGTGATACAAAAATTCACATTTTTTTCTAGAAACTTTACAACTCAAAATTATGCATTATAATTTTTGTTTTTCAAATTTATGTCAACTATGTATGGCTCTTAAAAACAATTTATCATTTTTAAGGTTTGTCATAACCAAGTCCTATATTTGATGGCCATATGGCAATATTAATGCATTTTTCTTATAAAATATAATCAAGATTTTAAGAAGAATGTATCACATGAAATAAGATATTTTGGATAAATTATCAAAAATTCTTAAAGATTATAATTGTACATATACCAAGCCTATAATATTTTTCTTAAATAATTATGATTTAATATTTGAATGAAAACTACCACAAAAACTTTGCTTGGTAAGTAGGGTTGACATCAAACGGTCACAACTTGAGGTTGCGAACTTGAAAAATTACTAAATTTTAGACTATATATTTTTTTGATACTTTTAATAACCATCTCACCTAAGAATGTAGATAAAGGTTTCAACTAAGTATCAACTTTAAGCTAAGACCTCTACATGTTAAAGTTTATCATCAACACTAAACAAAGATCAAATCATGTTAACTCTTGCTAAGTTATCAATGTTATGTAATCCAAGATACCTAGGTTGTATACCTATTCCTTTCATACTTGATGGATGTATAGTTAATCATTTTTATTAAGTTGATCCTAGTTCACGTTTAAGAAGTGCTACTTAGGGGTTACATTATTTTCTTTCCAATGAGTCTATGATGTATATAAAACATATCAATCATTGACTCATCTTAATAATAATCATTACCAATAAGATAACAACGTAGAAATAACGATTCAATTAACACATTTCATTACACTTTTCCTTATAAATGAATGCTTACAATTTAGATACATTTTAATTATTCTAAGCTCTACCAAGTTACATTCAAGTTTGTATTATGCTGGAAAAGAGATGACCAAAAGCATAGTATATTCTCTTAACTTAGATTAAGAAGAATAATTGCATTACACATAATATGGTACAAGTTACCTTACTAATCACTAATCCTTTCAGTTATGTTACATGTACTAAATATTCAATCAACTTGGAATAGATAATAGAATTTCATTAAGTATCTTTTCTATTCATTTATATAATAGTGTTATGTCGTAAAATGTCCCCCAATGACTTTTACCTCTTAAGTTTAGCTCTTGGGTCCCTTGTTTTTAATCATGCATGTTAGAATGGACTCCCAAGACAAAATGGCTCGAAACCCATGTCAAATGGGGGTTGAGGGACATTGTAGAGCTTGAACCCTAACCCAAAATAGGTCCTAGGGCAAGGGCGCTCATGCCCTTGTCCTGTCCTATTTTGGCGGGGTCCCAAATTTGAATGTCGGTAAAGTGACCGCCAAAGGCCTTCCTTGCCAACATCTTAAGTTTGAATTATAAAATTTATAGTGGGAATGCATATATAAGCATGTTTAGGGTTTCATTTGTAAACTAGAAGATGACTAGAGATGATTATGATATTTTGGAAAACTTATGATTTTAGAGCATTCAAAGCATTCATTGTGGCAGAGTAGACTTGTGTTGTTATTGTGTTTATTATTGCAGATTTGGATTCATTTTTTCATGTTGTGAAAGAAATTCATCTACATGCGAGCTACACCTCCGAGGTGATATCTATTTGTGTTTGAATCAATCATTTATCAATTTGTTTTTGCCTTTGTCCTGCAAGGATACACACTCTCTATCTAACAACGATGTTGGAAGGCTTGAAAGCCATTTTGAGGCTTGACCAAGGCAAGCTCCTAAACACCACAACCCCCAACCCCTCTTCTTGTGATTGCAGGTGATAGGTATCAGATCGCAAAGAGTGGAGTTGTAGAGGAGTGTTACAGAGCATAAGGATTCTAGATCTGATAAAAAGAAGCAGAAAAGAGCACTATCAGGGCTTGGGCACTAGTCCCTTTGCTCTTTGGGTTTGCAAAGTTTGAAATCTTTAGAACAAGGATAATCAGTGGTAAGAGTCTGGAAACCCCCCAAGAAAATCCTACCTTGGGTTTGGGCACGAGTCCATTTGCCCTGGACTGTTCAGGATTCTAAACTTTGAAATCTGGTGTGTATTTGATCTTCATTTAGTATCTCTGTGTGTGAGCATTTGTTAGAATTTATCTATTTGTTTATGATTTTGCATAATTAGGGTTTTGAGCATAATTGGGCTTAAATTAACACATTAATCATCAATTCCCAAATTTCCCTATCATTACAAGTGATAACCAACTTGTAGGTGAATCCTCTTGCAGAAGTTGTGATTCAACTCGGTTAAATGTCCTTGAATGTGTGTTTTGAAAGGAGGATCTAACTAAATCACCTATTAAACCCTCTTCCCCCTGTTTCCTACATAACAAATAATAAAATTATGGTTTCATGATTAATGGTTTAGTAATAGTTACAAAACAATGAGAATGATGTAGGAGCATTTGGGCTTACCTATATCTTATTAACAATTTTGGCTTCATAAAAAAATAATTAACTCATACGGATCCAATTCTATGATTTTTCTCCCAATGCATTCTCTTGCTCCCCCTACCTAGTTGCTGGTTGGTGCAGGTGAAGGTTCAGATCTCATTCTGAGCATTATGGGATCATCTATCCACCAGATTTCCTCTTTAGTAGAGAAAGATTTGCTCACAACTCCTCATTCCTCTCAGCTTGGTTTTCCCCTGTTCTTCGTGGGTCTCTCGCCACTACTGGAGGTTGCAATTTTTGAGCCCTTTTTCCTGAGATCAAAGGATCCGAATCCTCCCCTCCTTAGGGTCATTCTGATGGTCTTTGAAATAATGTTAGGTCTTATGTAGTGGCTACTAGTGCATAGGTCCATGGACGCCCTACTCAAAAAACCTTGCTTCATTCCCTACCATGCGCACATCCTCCCCTAGTTGTGGTGTGTGGTCAGGATGTAGCAGAAAATGAAGAGTTTTATCTAAAATGCAAGATGATTTGTAAGTTCAACAACTTCTAGTCATCTCTTCTTGATCTCCATAAGTGGGACAAGTAGCTTCTTAGAAACCCCTTGTGGATGGTAAGATCAAGCTTTTTCTCTATGCCAAGGGTTTCTTTGTTGTTACTTTCACGACCATGGAGGAGCAGGATATTATGTTGAACAATAGGGTTTGCTTGTGGGGAGTGCACTCCCTCTCCATCAAACCTTGGTCCAAATCTTTCAATCCTCCTATTGAACAACTTAGTGTTAGACCAATCTAGGTTAGGATCCTAAATCTCCCGCTCCAGTGCTAGGAAGATTCTTGCTATGAAGACATCAGTAATGCTATCAGTCTCTTCCTGTTGGTTGACTCCACAACCTATTTCATGGGGCACTCTACATTTGCACGTATACTAGTCGACATTGACATCTCTAAACCCTTACATGGAGAAGTTGTTCTGAAGGTGGGGGAGAGGTCATGGTCTCAACAACTCAATTATGAGGGCCTCCCCTTCAGATGTAGACATTGCTTTGCTACTGGTCACTTGGCCTCTGGCTATCCACTCTCTCATCACTCAGGTACTACTACTTGGTGGAAGAATTCTCTTGATGATCACTTGACTATTGATGCTAGTGACACTCTGATGGTTGATCCATCCCAGGATGATGAGCCCTATCTAGAGGTTGCATCCTATCTACCTGATCTCACTCCCGTGGGTGAGCTGGGGGGCATAAATGCATGCCCATAGATTCCTCTCAAGTCTTCCCCAGACCTAGCTCAGACATTTGTTGCACCTTCTATGCCAGATGGTGTGGAGCCCCCAGCTCCAGTTCTTGTAGCGGTCCTTCCAGCTTTTGGCTCAAGTTTGTCCCCATACAACTGCTCTTTGGTTGTGGCTTCGACCGAGGATTCTATCCTTTCCCCTCGTTTTGAGGACTTAGACTTTGAGTCTTCTTGGACAATTATTCAGAGAAGGAAAAAATGACTCCCTATGTCAATATTTCACACCATCAAGTGAAGGGAGTCAGATCTGCCAGGTTAGGGTCTGGAGTTGTCTAGATCTTGATGCTTTGTATTATTATTTTGCGGTTTGTTTGTCCCTTTGTTGTTAGTACCA
Source organism: Cunninghamia lanceolata (assembly GCA_027924645.1). Classification (NCBI taxonomy): domain Eukaryota; kingdom Viridiplantae; phylum Streptophyta; class Pinopsida; order Cupressales; family Cupressaceae; genus Cunninghamia; species Cunninghamia lanceolata. The sequence continues at coordinate 1,331,343 of BSBN01000841.1, forward strand.
TATCTCATGGTACTCATTCTGTCTACCTTTTGATTGGTTTATAAAAGGGTTTGGGCCCTTTCAAAAACCTATTTTTATCTTATCAAAATAATTTTGGCTTCATTTCTTTTCTGTGTGTGTGTGTGTGCAGGCTTTGACCTTTTTGTGTTATGTTGTTTCAAATTTCTTTCCTTTCTATCTTGTGATGTCTATTGCCTAGGACATGGTCTTATTTTTTTGTTGGACATTCTTTATCCCAAATGTCTCTAAGTAACATTTATAGGTCCTAACAAAATTAATGAACAACAACTCTATGACCTTGTTGAATCCTCATGGCAGCTGACAATTATTTCTTTATGTTGGCAGCCTATGGACAATTATTTCTTATCCTTAAATGTTTCATTTGTGTCTTAGTTGTGGGGTCCACAAGTATGACCTAATTGTTGGGTGTCAGGTTTAAGTTCCCCACTTCTGGGCACAATTCATAATGTTGATAGCTGCTAGCAACAACAATTACTATTTCCTAGTGCTACTGTCATAACTCTTGTCTAGTGTGGTAGTTACTTTTAGCTGGTAGTCCTGATAGCACCCTTGTGATGGACAAATTTAAAGATTATGGCATATTAATGACCATTTTGTGTGGAAACGTATCACCATCATTGTTGAGTGGTTACTATCATCATGGGTGCTATCGTCAACAATTATTCCTCACCCACCTATTTCTAGATTGTATTCTTACATGCCTATAGGAAAACTATTGCATATCCATGTGACATGCTATTATTAAGTGTTGGTAGAAGTTGCTAGTAGTTTTGTATTGTTGGGCATTGGATCTATTTTGGGAAGATTACCATCTTATAAAAAGGGCGTATGTATGTAAAATGAAAGTAGCAACAAGAAGGGTTAAAAAAGGAGCGTAGCAGATCAGTAGTGAGACATGTTTCTAATTCATCGAGGACTAAAAGATGAAGATAATGTAGAGGAAGCTAGTAGCAGCTATGCTAGTCTTCATGGAAGTTTGGGTACTTGCAAGTTAAGTTATAGTTTGAATTATGACTTTCAAAGTTTTCATATATGCTTGTTCCTTGGGTTGAGAGCTCATGTCATGATTGACACCAAAACAAATATGTAATGTACTATTGTTCTATCATTTTGTAATTTATTGTTATGATCAGGCAGGTGTTGGTGAAATATTCTAAGTTAAAGGTATATGACCATGGCTAGGCTACCCACGTATACAATGGTTTAATATAAGTTTTTGAGTGATTGGTAATATTTTTTTGTTAGGCTGCATGCCTAAAATGAGTTGTGATGTCAATGTTGGGTTGATACTTAAAGTTAGTATTTGTTATCATCACTTCTATAATATATCAAGAGTTGTTGTGTTTGGAGGTTGTGGGATTGGCTACCCTTCATTGGGTACCTGATCTTGGACTACACTAAATGGTATCAAAGTGGGTTGATTGTTGGGAATAATATTGAGTTGATGTTGGTGAGAGATAAAAAATGGTGATAAAAGAATGAGTAATGTGTAAGGGTGTGAACCTCCAACAAGAGAAGTGTTGGGTAGAAGATGGACTAGCATGCTCCACTATGTGGAAGTGGGTAGAGGGGGTTTTGAGAGTGTACATCATTGAGTGACATTGCTGGGTAGAAGGTAGTTGGTGAATGTGAGTGGGTTTGTTGCAAGTATAAGTCTTGCAATTACAATTAGTTGAAAGTGAAGATGTATTTGAAAAAGAGGAAGGCGATGGTCTTGAAGAGGCCAATTGAGTGGGTAGCTACAAGGAGTAGTACTAACAGAAAAAAATCCAATACCAAAAGGAGAAAATTCTTGAGCAGATGATGGACATCCATTTGAGATTAGACAGGTTGGAGGCTATGCAATGTAGATAAATTGTAGTAGATGTGATCAAGAATGATGGAGAATGTCATATAGGGGGCATGAAAGTAGAAAAGAACATGATTGTAGCTGAAATAGGTCTTTCCAAAGGCATGGATGTGTTGGTGGATGGGGTTGTAGTAGAGAAGGGTGATGATGAAAACCCTATTTTATCTAACATTGTTTTGTTTGCAGATATGGAGGAAGGTAAAGATAGAGAAGAGGAAATCCTCATACCAAAGGATAATGAAGAAGAGAAAACTATGGTTGTGATTGAAGTTCAAAAAGTACGAGTTACAGATGATAGAAGTGTTGTTTCTATAGAAGTTCCTTTGGAGATGGTAGTTGATTTGAGAGTTGAAATGGTGGCTAGTGAAGGCCCTATATTAGATCATGGAGTTGATGGAGAAGAGGTGAAGAAGATTGAGGAGCTATCTGATTTGTGTGATTCTTCACATGAAGATATTGTTGTAGTAAGAATGAAGATGAAGAGAGTGAAGAAACAAAGATAGAAATTTCTGATGTCTATTCATGTAGAGATAAAGTGGTGAGAAAAGAATTTGAAGAAGAGAAGGAAAATGGATCCTCTAAAATTCATCATGTGATTGTGAGTTGTGATGTTGAAATCTATTCTTTAGAGGACATACAGATGTTGATCAATGTGGAGTAGTGCAAAGATAAGTACCTTGCCGAATTGCCAAATGCATAAAGTGAAGAAGGGGCAAAGGTTATAGTGATTAAACTGTTGGGAATTAAGGTGTCTCAACCTTGGTAATTCCTTGAATTATTTATGTTTGTGTTTATTAATTCATTGCCTATGTTGTAAATAATTTGTAAGTTCCATATTGTCATGTTGTGGGATGTGGCACGGTGATGTGTCATCCTACATGGAAGATGACAACTTGTAATTTTGTCCTCACATGAGGAGATAGGCATCCCACTTAGTGGTAGGAGAATTTTTCCATGTTTCAGCATCTTGGATGTTGTGTAAGGGAATGTTGACTGAAATGGTTATGACGGATTCCTATGACGAAGTTATGACATGTAAGAGTTAGAAATAGAAGGTTGTAAGACAGGTGAAGACATGTGTCATGAAGCATCTTTGAAAAAGTCATATTTGGGTGCCCTAAGGTGGACTATGACATGTTGTAAGAGAATATGCTATTTATAGCTTGTGTATGATAGATTCTCTTACATTTGTAAGTTGTAACCGCTATGACAGATTCTATGATGGTCGTAAGTCGTAAGAGCATTTGTCATAGCCCATTTTGGAAATAGGCGACCTCTTTGGGATGGGAGCTATGGACAAGTGTCAGGAACATTCTACAATATTGACCAAGTGTCCTTAGGCATGGGATTTGGGCCATGAGGCCAAGTTGGACGCCCATCTCAAGATAAGACCAATTCTTCCTTGTATATTCTATATAAACAGGTGCTTGGAGGAGGAGATGTATTATAGGTTTTATAGGTACTATTATGTTGCCAGATTGACTCTAGACACGAGTGTCGAATACCATTGAAGCTTGCATTGCAAGTATATTGTAAACATTATTCAGTTTTGATAATACATTGTGTAGGTTTCTGAGTGTGGGGTTTTTCACCCGATAAGAGTTTTCTCCACCGTATATCTGTGTCTCTCTTCTTCTATCTTCTTTCTAGTTCATGTGTATTGCAGCAATATCTCATTTACATGTTTCATATTGCTGTTATTGAAAGGATTAACTTGAAATTTCTATAGCTCTCCCCTCATTAGATTAGTGTAGGAAGCAATTTTTGTACACCTAGCTTCCTTTCAGTTGGTGTCAGAGCTTGATCACCTTTGGTCCTAGTTGTTGGGTAGGGGTTTTTTGAGCTAATCTTAAGTTGAGTGGGAGCCTGTGCAGAGTATTTTGAATCTTATTGTAGCAAGGAGATGGTAAGCACATCCAGAAGGATAAAGTTGGAGAAATTCAATGGCACTAATTTCGAGCTGTGGAAGGTCAAGATGAAATACATGCTTGTAGACTGAGACCTTTGGGAAACTATCAGTGGCACTAAACTAGCTGCAATGTCACAAGCTGATTGGGATCTCAAGGATCAGAAGGCTAAGGGTCTCATAATACTTAGTCTTGTTGATTTTGTTATGTTAAATGTCCATGAGGAGGCTACTGCAAACTTGCTTTGGAAGAAGTTGGGAGATGTGTATCAAGCCAAATCCCTGGTTAACAATTTTTTTTTCTGAGAAAGAAGTTGTATTCTCTTTGAATGGAGGATGGAGAATCCGTTGTTGAACATATGAATGCTATTAACATGTTGGTTGCACAATTGACATCCGTTGGTGTGAAGATGGAGGAGGAAGATCGATGTATGACCTTGCTTTGTTCTTTGCCGGACTCATGGGATCATCTTGTTATGGATATTGGAAGCACCACATCCACATTCAAAATGGATGAAGTGGTTTCTTCGCTGTTGTCTGAAGAAATGTAGAGAAAGTCTTCTGAGGCAGCCAAAGAGGCTCTTGTAGTTCGTGGAAGACCCAAGGAGAAAGGGAAAAATAATGACAAGAAAGCTGAGAAGGGTAGATCTAGACCCCATGGGAGATCCAAATCTCCTGGAAAGTCCAAGGCTCTCTATTGGAACTATGGTAAATCTAGGCATTTCCGAAAAGAATGCAAAGAGGAAAAGAAAAAGAAGAAGAACCTAGATTTAGATTCTGACAAGTCACAAGATGATGGTGGTGCCTTCATCGCAGCCCTAGAAACCCATGCATTTGATGATGTGTGGCTGATTGATTCTAGTGCATCATTCCACATGACCTCGCATTGAGACAGGTTTACTAAGTATGAGGAGTTCGATGGTGGAAATGTGTACCTGGGTGACGACTCTCATCTAAAGATTGTTGGTCATGGAAGAGTCTCTATCCAATTCCCTGATGGATGAGTGAAGGGGATCTCTGGGATATGCACATCCCAGGCTTAGCACAGAACCTACTTTTTGTAAGTATGTTGAATGATGCAGGTGTGCAGGTTGTCTTTACGAAAGAAGGATGCAAGATGACTAGAGGAGCTATGGTGCTTGCTAAGGGTACTATGAGAGGTACTCTGTTTCAGTTGGAGGCATGTATTTCACAATGCAATAGTTCTTCTGACTCAAGGAAGAGGGAAGTAGTCACTTCATCCCCACCATCTGAATGAGCAGTGAAGAAATCTATTGTATCTAGTCCTGATGGTTGTAACTGTTCATTGGAAGTTAAGCTTCTTACTGAAAAGACAATGTTATGGCATAAGAGATTTGGCCATATTGGTGAGAAGGGTCTGTGTACCCTGAAAAACAAGAACATCGTTGAGGGGTTAGATGATTGTAATCTTGAGTTCAACTTTTGTGAACATTGCATATATGGAAAACAAAACCATGTTCAGTTTTATTCGAGTTCTCATAAGTCTTCTGGTGTGTTGGACCTTATTCATTCTGATGTGTTTGGTCCTGTTAATATTCTTTCATTATCAAAATATGTATATTTTGTATCTTTTATATATGACTACAGTAGAAGGACATGGATTTATTTTCTCAGAAGCAAATCTGAAGTCTATAGTAAGTTTAAGGAGTTTAAGGCCTTTGCTGAAAATCAGACTGGTAAAAAGATTAAGTGTTTGAGAACTGACAACGATGGTGAGTTCTGTTCTACAGAATTTGATAAATATTGCAAGGAACTTGGGATTGAAAGACATAAGACAACTCCATACACCCCACAACAAAATGGAGTTGCAGAGAGGATGAACATGACATTGATGGAGAAGGCTAGGAGTATGCTTAATGGAGCTGGCCTAGAACAAAAGTTTTAGGCTAAAGCTATTGCCACTGCTTGCTATCTGGTAAATAGATCTCCTACATCAGCTCTTGTTGGTAAAACACCCATGGAGGTGTGGTCTAGTAGAAAGCCTTCAATAAGGCATCTTCATGTTTTTGGTTGTGAGGCATATGCATATGTGCCTAGGGAGAAGTGGTCAAAACTGGATAACAAGGCTGTTAAGTGTATCTTCATTGGCTATGGTATCGGTGTGAAAGGATACAAGCTTTGGGACCCTGTGGCTGAAAAAGTGTTGTATAGCAGAAGTGTCATCTTCAGAGAGCTTACACCTTCTTCCACTGTTTTATAGCCAGAAGAAAAAGAGAAGAAAGAGGATGTTGTTCAGTTTCCTCCTACCCCTGAGAAGACTGTACAGAAAGACAATGTTGGACCTAATGATGAGGAGAGCTCTTGTAGCTCTGAAAGCTCAGATGAAGAATATGAACCTCAACCTCAGCTCTTGAGGAGGTCTACACGGATAAGAAAGCAACCTGAAAGGTTTGGTTTTACATTTCTTGATTCTAGTTGTGCTTATGCTTTGATTACTAATAGTGATGAACCTAGAACTGTATCAGAGGATATGGACATGAAAGATGCAGGTTCCTGGAAGGCAGACATAGAGGATGAAATGGCTTCTTTGGAAAAGAATCAAACTTGGGACTTGGTGCCTTTGCCTCCTGGATGGAAACCCGTTGGATGCAAATGGGTGTTCAAGAAGAAATTTGGTGCAGATGGCAGTGTTGAGAAGTATAAGGCTAGATTGGTTGCGAAGGGGTATTCACAAGTGGAGGGTATAGATTATGGTGAGATCTTCTCTCCCATTGCAAAGCTGACACCATTCAATTCCTGTTATCTCTTGCAGTAGCTTATGACTTAGAGGTAGAACAAATGGATGTGAAGAGAACTTTCCTTCATGGTGATTTGGAGGAAGAAATCTACATGTCACAGCTAGAGCATTGCATGGTGAAAGGTAAAGAAAATTTGGTTTGTAAATTAAAGAAGTCTTTGTATGGTTTGAAGCAGTCCCCTAGGAGATGGTACTTGAAGTTTGATGCCTTTGTGTTGTCTATTAGATTTGTGAGATCGAAATCAGATCACTGTGTGTATTATAAGTTTGATGGTGATCGTATTCTCATTGTTGTACTGTATGTTGATGATATGTTGCTCATTGGGAAGGGTAAGAATATGATTTCTAATTTTAAATCTTAGTTGTCAGCATAGTTTGAAATGAAAGATTTAGAGACAACCAGGTACATCCTAGGAATGGAAATCAGAAGAGACAGAACCAACAGAAAACTTTGGTTAAGCCAAAGTAAGTATGTGAAGACCATGTTGGATAGGTTCAGCATGGCAGATTGTAGACCATTATGTGTTCCTATTTCTTTGGGGACAAAGTTGTCTGTTAATGATTGTCCAAAATCTCCTAGTGAGGTGGAGGACATGAGCAGAGTACCTTATGCTAGTGTTGTTGGCAGTTTGATGTATGCTATGGTCTGCACAAGACCAGACATTGCCCGAGCAGTGGGAATCCTTAGTTGATTTATGGCTAATCCTGGATGGGTTCATTGGGATGCAGTTAAGCGAGTGTTCAGATATTTGAGGGGTACTTCTGAGTATTCCATATGCTATCATGGTAATGCTACAAGACCTCTGCATTCTGTTGATATTCGTGGATTTGTGGATTCAAATTGGGCAGGTGACATTAACAGCAGGGGATCCACCAGTGCTTATGTGTTTACACTATTTGGTGGTGTTTTTAGTTGGATGAGTAAGTGACAACTTGTGGTTGCTTTGTCCACGACAGAAGCTAAGAATATATCGCAACAACTCATGCTTGTAAGGAAGCCATTTGGCTTAAGAGATTGTGTTCAAATATTGGTGTTGATGTAGGTCAAATTATAATCAGTTGTGATAGTCAGAGTGCGATTTGCCTTGCCAAGAATCTAACTTTCCATGCCAAAACAAAGCATATTGATGTACAGTTTCACTTCTTACGAGACATGGTAGAGGATGGGAAGGTAAATTTGGAGAAGGTAGATACTTTGAAGAATGTTGCAGATGCATTGACGAAGCCAGTGGGCACAAAGAAGTTTAGATGATGTTCAGAGTCTATGGGCCTCTTAGCCTATAGCAATTAAATCTTGTTATTCTATTGGCTCTTACAAGGTGTTCGACAAGTAGGAGAATGTTGGGAATTAAGGTGTCTCAACCTTGGTAATTCCTTGCATTATTTATGTTTGTATTTATTAATTCATTGCCTATGTTGTAAATAAATTGTAAATTCCATATTGTCATGTTGTGGGATGTGGCATGGTGATGTGTCATCCTACATGGAAGATGACAACTTGTAATTTTGTCCTCACATAAGGAGATAGGCATCCCACTTAGTGGTAGGAGAATTTTGCCATGTGTCGACATCTTAGATGTTGTGTAAGGGAATGTTGACCGAAATGGTTATGACGGATTCCTATGACGAAGTTATGACATGTAAGAGTCAGAAATAGAAGGTTGTAAGACAGGTGAAGACATGTGTCATGAAGCATCTTTGGAAAAGGCATATTTGGGCACCCCAAGGTGGACTATGACATGTAAGAGAATATGCTATTTATAGCCTGTGTATGACAGATTCTCTTACAACTGTAAGTTGTAACCGATATGACAGGTTCTATGATGGTTGTAAGAGCATCTATCATAGCCCATTTTGGAAATAGGTGACCTCTTTGGGATGGGAGCTGCGGACAAGTGTCAGGCACAGTCTACAATGTTGACCAAGTGTCCTTAGGCATGGGGTTTGGGCCATCAGGCCAAGTTGGATGCCCATCTCAAGATAGGACCAATTTTGCCTTGTATATTCTATATAAATAGGTGCTTGGAGGAGGAGATGTATTACAGGTTTTATAGGTACTGTTATGCTGTCAGATTGACTCTAGACACAAGTGTTGAAGACCATTGAAGCTTCCATTGCAAGTGTATTGTAAACATTATTCATTTTTGATAATACATTGTGCAGGTTTCTGAGTGTGGGGTTTTTCACCCGATAAGGGTTTTCCCCACCGTATATCTTTGTCTCTCTTCTTCTGTCTTCTTTCTGGTTCATGTGTATTGCCGCAATATCTTGTTTACATGTTTCATATTGCTGTTATTGAAAGGATTGATTTGAATTTCTATAGCTTTCCTCTCATTAGATTAGTGTAGGAAGCGATTTTCGCACACCTAGCTTCCTTTCATAAACAAGAGATGTTGATTTTTTTTCATAATGATTTGTTTGCAAATGAGGAAGTAGTTGAAGAAAAGATGGTGATCAAAATTTTTAATTTTCATAATATTGTTAAAACTAATGAAGTGGTGTTTGTAGAAATAGATGAGAGAGTAATTATTTTTGATAAAATTTATTGTGAAGATTTAAGTACAGGTGAATATGATTTTTGGCGGAGATGGATGGCTTATGGTGGGTCAAATCCCACAAAAAGAGGAAGAAGATGGTGGAGGAGAAAAATGAAGAGGGAGAAGTTAGTTTATGGTGGTAGAAGTCCACAAGAGGAGTAAAAGATGAAGAATAAGTTTGGTGGAGGGAGATAGAATTTATTCTAGCTAAGTGTTGGAAGAAGCGAATGAGGAAATCTTTTGAAATAGTTGATTCAATAATGGAGCTTGTTGTGGGATGCAAAGTTTTACCATCAACACTAATTTGTGAATTATGCTCACAAAATTCCTACTCAGCGTGTCTGATGCAGAAGAATCTAGGCTTACCTTTATCTTGTTAACAATTTTGGCTTCATTTTATTGTGTTGTGTGCAGGTTTTGACCTTTTTGTCTTCTACTATTTCACATTTCTTTCCTTTTTGTCTTGTGATGTCTACTATTTAGGACACGGTCTTATTTTTTTGTTAGGTTTTCTTAATCCCAAATGTCTCTAAGTAACATGTATAGGTCCTAACAAAATTAATGAACAACTCTATGACCTTGTTGATTCCCCCTGGCACTTGACAATTATTTCTTTATGTTGGGGATGGCCTATGGGAAACTATTCCTTATCCTTAAGTGTTTCATGTGTGCCTTGGTTATGGGGTCCATAAGTCTGACTTGATTGTTAGGCATGAGGTTTAAGTTCCTTGTTGTTTCTGGGCACTATTCATAATGTTGGAAGTTGCTAGAAACAACAATTACTATTTCCTAGCATTATAGGCATAACTCTTTTTTGGTGTGGCAGTTACTTTCAACTAGGCAGTCCTAATATCACTCCTATGATGGATAAATTTAGAGATTATGGCGCATTAATGACCATTTTGTGTGGTGACTCATAACACCATCATTATTGGGGAATTATTGTAGTCACAAGTACTATATCATCAATAATCATTCCTCACCCACCTATTTCTAGATTACATTCTTACATGCTTGCAAAACATTTATTGCATATCTAGGTGGTAGACTATTATTAGGTGTTGGTAGCGGTTGTTGGTAGTTTTATACTATTGGGTGTTGGATCTATTTTGGGTAGATTACCCTCTTATAAAAAGGGCATATGTATGTAAAATGAAGGTAGCAACAAGTAGGGTGTTAAAGGAAGCGTAGCAGATCAATAGTGAGACATGCTCCTCCTTCATTGAGGACTAAAAGATGAAGAGAATGTAGAAGGAGCCAGTAGCAGCTGTGTTGGTCTTCATGGAAGTCTAGGTACCTACAAGTTAAGTTTTAGTTTGAATTTTTAAATTACGACTTTTAGAGTTTTCATATATGCTTGTTCATTGGGCTGAGAGCTTATGTCATGATTGACACCAGAATAAAGATTTAATGTACTACTATTGTATCATTTTGTAATTTATTGTTATGATCAAGTAGGTGTGGGTGAAATATTGGCTGGGTTTCCTGCCTAAACAATAGTAATCTAAGTTTTTGAGTGGTTAGTAATGTTGTTTTGCTAGACTACATGCCTAAAATGAGTTGTAATGTCAATGTTGGGTTGATACATAAAGTTAGTATTTGTTGTCATTGCTTCTATACTATATTAAGAGTTGTTATGTTTGGAGGCTGTGGGATTGACTACCATTTACTAGGTACCTAATCTTTATCTACATTAGAGAATAATTGATATAATAATTCACTTCATCTACTAATTAAAATATGCCTATATCACACTTCTTGACAAATTTGCACCACAATAGATTCAGATAATGTTAATAGTGTAAGCATTAAGTATAGTGTCTTGAACCTACAACATGGAGTTAAAACAATCAAATATTTTATTTACATATGCAAAATTTAAGAAAATGAATGACTAATGACTACCAACAATGTGCCTTTGGTTCTAATATTGCATAACACAAGAAAAAAATAGAATAGGGAAAAGCAAAAGAGAGAGAGCATTATGGGAGTGATCTTCCACAAACCACAGAGCTATACAACTCCCCATATGCCACCCCAAAAGGTGGGACAATACCCTTTGCGGATGGGATCACAAAAGTGTACTAGATATGAAGAAATTAGGAACAAGTGTAGATGACAACAATGAATCTCATGTATAAAAAATACTTCACATAACATATCCACTTGGCCAAGGTTTAAAATAACATATGTTTAGACCTTAACTCACCATCTACAATAATCAAGAAGCTTGTTATAATTCCAAGTAATCAATGGTGTTGACCTTGACTCATCATGCATAATAATCAAGCAAATACAACAAGATAGGACCTCCTCTTCTCTATCCAAAGATGTCATATGAATGTAACATTATTCACAATCTTTCCTATGCAACATGAGCTTATGGATAACAACTTTGATTGTGCATAGTCTACTAGGTATGGTAGAAAGATTGCATGAGGTCCCATAAGCCTTGCCAATCCTTTTGGTTATCTAGGAGACTAGGTGAGAGGGAAATTATAACCAAACAATCACCCTATCTATGTGTGTAGTCATTTAAAGAACTCGACTGAATTGTATGAGGCCCCCATAAGCCCCTCCATTTGTTTAACTGCTTGAATGATTGGAACACAAAGGAATAACATGATTTCATATATTTAAATCAATCCACAATAGACTATGTACATACACTAACATAGGTCACATAAATTCTAGAATAACTATGATTTTAAAAAACTATTTTTATCCTAAAAAAGGTGAATCAAAATTGTCTACATATAGATACACAGTGTCTAGCTTGGCAAGATTTCATGTTTTAAGATGCTCAAATCTAGTAAAAAATAGTCCAACAACCCCATCGAGAAGACGACTTAGTATATTAGATATCAAATCAAGGTTGATGATGTCAACCATTACCAAATCTTAACTTAGAATATAATACTTTCCTTAACATAGTCTCATGATAGAGTTTAACAAGAATTAAATAGCTTAAGCATGAAGTTCAACATCACCAAGAAAGACTGACATTACATTTCCAAATGAATGCCTTGTTACTTATCACTCTCATGTCAACCATTATCATAATGCTCTAGGGGTGAATAACTCAAATTGACCTTATTGCTACTAGGGTTTATTAGGATCTATTAATGAAATGATTGGATTAACAAGTGTTCAAACCTTTTGGGGATTTGACCAAAGTTTTTGAAACAAAGTTAATTTATTTGAAGGATACAAATATTAAAAAAAAGTGCTTTATACATCAACTGTTCATTATTCACTAAATACAACAAAACATAATAATAATGATACTATAACTCAATGTTTAGTTGGATTAATAGATTCAGGCCAACAAGACACATTCCCTTCTTTATAAAAATGAACTGGACCCCATCTTTAGTTCCTAACAATGATCATAAACCCATATCCCACTATCGTGCTAGACTTACTATGAATAAATGACATGGCTTAAACCAAAGTCAACATCCACTACCCACAATTTCATTCTATCAACAACACCCAATCTGATTAATCTCACATGTAAGAACCTAAAACAAGACCAATACTACAAATGCCTCACAAGCTAAACATATATAACAATGACTTTAAAACTACCTATCCATATAGTATTGTTCTTCCTGCCCAAGAGTGGTAACAAGGATATTCAAGTGAGATGAAAGCCACTACTAACTGTATTTCAAAACCACAAGGATAAACCAAGGACCGCAAATAGATTAAAAAAAAACACCCATCTCTTTATACACTCCAACATTTACGAAAACAAAGATTTAAGAGTGGAGATGTTTACAAATAGTAGGGTTCACAATAAATACCAAATCATAATTTTAAATGAAACTATCACATACCAAGATAATATGAATACACAAGATAAGATTTTGGCAACTCTAGAGTGCCTCTAACCCATGGCTTATCCCTTCCAAACTAGAGAACTTGAACAAAACTAATGAAAATAACCCCTTTCTTCTTCATTTTTATCATCTTCAAAAACAATAACAACCATCTTAAATCTCCACAACATTCTCTCCCTTTCTCTAAATTTCACTCACACCAAAAATCAATCAAAATTATTTCTATAAGGCCTCTCATAGTTGGTGAGTTGCCATTAGGGCTTCACCCTCGACCAACTCCCCTAAAAATACCATGTACTTAGGGTTTTCAATGTTAATAAAAATCATATATAGGGGAAAAGACCCAATAGGTGAGATAGTTCCAATGGTTGACATAGTATATGTGCATTTAAGTCCCAATATTTTTTGAATTTTAGTACTAGTAGTTGTGACTTTAAGTTTGTTAGTGTTACTATAAGTACTAATAATTGAATGAAATGTGCCCTTTATATTTAAACAGCAACCAATCATGTGATGCCACATCAGCCCACCAACAAAACATGACTTAATGCACACCTATTGGTCCACCCTTTTTTGGGGGGAACTATTTGACACCTCAACAAAAAGCATGTTGATGTGGCATCATATTTGATGATGTGGCCCTGAAGCCTTAGTTATAAGCAGGGGCGTTGCCAAGTAAACTACTATAAATTTTTTGGAGTGATTCAAAATTGCCACATATGATTTTGAGAGGTCTGAAGTTAGGGTGCACCACTACTGGGTCCTCTCCCCTACTTATCTTCATTGTACCTAGAAAGGTGTTAAGAATAATTATTGCTCATAAATGGACAATGGAGGGTTTGATAGGCCAAAACCATGCAACTTTTCCTACTAGTTTATCATGCCCTTTTAAAAATTTAAATATTGATCATTGCCTTTCCAAAGTTTGGTGTAGGATAAACTTTCATTAATAAGTGTTTGGGATTCAGTTTAAACACCATGGTCAAAATAATTAATACATCCATGCACATACACATACTAACTAAATATAAATAGATCTCCCAAATCAACAACAATAGCATCAATCAATATATACACAAAACAACCTAAGTGACACAAAATGATATTGTAAAAATGATTGAAAGGGCATAAATGGTGTTGATGGAAATGGCTAAAATGATAACTTAACTAACAAGTGATAATGTAGAAATCCAACCTCATCTATTTTGGCCAAAGTACCTATTTTTCCTTCTTTTTCCCCAACAATATTCATGCAAAATTATGTTTTAATAAATATTTAGTTGTTATGTGGAGTAGAAAAGATTGCATTATTTAGTATATTTATTATTGAATAACTATGGTGAAAAACTGACAAAAGTACATGTAAAGTTCTATTTTTGCCTTTACAGATTTTTATGGAGGACATTTTTGCAAAACGAAGGACAACTTTGGAAGACTTGGGTTGATGCAAATGAGTACTCCAAAGACTTTTTCACCAACTCCAGAAACTTTGGGTAGCTAGAGATTGACAAAAAACATAAAGAATAATATAATAGAACATCACATATACATCAAAATGAGATAACACACATAATTACCTGATACCAGTAGATCTCTAGATATATATATTAATAGTAATGAAAAGCATACAACATCAATCCATCCTTTAGTAGGTCTAAGTCTCTGCCTCACCAATTACAGACATGACTTCTATGTCATTGTTTACATCAGAATATACTCCTATACTCCTATCATGCTTACTTCCTTCTACTATATCCTATATCTATATATACTATATGTAATATATCTAGGGATGTGTCTTTTGTCAGCTTCCAGACTCCACATAATGTATAATCCCCTCTAGTTGGCTCTATTCTCTGTCAAGTAACCTGTTAAGAGATACAATAAGCTCGTAGGCTTGCATATACAATAGGAAATAATTCCTTTACATCAAGACCATAAGGTTGTTTAGAACTTTGATAAATAATATACAATGTTTATACCTACAAAGGTAACTCCCTTGTGCAATAGTCCTCAAGAGTGAGAGAATCATTAGAGCATTTTTCTGCCCAACCATGAAGCTTATGCTTCCCTGATTTTCTTTGACTAAAGAAATCCCAACCCTACATGAAGGGCCTAGCAAGCTGAAACTGACAAGCGTGATGGAATTTGGTGCAACATGATATATCTAACATTTAGCAAATAGTACCATCTATATTAAATGAAGTTATAGATCATGATATGGCAGAGAGACAGAGAAACAATCAAATACTAATGATATATAAGCTTTGGCCAAAGCATCTATTTTAGCCATGTTCAGTAGATAGATTATGAAATTTAGTTTCAATTGTTGTTAAGTAGTTAGCTACAATTATTGTTGAGATAATCTTTCTTTTAGTTTTTAGAAAGAGACATATATTCAGTTATCTATTTTTATCTAAAATAGAAAATAAAATTATGAGATTTTGAAGTATTTTTATATTATAAATGTACAGATGTTAAGTTCTGTTGTTATCATTTGAGTTACAAATGCTAAGTTGAATCACGTCCATTTCCTCCGAAGGGTTGGCCACTCAATGGAGAAAACAAAGCAGTACATGTAGATAAGTATTTTATGGGTTTATTTCATATGTTATCTTACTTCTGTTATAGTTAAATGTGTTTGACCTGTAGGTTATATGTATGTGTGTGTATGTGCTATTCATTTAAACATTTTTTTGTGATTATTGTTGTGTGAAATCTTAGTAGTTTGTGTATTGAAAAACAAGTTATCTTTCTTGAGTGTTGTGTTTTAGAAGTACATTCCAATTTCATTTTCTATATCCAAAGTTTAATTTGTAGCATGTGTATTTCCATTCTGTAGTTAAGCTTTTCATTCAATTCCAACAATTCTATTCGTATTCAACAAGCATTTCTATTATGTGGCTAGACAACATTTCTTGTATTCTGTAGTTAGATCGCATTTCTATTTTGTATTTAGAATTTAAATTCTCGTTCAATAGATTAAGGAGTGTGTGTATTTTCTTTTTGATAGGATTAGGTAGCTACTAGAAAGACTTCACATCACCCTTTTGCAGATAGCCTTTGGACACCCCCTAATTTGACAAGAATTTATTCTACTAAAGTACAATGTTTAACAACGCCTCGTCAACAAGCAATGAGAAAATATTAAACATAAATATGTTAGTAAACGAGTAATGACTAGTGATAATCGACTCACATAAACAACCTTGACCAAGTATGACACAAACAAACCTATTGCACATGTCTTTGTTATTGTCCATATCACCACATTGATGTGACAACCTCATCCCCCATGATACTCTCCCCTCATTAGGGATGTGACTTTGCAAAACAGAGTCATAACACATTAATCCAAATATATTAAACATTAATCAAAATATCATAAGCATAAATATTAATTAGGAATATCGACAAAGCTAATCAAATTTAGATGTAACAAAAGTTAATCAAAAGGACAAAATAACAATTCATATTGAGTGATGAAATATAAACATAACTCGTTATCCATCATTTATTAACTGTTATACATAATTTTTTGTAAAATTAATACAAGCAAAAATATAATTATTTAATGGAATCTATTAGAGTTATTACACAAACAAAGTCTTTCACTGTCATTTTTTGTTAAGGGTAACTAGAGACATGATTGACCGCCCGACCCCTTACTTGAAGGTGACATTTTTTAATAGACTTTTGAGCATTTCAATGTACCCATGATTTAATAATCATACAAACACTCCAACCCCATTAACTAGAAGTCCGTCAAATAATAAGCCACACTTTACCCCATTAACAAGGAGTCCATCAAACAATAGGCCACCTTATAAGAATAGGATTTGACAAAAGCAAAACACAAAGGGCCCTTGCTACACAACTATTGACTTGTGGTCGACAATTAAATCCCTTTTTGAGTAATAGGAAGACATCCTTCGAATTAAATAGTTTTTTGGGCTCGCACTTCTACAATATGACCACACTTTTTCTATATGCTTGTACGAATTAAAAGAGCATAGAAAGAAGTATAGGTAAATCACTTCTACCTTTAAGAACATGCTCAATCTTTACACGACCCACATGCTTTTTTCTAAGGAAAAATGTGCCTAGCTCCGTTGGACTCGTTGAAATAAGATAAAGTAATAACAATAAAGCATGATTTGACATTTTTTTATCCTTGGAAAGATGACTAACGTTCAGCTGGTTGGGAGAAAGTTGGCAAGCAAAAGGAATGCATGTTCTTGAGAGACCCCTTATGACAATCTTTCTCATCACTGTAATCCAAATACTACCTAGGAAGCTTCCCTTTCATGTGGTCCAATTGGGCATTTCTCACAACCCTAATAGACCATCTAAGTCATTGATTAGGGTTCATAAGGATATCTTGTGCAACAACCAACAACAAACCATAAGGGGCAGGGCCCACATGCACCAAACTGTAGGAGAACATATCATATCTGCACCCCATGAAGAATTTGTTTTAACATGCAAGCTGCCTTTTCAAATTTGTTGGGTGTGATGAAAACAACCATTGTGAGTACAAAGTCTAGTAAGTTTAGACAATTGCTTCCCAATTTGGTTCTCTTTATTTGTCTTTTCCTCAAATCTTGGGGCATTTTTTGTGCTAAAGATACGGTTGGTGACAAATATATATTATTAGATTTTTGTCCTTAGGAAGGAAACTTAATTATCCTTAATTGTATGTTATAAGACTTTAAGCATATTTAAAACCTTAATCATTGGCAAAAATAATGGGTTCTCCCTACCCCGCGCATGTGCAAGGCATCAACTCCCAACACTAAAATAAAGAAAGAAAATTATATAAGAGCAATTAGCAATGCATGCCAACAAAAAAACATTAATGCTTAAAATTTGGAACCAACTTCTTCACGTCCACATTATTGAATAATAAAAAATAGCTTTATTGGAGTCCACTCGTGTATGTAGATAATATCTTAAATCCAAAGTCTTTCATGTGCCAAATTTTTTTTGTAATTATTAATGACTTGATAGAGCTTAGGAATAAGCCTAAGCATTGTTGATGTATTTTGTATATTAAGAGATGGAAAGTTGTAGAGATTACAAAATTATATAAAGAGCAAAGTCAGAGCTTAAGGTTAGAGAATAGAACTAAAATAGAGCACATAAGATTTAGGAGTGGCTTTGTAACATTTACTTTGAAGATTATCTACTATATATCTAGTAAATGTTAGAACTAGTATTTGCACTGATAGGAGGTTTAAGGAATACATCGATAGGAACAATCGACGAGTTTAGAAAAATTTTCGGTGTGATTTTTTTTAATGGTGTGAGACAATTTTCCAAGCATAATGCTCACCTATAAAACCCTATTGACTAAATATAGTGGAGGGTGTTGTGAGTGTTATTTTCTTTATTATAGAGAGGGTTATTAATAATACGTTTTAAAGTGATGGTCTGAATATGTTTTGACAATATTTTTAAGTAGGTTCCAGCTTGTTGATATGATTTAAACTTGTTGCATTTGCGAGGTAATTTATCGTTTTGCCCGAATATTATCTTATGAGGGATTAGACAGATTTGCCATCTAAAACATGGTGTTAGTGTGAAGCTTTTGAATGGCAAGTCCCATTGGAGAACAACAGTTTTATAGATGATAATACAACATTATTTCCATAAATGAATGGCAATGACTTGTCCAATAGAATTAGCTATCAAATTATCATTAATACAAAGACCTCCCATAAAGTCCACAAAGATGCTCTCCTTTGGTCTTGAAGGTACAAGTAGTGGTTGCTACAACCACAATCTATGACTACTTGGCTTACTTATGCAACACAACTTCAAATATTGAATGAACCTAGAAAAATCCACTTACACATATAACTAATACACATACCTTTAGAGATTAGTCTTGCCATGCCAAAATAACCTAAAATTTTTAGGTACAAGCCTCTAACAAGAACACTAGCCATCTTTCTTTTGGTACACATAACTTCTCCAAATTGTATAGTAACCCTTCCTTGAGAAAAAAGTCTAAGTTTGGCTCAAAATCAACAAATTTTCATCTCTTTGCTTTCTTGTATATATCATTGAAATCCTTATCATCCTCATAATCTTTAGCATATACATCTTTTTCAAAAGGCTTCAATTGATAAATATAACTCACTGCAAAAAGAAGAGTTGGCCTTGACAACATATCAACCACTTTGTTTATCACACCTTGCTTGTAGTTAATCACCAAGTAAAGTTGTTGGAGGAGTCCCATCCCCTTGTAATGTATTTCTTCCTAATATTTAGTTTGTGCTTGTAAATATTAAAGAGGTTGATGATCCATGTGGACAACTATCTATTTACCCATCAAGTAACGTTTCCATATTTTTATTGCTTGCACTAGAACATACAACTCTTTGGCATACATGTAATAGTTTTGAAGTACCCCTTTACAAATCTTTAAATGATAACACATAGGTCTTCCCCTTACAAGAAAACAACCCCCATTACATATTCGTTAGCATCCATTTCCACTTCAAATAATTGTTGGTGATTTGCAAATCAAGAATTGATGCATTATTGATTTTATGTTTTAGTTATTTAGATGCTCTTTGTTGTTTATTAGCCCACCTAAAACACTTTCTAGTCCCTGTTATAACATGTAATAGAGTTGTAATATGACATAAATATTTTACAAACTGACTCATGTATTGGATTACCCCAATAAAATTTCTTACATTACAATGATAGTATAGGTCTTGATCAATTCACAATAACCTCAATCTTGGTAGGATCAATCATAGTCTCTTCATTACCTACCATGTGTTCAAGGTAGAAAAGTGATGTTTGTGTGAAATCACATTTATTACCATTCAATAATAACTTATTCTCCCTCAAAATTATATAACTTTCTTGAGATGTGCTAGGTGCTCTTCATACGTCCTAAACATAAGGATAATGATCCATGCACTACTATGTAAGAGTTCACATAAGCAAATATTAGCACTATAAAGCACAATCTTATGCATAGCTCCTTACATCATGTGCCATGTGTGCAATAATAAGAACCATGCTACACAACTCAAAAGCCACTACTCAACTTGTGTGTAGCCCTTTACATGATGTGTCATTTGTGCAATGCCAATAATCATGCTACACAACTTTGCTAACAATTCTATCTATGGTTTGCACCACACTTATATTCTTTCTCATTAGTACACATAAGGTATATTGTTTGGGACTTAGTAGAAGCATCACACAACCTCTTAGAGCATCACCCAATAAACCCATACATATTTTGGTGTTGTTTCATGACATGTCACTTGCCAACACAACATGCAACTAGAATCCTAGTTGTCAAAAGATGAAGCAACATACATGAAAGATTAGTTATTTCAACTTGCATAATGACCTCTTTCTCAATGCTCACGTAGAATATAAATGTACACATATGTACAACATAATAGAAGTATATTTAGTAGCCAAAAATTGTAAATACACAACTACACGTCTCCATGAAAGTGTGCCGTATATAAAACGTACAAATTAATAAAATGGTTTGTTCCAATTCTAGTATTCTTCCTCTTCTAATGCTTTATCTCCATATTAATTCTACATGCTTACAACACATCTAGGCCCTTTCCTAGAGTGTTGTCCCTTGGACTGCCTAGGGTCTAGATCATTAGTATCAGAGTGGTCCATCTTGCATGTCCCACTAAATGAGATTAGGGTATCTAAGCCTCAATGTCAAAGCATGATATCCATCAAATTACCTTCTAAAAGATTTCAAACACATTTGAACCATAAAGGAGTAAGATATGGTTCGTGTGATGATCAAATATGAAATCATAAAGGATCTTCAAGAACAATAGACCTTTTTGTTTTGCTAGTTTGCTAAAGTCCTCAAATGGGTAGTTCCACTAGCACAATAGTTAATTAAAGCTTTTGGTGGCCAAAGTTCCCCCTAGATTCCAAGTGAATTTAGACATTCCTATGTTTGAGGGTAAAATAGGTGTAGATGTTATAGATAACTAGTTAGATCAATTAGAGTTATATTTCTCTATGAATGAGTTTTCTAATGAGGAAAAGATCAAGATTATGCTTCTAAAAGTCTCTTCACTTGTGAAAAAGTGGTGGCAAGTCCATGTACTTTGGGAGGAAGACTAAACAAGAGTAAAATTTGAACCTACTTGGGAAAAATTCTTGGAAGCCTTCAAGGATGAATACTATCCTAAAGATATTTATTTATGATGGTTGCAATATTCAATCGCAACAATTGTGCTAAGGACATGACAAATTAGTCTACACCTAGATGTGTGCCTTCCATGACCTCTATGTAAAGTTGGGCACTTTTGAATTAGAGTAGCATGAAGTCCTCAGGTATCACAATGGAATGCACCCATCCATTCAATCCAAATTGAAGTTGGCCAAGGCTAAGATGATGGGAGAAGCCTATTACTACATGATTGTAATTGAGGAGGAGTCAAGATTAAATAGAAAATGGGATAAATCTATCATACCTCTAGAAAATGCCTTCTTTAGACAAGACTAAATTGTTGAAGATAAGTAAATGGTGTGACAAGCACAAATCCAACACCAAATCCAATGCATATTGCCATGCATAGAAAAATTTGTTCACATGCATGGAAATAGAGGATTACAACAAGTTATGGGTGGAGAACACAAATCCTAAAGTTGTCTATCTTAAGTTGTCTATCTTTGTTCAACAATAATTGCAACATCCATGCCATATGTAGTAGAGTGCTTATTGTATTCGTAGATGTGGTATTGGTAACATAAAGAACCTCATTTTTTAAACTACTTATATGCCTAAATTTTCCAACCATGCCTCATTTGTAGCCTTATAGTTTGGGATGACTCAATTCCTACAACACCATAGGTATACATGTCACACATCAAGCTACTTATCATATGCTATTCATCATTTCCTCAAGGAGCAAGTATGTGACATCATGCCAATTGATTCCACTAATAATCCTTGGGCTTGCCTACCTACATCATCACCGAAGTGTTTACACAACCAATCCTCACAGAATCACCATATTAGTGAGTGGTAAGAGATATCAAATTCTTGAAGAGATTCCATGAGTCAAACATGTCACATAGTATTTGCACTAAATTGCACAAGTTTCCTTCAACACCATTGAGATGATTGTCTTTTAAAATGGGTTGAATGATCCATGCACTATGTCATAAGCATGTATGCCACCAAACATTAGCACTATAGTGTGTAATCTTACACACAACTTCCTCCATCATGCACCATGCATGCAGTACTAGGAATCATGTCACATAACTCAAAAGACACTCCTCAGTTTGTGCATAGCCCTTTACACCAAGCATCATTTGTGTAACACCATGGATAATGTCACACAACTTCACCAACAACTACGTTTACATTTTTCAACACACTTGCATTACCATCCATTAGCATGTACACAAGGCACACAATTTAGGACTTAGCATAGAACATTATGCAAAAATCCAGTGCCCCCATGACCAATCAATTAATACTCCATGAATAGCAACCACAACTAACAACATCTTTGACCCATGTGAAAAGTGGGTGCACATCCCAAGTATGGTGCTCCAAAATGGAGTGTCCAACTAATATGGACCCACCCATCATAACAAGATGCTCCACCCTCTCTCTCCTAGAGCCTAGGAATGGGAAAATGGTATAAATGTAATCAAATCACTTTGTAACCACCACCACCATAAGTAACCCCCCCTCTTAATTCCACTACAACTAATATTCCAAGTTATAAGGAGAATTAATAAATAATAATATCTCTCAACCACCTACATGGGTGTCCAAGTACCCATTCTTGAGATGTTGAAGATCTGACATTAGTACATAGAATCTTGCAAGGTTAATATCACCTTATCCTAACAAATCTCCCATAAATATAGAAGTTACATTAGATATATCCTTTACCTTGCTAACATAGGTAACATTTTTGTCATTCTTCCTCTTATTTGTTGAAGGCCCCAACTTTTGGAGCAATTTCCAACAATTGCCTTCTATATGATCATATTTTTTTGTAATGAATGCAATGACATTTATCATCATTCCTTCACTTTGAATTTGATGGTAGTAGTGGCATTATTTTTCATTTTCCATTTGCATTTTCCCTTACCTTTATCACCACCTTATTATTATCCTTTACCCTATTGTTTTTTAGAGTATGAAGTGCTTCATTTCTTGTCTAGCTCCAAATAATGTGCCTATGCACATGCCTCATCCATATCTTTTTGTCTGGCCATCAGAATAAACATCTTGAGGTACCCTAACAACCCTCCTATGTACTTAATACTACACTATTGGGTCCATGACATTCTTGCCCAAATGTACTACTTTCTTTTTAAATTTGCTTGTTTACTTTTTACACTTTGAGCTTGTCTTTATTTGAAATAACATTGTTACATTACTTTATCTTCTTCATAGGAAATGGGATAAAAAAATTTCTAAGTAGCCTCTGAAAGTAATCCCCCTTGGATATTAGTTGGCCCACATTACAAAATTGTAAGGATTGGGCAAAGCTTTCAAACCATGTGAGAGCATGGATAGATAAGCCGAGTCTAGAAAATGAGATTTATTGATGATGAAATAATTTGTGCAAGCTAAAATATAACTCCGTTTGGGAAACCCATTGGTCCAATTCTCAATGCTTGTTTCTCCCTCAAAGAGATGGATGCATATATTTTCCTTAGTCTTGAAGAAACTACTATAATAAAAAGCTTCTTGTTCTCACTTGGTTCTCTTGTGGTCTTCTTTCTCCTCTTCATGTTCTTGTGCAATACCCAAATTTTGAGTTAAGGCGAGGATAATGTTTTCCATCCTATCCCACTTTCCTAATGAGCAAGACATATGAGAAACATCATTTTCCATCTGTAGATTAGATAATGCAAAATGAGGGAAAACACCAAATCAAATGCAATAAAACAAGAGATTATACTTCACATACACAACCTAATCCCATCAAGGGAAAGAAGGAGCCTTTGCACCCAAAAGAAGCTCCCAAGACTAAGATGATCCCTAGACTATTGATCCAAATGTGAAATGCTCTTCAATTGTGCAACTCACTATTAACTCAAAGGTGATTTTGGCATGGTAACTTTGCATGAAAATAGATGTGAAAATGACTTGTGAGAGGTTGTATTTATAGACTTTTGGAGAGGATTTTGATCCAAGGGTGGAGATTGATTGGAGAGATCAATGGTGGAGGATGAAAGTGAGGTGGAGGGCCTAGATTTGATCTTGGAAGATGGAGGGCTAGGAATAAAAGTAAATCTTTTATTCATTTTTGGGAAAGGGGTGAATAAATGCGGTTGGGTGAGATGGATTATTTGTGAATTAAAAATTCACATGGGGAAGGGTAAAATGAATTAAAAATTCATTTGGGGAAGAGTGGATATGACATGTATAAGGGATGTGTAAGAGGAGTAAATGTGATGTGTGATTTATTTGAATTTTAAATTTGGGAGGTGTGGAGAGAAGTGCTAATGAGGATTTGACTTTCTTAATTAGGGTGATTAACCTAATTAATGTGGCTGGAATAAATTAGTAGAGGGATTAGAGGGGGGATAAGATTAATTAATTAGTGATTTAATTAATTAATCCTAAGGCTAGGATGGGGTAGGCTAGAGTAGGCAATTAAATAATAACTATTTAATTGTCTAGGGTAGGGATAGGCTAATTAGTAGGCTGGATTAATTAGTTAACATGGTTTTAACTAATTAATTGGATTTAGGGAAAATAGGGAATTGATTTAATAAATTTTGCATATTTATTAAATCACTTGGCTAAGGTTTGGACTATTGAATTAATAAAATTAATTCAATTTTGGGGATAAAATGGTGTGGATTTAGAAAATGAAAGGGGTGATTAATTAAATAAAAATTTAATTAATTAGTTGGAAAGGGAATTGGTAAGTTTAGGGATGTTGGGAGTCAGTTTGGTAGTCGAGACATTTTTAGGTGTCTACATTTGCCCCTCTTTGACGTGGCGTCAGGACCTAGGAGGGAAGTGGCGTCAGGTCGAAGAAAAATATGCCCCAGCTGCCGGGAAGGAATGAGATGGATAGAGGATGCCCCCCTCGAGAGGTTAGCGGAAAAATGAAAATGTTGCAGGTAAGCTCTCGAAATGATGCGACAGAAGTGACAGTGGGAGAGGTGATGGAAAAAGAAGATGATGGGAGGAAAAAAGGAGGAAAAAGGCTGAGATCTACACCCTGGAGGGAAAAGGAAGGGATGGAGGGATGACATGGCCCACTATATTAAGAAAAGTGGGCCCAAAGAGTGCCACATTGGCACACTTTTGACCTTCTAGAAGAAAAGACAAAGGAGAGATGACTATCAAACTTGAGGATGTTTATCGCATCCTCAAGCTGTTGATTCATGGTCGACGTGTGAGGTATGACACAAGGAGGGGGCGGACTGTGTTGATCAGAGTGTTCGGAGCAGAGCACGTGGTGTTTTCGACAGACGGGAGGGAGATGGATTATGACAGGACGCTGGCGGCAGGTGCAGATCCCTTTGCCTTATATTTGTGTGCGCTGATTGGAGGTGTGGTGCTGCCGGATAGGCGAGGCAGAGGTTTTCCTGTGGGCTGGGGTGGGATGATAGAGGGGATGGTGAGTCATGATACTATCTATGCATGGGGGCCAGTGATGCTAGCACAGCTGCTGCACGAGATGCACACGGTCGCTTATCTTCATGACAGGGCTTTATCTGCTGGGGTTACGCTGCTACACGTATGGCTTTGGGAGCATATCCCCGTGACTCGGCCGACATGCGGTTATTATCGGCACCCATTTGAGGTGTTTGTGTTTTTGTATCAGGATGCACTGTATACCTATACTGGACAGGTCCGCCACTGGCGGAGGATACTGGATGACGTCATTAGCGTGGTATACCGTCCATATATTGATTGTGAGGAGTGGCCGGATGATGTGATCCATCTCCCGTACACATTTCAGCAGAGATTTCTTATGGGTCGTGCAGACCATACTATAGAGATGTACCTACCCTCATGGGTGATGCGGCAGTTTGGACGGGTACGGGATGTGCCTCAGCAGATGGCGATATATGTGTGGACACCGCGAGATACAGCCTACTGGCCCACAGCATTATAGCCACAGGTTGCACTGAATGACTGGGTAGCACTTCGGCCAGTTCAGTGGGATTGGAGGAGTACAGTGATGGATGCAGGTACTACGCCTGCTTATGAGGTATGGTGGCAGATGCATCGGCCCACTCAATTGACAGATCCGACAGTGGCAATATCAGAGGATGAGGGAGATGGGGATGGAGATGATCCAGATGGGATGGGGATGAGGTCATTGCAGATTTCATTGTGGAGGTGATGGATGATGGGTCGGAGAGGGTGATCGCTAGAGATGGTCAGCTTGTGGATGAGGTGGCAGCAGCGGTAGCGGGACAGGGACCAGTGGGGCAGGAGGTTCCAGCACAGCAGGTCCCTGCAGAGTAGGTTCCTGCACAGCAGGTTCCAGCACAGCAGGCCCAGGTTAGCGGCGGACGGCAGGGTAGAGCACCGCGATGGCGCGGTGGACAGCTGAGGACAGAGCAGAGTGATCTATCCCCATTGCGGGTGGAGGAGCTGCGAGCCGGTAGACAAGATGTCAGGGCAGGGAGTTCAGGGGCAGAGGTGGTGGCAGAGGCTGAGAGGCTGACGCCTCGGTGACGTTCACGGGTTGAGATGGAGGAGGTGGAGACACTACGTGCTCAGGTGGCCAGTTTAGAGGAGGCGTTGGGGCGCCGAGAGGCTGAGTTGGGACAGCTGCAGGGAGTAGATGGGCGGTTGGTAGTGTCAGAGGCTCAGTTGGCTCAGGCCAGAGAGGATATGGAGGATTTGAGGATAGAGCGGGATGCAGCGCTCGTGAGAGCACATCAGGTAGAGACTGCGTTGAGTAGTGCACAGGCTATGGGTGGGGGCCTTGCCCTAATTTTGGTAGGGATGCAGACTCAGCTGGCTCAGGCTCAGACACATGCGCATCAGATACAGGGGTAGTTGAGCCAGGCATAGGGACAGGTAGCTCAGGTACAGGGACAGGTAGCTCAGGTACGGGGGGAGCTAGCAGAGGCTAGAGCACGGACAGAGTATTATCAGGGGTTATACTATGCAGCCGTACTCGCAGCGCAGCGAGCACCGAGTTACAGCCAGGTCAGTAGATCGGGGGCATCGAGATCACATCGATCTAGATCTATTCAGTTAGTTCAGCAGACGATGCCCCCTCCCACATATGTGCCCCAGCAGGATCCTCAGGTACCAATAGCACCACAGCCACAACCGCCACCAGGATCACAGGCTCGACCAGGGTCATCATCTCCTACCCCCTCAGAGAGAGGATCCTCGATGTGATAGTTATACCATGATAGCCGTTAGAGGCATTGTATCAGGACACTTTATTTTTTGATGATGTGAGCGATGTACATTTTTTGCGGTGATTATATATGATGCGAGACTTCTGATGGCTTATGATATTCTATTGTGATGATGCTTATATGATGGATGCACATGTTATATTTTATATGTTGTGGATGTATGATGTTGTTTCAAATGATGTGTGTGATTTGGTGGATGCAATTATGTTTTTGTGATATATGCATGGTGTTGTGATTTTATGGACTATATGATGTAACTAAATATGCGGATTAACAAACATTTATTATGGATGAAAATGTATGGGATTATGTTATATGCCACTAGTTGTTTCAATGGTGATGTTGGTGATGTTGTAATGCCACTAAATGTTTATGAGATGTTGATATGTATGGAATGCAATGTGATGATGCTATTTTTAATATGCACCTATGATATGATGTGTAGTGATATGCAGCTGAAATGAATCTACTTGTGTTTTATGCAAACTTAAATGGATTTAAAATGAACCTAAAATGAGATGCAAACGGATTAAAATGAATCTACAATGAGATGCAAATGGATTAAAATGAACCTAAAATGAGATGCAAATGGATTAAAATGAATCTACAATGAGATGCAAATGGATTAAAATGAACCTAAAAGGATATGCAACTGAAATGGATGAAAAATGAACCTAAAATGATATGCAAATTGGTGATGATGTGTAGTTAAATGATATGTGCTAAATGCAGTATTGGTGATAGGTGGTATGCAAACTAGGTGATAGGTGAGGTAGCCTAGTCCTAATACACATGATGTTCCTTGTGTTGACCCTGAATGGTGAGACTGTGGGAGAACATGTTAGGTGTTGGGGATGATAGGGGGGAGAGCGTCTAGGGGATGGCGGTGGGGGGATTGGAGGATGGTTAGGTCATAAGATACCACGTCACTGGGGGGGGTTTGGTTTGGTTCAAGATGTGTTAAGTGGAGATAGGTTGGGATGATGGGGTTAGTGCGGGAGTTAGATTGGTGGGGGGGGTTGGAAAGTGTCGATCAAATCTAGGCCGATATGGGATAGGTGACTGAGTGATTAGGATGATGATGTTGAGCTAGTATCAGTAGTTGCACAAAATTAATTGAGAGCATTTCTTAGTTTAATGTAGCAATGTAGGATACAATTCACGAAGGTATGAAATGACCTAGGTGATGATGTATATCCGATGATTGCATGGACTAGACCCACAAACAATAGGTTGGTTTCATGCGTGCCCAATGTAGTATAATCTTGTCTAGTAGAGGAAGGGGACTCATAGCAGTGAGTGTGAATAATGAATATAAGGTGTTGATACCTGTATATGCAAAATAGGACACATCATGCTAGAACTGACCTGGACTTCAAGATATGAATACTGTTCTTGGAGTAATGAAACCAACCCATAAGCACAGCATACCGAAACAATGACTATGTCTACTCCAAGGGCTATCCGCTACGTACCATGATATAATGAGATCAAGGTAGCTTTGGAGATTACTTGGAGTGAGACAAAAAGATAAAAATCAATAAGCAAAAAGACCAACGAAAGATACAAATAGCCTTTGTGTGCTCTTGCCAAGAGACGTGATGATAGAATGATAGATTTTTGTCCATTGTAGGAAAGACGTATCCTAGGACGCAGATCTGTTTTTGATTGGAGAGTTTGTGGAAGATGGGCAAAAGAACATTCGGGCCAAATGGAAGATTATAGTTGGTATATTGCTTGATGATTTTTGTGCGAGGGACCATGTTTCAATGGTATGTGTAGCATGCGTATCGTTTCGTAGATCTAGAAAGCTCAGTGAGTGGGAACCATCCCAATGGGTGGGATGGGTGCATCTTAGATACCTGAGTACTGGAAACATCCTTCGTATTCCAGACTGCCTACATACCCTATGTCCACTGGATCAAGGTACTTTTAAGATGCTGGTGAAATGAATATGTAGTTCTGGCAAGACTTGATGATGTGGGAATGGTTGGCGATGTGATGTGATGAGGGTTGCGGCATGTTTAGATGATTGTGGTGGGATGCGAGATTGATGCATGGGGTGATTATTTTTGGATTTTCTAATTTTATGGTGTTTTTGGATTTTTTGATTTTCTGATGTTTTTAGATTTTTTGATTTTATGATGTTTTTAGATTTTTTTGATTTTCTGATGTTTTTGGATTTTTTGATTTTCTGATGTTTTTGGATTTTTTGATTTTCTGATGTTTTTGGATTTTTTGATTTTCTGAACTGTACAAAGGAGAGCTTACAAGGATCCTTGTTCCATGGATGGGGTTGTGGGTGGGTGAGGTAGTGCGGGATGGGCGAACAAACTTGATGTTTCAGAATTTCAAGCCATGGGATGTGTGGGTATGGAGTGTTATGCTGGAAAGAGGACTTATTAGATGGTAGAACCGGCCATTACGCATGGCGCCTGAAATAGGTTTTCACCATGGTACTTATCCAAGGCGTCACCGAGGTGATTTTCACCATTGGAAGTTTTTTTATTGCACTCTGATTTTTCTTGAATTTTTTTATTTTTTGACTTGTGGTATCAGATGGGTTATGCATAGAATCGCTTGAGATGCAAGATGTTCATTGGCTCATCTAGAGGCTGCCCCTCAGGTGTTGCAAGCTGATAAGCTCTTGACCCATAGTCGGCGGTGACGACATAAGGTCCTAGCCAATTAGGTTCAAATTTTCCTTGCTTCGGACGCTCTTGCAGGTTCTTTTGATTTTCCATTAGGACCAGGTCACCTACCTCAAACTTTCTGGTTCTGATCTTTTTGTTGTAGCTTCTTCTGAGGTGGTTTTGATATGCCTGTAAGTGATGTAATGCATTCAGACGTTTCTCATCCAACAATTCAAGTTGATGCAACCGTGTGACACGATAGTCTTCATCAGATATGATGTTTTGCAATGATACTCGGAGGGATGGGAGCTCGACCTCTATAGGTAAAATGGCTTCTGATCCGAATACTAGTGAGTATGGAGCGGCTCCAGTAGGAGTGCGGATACTGGTGCGGTAAGCCCATAGGGCGGGGTTAAGTTGGAGGTGCCAATCGCGGCCAGCTTCATTGACTGTCTTTTTTAAGATGCGGAGGATGGTTTTATTAGAAGCCTTTGCTTGACCGTTTCCTTGGGGATAATATGGTGTGGAGAATCGGTGTTTAATGTCGAACTTTTCACATAAAGTACGAACTTCTTGGTTTTTGAATGGCTTCCCATTATTAGTGACAATGGAATGGGGGATACCGTAGCGGCAGATGATGTAGTGGAGAATGAACTTGGAGATTTGGATGCCTGTGGTGAAGGTGAGTGGTATTGCTTCCACCCACTTTGTGAAGTATTCGGTAGCAGTTATTATGAATTTATGGCCGTTGGAAGATGGAGGATGGATTTTCCCTACGAGGTCGAGTCCCCACTGTGAGAAAGGCCATGGTGTTGTGATTGGTTACAGCTCCTGTGCTGGGACGTGGATGAGATCGTCGTGCTGTTGACATGGGAGGCATTTTCTAATAAACTGATGTGCATCCTTGTCCATAGTGGGCCAATAATAGCCAGTCCTTAGGATCTTCTTAGAAAGAGCTGGTCCACTTGAATGTGCCCCGCAAATACCTGCCTGTACCTCTTCCAAAGTTGCCTCGGCTTCCCTAGAGTCTAAACATCATAAAAGCGTACCATCAAGACTCCTTTTGTAGAGGGTGTCGCCTACAAGGATGAAACAGGAGTCTCAGCGGATGAAGGATTTTTTCTGTGATGGGGATAGGTTGTTGGGGAGGATGTTATCGTGAAGGTAGAGGTAAGTTTCCTAATACCAGGGGGATAAGGGACCAACGATTTCGCACACTAGTTCAGATTGGGGAACGTCATATGCTGGGATGGGGAGCTCTTCGATCAGGAATTCACATTTCTTGCTGCCTTGCTTCATGTCAACCAGAGATCCGATGGTGGTCATGGCATCTGCCGCTTTGTTGTTTAACCTTGGGATCTGCTCAAAGTGGATGTCACTGAAATAATCTTTAAAGTCATCGACCATCTTCTTATAGGGAAGAAGCTTACCGTCCTTGGTTTTATATTCATTATTGACTTGCCTGATGACTAGTTGAGAGTCGCCATAGACAGTTAGTTTGTCTATTTTCCATTGGATGGCCATTTGGAGACCTATGATGAGGGCCTCATATTCTGCTACATTATTGGTGCATGGAAATGTGATTTTGAATGACTTAGGGATCGTGTCACCTTGAGGGGTAACAAACAGGACGCCTGCCCCCGAGCCTTTGTGAGTGTAGGATCCATCAAAATACATCTTCCATGTATCTGCGGCTGGTGTGATTGTCAAGATGGCCTTGTCTGGAAATTCTGCTATTGTAGGATGTTCTGCCTGAATAGGTGCCTCAGCCAGCTGATCTGCTATGACTTGCCCTTTGATTGCCTTTATCTCTGTGTATTCTATGTCAAATTCGGTGAGAATCATGACCCATTTTGCCATTCTTCCAGTGAGAGCTGCTCTGTTTAGCAAATATTTGAGTGGGTCGATCTTAGCAATGAGCTTAGTCTTGTGATTGAGCATATAATGTCTTAACTTTTGTGATGTGAAAACCAGGGCAAGACATGCTCGTTCAATCTGTGTGTAGTTAAGCTCATAGGAAATTAAGGTGCGACTGATGTAGTATATGGCTCTTTCCTTCCCCTGCTCATCATGTTGTGCTAACAAAGCCCCAATTGCTGTGTCGGTCGCAGAAATATACAAGAGGAGGGGCTCTCCTTGTCTTGGTGGAGATAGAATAGGGGGATTAGCCAGATATGCTTTTAGCTGGTCGAAGGCATCCTGACACTGAGTAGTCTAGGTGAAAGCTGTATCTTTTCTGAGGAGATGCTGGAATGGTTGGCATTTGTCAGCAAGTTGAGCGATGAATCGGCGGATAGACTGTAGTTTACCCTGCAAGCTTCTCAGTTGTTTCAAGGTTTTAGGAGGTGGCATTTCAGTAATAGCTTTGACTTTTGCCGGGTCCACCTCGATTCCTCGTCTGGAGACTATGTATCCCAACAATTTGCCTGAAGTGACGCCAAAGACACACTTTTTTGGATTTAGACGAACATTATATTTCTCTAGCCTGTCAAAGATCTTGGCTAGCACATCTAAGTGTTCTTCTCGGGTCTTTGATTTGCCGAGTAAGTCATCAACATAGTCCTCCATGATGTGGTGAAAGAGGTCGTGGAAGATGACAGTCATTGCTCATTGATAAGTAGCTCCTACATTCTTTAGGCCGAACGGCATTACTACCCAACAGTATGTCCCCTATGGGCATATAAAGGATGTTTTGTGCTGATCTTCCTCAGCAATTTTGATTTGATTGTATCCTGAAAAGCCATCCATGAGAGATAGCATCTCATGCCCTGCGGTAAGATCCACAATCATATCAATGTTGGGAAGGGGGAAGTCATCTTTCGGGCAGGCCTTATTGAGGTCTCTGAAGTCAGTGCAATAGCAGATTCTGCCATCTGGTTTAGCAACAGGTACTAGATTCGAGACCCATTCGGGATAATCAATTGGACGTATGAACCCCACATCTAGTAACTTTTTAAGCTCTGCTTTGACAAGAAGGGCCACCTGAGGATTCATCTTTCGGAGCTTCTGTTTGACTGGTTTAGCATCAGGACGTACTGCAAGATGATGTACAACCAAGGCAGGATCTAGCCTTGGCATGTCTGCGTAGGTCCATGCAAAGTTGTGATTTCTGCGTGTGAAGAATGCCAAGAAGTCCTCGTGTTCGAACAGGCTGAGAGATTCTGCTCGATATGTGATTTTCGGCTCTTCCTCTGTCCCTAGATTCATTTCCTGCGCTGGTTCAACCAAGATGGGTGATCTGTTAGGATATATCAGGGAGGCCCATGCTTCCATCTCCTGGCGCCTCATGGAGGTTTTCACCAGGAGATACGTCCTTTATTTTTACTTTTTTAGGATCTGACACTGCCGTGGAACGGTTTTCACCATCAGATCCATTTTTTGTTTTTATATTTTTGCGACTAGAAGCAGGGGTTGTCTCCCCAAAATAGGCAGCCGGATTGAGTTCCATGATGTATCCAGCTCTGTGATCTCCCAAGGGGAAGTTGTCTCTTACTCCCATCATTTCAGCAATGGCTTCGTCATTAGGTGCAATATCCAAAATAGGAGGTCCTCGTTGGTCCCAGTCGATGAGGTCAAGGTATACTAATGGTAGGTCATTGGATGATGAGGCGAGAGTAGTGACAGAGTAGATGGTGCAAATGGAGGAGGAGAAGAACTCGGCAAAGTCGCTAAAGGAGTCTTGTAGGTCCGTTTCGTTAATATTGTCGACATCTAGAGAAACTGGGGCAAACTCGGCTAAGATACATTCACCGGTATTAAGGATGCGTTGTGGTTGACCATACCCTAATCCTTGAGTATAGGGGTTCCTTGTTGCTTGCAGTGGTTCCACAATGCCCTGTTCATGAAGGCCAATGCCGCCTTGTCCTTTGTAACCCATGCTTTTGACTATCTCAGAACCTTTGCCGTAACTATTTGTTGGGATGGTGGGGATGTCTTGTTCTGTTTCCTCGTCCTTGTAAAGCCATGATGAAATATCTTCAAGTATATCCTGATCCAGAAGGTGTTTTTTCTCAAAGACGGGCGAGGGTTTGCATTTGATGAGGACTGTGTCAGCTGCCTTTGTGTGCGGAGTGCCAAATGTCTTAGGAGTGGGTAATAAGCCCACGCAAAAGGTACCGTGAAGGTTGTATTCCCCATAGCCTTGGTCGCTGAGCTTGATCTTGACCTCAGGTGGTGAAGGTGTTTGGGATGAAGTGGTGGCAATGTTGGCAGGGTCGATGTATGAAGTGGAAGCTGTTGGGGTGATTTGGTTGGTGGCTTTATTGTACGAACAGAAGGTTTGGTTGTGTCCTTCCAGAAAACTGCAGTATTGGAAAGGACGAGGATCGGCATAGATAGTGACTTCAGTGCCGTTGTGGGGGAATTTGAGACATTGATGGAAAGGGGACAGCTTGCATGGCATGGATCCATGGGCGGCCGAGAAGAATGTTATAGGGGAGGTCAAGATCAAGAACCTGACATTTGGTTTCAAGGATTTTCTGTCCCACTTGAATAGGGAGCTTTATGGTACCCTCGGATAGCCTCTCGGTGTCATCATATCCTTTGATTGTTATGCACTCGCTAGCATCCACAACCACATTTGAGTACCCCAAGTGTTTTAGTAATTTTAGAGTGCATATATTTAGGCCGGAACCACCATCTATTAGGACCCTTTTAATGGTGTGTTTGTGAATGCCGACCTCGATATGTAGTGCATCATTATGTAGGTGTTCGGAAGCAGGGAGATCTTTTTCAGAGAACGTGATATGGTGTGGTGTAGCAATATGGCCGACCATGGCTTGAAATTGATTGACATCCAAGTTTGCGGGGACTTGTGTTTCCAAAAGGGCCTTGTCGAGAATGTCCTTGTGGCGGGGTGATGTGCGAAGCAGCTCAAGGATGGAGATTTGTGCGGGTGTCCTTCCTAGATGGTCTAGGAGGTTGTATCGAGTGGTGGGTGATGGACGGGCGTTTAGACGGGGGGGAGGGGATCAGATGTGGATGGGGGTGTTGGTTCAGTGGGAGGGGCAGTGCGGATTGAGACACGGCCTCGACAGGTTGTGACGGCGCAATCGGGTGCTTGTGCCCGAATGGTGATTGTGTTGACAGAGTGGGATGAGGGTTCGATGTGGCCGACAATGGAGTCGTAGTGTGTGGGTGGTGGAGTGACATTGTACACTTGATTGGATGATGAAGCTTTGTTATGGTTGGGCAAGGGATCCTTGTAAGCTCCAAGATTGGCGTTTGGTGATGGCTGTGTACTGTGCTCAAGGTTGACAAGATTTTGATCTATTAGGTCTTGGATACAATGTTTTAATTGCATGCAGTCCACTGTTTTATGACCTGCCATGCGGTGGTATTCGCAATAATCATTTTCATTATACTATGCTACCTTGAGGTCATTGTCTTGGCGTGGTCTGACAGGCGGGAGTGTGATTTCTCCTTGCTTGAGGCATCTATCGAGGATGTCCTCAATAGGTTCTGCTAACGGCGTGAAATTTCAGTGAGGTTTGCGGGGTTTATTTGGTCCTCTTTGGTTATTGGTGTTTGCTGCATACGTGTGTGCCGGTGTGTGATTTTGGATGTGTTGGACGGCCTTTACATTGGTGATGCCGTCGTTCAGATTATTCTTGTTCTTCCCCCAATAATGTGATTTATCATTAGATTGCATGTTGGTATTATTGTTGGTATTGGGGGTGTTATGATTGGGTTTGTGGTTGTTGTTATTGTTGTTGTTGTTGGACTTGGGATCGTAAAGTTTGATGGAACCCTTGGCAATGAGGGCTCGTTCCACAGTGGTGCCTTTGTCGATAACCTCTTCAAAGGTAGATGCGCACAGAATCTGTAAGTGAAAACCTAATTCCTGATTGAGATTGGCCACGAACATGGTGACAAGTTGTTTTTCAGGAATAGGCCATGGGAGCTTGCTTGCTAGGCCCCTCCACCTTTGTAGGAAAGAAGTGAAAGCTTCGCCGTTCTTTTGTTTGGTGTTACAAAGGTCGGTCATAGACACCTCATGTTCAAAGTTGTAGGAAAAGTGATTGACAAACTTCTCCGCAAGCTCAGGAAATGTTTGAATTCCAGGTGGTAGATGGGCAAACCATTCAGCGGCTTGGCTGCCAAGACTTCTTGGGAAGAGTCTCATAAGATATGTGTCATTATGAGAGACTTCGAGGCAAGCAATGTAGAATTCCCGAAGGTGGTCCCTAGGATCGCCCTTTCCCTTGTATTTGTCAAATTTTGGCGTTTCAAAGTTTTTAGGGAAAGGGGGCATGTACAAGGTGTGGTCAAACGGGTAGGGACAAATATCCTCAAAAGAATAGTATTTGCGTTTGCCCCCAGTTTGTAAGTCATCCACCTTTTGGATTAAGCTTTGCAGCGCGGTGTTGAAATCCTGTGGTTGTTGTGGTTGAAACGTGTAGGGTTGTTGATTGGTGAGATATTGGAGGTGGGGTGGGAGTTGGTGTTGGGGATTGGGGTTTGGATTGATTAGTGCTTGCTGTTGTTGGTGCGTGTAGAGTTGTTGGAGAATATGTGGGGGTATTTGTGGATTGGGATTATGTTGACTTATGGGGTTGAAGTTGGGTACGTGTATGTTGGATTGGTTAGATGCGTTGTGAGTTTGTTGTGAGAATAGTTGTCATAGGTAAGCAAGGGTGTGAGGGTTTGGTGGGGGCACACTTGTGGAGGTACTTGCTTGTGTGATGTTGCCTTGTATGCCCATTGTGTTTGAAGCGGAAGGGTTGACGGTAGTTGTGGTAGTAGAAGTGATGACGGGTTGGGAGATGTTAGGTATGGCCGTGGAAATTGTAGGTGTGGTAGCGGTTGAGGTTGTGGAAGTGGTAGATACGTTAGGTGTTGATGTTTGAGAGATGGTAGGTTGGGTATGTGATGTAGATGCTTGGGTATTTGATGGGGTTGGGACAACTGTAGAAGTGGATGGTTGTGATGATGTTGTGACGGGGGGAAGTTGAGCACCAAGCTTGAGAAGATGGTCAAGATATCTCTTTGGATCCGATCTTAGGACTTTATCAAGTAGGTCCATATTATCGGCATCTTGCGTGAAGGTCAAGACATCTAGGTCATCTTGGGATATGGTGGGGACATTTTGTGGTGGTGGTGGGGGTGGTGTTGGTGCTTGTGGTAAGAAGTGAAAAGGGTCGTTGGCACCAAATGGGGGGATGAAGGAATATGTAGGTGGATTGTATGTTTGATAAATGGGTATGTTGTTACTGTCGGTGTTAGGCATGCCAAAGGGCCATCGTTCCGCCATTTCTTGATTTCTTTTGTGTTGTGATCTTGTGGTGGGCATACACGTATGGATTTGATTTCTAGATGTGGGATGAGGTGGAGACCTTAGAGAATCGAATTGATTGTGTTGGACCCAAAGATGGATGTGGTCGAGATGGAGTAGAAGGGTATGATGAAGATCGATATGTTTTCCAAAGGTTTTATCCTAAGAGTGATATGAATGGGTGATATTGATATTTTTGCACAAATTTTGGACCAAAGATGGATGATAAGAAAGGGATCTGATGTTTTTGATTTTTTGATTGATTTAGGATGGTGAGGATGATATTGTTGATGTTTCTCGAATTGAGCTTTTGGGTAAGATCTAGATTTTGATTTGGCACACAAAGGATGACGATTTTCTTTGTTTGGGGTAGACTAATGACCTTTACACAAAGAGAGGTGATTTGTTTTTTCTTGAAAGGTAGACTAATGACTTTTCAAGGAAAATGTGATGTTAAAGATAAGCTCTAGATCTAACTTTGGCTCAAAAAGGGTGACAAGATTTGATTGGTGATTTGTTGATGAGGTTTTGATTTGGATGTGGATTTTTAAAATGATTTTATATTGGTCCAAGGAGATATGCAAAAGGAATGAATGGGGATGGACAGATATGTATTTGGGCTGATTATGATGTATCAAAGGGGTCCAACAATGGTGGTGAGTGATCCTCTAAGGTCAAAGAGAATGTGTAATTTGGAAAACTTTGGAAGAAAATGGCTGGACGGTTGGCAGATTTTTATGAGATGGGTATGGATTATGGCAGAACAGAAGGTGTGGATCAGAACAAAATGGGTCTTTTCTTCAGGCAAGTCAATCTAAACATAGCGCCAATCCACGGGTGAAAAGGCGCTACAATCAGACAGATATAGCGCTAAAACAGGTTACACAGATTTCTGATGGCAGAATTTTGGAACTTCTGACGACAGTATTTTGGATTTGTCTGTTTGGGATGTGACCAACTGATTTGTTCTGTCTCAGGCACGTCAATCTCAAAATAGCGCCAATCCACGGGTGAAAAGGCGCTACAATAAGACAGATATGGCGCTGAAACAGAGTTTGACAGATTTTTGATGGCAAACTTTTGGATCTTTGAAGGTAGATTTTTGGATTTGTCTGTTTGGGATGTGACCAACTGATTTGTTCTGTCTCAGGCATGCCAATCTCAAAATAGCACCAATTCACGGGTGAAAAGGCGCTACAATAAGACAGATATGGCGCTGAAACAGGGTTTGACAAATTTTTGATGGCAAATTTTTGGATCTGATTGTTTAGACTGTGACAAACTGATGTGTTCTGTCTCTTGGCAAGTTGTTTGTGAAAAAACAAAACACTTTAACACACATTTGAACGCAAAACAAGCAATAATTTTTGTTTGTGAAATGACACGACTTTGTTTAGAACAAGCACATTTTTACAACCTATGGCGAGAATGGGACAGTATTTGTTGAATCCCCTAGCTGCACCTATTCAAAGCGGGTAGCTCCAGGATCTTGGTAGCACCGGCTCCTCCTTACAATTACACACACTTCTCACACATACCAAGATCCAGGTTTCTTATAAGGCTTGACCCTCTCCAAACCTTTAGATTGTCCCTGCTACCTCGGCTAAGAACCGCATGAATTGGGGCCGCTTCAAGGGTTTTGCCCTCTGCGTCAACAAATAGAAGGATTTTGGCTTACTACAACAATGGCTTTTAGTAAGGGCATCCGTTCAGGTGGTTATACATGCGGCAGCGCTACTCTCCGTTATGGAGTCTCCCAGCCTCCAAGGGTTGCGCCTTGGAGGGTTTATGGGGAGGTTGGCTATCGGTATAATAAAACAACACTTGTCGCTTGAGACTTTCATCCCAAACACCTTATTTTATATAGCGGCTTGGAAGAGCTTAGCTTTAGCTTGATGCCGCTTGGGTCGTTCCCACCTTTCAAAGCGGGGTGGCAGGCCCTCTAAGAATTACAAAAGCAATACAATCATGAAAACACTTTTGATCCCCAAGTTCATACAAAGATACGAGGGGAGAGCATACGTGTTCC
This sequence comes from Cunninghamia lanceolata, assembly GCA_027924645.1. Classification (NCBI taxonomy): domain Eukaryota; kingdom Viridiplantae; phylum Streptophyta; class Pinopsida; order Cupressales; family Cupressaceae; genus Cunninghamia; species Cunninghamia lanceolata. Next base: position 1,370,591 of record BSBN01000841.1, read on the forward strand.
CTATGATTATATCACACTCAACATGGTTCAATTTTAGATCTTTGGATTAGATGGGGGGTGATTAATGCAAAGTGTTGTGAGAAGTTTTTGATTCCCAAGATCACCAAAAGGTGCGAGGGAAGAGCATACACTTTCTCACTCTACTTGACACAATCACGAAGACACTTCACACAATTTTATAGATTGTCTTGATTAGATGCGTGGAAATGTAAGTTTGTTGTTCTTTTTATCCAATGAAGTATGCAATTTGTTGTTCTTTTTATCCAATGAAGTATGCAATTTGTTGTTCTTTTTATAGCCCAAATTGAAGTGTTTTGATTGTTTGTTTGTTGGCACACAAAAAAGAAGTATATTTTAGAGCACCAAAAGTAAATGTTATGATCACACACTTCAATCAAGGAGTTGTTTGGATTGATTTTAGAACACCAAATGGAAATGTTTGTTTAAGACCTAACAAAGCAAACAAGGGTTCATTTTAGCTTCCAAATTGAAATGTTTGCTAACTAATTAACAAACCATCCTGCAAAAAGATTTCGTTAGTATCCGCAGTACCTGCAATAAATAGAAAGGCAAAATAGTGCTAAAACAGACATATACAGGCGCCACTGCGGGCAGAACAACCCGACTTATGTAAAATGGCGCTAAACTGTGTTATGGCGCTAATTAAAATACACGATAGCGCTAATTAAATTAATGGCGTTAATACACAATATAGCGCTAATAAAGTCTACGTTAGGTTTTAATATAGAGGATAGTGATAATCTGAAGTAGTGAAGGCACCACTGCGGGGTGTTTCTGAATCCGGGGGAAGACACTGATGGCGCTAATCTGAAAGATGGCGTCAAAACGCGGAACTGATGCTGTTTGGCCGATTCTGTAAAAAAATTGCCATAACCTCCCCCTGTAATTCCTTGTTTTCCTGCAAAACAGAGAACAAAAAACACAGAAAATAATAGGAAAAGCAATAAACACATGTGAGTATGGTTAGCATATAAAATAAAATCGCGCAGAAATAGCGCTAAAAGAGAAATAGCGCTGAAATACGGTAGTGATGGCGTCGCTGCGACGGTCGAATAGCGCTGATCCTGCAAAAGGCCGAATACTAACACAACAACTCACAAACAAGGATTAGATTAGACCTTGTGGGTCCCACCGGGCGTGCCAATGTAGATTAGATAATGCAAAATGAGGGAAAACACCAAATCAAATGCAATAAAACAAGAGATTATACCTCACATACACAACCTAATCCCATCAAGGGAAAGAAGGAGCCTTTGCACCCAAAAGAAACTCCCAAGACTAAGATAATCCCTAGACTATTGATCCAAATGTGAAATGCTCTTCAATTGTGCAACTCACTATTAACTCAAAGGTGATGTTGGCATGGTAACTTTGCATGAAAATGGATGATGAAAATGACTTGTGAGAGGTTGTATTTATAGACTTTTGGAGAGGATTTTGATCCAAGGGTGGAGATTGATTGGAGAGATCAATGGTGGAGGATGAAAGTGAGGTGGAGGGCCTAGATTTGATCTTGGAAGATGGAGGGTTAGGAATAAAAGTAAATCTTTTATTCATTTTTGGGAAAGGGGTGAATAAATGAGGTTGGGTGAGATGGATTATTTGTGAATTAAAAATTCACATGGGGAAGGGTAAAATGAATTAAAAATTTATTTGGGGAAGAGTGGATATGACATGTGTAAGGGATGTGTAAGAGGAGTAAATGTGATGTGTGATTTATTTGAATTTTAAATTTGGGAGGTGTGGAGAGAAGTGCTAATGAGGATTTGACTTTCTTAATTAGGGTGATTAACCTAATTAATGTGGCTGGAATAAATTAGTAGAGGGATTAGAGAGGGGATAAGATTAATTAGTTAGTGATTTAATTAATTAATCCTAAGGCTAGGATGGAGTAGGCTAGAGTAGGCAATTAAATAATAGCTATTTAATTGTCTAGGGTAGGGATAGGCTAATTAGTAGGCTGGATTAATTAGTTAACATGGTTTTAACTAATTAATTGGATTTAGGGAAAATAGGGAATTGATTTAATAAATTTTGCATATTTATTAAATCACTTGGCTAAGGTTTGGACTATTGAATTAATAAAATTAATTCAATTTTGGGGATAAAATGGTGTGGATTTAGAAAATGAAAGGGGTGATTAATTAAATAAGAATTTAATTAATTAGTTGGAAAGGGAATTGGTAAGTTTAGGGATGTCGGGAGTCAGTTTGGTAGTCGAGACATTTTTAGGTGTCTACACCATCCTTTAAAGTATGCCTCATCCTCATCCATTTCTCTATCCATATATCTTTCCATTGATCTCATTGTCTTATTCCACTCTTGTGTAACAATCTTGGGCTCAAAAGGAACTAAATTTGTACTTCTACTTGACCTTGTATAAGGTATTACCAACCAATACCCTCCTTATATCAATCATATTGTTGCAATGATAATAAAATCCTACTCTAAAACTAATTGATCTATAAAAAGTTAGAGAAACTCCCTAATACACTCACCAATTATAGACACCATCCTATGAGCTCTACTCACAACCTTCTAACAACTTAATTATTTCTTTAGAATGCATATAAGTTCATTTTAAAATGTTCAATTGATCTATAAATGCATAAAAGTTATAAATCATGTGATCATTAACTATAGATGCTCCTAATGTTAACTCACTTAGAGAACCTTCACACTACAATCTAGGTAGACGCTGTCCCACTACTAGATAGGAAAAACACAACAAAATCCACTAAATTCATGTAGGGATTATATTTAAGGGTTTTAAAAAAAAAAAAATCAAAACCCCTTCAATCAAACTCACTTAGAAGGTTTGTGGTGTTGTGTGGTGCCATATGACATCACATGGTGGAGAAGGCTTTGATCAAACCCCTTTGAGAAAACATGTCTATAGGGCCAAGGGGTAGTTTTTTTTTTTACTTTAAAATAGTGCTAAGGAGCTTTGATAAAATCCCCTTAGATTGAATATGTCTATATGGTGCTTTAATGACACTCTCTTCCCCTCTTATCCACATGTAGCAATTTTAGTGGACAAAACATGCTAGTTTGTGTCATGCTTTTGGGGGTTAAACAATGCTATACAAACACAAAATTTTAAAAATACATACCCCTCATTGTTAGATTTCTAAAAAACATATTATGTATTATGTTTTATTTAAATACATTTTTCAAAAAAATTATAAATAGGTACCTTATAGAAAATAATGACCTCTATTTGAGACATTGGAAAAAATAACAAACTATGTCAGAAAAATCTCAAAAAATTGCACTGCACTCTATATATATATCCTTGTTTCCATGGAAAAAATAATTAATTTTTATAAGTATGCAAAGTGAAATGTATGGGAAAATATAGGTCTAAATTTTTGTTATTAACAATTAACTAAATATTCAATAAAAAATACCAAAAAAATCCACGTTAGTAATTGGAGTTAATGATCTATGTCCAAGAAATCATTAAAATGTTTTATTTGTAGTTCAAGTTATGTGTTGTAAGAATATGTTACTTAAAAAATACTAAAAATATGATAAACACTTTACTGAAAATTAACCAAACATGATAGAGATATTTTTTTATTATAACATTTAGAAGAATTATAATTTGAATCTACATAGAAAATGGCACAAATAATTAGTTTACATTGTCCTTAAATTCTTGACTATTTATTTGTTTTAAATGATAGAATGTGATGAATTTTGAAAAACTTAATTTTAGTAGCCCTAAATTGCCAAAAAAGTGGGACACACTATTGTGTTGTCATGCATATACCATTTGAAATGCAATAATAAATACAATATGAATATGTTTATAAATTGGGGAACAACACAAAATACAAGAAAAAGCACTTAGACAAGAATGAACACATAGACCCCAAGTTACACCTAAAGAAAACCCAATTTGGGTGAAAAAGTCCAACAAGAGTGTGCTACAAGCGCCTCAATCACTATCTTAGGCATTAGTTATACTGGTTACACTACCATGAAGGATAATTAGAGCTTATTTTATAGTTCTCAAGCTCCCTCTTCCCTATTTGCTCCCTTTGCAACTAGGAAACCCTACATTCCTCCACTTACTTATATAATTTGAACATAATAAAAGGTCAAACACTTGAGCCAACCCTTGGGAATTCATGTTTACAATAGTTATAGTACTCACACCCCTCCATGGTGCTAGGATGGAGATAGGCATGAGAAAATGAATCAATTTAAGCTAAAAACTCTTCAAATTCCCTTCATTGTTTGTCTTAGAACACATGACTTCAAATAGTAGGAATTCACTAGGGCATTCTCTCGTTTGTCACTTCATTTGCATGTTCATTGCTTGTAAAAGGTAACAAATTCACTTTTATTCACTTTACACTCATTTATGATGTCAACAACTTGCACAAAAAGCCTTGGAGATGTTTTAGACCATCTTGAGTGTTGGTATGAATGGGTTTATTCCTTAATTGGTTCTCTTCTAGGACCTATTCACACCTAGGTTGTTAAGCTTACTTAGGGCACTTTTAAGGTACACTTAGGATACTTGTCTCTTTGTGTCTCATGTCATGAAATTGTGACACTTGTCATAATCCTATGTTATCCTATGTCTCACCTTGGCCTATATAACCTAGGTTTCTTATTGTGCTATTACATTTAACACACACACATACACCAATTCTATTGCATTTTTTATAGAGATTGTTATTCTATCACGTTGATCTTCTTTGATTCTAGTGATTAGTTTTTAGGAATCTTGATTTTGGGATTTCTACCTGGTGCAGGAGCACCTAATAGAACATTGTGGAACAAGGAGGCATCAGTGAATAAGAGAGGAGTCCATGGAGTCCATCAAGTCAAATGGAATATCCTAAAACCAATAATGACATATTGTAATGGTCAAGATGATGTAATGTTTAAATGTCTTGAGGGTCTTGGTAAGGACCCTAGGACCAAAAATGATGTAAGTTGGGCCAATAGTGCCCCTAGAGTCAAAAAGAGGTGTCTAAGATCAATAAGAAGGTTTAATGAACCTAATAAAATCAAACATGATGAATTAATAAGATAGGAGTTCATTAAATAAGGTGAAAATCCTTTAAACCAAAGTTTAGAAATTCAAATTTTTGTAATGAGCATTTAGGCGGGAAAAACCATTTTGAGTAGTTTTTGGTAGTTTTACCCACTCCAACTGATGGAAATTGGTTGTGGAAGTTGGGGCAGAGGTCATAAAATCATATTCAAGTCATTTGATGTACGGACAAGTACCTTGGAGGGAGTTTAGAGGTGCACAAATTGAATAAAAATAGAATTTTCTGATTTTTTTCTGTAAATCTGCTGTTGCAGGCCGTACCATTTCTTTGTACAGAACTATTTTGATCTAAAACCAATTGGATGTGGTAGGGGATTGAGTTAAATTTCATTTGCAATTGGTTTGAGGTTTTTATAGTGAATTTTGAGGGAGATATCACGTTTTTTCTGGAACTGCCTGTTTGACTGTGAAAACAGGGATTTTGAGGGTTTGCAATGCATTTTTGGACCTTTCCATGAATGTAGGATTCTGATTCTCATGGAATAGGTCCTTATTAACATGTAACATATGTTTCTAACCCTGACAAAGCAGGAGGAGTGTAAATGGGAGAGGTGATCACCATTTGAAGTCAAGGATTGCTTGTGGAAGAGCATTGAAATGGTGGCATGGTTATAGTAGCCAGAGATCCGTCTTAACAAGGTAACCTTTTTATGTTTGGTACTGTCTAATATGATTATGGAGATGGTTTTAGACCTTTGAATGAGGTCTGGAAGAGATTGGAAGTGGGAGATCTAGGAAGCCCTAGGTTTTAGGCCCTAGATATGAGGCTTTTGTATTTGAACATCTAAATGAGCAAACCTCCTGATAAGACCTAGAAAATCCTTGGTTTTGAACCCTTTCCTAAGATTTTTTTTAGGTTTTAAGTGTGTGGGACAAGTTTGTCATAGGGTTCCTTTGTAAAATGGTCAATTTAGGCCTTGTAGGAAGACAGCAGGGTGTTAGGACAGTCATATTTCGTCCAAAACAACAATATTTGAGTTTGGTATATGTTATGTAAATTGATAAAGGGTATCCAGATCAGTCATTATATTTTGAAGTGCTTTGGGAAATTTTGGGGAAAAGTACAAATTAGTTGCTGAACAAGACTACAAGGATTAGGCTTGTTTAAGGGGAATTGTCAAGAATCTATCAAATTGGTTTGTGAAACTTTTGGAACCTTGTTGGTTGGGGTAGGTTGAGACCCTAGAAGGTGCTAGAATTCATCTGAGAAGTTGGAATCCAAACTTGAGCCCTTTGGTGGAGTTTAGGACAAGAGGAAGGCTAGAGAAGTCTTATTGGTTGAAGCCCACAAACTATTGAAACCTTTTGATCTTGTTAGATTATCTTTGGAGACCTAATACCTCTACATCACTACCTCCATAGATAATCCTAACATGATATCGGAGCTTTCCAATGCCTATTTGTTTGCAAAAATATGACACCGTGGTGAAAAGTTATGCTCCTTGGAAAAATGCCCATCTAAGCTTGAAAATAGTCCCTAAGACCTCACATAAGTGGTGCTCTGGTAGTGGTGGTGCAATGGTGACATGATCTAGGCTAAGCATAAATTTGAAGTGGTGGCCTAAGGTGGAAGAGGTGCTACTGGTAGAGCTTAGGTGAAGGAGGCCCGATCTAAGCAACACACAGGTGTTGGGTGGTTTTCAAAAATCTATTGGTGGTTTTGCAGGTGTAGAGAATATTCCATGTAGATGGAGCATATTCCATTTGTAGATATTAATGATGTTAGCATGATGTCATGATGACACCATCATTTTTTTCCTCCCAACCTGCCCCCTCACCATTGGTAGTTTGCTTTTTGCACTCCAAATTCAGAGGCTTAGTTCTCAGCCATATGAACTCTTTTTTTGAAATGGGATAGAATTTCATGCCCTTCACAATGGTGGAGTTAATTTTTAGTTTGGAATTCTAGTTTTTTCAAAATTTCAATTTTCTTAGTGATCTTGCTGTGTAGTTCTTATCTTAAGAACTTTAACAAGCCATAACTTTTTTATATGGACTCCTTTTTGGGTCCAATTTTTTGAAAGTGCGCATTTTTGTATACTTCACTGTGGTTCCATCAACTTCCTCTCATTTTGTACCAGGATTGTATTTTCAGCACGTGTTCATTTTTGGACATTGTAAAGCATCTATTGAATGCACTTTTTGATTTATAAATGCATTGAAATAAAGTGCCACATCTTGTACTTGTATTTGGGAATCTTGCACATCATATTGTGCCATTTTTGTACTCACTTCTTTATAAAGTGCCATGAAGGGTTTGTTATGTGTGTGTCTTTTTATTTGCAATCACAACCTTGTCTACCTTCATGCAAGTGTGCCTTGTCTTTGCACACCCTTTATAGTAGTGTCCATGAGACTGATCCTATTCTAGTTACAAGTACTTCTTTGTGCATCTTTTGATGTGGCTTCTTCACCTTCTTGCACTACATTATGAGACACAATTTTAGTGGAGTTTCCATACCTCTCCCTTGTTAGCATTATGGGGGTATCATATTGTTTGTGCTAATGATTCCTTGGTTTCAATTTGGAGTGAGCTATGTATCTAGTTTTTATTGCTATATACTAGGCAGATGCAATGGATGGTTACCCATGTATTTTAGTGAGATGGAACCAATACCATATAGACACTCTTGGATTCTTGTTTATGGAGGTGACCTTCTACCTTATTCAGATGATTATAGTTCTTGAGACTATTGGCACCTTTATTTTTTAACTGCTAGATTATTGCCTTGTTACAGTAAATTGCTGTGGATTCACCATATGTACATTACTTGAGTAGTGTCGTTGGGGTCACTCATGTAGATTTGTGTCTCTTTGATCCTAATCTTCATCCTAATTTTAATAGAGGTTCTTCAATTTTAGTAGTATAGCAGTTGTTCTTCGACAGTTATTTGTAGCTTTTTTATGCTTTAGTGGAGTTCTTCATGTTCATCTTCTTTCTAGGACATCTTTTTGGGGGGCTTCTTAATACTTCTCTTATTTTCTATCCTATGGGGGGATATCTATTGTATCTTGGTGAAGGAAATTATCCTTGGGGGGTCTTCTTGAGTCCTCCTTCCTTCACTTTTACATGTTTCCTTTGCATGTTTACTCTCTTTTGGGGAGGAGTTTTTTCCTATGGGTTTTCTCCTTTTCTCCATTTGTGATAGATATTTTGTACATGGGTACCTCATTAGGCCTTGCTGTTGGGACCCATCTTTGCATTTGTTTGTTCCTCCCTAAGTTTCACTTAAGGGAGGGTGTTGGTGTGAATGGGGTTATTCCCTAATCGATTATCTTCTAGGACCTATTCACACCTAGGTTGTTAAGCTTACTTAGGGTACTTTTAGGGTATAGGATACTTATCTCTTTGTGTCTCATGTCATGTGATTGTGACACTTGTCATAATCATATGTTGTCCTATGTCTCACCTTGGCCTATATAATGAAGGTTTCTTATTGTACTATTAAATAACACACACACATACAACATTGGTATTACATTCTTTGTAGATATTGTTATTCTATCATGTTGATCTTCTTTGATTCCTATGATTATCTCTTAGGCATCTTGATCTTGGGATAGCTTCCTCCATAGCTAATCCTAACATTGAGCACCCTCCAATGCACTTCACCAATTGTAATGCACCAAGAATCATTGATTTTACCTCAAAAGAGTCTCCTAGTCACTTGACAATTTTGTCAACACCTAAAGTGATCATTCAAGACCCCTATAGTCCAACCTAAGTTAACCCTATTTTTAGATCTGATGTAGGAGCATCTAGTGGTGTAAGGGCAATCTTGCATCACCCAAAAATAAGTTAATTCAAAATCATTGCATATGTTTTAATTTCTTTCCATAATTAGTGTTTTTGGTTCCATAATCTCCTAAATAATGATGTAGGACTTTCAGTATTTTCCAAACTACTAAAAATAGCAAACTGCTAGATTTGGAACATTTACCTGCCATTTTAGGAAAGTTTGCATTTGGGTATGGATTGAAGTGAAAACTTACAGAAAGTTACATAACGAAAATATAAGAACTTTGGCGAAGGAATCAAGTAAAGATCATTTGTGAGATGAAAGATATTAAAGTTTTTGTTTTCCGAAAAGCCCCTGAAATTTTTTGAAATGAGATATGAGGCACTAAAACATCCCATAATGTCTTGAAAAGTTGACAGAAATCTGTTTATGGATTTCTGGCATTGATAGTTCACATCGCAAGTTTTTCGGTGCTTAAAATGGTTCGTCAATTGGACACCCGGATCAAAAGTTATGCTTCCCGGAAGTTGACCTACTTTTGGAGGGAGTTACAAATTTCAAAATTTAGTTGGAGGCCACCAAAAAGTGCTATTTATGACTATTTTGGGAACCCTGGGTAGAGTTAAGGGGGGAAGTGTAGAGTCAAGAATAGGTGAGAAAACAAAAACCCTAGCTGATTTGGGGTTATAGAAGGGCAGATGATTCCAAAGTCTTGTGATAGGAAGCTGTAATGTGTTGCAGCCTGTGGAGGGTTGATTCCTCTAATTGTATTTGAGCTTCTGTAATGTAATAAGTTGTCCAAATTAATAAAGAAAGTTTTATTTTCTGTGTGCAATTTCTATTGTTGTGTGTTTTATAATTTACCCCCTTCATCAAGATCAAGCCTACCTCACCAAGAGGCTTTTGGTTTCCAAAAGCATAGGGTTTGATCAAATCTGGGAATCCCTTTCCCATGTATTCTTTTGAAACCCTAATGAAACATGGAAAACAAGATAACACATCCACACATGTGAAAACAAGCCATGAAAATGGACTAACCACATAGATACACTTGGAGAAACCCTCCCTCGGAAGGAAAGAAAACTCTACAAGAGTGAGTTCTAGCTCCTCATGCCACTAGTATCTAGTCAATTACAAGTTTTTTCAATGTCTAATGGATGAATTGGGCTCTTTCTAAAATTACAATGAGATCTTAATACACACAAATGGTCTCTACACCATGGAAATCCTATCTTCTTCTCTGCAACTGTCAAAAGTTGAACATAATGGAGGTATAATTAAGATCCAACCCTTGCATAATATGTTTCAAGTGTTCTTAAGACTTTCTCACATCCATCCTTGGTGCCAAAATGAAGTCCAAACATTTGAAAGTTGAATTGAAGAGTAAAACCCCTTCAAATTCCACATTTTGTCCAATGTGTATGTAATTACCATCTAATGACTTTCAACAATCACTAAACTATTGGGTGGTTACATAATTTTTAGGGCAGTTATGAAATCACTAGGACAATTACGAAATTGCCTCTTGTAGGAAATTGATGGTTTTGTCACCATTTATTTTATGCTTAAGTTCAAAATTTGATCTTTTATTTTCTGACCTTCTTGTGATGTTCTAAATCATCCCAAGCTTACCTCTAACCTAAGAACAAACATACTAACTTTGAAAACCATCTAATGAAGGAATCAAATGTAACCATAGTTCTAAGATAACTTCTCAACTATAAATGGAACCAACGTATTCCATGGTTGTACTACTTGGATCTAATTTTCAAATCAATTAGTTGTAGGATAGTTCCAAAAACATGTTTAACATGTTCATTCCCAACAGATAATGGGTATAAGAGAGATTGGAGTTAGAGAAAACATATTTTATCACCAATCAGAAGATTGAAGTGTAATAATTTCCAAACAAAAATTTGAGCATTAAAGGTAAATGTAAAGTTTAGACCAGAAATTTTTTCATTTGATGGAAGCTAAATAAACAAAATCTAGAGTATCTAAATCAACTTACAAAATTGGTTGTTACATATAACATAGTTTTAGTAGAAACAATAAAGACTACAAAGCAATTTTTTGTGGTAATTTACCACTCAAATTCTTCATAAATTGGAGTAGGTATGCCTATGTTCATTTGATCAACAATCTAGCTTGCAATGTGATAAATATTTTTGATGTCTTGAAATTTTACTTGGTTAATCTAACTTTTATTGTGCAAAGTGGAACCAATAGTGGACATATTACTCACTTAGGTAGAGATTCTCTCCATCTTCTAGAAAAGACCACTCCAAGTTTTTTCAAATGTAGCGAACTACTCCTTGAGACATATTTTCTCAAATCTACATTGATACGTAAGGTTTCTACAAAACACATGCAAAATTCACACCTAGAATGACAACTTTAATTTAGATTTATGTACACTATGAATGAAATGAATTTTGTATATTTTCCCATACACAACAAGAGATGCATTGCATCGGGTTCCTACCATAATGATATGAATGTTTTTGTAGTCTATCATTTTAAGTATTGTGAGGTGCTATAAAAACAAGGATTGAAACTTGAAAATTGGGACAAACAACTACAAGCAATTCATCTTTGTTCTGGATCATATTTGTTGAATATGTCCATGCCTAATTAGATGATATAGCTCACACCTTGTTCATAGATTGAACAAAAATTGTGTCTATTTTGGAGATTACTTTGAGTAGAAGTTGTATGGATTTGATATTATTAGAAGAAATTCATTATTGTATTGATGCTTGTTATGGATCTAGCTATCATATCATAAGGATAAATAGTTAATTTCTACTCTATCAAATTCCTCAAGCCATTTACTTTCCTTGGACTTAGGATCTCTAATTTTGAAAACATAATAACCCCAAGGATGTATCTGAACACCTTTATATCTCATTGTCTATCTAGATGTTTGACCTTTGTGGGAAGCTAGGTTAGGTGTTGACTTATTTGATTCTTGTAATCTAAACTCAGGGAATATAAGTTGATTCAAGTTAAAAGAATTAGAATCATCACGTTCCAAAAGTCAACTCATAGATATTAGGTGTTGTAGAAATAGTTACATGAAAAATAAAATTGAATTCACATCACAAGATAATAATCCAATTTCAAATTGTAGCTAATTTTGCCTTATAAAAGATTTACAAATAGTATGTGTTCACACATAGTCCTGTAACAAGTGTTTAACTGGTAATGAATTAGTTATTATAAGACTTGAAAATAGTGTATGCTCACACATGGTCCTCTAACAAGTGTTTAACTGATAACAGACAAGTAAAACTTAATAGTTTATATTGCAAATTCTTGAGCTTAAAAACCTTGTAGTGGAATTTAATTGCATAAATTGAGCATTGTACTTCTTCTTCTAAGTGTTAGTGTCAAAAAGAGAACAATGGTTCTCAAATGCTTTTCGAGTAGTTTCCACTAACTACCATAACAATTTATTATAGATAAGAATATTGGCCTTTCTTGAAATAAAATCTTGTACATGTTTCCAATGTAGAAGCGGGGAGAGAATTGAAAATTTGCCACAAAATCAAACTACCATGACCTAAAAAGTATATAAATGGAGATTTTGATGCCTATAGATGAAAGAGAGTATGTCAGACATTTATAATAGTTTAGATGCACATTTGGGGCATCCCACATGATAATGAAATTTAAGTGCTTAGGGTCAAATACATCGTCTTTGATGTTAACCCTAATTAAATGCCACAGATAATTTCTTTGACTTTGACCAACACAATTATATTAAAATAAAATACATTAAATTATGAATAAATTATATTTACAAATTTGGAAAAAATATATTGTAAATTGAAATTTCTATCCATTTACAATATCTCTCATTGAGCCGGTGAAAGACGGATGGTGGCAGGACCCACGCTGCTTTGACTGATTATGGCTTGGGCCGAAGCTGTGGCTCGGACTAGTTGTAAAAAATGACATGGGCAATGGCCGAAAAAAATGAAACGGGTCAGAGCGGGCGGAGAAATATTTTGAATTTTAATAATACACATGACATCATATAGTCATTTACTCCTGCATGCATTCCATCTGGTATTGTGACTCAACGATCCTCGTCTTCATCTAAGTCCTTTAGGGAATAGTTTTAGTTTTTTTTCATTAGATCAACTTGTCTGAAGCCATGAGTATTGAGAGCATTGCAATCCTCAGTGATAGTGATAAGAAAGCTCTAAACTTTATTGAGTGGAATTTGAGGAAGAGACAGGAAGAGTTAAAATCCTAAAGTTGCATTTTCTGTCCATTAAAACCCCTATCTTTCACGAGTCACAACACAACACCTGCCAAAGATTCTAACGGCTCCCTCCCTCTATATTCATTCTCCAGCCTAACTTTACAGCTAAATAAGAGAGTCTTGTAAGCAAAATCAAATATGTGCAAGGAACATTGTGCAACTAAGTAAAAATCTTCAACACGAAAGATGCAATTTTGTTTAAGACTTGTGAAATGGGTGCAGAGGATATGGAGAAAGCACAAGAAGCCCATGGCGAAGAAGGATTATTATTACTGTAGAGAAGTAATATCATTAAAGAGCTAAAGCAGTGGCCCGAATGGAAGACAATCATATGGGAGCTCTCGAACCAGAAATCCATAGGCCTCCCAATTGCAGCCATGAACATGATGTGCTTTTTGAGGTTTTGACGAGGAACACTCATATAGAATACTTAAAGCGCTATGACCTCAATGGTCACATTGATAGAGGGTCTTTCAAAAAACTCTTGCTTATGATTAAATACGAAGATCTACAACCTGATAGTCTGTGATTCGCTAATGGGGAGAAGTCTTATATGTATTTATTGAGTCCCCACTATGATAGATTGTCTAGACAACTTTAGTCATATCAGAAAATCATAGTGCGTACAAAATATTTGGATAAATGAAATGATAAAACAATGAAATGCATTACCTAAATCCAAATCTTCAATACCTCAAATAGATAAGAATGATAGATAAATTGATTGAGTGATTTGATATGTTGATTGCTTAATTCAGCAACATAACATTGAGATGAAGATGATAGATGAAAATGTTGGAATAAGTTGCCATTAACTTGCAATCCTAACTAATTCATGTGTCTCCAAAGTTCTTGGATTGTCTTCCCCAACACATAAAGATTGAGAGATTAATTATTTATTAATTACAACACTTTGACTTTTGCATATATGTTCTAAATGGATAATATCAAACTTGGGTGCCCACTTTGAGATGGGAGCCATGAAAACCTTGTTGACTTCTCCTAAGTCTTAAGATAAAGTTTGATAACTCCTAGTCAGTGGGAGTTTGAATTGGGTCCTATTTTTAGACTTGGAGTTGTGCTTTTTTTTGTACATGAGTGGATATTGTTGAGACACCTTGCATGGATATAATGTTGGAGTTAACTACAATATTAGAAATGCATGAAGTGGACATTGCTTGCATGTGGTCATAATAGTTTGCATGGACTTGCATATTTTTGCATGTAGCTTGCATGCACTTGCATGTTGTTGCATGTTGATGCATGTTGTTCATATTGACTTGCATGTTGTTGCATGTCACTTGCATGTGCTTGCATTTTGTTGCATGTCACTCCTATGGGCTTGAATGACCTTGCATGTTGTTTCATGGACCTTGCATGTGCTTGCATGTCACTTGCATGTGCTTGCATGTCATTCCTATGGACTTGTATGACCTTACATGTTCTTGCATGTCAGTTATATGACTTTGCATGTAGTTGCATGTCATTTTTGTGAGATTACTTATAGAACACTTCAACTCCATAAACTTGCAGGATGGTACATCTCAGTGATTCAAGAAATGGGTATCAGTTGCATGTTGTTGAAAATGCTTGCATGTCAGTTTTAAGATATTACTTACAGGACACTCCAACTCTTGAAAGTTACAAGATGGTACTTCTCAGAATTTCAGGTAATGGGTATTAGTTGCATGTTGGATCCGGTGTTTGCATGTCACTTGCATGTACAGAACAAGATATTTCAGAATAACCTTGGGGACATCAATCTTGCATGTTGTTTGCATGATTTTGATGTGTATTCGATCACTTTAGTTAACATAAACTCATTGGGCAAGTATGGACGCCCAAATAGAGGAGTTTCCAATGTTTCTTTTACTTGATGATAAGTTTGATGATGGGAAAGCTATTTTTAGCCAACTTGGGTGCCCACATCTTAGAGGATCAGTTAACTCAGTGTTTGGACTATGTTTGAGTTCAGTCTTCTCAATTTAAGTGAGCTTAATTTTTGCATGAGCTTTGGAAGCTGTGTTATCAAATATAATTGATTATATTTTAAGTTTCAAGTTCTTGTTAAGAAGTGCTTGAATTAAAAAGAAGTTATTGAATTAAAAAAGAGGGTGCTTTTATTTAATTGAGAACCCCATACATTTTCCAGAGAGTTGATTTGAGGAAAAAAGACTTAGAGAAAAAAGCAAGAAGTTTTTGAAGTGCATCAAGGACTTAGAGAAATTTCAAGTATTAAATGTAATCCTTTCAAAGAAGATTTAATACAAGCATGAAATATCTTTGGGTGTGGAGTTTTTTCCCGAAAGGGTTTCTCCACGTAAATACTGTGCAAGTTCTTCTCTTCTCTTCTCTTCTCTTCTATATTGAATTGAATGTGCAAATCAATTATTGAGTAAATTGTTACAATTTAATCTTTATTTCAGCTTTGCTACACAAAATTTTAAAGTTCATAGCAGTAGTTCTACCTTCATTTTAAACAGAAAAGACAATGGATGAAAGATTGTAAAGAAGATTCGACAACATAAGGATACTTGAAGTGTGGATGAGAGGATCTAGAATGATTTGGACAACATGATGATACTTGAAATGTGGATGTCCAAATGGCTTGGGTGATGCTTGATTTATAGGAGATGGGTGATGGGAATGGACAGCTAGGATTAAATTAGAAATGGATGGCTAGGATTAAGTGATACAAGAAGTTGTAGTCATTTGACAAGTGTTAAATGAGGGTTCAATGAGAGGGATTAAAGTCAAAAGGCTTCCACCTTACATGGAGACAAATGTGGAGATAGAGACAAAGGTGGAATTAAATAATAAAATTATTTAATTTTAGAAAGGAATGATGTGGAATGCATTAATTAAATAAATCTTTAATTTATTTAATTATTTTGGATGAGGGATGATGTGGAATACATTAATTAAATAAATATTTAATTTATTTAATTAATTTGGATGAGGAAAAGTGGAAATTAATTAAATAAATATTAATTGGCTAGAGGGATTAAAAAGGGGATTATGATGGGATTAGTTAAATAAATATGATTTATTTAACTAATTGGGTGATGGAAAGGGCAAAACGTCTCATCAGGTGCTCAAATGATGTATCGACAAGGCATGGTCAATTTTAGTTGTCTACACATAGCATTTATTACCTTTTCAGATATGCATTGTTGTTTTTAATAAAAGTCTTATATTCACATTCTAAATTTCATAAAATTTTAAATCATTATTTCATTTTTTCTATTGATTGTTCACAACATAGACGAATAGAATGACAGATAAATCATATTTTTTAAATTATTAAATAAGATAAGATATTTATGAACTATGGTTTGGTGTTAGAAATTTTTAATTTTGTAAGATGATTGGCCGAATAGTCAGAAAATTTGCATTGAACCAATGCATTAGTAATCCTACCTACGATGTGAACTAATAATATGTAATTGTGAATAACTTGTTGTGTATATTAATCTTTGTCATCCTTGCAAATTTTATTGTATATTAATATTCATTTTATCCTAAATTAATACTTTTATTTCTCATAACTTTCATGATTAATTTTTTAATTAGTAGATAGGCTATATTACTGTTAGTCTTCTATGAGAAATTTGTCTCATGTCGTAAAACAAATTTCTAACTCACCATTAAACCATTTTTAGGTCACCAAAAAATCAATAATGTGAAAAATCAAATCTTCTAGCAAATCACATCTTCCACAAATCAATAATGTGAAAAATCAAATCTTCCAACAAATCAAATCTTCACGATTATGTCACTAGAAATCAATAGTGTGAAAAATCAAATCTTCCCACAAATCAAATCTCGTGGGTAAAAATATCAAATAATAATTAAATCTTTGCAGTGTAAAAATATCAAATCATAATCAAATTTTTGCGGTGTAAAAATACCAAATCTAGGGTTTTTATTTTGGTATTGGATCAAAGCAAGAATGATACAAATGAATAAAGCAACAGAAAGTTGCAGTGAACAAACCAGACTAGAAACGAATGATGACATACAACCAACATCAAGATTGCAAAGAAAACAAACCCGACAAGCTGCCAAAGCAAGTTGAGAACATAGAAAAAAACTGAACACAAAGTGAGTACCACTAATTGGGACAGTAAACGACCTCTATTAACAAGCAAATTGGGTACACAAAATAAAAAGGTCAAATACATAACAGACACACGCCTCGACACACACAACAACAAAATGGCTCATCATCAAATCTAAATTACTAATATCATTATTTTCCTATTAAAAAAACCCTTGCACGTGCTACTTATAATTTTAGACATTATTCAATTTAAGAAAAAGGAAAAAAAATTAAACCAGATTTTGGAGTTGTGTGTTTAAAAACTCATCCATTAAACTTTCTACATATTAATGGAGAACAAATATGCTCCTAGCCTTTATAGTCGGCGTTAAAAGCCTGAGGTGCATTTATATGAGCCCATTAATCATTGAAGTGGTGGAGTATTCTCAAACTTGAATGTGAAGGACGCGTGTGGAGAGGCATAATTAGAGGGCGATTTCATGCCACTATGAAATCATTGCCCATGTGGTTTGATTCTTAGCGACTTTATGATATTACGTGCCACACATGTGGGGAGCCTTCACTAAAGTAAAGTAGCGCAAATTTCCAAACGTACAAACTACTCATGATTAGGAAGGCATCTTAAATAAAATTCCCTAATTAAAGGCCTATAAATGTATGAATATACACCTTGTTGTTTGATATTCCCTTGTACTTGATTAGACAGTGCGAGACACATTTTATGCTTTAGGAAATGAGGAGATCAAATAGGCATGTTCATGCATTTTGGATAAAGTGTAACTCTTTTATTTCTAAGGTTTTTAAAAAAAATTGGTACATATTACGGATTCAAATTTGGTACATATTGTGTTTATTTGGTATTATGTGAACATATCTTGTAACTGTTAAAAATTTGGTAGTTTCTAATCTAACAAAAAAATATTTTTTAAGTTTTTAGTAGTCCAAATATTATTGACAACCAATCACATTTATTTAAGATGTCATCTTATATTCTTCTATTTTTAAAAATTAAATAGTATTCTAGTTAAAAATTAATTATGTTTATTTATGGTCATGATGATTGTGACCACTAGTATGGTACTATGGAAGTTTGTGAATAACAATAACATAACTCTTGTTTATATATATATTAATTCAATATATAGCGCTTTCACATTTCACGTTTGATGAATTCTTCGTGTGGTTTCCTACATGGAAACGATCAATGTGTTTACATCCTTATCACACTGTGACACACCTACACTGCTCATCCACACATTCTTTGATAAGTAGTTTTTCTTTCGCATTATAATATTTGCCTCAATCCAAATCCCACCTCCATTTGCTTCGTGTCTATATGTAAAATTGAATTATATGTTGGTAAACATATTTGTCACTGTGATTATCACTGAAAATTAGCCTTGAGTTGCCCAAGGGGTAGTGAGAACTATTTCAACAATTGGAGAAGCTGTTATTGATTAATAACTTTCCTCTGCATTTGAGAGGGGACACTCCCTCATATGATAGGTTTAATTTTTTGGGGTATGCTTTTAACCAGAAAGTAGAAAAGACAAACTAACTAAAATTTAAACAAATAAAAGAGAAAATCCTAGGTTGGTTGATATGAAGTCACAACTTTCAGATTTTTAGAAAAAGAAGGGGGAATTTCAAGACCAAAATGAATAAACTCAAAGATTTATTCCCTTAGAAGATTTATTTCGAAACAAAGAATGCAACTAGGGTTTGAAGATATAACATTCATCTAACATAAGAAAGATTTAATTCAATGGATTTTCAAACTTCGAGGTAAAAAATAAACCATTTTAAAACAACCCAGATTTGCATAAGGTGCATGAATGAATAAATATGACAAATGTTCTCATCACATGACAAATTATATGTAAAGGATGGCTGCATTTTTCAAGATAAGAAGAAATAACAACATAAAGAAACAATAGATAGACTCACAGACCAACAATATTCTTTCTTTATTAAATTCAGAAATGGAGAGCACAAAGACTCTTTTTGGGTTTTGTCCAAAGTGAGAGGATCAAGGGTCCTTTCTACATCCCAACCTTGTATAAATAAGCTTTCCTTTAATAACTGATTTGAAACTACTTTTAGTTTACAACTTAAATGACAAGTTAAAAAGTCATTACTTTTTCTAACTTAAAGTTATAAACAAAAGTCATTTTATTAAGTCATAAAAAATGACTTAATTTACATTTTAGAAATAAAAATAAAGTGAAATACATAATAAAAGAGGTCTTCAGCTGTGTTGCTCCAAACTTTGCTCTTTTGATGCTTCTGGCTGCTCGAAAGATGAAGAAATTCCCTTAAATTTTTTGAACTATTTAACTGTGGGAGCAATTAACTTGGCCTTTGGGACTATGGCGTTCAATAATCATAGCTTCTAGGTTGCCAAAGTGTCATCTATATCCCTCATGCATTCAGAAAATGTCAACAAGTCTTTGTGACAACCAATCATAATGGATGGCATGGATCCCAACTTCTTCAATGTATTGGCATTAACAGTTTCTTTATTAAACAATTCTTTTGAGATCATATCTTTGAATTTCTTATTTACCATCTGCACCTCTTCTATTTCTGAATTATCTTCTTTCATGATATCAACCTCAAAGGCTAAATAATTCACAATTATATCAAATTTGATTTGATCACACAATTTTGATAATCTTTTCAATTCAGAAATAGTTTACTTGAAGATCACAAGTTTCCATTCAATACTTTTTGTCCATGCAACAACCTCATACTCCTCAGGCTTAATCAAAACTTTTTGAGATACCAATGTTGGGACATCATATTTGGCCATCTCATCAAGGTCTTTGGTTATGCCCTACCTAATGATAGCTTATTTCCTAGTTACAGTGATCTTGGCGTCTAGTTCTTTCTTCTTGTTATTAATCATTTGATACAACTTTATTACTTCCTCAATAAATTTCAAACCATCTAGAACAATTTGTTCGACCCAAGATTTGAAATCTTTGCCATACACTCGGTATTTACTCATTTTCTACATGGTCTCCTTATTGACATCCTTTATGTTTGCATTATTAGAAGCTAATAATGATGCAACCAAAGGTTGAGAGAATGTATCTACAATTGATTTGATTTAAGAAGTCATGATCAAATGATGTACCTATTTGAAATCAACCGCCTTCTTCTTAGATTCTTCACAAGAAAATCTCATTCACATCAACCTAGTGATAAACGAAGTAAAATTCCCATTGATGGGCAATTCTATTCTCAGCATTGCTTCAAATTAGGTTTTCAAATCTTGTACTATCATCAAATTATTTTGCTCATCATATAAACTGCACCCTATTTTATTAGAAAAATCATCAATTTCCTTATTTGCTCTATTGATAAGGTCTTGTGAAGTATGACACTTGATTTTGTAACCTTGTAAGATGCCTTTCCCATAATTACATGATTTAGTTAGAGTTTTATATATAAAAACTCTCTTCCCATCAATGATGCCTTCATTAATCAAAATTAAAGGATTTATTTTAGCTATTTGCACAAGATAAGGAAGACAAGAATCAATGTCTTTCAGTTCTTGATCAAAAGTTTCTTCCATTATCTTCATTACATCCTCTTGACCTTTAAACTTTTGACATTCATCCAACATTAGTTCTATAGTTTTATTTCCCAGTTCTAATAGTTCACTACTCCAATCTCTTTTGGTAGTAACAATGTACTTGTTACTTCATTGGTAGGGGGCATACTTGTACTTGAATCCATAGTTGTGGAAGGATCGATAGATCCTACCAAACTCTCAATATAAGTGGTTAATTGAGCAATTTCTTTTCTAAGCTTTTGTTTTGTAGATTTATCTTTCTCCATCTTTGATGCCATCCACTCCACTTAAGATCTTGCATTTTTCTTTCCTTTCTCCCATGAAGGTTTCCCAAATGAAATTGTAGTGATAGAAATGTCAGATGATTGCAAGTGGGTTTCTGTACTACATCTTTCAAATGAGTTACAATTTGAGATTACAAGGTTCCTATGGATTTGTCATTATTATCGATCAAATTCTAGCTCTCTTGGGTGGGTGTGGCTTAGATATTGATGACAATTCTTTTAGATCATCCAATGGTTGTTGTAACACCCTCTTTTTAGCTTACAGAATCTGATTAAACCATCGAAGAGTGTTATTAGATGTAGTTTGTTGTTGTTGTTGCTCATCTTGATATACTTCCTTCTGAAGAACTTTTTCTTGATGCACGTGCTTTTTATTTACCTATTCTTCCACATGAACTTGATCTTGACCAATCTGTTGCTCTATATGAACCTATTTTTCTTGTTGTAGATCTTATTCATTATCAATTTGTTGTTCATGTTGTTCTTCGTCCTAAAATTATTCTAGCTAATCCAATATTGTTTACTCATTTTGTTCTTGATCTATAATCTCTTTTTCCTTCTCCTTTTCTTTTTCTTGCTCAACCTTTTTCTCTTTCTGCTACCTTGTTTGTTGATCAATTTCAATATCTTGTTGACCTGCAGGCTATGGCATTTGTTGTTGATCTTGCCTAGGAGGAGATTGAGTTCTTTTGGAAGAAGGTGAAGACATTTCACTCTCATAAGCATGAATCATTTTACGAACATCGATCTGCTCATCATGTGGAGATGTCTTATCTGAAGAGGATACATCTATTGGTTCCTCTTTCTGCTCCTAAACTACATGAGAATACTCATCTTGTGGATGTTGAATTAGGTAGAGCAACAAAACTAAAAAACAAAATTACAGATTTACATTGTAAATGATAACAACAATAAACTAGAATTTTGTATAACCTTTTGTTGCAATTTTACATTCCTTACAATGGCTTATAAAGCCTTATTTTTCCCTTGTAACCACCTACGAGAATAACTTCTCCAAAACTAACAACTTATCTAAACTTATTAAATGTAAACCTTATTTCCTAACAGTGGATTCACTAGTTGTTATGGAGGTGATGGAGCCTCTTGCATTGGAACTTGTGCTACAAGATCCTAATTGGAGGAAGACCTGGGTTCTAATATATATGCCCTTATTTTAACTCTAACTACATGACATCCCAAAATTTCAATTCCATCGAAGATAATTTATGTTTAGTCCTCATCTTGTTCAACCATGTCTCTATTTTCTCCAAAATTACTCTTCTAAAATAAACACTATTTCTTTCTTTCTGTCCCTAATCAACCCTTGGAATGGGTTTTGATGCAATTGATTATTTTACTTATGTAGCATCCAAAATATTTCTATCATCCTTAATAACATTAGGTATTGTGTTTATAAGGAGATTCTTCAATTGGAGGGTGGTCATCCTTGTATAGTCTCTTCTTCTAACCTCTTGTTCATCAACATAATTACTCCAAAAGTCTTCTAGATTTGACCTTTATGTTTACAGGTGTTATGTATGAAAAGTGGGAAGATGGTGGATGGTGTTTAAGTATATCAAATCAAACCCTCCTTTCATAATAACATTCGAGGAGAAGAACTGAGCTAAATCACTATAGATGAATGAGGACTTAGTTATAGGTTTATGTGCTTAGGAATGATATGAAAAGATTGATTAGATTGAGAGATTTGTCAAATCCTAATTCAAATAAGCCTCAAACCCTAATTATAATGCAATTAGGTACAAACAAACAAAATGCTATAGAAAACCAGACAAGAAGGCACTCAGGAAGGATCATAAATATACTAGAAGTTGGATTTCTAGAATTGAAGACTTTACGAACTACGGGGTGGGCACCCAAGTCTAATAGGGAAGTTTTTTTGTAGATTTGGAGTAGTGAGCAGTGTCAAACTATAACTTGTTCCTGAGTTCAAGGAAAATCCTATTGGGAGGACTATGGGTCAGGTGCCCTAGTCTAATAGGGTAAAATATCAGGAAGTTTCTTCCAGATCCTGAATCCTTATCCTCTGAATTGCTTCTCTACACCTGCACTTTCCCAAATCCTCCACTTGTAACCTGCAATCACAAGAGAGGGGTTTGGGGGTTGTGGTGTTTAGGAGCTTACCTCAGTCAAGCCTTGGAATGACATTCAAGTCTTCCAACACCGTTGTTAGATAGAGTGCGTGCCCAAGGAGGGTAGAGGCCAAATCCAATGATGAAATAGAATGAATGAAACAAAAATAGATGTCACCTTAGAGGTGAAGCCCTCACGGAGATGAAGATCCTTCAAATCATGAGGAGATGGATTGATGAAGCCAAATCTGCAACAAACAAACACAATAACAACACAATTCTGCTCTGCAACATAATGAATGCCTTGAAATCCCTTAGATCAATATCATGAGTTCGCATTATCCATCTAGGTTTAAAATGAAGTCATAAACTCACTTATATATGCTTTCCCACTAATATTTGTAAATTAAATTGAAGAGGCCGATAAAGGGAAACCTTTTGAAAGGGCCCAAGCTGACACACTTTAATTTTTATCCTAGAAAATTAGGCTAGACTTGGGCATGGGTGCCCAAGTCCCAAGGCCCTAATTTGGTCTTGATTAAGGATTAGAATAGACCCCTAAGTCCCATTTGACATGGGTTTCAGGGGAAATTGCTCTAGGATTAGTATTTAACTTGCAAAGTGTAAACGCAGGGACCTAGGAGCTAAACTAGGAGGTAAAAAGGCATAGGGAAAACTTTTTACTCCATAATAACAGGTATTTCTGAACCCTTCAATTATTGATTTAGTGTTAAAACATGACCTTGCCTCATATAGTTTCAAGTTCCATTGGGCCATCTCAGTTTTGACAATTCTATACGTCTGACTTGTTATGCATTGGTGTGGTCCAATTTTGATGGGGAAGTGTGGTCCCCACACTTTCTTCTTAGAACATAACTTATGCACTTTCCATAATTGTCGACATAGATCAAGTATTACAATCTTATCACTGGCATATCTAGGTAGTTTGTATGGTGACTTGTCACATCTAGAAATTCTAAAGTAAAAAAATGTTGGAAATTGAATAAACCAATAACCATATTTCTCAATTTCAATCATGACATCTGAAGATAATCTTTGACCAAAATCTCCTTCTAACATTATAATGATGAAAAATACAAATGCATCATTTACCCTAGGAAAAATTTATGCAAATGCCTTCTATTCTAGCTTTGAATAAAATTCATAAATGTTCTATGCCCTGGCATCCTGGCCCCTATTATTTGTAGTCCTAAAAATTGTTGTCTTCTGGCTAGGGCATACACTAATAAGTCATGTAGAACTTATTAGTTTGAATAACATT